>JARHVA010000988.1:1902500-2587500 GCA_037957365.1 Torreya grandis | reverse complement strand
TTTTTGTATTTTTTTAAGGATATCTCCAAAGTGACCAAGGTTGTTGATGAGCTGTCATGTGTGTTAGATTGACAATGACAAAGTATGCTTCAATGTTCTTGCATAGTTCTTCAATTTTTATCTTGGATAGGCAATTGATGGATGATAATAATGGTATGAACATGTTTTAGATGCCCTATGGGATGGTATTAGTGCTTATTTTAATTTTCAAAGTGAAATGAATTCATCATAGCAATCATATGAGTGTCTATGTTCAAGTAGTCATCTTGATAGATAAGGTTGAATTACCATATTAATGATGTCATATTTTACATGTGTGAAGGTTTCAAGAGAATTTTGATACATTGATGGATTTCCATATGAAATTATATCATGTGGTTCTAATTTCAGGTTATGAGGTTGAGCGTAATAAAAGTTATTAAGGTGTAAATTTGGCTTCTTAGGTAGAGTTCACTAAGTTCCAATACTTAGCCAAATTTTCATTATCAAAGATCTACGATGAGGATTTAATCATATCTTAGATATAATAGTGAGAAATTAATCTAACCAAATAATTATCTAAAAAAGTGTGTGATCTTTTTAAAAGTGATCTAATGGTGTTTATTTAGTCAATATGTCAAAGGATGCTTAGAAGGTGCCTAAGGATGCCAAATGGTGCAAGTTCTTTGGAGTCAAATAACCAATATGCTCAAAAATAATGTGATAGTGAAATTTATTTCAATCTATTTGAGTTGACGTAATATCAATGGTATGTGGGTGTTAATGCAGATGGAGATATAGATGCAGATTGAGTCAAATAGTCAAATGTGTAGAAGGCATGTAGAGATGCCAAGTGGAACAATCATAGAATCTTAGATCAAATATCTATGGTGACAATTGAAACGTAAATACCAAGATAATTATGAGGATATCAATGGTTCCTATTTTATCTAGCTTCTAGGAGACATGATATGATGACAAAGTGTTCAATGTTTAACATTTATATAGTGACCATTGGCATTTGAATTTAACAAAGGAAAAAACAATGCTCAGTATTTTGATCAATTATTTTGATCTAGGAAAACTTTATTGATGCATTAAAAATCAAATTTGTAAAGGGATTCAATTAGAATCCATATAATCTAGTTATAATATTTAAATTTTTATAAAATTAAAGTTATTAAGATCCAAAGTTTACTGTGTTTGAACATGTTCCACAAGTGACTCAAGAAGAATAATTGAAGAGTTATTAATAGTATTTTGATGTTTCAAGATGAAATAATTATTTTATAGTGTTATATACTCTATGAAGACCATAAATACTGATTTTTAATGTTTGACCAATCCATATTTAGTGTGAACAATTACTTATAAGTTGATTGTGTTTGTTGAATGTACTAGCAAATAGAGTGACCATCTTATAGAGGTAAGTTGAAGGTGTTCTGAGAAAAATTTGTATACACAATATTTTAAATTTTTTATTTATTATTTACACTTTGTATCTTTAAAGAACCCATTTATTATCAATCTCTCTAAGTGCATGCCTTAATGGGTGCACTGAGAAAGGGGTGGGAAGACCATTGGTGCTTCATAAGATTGTTGTCCATTTTTCCACTTACCATATACACACTTGTATCCTAAAACCATTTAACCTAAGATTATTATTCTTATTCTTACCCATTCCAATAATTTTTTCACATCATTATCTTCATGTTTCTTTCCTTGACCCCCTTTCATCAATTGATTGTACTAGGTTGACTAGGTCAACCTTGTATAGTTTTTAGCCTTTGATTACTATACAGGGTCAACAAGTTTAACCCTGTACTATTTAGGGATATTTTTTACTTTGACTTTTGTTATCCCTTTGGTTGACCTAGCTTAGGACCAAATTATTTACGTCCCAAAAACATATAGGGTTGACTGGGTTGACCCTGTGTAATTGACATATTCAAAAGGATTTATGGCAAGATCTACCTATATATACAAGTTCATTTATGGCCATTTGAGAATAGAGAAAAGAAGAATAATAAATGCAAAAAAATATATACTTATCAATCATTCTAATTAAGGAATAAAGTTTAGGGTTCCATACTTTCTTTGGATATATGGATATTGTCTTATGGAGAAGTCTTTTGGATGCATAGATAGGTTGTGTAGCTAAGAGCTGATTTTTCTTTGTTATCCTTACATATCACAACAATATATTTCAAAGCACCTTGTCAAAAAGAGAGATTTAGGATCAATAGGTTCATCTTCAAGATAAGTATTCCTAACTTTATTTTTCCTTTATAAGAGTAGATAGATAATGCAATTGTGCTTCTCTCCTATGTATTAGAATTAGGTATACATTGATGTGAGTAAATGTCTTCTATGCATGTTTAGTATATATATTTTTTGTTTATAACCACTATTTTGTGTCACAAGATTTGGTGTGCACTATATTAGATTTACTTTCTTGTTTATTATAATAGATTGAACAGTAAACCTAGGACTCTTTTAGGGTTGTTACATGATTGTGTTAGACTGTAGGATTTGGAACCCTTCCTAACAAGTGTATTATGACAAGTGATCTCGTAATAAAGTCTAGTAGATCCATATCTTGGTCATGCTCCCACTTAACAAATATATTCCTAATTGTAAGTGTAGGTGTGATCTACCTTCTCCATGCTAGAATTAATTTATAGACATGATGCATTTCTTATTGCATATATTTTGGTGAACCCAATGTGAACTAACACTTGCAAGATTTTTTCTCTTATTTCATTATTTTTATCATATATTTTCTATAAAATTTCTTACTTTTAAAATACTTTCAAAAATTATCTTTCTTCAATTCACAATCTCTTATAGGTTTTTTGATTTTCCCTATTTGTTGTACTAGGTCACCCCAATCAACCCTATACATTTTCCAACCTCTATTCACTGTACTAGATTGACCTAGTCAACCCTGTGTTGTTTATAGACCTTGCACACTTTTATAGCCTCTATTCACTATAATAGATTAACCTAGTCAACCTTGTACTATTTATAGTCCCTGATTTTTATGTTAGGTTGACCCAATTGACCATGTATTATTTTCTACCTTCCCTATTTGATAATTTTATCCCTATTTTTCCTTCTAGCCTTCTAATATCCACTCCTACTTGGTATCTTGAATCCTCTTATCAAATTATTTATTGATAGTCTCAACCCATTATTAAGTGCATGGGTTGTTCTCTCCTACCCTGTCGATCCACCATAGAAGACAATTCTTTATGATACAACTCTTCATTAAAATCTTCTCAATATCAATCTATTCCCATACCATATAGTAGATCCAGAAAATCCTAGTAGATAATCCCAAACCATGATAATCATATACCTTATACCACTTTTACACCTTCTAAACCTATAATTTGTAAACTAATCAACCTATCTACATCAAATGTTAGAACCTCACATTATGTTCCACCTCTTACAACCAATGTTCACAATCCTCTTATTACACCCATAAAAAGAGCACCTAACATTATCACTTCCCAAAGTAACATGGTTGAAACCACTCAAATTGATAATCTAAATGTTTCCCAATTATTCAAAAACCTTGATGATAATACTATTTTTACTCCTAACAAGCATGGTGGCTTTACCAAGATTCCTTCTTCTACCACATTTAAGACAACTAACACTAATGTTGTGAATCCTCCACCTACAAAGAATTCTCCTCCCACCAACACTAAAAATCCTCTACCTAAAATCACTAATACCCCACCTTCAAACCCACCTATTAATATAACTCAAATTATTACATAATTCATCCAACTAATGAACATCATGTAAACAACCAATCAATCTCAAATGATGAACATACTACAACATTTATTAAACATGACTAGTCAACCACCTCAAGTCATCATGTCTCATTCCAATCCAATTTTTTTCCCTCTTCCTCTTAGATATTCCAATGGGAATATCATCCCTCAACCTCCAATAAATATCAAAATGCTTCAACATCTTCAAAATGAACCTTTAGCTGCATTCATTGCATCCATAGATATTGGAAACATTTCTCCAACTATCACATATAATGGGGATAAGGACCCTACTATCTTTCTTATGTCTTTTGGTAATATCTATAAGGAATGGGTTCAAACTAACACCTTTGTTACCACCAAACTCTTATCAAAAACCTTTGTTGGTGATGCACTTGACTAGTATAGCTAACTTCCTAAACATTCCATCTCACAACTAGAGGATTTAATCAATGTTGTAGTGGAATAATTCTAACATGATGACCTTCCTAAAAATTACCATAGCCATTTCATCAATACCAAGCAACTTCCTAATGAATCTAATCATACTTTGATCAAATGATGGAAGTCTCTCACTCATAAAGTAGACCATAACATGAATGATGACACTCTTTTAAAAATATTTGTTATTGATCTTGAATGCCCCCTTAAATAAAAAGTTTGAATCTTTTCACCTAAAACTTTTGAACAATCCTTAGATCAAGAAAAAAGGCAAGACTTTCTTATGACTCAATTTGAACCATCTCAAACAACTACTAAAGAGACTTTACAATCATTTTCTTATAACATTGATTCCTCCAAGCCTCCCCAACTTTAAAATGGAGCATCCAATTCAACAAATTTTAACCTAAACCATGCACCCTTGAGTCTAGAACAACTTAAAAATAAATTGCCACCATCTAAACCCATGAACTTTGATCCTTCCAATCCTCCTCAAAAATGGTACAATATTGATAAATTTTATTGATGGCATGTTACTATAAGTCATTATTATGAGTCTTATCATGATCTTCATCATTTTATTTTTTATTCCTTAATTGGTCCTCATTTCAATCTTGATACTCTAATAAAAAACATTATCAAAACTATCTTCAAGCTTCTCAACTTCAATATTAAGAACCACAATCACATCAACATCAATTACCTAATGAAAAACAATAATTCTCCCATGCCCATACCTCATTTAATAAATTTTTTTCAAACCATAATTGATCTTTCTTCCTACACCAATAAGGAAAGGATAGCTAACATGAACAACTCTAAACATATTGTAGCATCCATTGAACCTCAAACTCTTAGGTCACATGAACCAAAAGACTTCTTAGTTCCAATACCTACTCCAAAATATCATACATGGTCCTATTTTACCTCCTTCACCTCTTCATACATATCCTACACATCATATGTCACATTTAACATCCTTGAAAAATAACAAACCACCACATTTACCTATCTCTAAATGCACCTACCAACCTAATGCAAATCATTCTAATAGTTCAATATTAACTCAATCTAACTCACATGTTGGAGCATATTATGATGCCCATCCACATGTCTCTTCAGACTTTGGGGCATCTTTTGATGCCCATCCCTACATCCAATTACCCATTGGGGCATCTTACGATGCCCACTCTTATTCTACACTGCATAATAACAAACATATTCAACTTCAAGAAACCTTCTGAGACTTATAAACTTGTATTTCACATGCTCATCTTTGATATAGATGTTAACATAGATATTACTTGTTCTTTTTGTCTCATGTTTCTTTGTTTCTTTTTACACTTTATATCATTTAATTTCATTTTACTAGCATAATTTTTTTCCTTTACATTCTTTGGTTTTATTACACATTATATTTGGCATTTGCTTTCATTTCAGTCCTTATACATCTTTTTTATTTTTGTCCTTTTTATGTTGTTCTTTGCCTTAGTATATTTATGAGTATGTTTTCCATTATTTAGCATTAACACTCATGGGTTTCTCTTTTGTGAGTTTGCAGTGTAACACAATGGATAGAACCTGACCCTCCTCACAAAATACCACCTTTGCTACTTTCCTCATTTTATTGTTTCACATTTTACTTGTTATCACATTCATGGGATCCTCTTTTATGATTTT
Organism: Torreya grandis; assembly: GCA_037957365.1. Classification (NCBI taxonomy): domain Eukaryota; kingdom Viridiplantae; phylum Streptophyta; class Pinopsida; order Cupressales; family Taxaceae; genus Torreya; species Torreya grandis. The sequence continues at coordinate 2,581,609 of JARHVA010000988.1, read as the reverse complement.
CAATGTAATACCATGGATAGCACATGGCTCTCCTCATAAAATTACCATCTTTTCACTCCCTTTATAGAAAATGCTCTTGATCCTTGTTCTCAACTTTAGCTTTTTGTTTCTTTTGATAGATGGAATTTGTACAACAATCTATGTTAGCATGTTTTCCTCCATTTCCCTAATTCTTAAGATAAGAATTCACACTTTACTATCATTTTATCCCTTTTTACCCTTTGTCACATTTTTTTGAGATTTAAAGTAATTTAAACTATTCCATGTGTCATTCCTCTTTGTTTCCTTTCCTTTCACTCCACATTGGATAAAATTAGGTCAAAGTCAAGATAGCACTTTTATTTCACCTAGATTTATGAGACTCTTAGACCCCATGCTCTTTGAGGTTCTCTCTCTTGAAAACCAAGTCCCAAGTATTCAAATGAAAGTCATCTTTAACACTCATGTTTAGTTTTCCAAATTTGTATAGAGGAGGAATAGAAAAATCCATCAAGAAATTTAAAATCAAAACCATTTGAAAAAAAGGAAATGATATCTAAAAGGAAACATAAATTTTTTTAAATTCAACATCACATAAAAAGACATGATTACAATCACATATCCTATCCATAATTGAATCTCAAACTCTCGTTGGACATATCTAGCCCACATACCAAACATGTGCCCAGTTACTAAAGGTCTTGAGGTAGAGTTCCTAATTGATCAATTGATCAAATGGTTGAACAAGGTCTAGACGGAATGAGTAGACTAGAGAGACCATAAAACTCACAATATTTAAAATAAATATAGGTTCACTTAAAATACAATTTTTCAATTCTTAAAGAATGATCCAAAGTTGTAAATACCCTATGGAGTACTCTAGATAAGCATGGAAGCTCATGGTATCCTTTTGGCCCACTTTTCATTCAGAGCTTGTTCAAACATTTGGTTGTAGTAATAAAAAAATTTAGTAGGAATTTTCATGGTGTTAGATCTTGCACATGTAGATGAGTCAGGGAGAGTTGGTCACATAGGTTTCTTCACATTAGCCTCAGGTTGCCATGTGCCAAGTTTTAGCTCATCTACCTAAGTTTAGAAAAATATCTAAGGTTTCAAAGTTGGCTCCCAAAGAAAAATATTCTAAGTTTCCATACTTAAAAAAAATTTAAAGGGTCCAAGTAGAGTCAATTGAGTATGTTGATGAGGTCATATCTCACATGTATATTAAGAAGAAACAATCATATGGGTCTATTCATTTTGGAGTCTGATTCATATGTGCTAAGTTTTAGCTCACACACTATAAAAAAATGATATATATGCATGGGAAAATATGGCTCATAATGCAAGATTTTATAAGTTTTCATACTTATCCCTTTAAAACTTAACCATCATCAAGATGTCATGTAAGACTAGTCAACTTTAACATTCTATAAAAATGTGTAGAAAGCTCAAATAGACAACAGATCAAAATGGTTTGTTCTTTTTAGTGTTATGTATATTCCTTAAAATTTTTACACCCCCATGATCCTTAAACTTAAAGATATAGAATTATATAGTTGGTCAAAAATGGCAGATATTTGTGTAGATGTCAATTTCAAGCTTAGGAAAATAGTTGTTGGAATTCAAATAGTGGGCCCAAGTAAATCGAATGGCATGTATTTCATCATGATAAGGAGATATATGGGTGGGATGTAATTAAAATAGTCATAAAATATTAGGTACCAATGTGAGGGTAAGATAAAATTAATGGGTCTCATAGATCTATAGTTCACATTTAATCAGACCTCAAAATTTGATAGAGTGAACTAGAGTCAAAGGGTCAATGATCTAGGTTGAATACCTATAGCTAATAAAAAAGAGGCAAGTCAATATTTTTATATGAAATTTAATAAAGCATGAACAAACTTAACTTGATAAGAAAATAAAATAACTTGATATCAAGTTCAACCTAAGTTGGTAGAAGAAGTAAAGGAAGGGATCTCTATACAGGCTCAAATGAAACCAACCATCGAATAGGGTGTTATGGATCTATAGGGAAACCAATATCCTTAGATTGGTTTCCATATATAGTTATATTTTTCTAAGATACAAGGTATAGATTAGATATGTGACTAAGTAAAAAGACCATCCCAAGTTAGGCCCTCAACAAACCATCATTTAGGATAGGCATGACATGTCCGTGGTAGATATAAATATTTTATCCTCTCAATGAAATCTAGTAGAAGATCAATGCATCAAAATTTGGGTATTTGGAAATCAATTAGAGTATTCACTTCCAGCCAGACCATGACTTTCAACTTTTGTCAAACTCTTATTTTCTAGTGTAGCTTGCTCAAAATAGAATGATTTGGAGGCTTTTGAGTAAAAAAAATATCATGCTCATAATAACATGTTTCAATTGGACCAAAATCCTAGTGAAACATCTCTTGAATTTGATGGCTCATTAATTTTCATGAACAATGTGATTCCCCCTTTCTCTCTCTCATCTTCCCATTCTCCTATAGTAACCCTTTCTTTCCATTTTATAAAGGTTTCTTAGATTTTATACTTATGTTATCTTTATAAGAGATAGGACATTCCTTGAGATACTACTAAAAAGTATGCTCAACTTGATTAGGCTCAACCCTATCAATAATTATTAAGAATTGCCTCTTAATTTAATAGGGCTTTATTTGCCTATCTTTTTCCTTGAACCTATGTTTGCCAAGTTGTGCACTATGACATTATGTGAAGGAGAATCTTCCTCATCCATGGTCCTTATTTCTAACTTTATTTAGAGGGTTTTCAATGTTTTTTGTAGGTCTATATTAGTGTTATTCTAAAAATCTTCAATGAAATAATTATGTATATTATCTTGATCTTAAGGTTTTGTAAGATAGTACTATCATTTGTTGATCTAGTGTGGATTTGAGCTTGTAGGAGTTTCCCCTTTAAATTTGGTACATCACCAATTTCACTTTTTTAGGAACCCTCTCTCTTTATAAACTTTTTACCATGAATAATTAGGCTTAGTTTTAGTTTTATGTGAGCATCAAAGAGGAAGAAATCCTACTCCAGAGTTTCATCCCTAACATATGTGACCCATAGCCTGGGGTTATCCCAATTTTATAAGTTTGATTGGAGTGATCCTAAATAACCCTATCCAAGGGTGTAAATTTATCCTATAATAATTTTTTTCATGCCCAATGGGACTAAGGTCCAAATCAAGTAAATATTTTTAGTGTTCTCTTCATCCAATCGGCCTTTGGATGCACATCTACAAACATTAATGGTGACTCTAAGATTTTAACTAATTACAATAGTCTAGGTAAGCCTTCAAGAAAATTTTATTTGCATCTAATGTCCTTTTATAAGTCTTGATGATTAGATTTAGGGGATAGTTATACCCTCATCTGGTTGGTAAGACTTATTACCAACTAAATGGATCCTACCATCCATCTAATCATCCCTATAATTAGCATATATATCCTTCATATCAACCTACTTACCCCTCTAGCCAACCTCAATCCAAATATGATGATAAGAAAATGGGACAAAGAGCTTGATGTGATCCCTTTTCATCTCATAGAGAGGATGAGGAAGTTAGCTCAAAGGCTGACAAGTAAGTGGATGTCTATTAGATAAGAAGTTCAATATGGTGTTATCAATGATGATTTGAATGAGATGAAGACCTTGATCTAATGGTGGATAGATATATTAGTAAATTGGGAAGCGCAAGAGAAATAGTTCAATCAGCCTCAACCTTCCATCCCACCCTCCCTTTAGAAAGAGCCTATTTTGAGGAAATATAATGAAGAGGGAGAGAATCAAGAGGATTCATGGCAGTAGTTATACCATGATTTCATGAAATAAATGGACCTAGTTAGCAATCATATGACCTCTCTATCACATAAAGGTTAAGCAGTCTTGACTGACCAAGCTAAAATATCAAAAGAAGAATTATAGCTTCATAATTGTGGCCAAATAATTGTTATACTTGATTCTAAAGAAAATATAAGTAAAATATAATTTTATGAAGACAAACCTTCAAAGGTAGTTATTTTCTTAGGAGATGACATGTTTAAACTTTTTAATCATGATTATCGACTTCTCTCTTCAACTACAAGAATCTCTCTACTTTTAAAGGCTGAAAGTGAGTTCAAATGGCCTTGAGAAGTCACAACATCAAATCCATCTCTCTTAGAGGTTATCTCTATAGATATGTTGAAGGAGATAGAGCAAGTTGGCCCATATGTTCATGATCAATAGTTCATAAATGGAGAAGAATTGGTACTATTCTTGAAAAGTACATAGATCTAGGAGCATGATGATTAGGTTTTGGGTCTATGCTTCCAAGCAATGTACCTAAAGTTAGCAATAAAAGAACCAACTACCTTTGTAAGAAACATGAGAACTTAATTACTCTTAGTTGTAGAGAAGATATGTCAAGAAAAGGAAAGTATGTTTCAAAGATCTAATATGCACAAAATGGTTTCCCATTTGACCTAGGAGGAGGGTATTTGTAAGTTACAACATTGTGCATATTAGGTTAGATTTCATGCTTTTCTCTAAGTGATTTTGTGCACATTTTTTTAGTAGGTTAGTTGTTTTTATTTTTTGTATTTGCCTATGAGCATTTACCTTTGTTGTTTCATTTTGGTCCTTGTGCTTCAAGAGGAAGTTCTAGAAAGAAATAACCTTGTGTCTTCTTCATGATCAACTCAATCATAGAGAAGTGAAACCATGCCCAATGGATTAGACAAGGCAATATGAACTGGGTTCTCAAGCATATTAGGCATGTTTCCCTAGGAGTCACCAAAGATGTTGGCCATATTTATCCCACATACCAATCATGTGCCCGATTACTAAAGGTCTTGAGGCAGAGTTTCTAATTGATCAAATGGTTAAACAATAAATGGAATGAGTGGATCAGAGAGACCATGAAGTTCACAAGATTTTAAAGCACTTTAGGCTCACTTAAAGTGTAATTTATCAATTCCTTGAGACTGGTCCAAAGTTTTAGATACCCTATGGAGTGTTATGGATAAGCATGGAAGCTTGTGGTATCCTTTTGGTTCACTCACCATCTAGATCTTATCTAGATATTTGGCTATAGTGGTAGAAATATTGAGTAGGAATTTTCATGGAACTAGATCTTGCATGTGTGGATGAGTCAAGGAGAGTTGGTCTCATGAGCTTCTTCACATTAGCCCTAGGTTTTTATGTGCCAAGTTTCATCTCATATGCGTAAGTGTAGTAGAAGATCTAAGGTTTCAAAAATGGCTCCCAATGTAAAATATACTAAGTTTCCATACTTAGCCAATTTTTTAAGGGTCCAAGTAGAGCCAAGTGAACATGTTGATGATGTCATATTTCACATGTGTGGTAATCTCAAGAATAAATAATAATATGGGTCTATTCATTCTAGATTCTAGTTCATATGCACCAAGTTTTAGCTCATGCAGTACAACATAATGAGAGATATGCATGGGTAAAGATGGATGATAATGTAGGATTTGTTAAGTTTCCATACCTAGCCATTTTAGATCCAACTGTCATCAAGACATCATGAAAGACCAATCAACTTCAACATTATATAAAAACACATGGAAAGATCAAATGGGCAGTAGATCAAAAGGGTTTGTTCATTTTAGTTTTATGTCCATTCCTTAAAATCTTGGTGCCCCCATGATCTCTACACTTCAAGATATAGAATTACAAAGTTGGTTAGAAATGGCAGATGTTCACATGGACATCAACTTCAAGCTCCAAAAAATAGACATTCAAACTTAAATAGTGGTCCCCAACAAATTGAATGACACACATTTCTTTGTGCCAAAGAGATCGACATGTGGGTTGTAATTTAAGTAGTCATGGAATCCTAAGGACCAATATGAGGGAAAACTTGAAGAAATGGGTCCCATGGATCTATGGTCCATGTTTAATTAGACCTCGAAATTTGATGAAGCAAAATAGAGTCAAAGGGTCAATGATCTAGGTTAACTACCTATAGCTAATAACAAAGAGGCAAGTTAGGATATTTCAACAAAATTTGGTAAAGCATGAATAGACTTAAATAGGTAGACAAATAAAATAATCTGAGCTCGATTCTAACCTGAGTTGATAGAAGAAGTAAAGGAAAGGAGCTCTACATAGGTTTAGATGAGACCAACCATCAAACAGGGTGTTATGGATCTATAGGGAAACCAATAGCCTTAGATTTGTTTCCATCTATAGTTAACTCAATCTAATATCCAAGGCATAGAGAAGATATACTAAGTGAAAATACCGTCCCAAGTTAGGCCCTTGATAAACCATTATTTAGGAAAGGCATGGCATGTCCCTAGTAGATATAAATATTTTATCCTCTCGATGAGATCTATTGGAAGATCAATGCATTATAGCTTGGGGATTTGTAAAGCAATTGGAGCATTCACTTCCAGTTGGATCATGACTTACCACTTTTGTCAAAATCTTGTCTTCTATTGCATCTTACTCAAAATAGACTAATTTATAGGGAGAAAATCATAAATATTTTACTCATAATAACATATTTTTTTTGGACCAAAAGCCTAGTGAAATGTCTCTTGAATTTGATGGTTCATTAATTATCATGAACAATGTGCTTCCCCCTTTCTATCTCTCCTCTTATCTTTATCCTATATTAACCCTTTCTTTCCATTTTTTAAAGGGTTCTAAAATTTTAGACTTCTTTTATCTTTCTGAGAGATGGGACAATCCTTGAGATACTACAAAGTATGCTCATCTTGATTAGGCTAGATCATATCAAGCATTTTTAAGAATTGCTTCTTAATACAATAGGACTTTCTTTGCCTATTTTTTGACTTGAACCTATGTTTGGCAAGTTGTGCACTATGGCATTATGTGAAGGAGAATCTTCCTCATCCATGATACTTTATGACTTTGTTTAGAGGGTTTTCAATGATATTTATAGGTCTAGATTAGTGGTCTATTTTGAACCTCTTCTATGAAATACTTATGCATATTAGCCTAATCTTAATGTTGTGTAAGCCAGTATTATCCTTTGTTGATCTAGTGTGGGTTTAATCTTATGGGAGTTTCCCCTTTGAATTTGGCGCATCACCTATTTATATTTCTTATGATTCCTCTCTATTTCTAACCCTTTTCCTATGAAGCATTAGGCTTAGTTTTAGTCTTAGGTGAGCATCAAAGAGGCATCCTACCTACTCCAGAGGTTCAGCCCCAACATAGGTGACCCACAACCTTGGGTTATCTCAATTTTATAATCTCAATTAGACAAAGCTCAAAGAACCCTCTCCAAGGGTGTGAATTGAGCCTATAAAAACTCCATATTTGGCTTCACATAGAGCTAAGGTCCATTAGGGTTTGATAGGCTAGTAGATTGGAATAGGAGAATTCAACAAACTTTATGGTGCTACCTACTTTCTCATGTAAGTACCTAGTCTTCATAGTAGACTGATGACTCTATAAGGGGTCCTGAGGAATGGGGAACACATTGTGGGAAGGTAGGTCCATTTTAATTTTCATGCATATATCCTTCATGGGATGATCTATATACTCCATTTGTTGACCTAAGACTTGTGTAGCTAAGAGAAGTTCTTCAAAGTCCTTAAGGTTTGGAAGTCATCTTATTTTGACAAACCTAATTTGAGTGTATTAACTTTGATAAATATTTCCTCTACGTTGGTTTTTCCTTCATTCTTCCCTCCACCCTTTTCATTTCCCCCCTTGATGGGCAAATTTTGATTCCAAATCTATTTTCCCTCTTCTAGTATTCCTTCTTCACCTCTTAAAAACATGTTAGCATTACTTTGTTTTAGTTCTATCTATCCTTAGATCAAAAAAACATACTTGAGAAACTATTGATTACACCCTTACACCATTTATTTACCACACCATCTCATTGTCATACTAGTCATGTCATTAGGTTGTTATGTTTTTTTTTTGCATTGTCTCTTAAAACAAGAACTAAGCGTGAAGTTTTCATCCTTTTTAACATATTTCTAATTTTTATTTCTCCACCATCTAATCATTTTATTTTTGTGGACTTCCCTTGTCCTACATATGACATTTTCCATTATTAAATGTTTCTCTTTATGTACGCATTCTTCCTATTTGTCTCACATCTTCAATTACATTACATTTTCAGTCTTTAATTTTTTTTGCCTATCTTTCATGAGCTTACTTTTCACTTTCTTACATATCTTTGTTCAAGTTGTCTTGCACGGATATTTCATTTATCATTCATGTTTTACATGCTTCCCAAAGTGATTTAGTATGTTCTACATTCCTTTTTATCATTCATGTTTTACATGCTTCTCAATGTGATTTAGTATGTTATATATTCCTTTTTTCCATTTATGTTTTACATAATTTCCAATGTGATTTAATGTATTTTATAATCATTTTGTCATTCATTTTCCATCATTTATCATTAATTTTCTATCATTTTGTCATTCATTTTCCATCCTTTTGTCATTAATTTGCCTTAAATATTATAGCCTTGTATTAGAAAATTTAATTTACCAATTTTTATTAAATCCCTCATATCTTTGTTTCTACTAACTCATTTTTCACTACCATATGCCTATCTTCCAAAATATTTTGATTTTTGGCTATTTTTTTCACTAGATTCTATAGGTTCACCTAGTGTTCTTCACATTGTACACTTTCACATCTCTTTCAATCTACTTCTTTATCTAAAACACTAAGGTAAGTAAAGGCATGTATTTTTCAATACTATCTTTTTCTTTATCTTAATTACTACTTACTGGACTTTACTTGGCATTAGTATTATGTGTTTATGTTCTATTTCCCAAAGCACCACCTCATGTTTCACTCATGTGACACATGATGAGATTCAAGTGGGGCATATGTATACACATACTATTTTCAAACTTTTATTGATTAATGACACTTTCTATCTTGTAGGAGACCATCGAATCTCAATATTTTTGAGTGCACACCTTAAGGGGTGCATTGGGAAAGGGGCAAGTAGAACATTGCTGCTTCATAAGATTATTTTCCCTTTGTCCACTTGTCATCTACAAACTTGTCTCCTAAAAAAATTTACCCTAAGATTATTATTCTCATCCTTATCCATTCGAATCATTTATTGCATCATTAACCTCTTATTTCTTACTTTGACCCCCTTTCACCAGTTGACTATACTAGGTCGATTGGGTCGACCTTGTACATTTTTTAGCCTTTAATAATTTTAAAAGGTTGACAGGGTTGACCCTATATTGTTTAAGGATATTTTTCAATTGGAGTTTTGTTATCCCTTTGACTGACCTAGCTAGGGACCTAGTGATTTACTTTTCAAAAATGTACAAGGTCAACTGGGTCAACCTTGTATAGCTAACATATTTGGAAGGATTTAGGGAAAGATACACCTATATATAAAAGTTCATTTCCAACCATTTAAAAATAGATAAGTGAAGAATAATAAGTTTGAATGAACATCTACTTATTGACCATTATACTTGAGGAATAAATCTTAGGGTTTCATACATTCTTTAGAGATATGGATCTTATCTTGTGAGAATTATTTTAGATGCATAGATATGTTGTGTAGCCAAGGGAGATATTGAGGCTCAACATGTTCATCTTCAAGGTAAGTATTCCTAACTTTATTTCTCCTTTGTAAGCATAAATAGATAATGTAGTTGTGCTTCTCTCCCATGTATGAGAATTATGTATACATTGATGTAAGTATATGTATTATATACATGTTTAGTTTAATTTTTTTAATTTTTAACCCCCACATTGTGCCACAACCTCTGGTGTATACTAGATTATATTTTCTTGATTATTTATTAAAATAGAGTGAACATTAAAGTTAGGACTCTTTTAGGGTTGTTGCATGATTGTGTTAGACTGTAGGCTTTAGAAACATTCCTAACATGGTGTATCATGACAAGTGATCCCCTAATTAGGTCTAGATAATCCCCATCTTGTTCATGTTCTCACTTAACAAATGTATTCCCAATCAAAAGTGTAGGTATGATCTATATTCTCTGAGCTAGGATTGATTTATAGACATCATGCATTTTTTATTGCATAAATAATTGAAGAATAAAATAAGTATGGAAATGTTGTATAAATCTCAAAGGCTTATAATAATGCATTGGTTGTCATGATATGCCCCTAATGAGATATGGAGAGTCATAATATCTTGATTGTATTTTGATTGTGTGTGACTAGTCTAAGTGGTCATTTTTAAAGAGTTGATTTAAGTGCTTAGATCTTGTATTGAAGTCTCTAAATAACATGGAGGTGTTGTAAAGGTACTAAAGGGTTCACCTATGTGATATTATCATATGGCTATGTGAAATATTTAAGCTATAGCTTCATAAGTTTAAGACTATGTTTTTGTATGTTTGAAGGCCTAAAAACTGAAGAGACATAATTGGTAGGTTCAAGTTATTTCACTCAATTTCTTACTCTAATTATTTTTGCTTTGAAAGAGGAGAGAAATAATATAATAGGATTATGTACCTAGTTGAACATTATGCACATTAATATCCAACTGAAGTGGAAAATTTTCTTTGGCAAGGGAAGAATGACTTGTAAATCACATGAACTCATGAAAAATATGTTAATAGAAAAGTAAGGGATTGCCTAGTGAGAAACCAATCCCAAGAAAGGAATATGCTTCCTTAAATGGATGTCATCCTTTTTTCAATATTTAAGTTTATTGATAAAATATAAATTACAAATAGTAGATATGAAAATGATGTTAATGAACAATAAAATAAGTCTAATATATAGCAGGGTTGATATTATCAAAATAATAATTCCAACATGTAGTAGCTTCATCAATATGCTCATAGATTATAACTAAATATTCTTCTACGTCCTCCAAGTGGGGTGTGAAAACCATAATGTAAAGGGATAGCTCAAAGGTAATGTCATTTTGATCAGTAAATAGGGTTTATGGGATAATGGGAAGGTCAAATATGATATATATCTCATGTGTAAGTCTTGGTAAGGTCATCTACATGCAAAAAATAAATTAATGTCAAGTCCAAAAAAATTAGAAACTAGTTTATGTTTAGGTTAAAGGGTGGATATAAGACTAAAGAGGTAAGAAGGGGGCTAAAATAACAATATATGATTTCATGGGATAGTGGTCATCAATGGTCAGGGTGAACGTTGGTGGTTGTCCTGACTATCGACATTTGGGTGATCGATAATAGTTGATATAACTGGTAATAGTTATGGCAACCATTGGTAGTTACCTATTAATAATTGGTTGGGGAAGGAAGGTGAGTTAGAAATGGGTAACTGAAGGGAAATGAGGGTCTTAGGTGTATAATGAGTAAGGAAAAGGGGGTAGGGAAGGTGTTTAGTAGAGAAAACATTGTTAATAAACAAAGAGGGATATAACAAAATGAAGAAAACAAAGTGAAGTACATTTATTTTGAAGATCTAAAAGGTTAGATGTCTGGAGGGATGTGGGTATCATAATGGTACTTTGGCTTGGGAATCACATGGATAGAGATTTAGGTTGTTGAATGCTTAAAAAGAAAAACAAGAGAGTTTAGATGCATGAATTATGGTCCCATATCCCCTCCAAGAGCCCTGTAATTATATTAAAAAATTCTTGAATGAGGAGAGAGAGTTACCAAATTGAAGGAGGAAAAGTTGCTAAGTTGGTCCTGGATAAGTGTAATGGACTGATGGAAATAAATCCATGAGTTTGTGCATGAGAAAGTTTCCAATTTTGTTACTAAAAGCTCATTCATGGCTATAAGTTTCTAATTTTTTGGGTGAGGGTACCTGACCATCGATGATTAGGTTAACCATCAAAAATTAGGCTAACCATTAGTGGTCAAGCCTCTAAGTCAAAAGAGGTAAAATGTAAGGTATTGAGTGATTTGTTTAAGTTTGTGTAAATAAGGGTTAACTAGGTTAGTAGAGGAGTTAATTAGGTCAAGGTCGAGAGCTAGGTCTTGGTGTGAAAACCTAAAAAATGGTTTGAGGGATGTTTTTAAGTGTCTACATTTTCCCCCTTTTTGTTGTGTGGCCTTAGGTGAAGAAGCCATAGAACAAAAATGGAAGTTTGACAATCCAAGGTCAGTTGACCCAAGTATGAGAGGATCGTATTCCCCATCAAACTAGGATTTGATGAGTCAGGATATAAATCAGGGCATGGTTTGATAAAATAAAATAAGGTCAAGGTATGTAAATGCAACTACAAGCACAAGGTGCTACGAGATACTAAGGTCACAAAATCATGTAAAGACAAAATGGCCAATGTTAAGAATAATAAGTTTGGGTTCTATAAAAAGTGACAAGGTAACCAATCCTTAGCATTGGTTATAGCTAATCAGGCTACGCATATCAAATGTCCTAGAAACGGTTGGTGTTTATATAGGTATCTAGGGTAGGAAGTGTGTAGACACCTAAATCTAGCCACCAATGACATCTAATTAGGATTTTGGCCAATTTTCACCAAAATGTACAATTTGGCCTAAAAATACTAAAACATATTAAAAGAGTTGAAAATGACATATTCAAATGCCAATTTTGGCCAGGGTATCCCTAAATGGGGCAATTCAATTTATGGGCTAGCTAACTTTGATCAAATCATTTTTAGTCAAAATGCCAATTTTGCACTCGGGTGTTCTAGATTGCTCTTTTCTATAAAATTTCTTGTATGAGATGTGTATCTTTGTTATTTTTTATTTTCAACATCTTAAATGTGATAATGGAACCAACACATCTGACATTACCTTCTAATTCCAATCCAGTCAAATTTTAGACCAATAACAAGGCATTATGATCAATTTGAGTAATTTGTGCACAAAGTGCTTAAACATGCTTAAGAGATAATTAGCCCAAATTAAGGCTTAATAATAATTCCATGGAAACTTATTGAATAATTTGTTTTGGAAATTAATATTTAATATTTGCATCATTAGGTGACATCACTTCTTGGGAAGAGATCCCTAGGCCATAAATGCCATAAATATTAGGATTCATGCCCTCCATGCCTCTTAATTGCCCTTTCTTCTAATGTCATGATGAGGATAATTATAAACTTAATTCTAAAAATACAATTAATCCTCAACCACACATCTCAATCTTAGGATGGATGATTCAATTTGATTCTAGACATTATCAAAAATCTCTAAATAGGAGGCCTCACCACATGAATTTCAAGGCTTGATATTGCAAAGGTATAATGCACAAATGGTTCCAAAATATTCAAGCAACTAGTTTTACCATTCCAAATTGATTCCAAGCCAAGCCAAAGCTGAAAAGTTCTAAAGAGAAGAGGACATAGCCAAGCCTCCTTTGATGAAGACTTCATGAGTATAAACCAAGAAAACCACTACAACAAGTATTTTCGAGCATCCAAAGAAGGTAAAAGAGGGTTTCTTTTGCATTCTAGTTGTGTGTTTTATTCATGTTTGCTAACTAAGATCTCCCTAGTGTCTAGGCCTAGAGATGTTATGCTAGTTAGTGTGTTTCTTTAATTTTGTTTTCATTTTGAAACTAACACCATATTTACCATCCTCTTTTGAGTCAAATTCTTAGATCCCATATGGCATGCCCAGTGGGACCAAATGCATCTCACACATGAAGAAGATCATTTTTCATCTTTAAAATCTTCATTTGGATCATTAAAACTCTTGAAATTTGATTTTATAGCTTTGTTTTACCATTTTCCTTTGTCACAGGTTTACATAGTAACCGACATTGGTTAGTAAAATCAACATTGATTATATAGATTTTATCAGTCACTATTGGTATAACTGATGTCGATTAGATAACCATTATTAGTTAGTGTAACCATTGTTAGTGATATAACTAATGTCGATCATTGTGTTTTTCTTAAAACACATACCCAAGAGGTTTTTTTTTAATGTTCATTGTTTCAAACCTAAAAGATTTGCAAGGCTAAAGGACATGCTAAAATTTTTGTTCTAGGACCAAGCTTGACATTTTCTAAAAATATGTTTATATCAACTTTTGCATGCTTAGAAATCAATTAGGAACCTTGTTTTGGTGTTTATAAAAAAATTTGTATGTTTATGGTGAATGTTTTCAAAGTTTACAACTAAGACCAAGGGGTCAAATGAACACCACCTCATTTTCCATTTGGGCTTAAAAATGAACTCACCTTTTCAAACATTTTGTATTCACTTAGTTATTTAAATTAAATTTTTATTTGGAAAAAAGAGTGATGTTGCATGTATGATCTTCAATTTGTCTCCTTTAAGGAACCCTTAGAATTAAAATCTCCATTCCTATTGTAAAAACCCTAGTCCAAGGCTTAGAAAGAATGTCATCTAAAGCACTCCCTAAAAACTTGTCAAAGTTTGGGTGACCGTGAAAATGACCCTAAAGTCTTTCTATTAGTATTTTATTTTAATGCAACCTTATCTTGTAAGGGGGATGTCATTACCTCTCACAATTTCTTTAGGGAAGATTTAACTCAGGGTTTCACCTCCTAGCATTGACTTCACTTACTCCTTCTAAGTTACACATAAGATGTATCTATATTTAGACATCGTACTACACTGAGTGAACAATAGGATGTAGTGGTTGTAAAAAGGACTAGACCTTTTTACATCTAGCCAATGCCATGGTCACCTAATTTTTGTGCTTGTCTTTTGCATCATTTGACATGAAAGTTATTGTGTAATTGATTTCCATAGAAACATTTGAAAGCTTGCTATTTTAGTCAAACCCACATTGCCATACACTGGCTAGGATTTGTGAAAGTATACTTAGTATATTTTGGTCATTTTTGCTTGGTATATCTTGAGACTAAAAATTGTTTGTTTATTTATAAGCCATGTCAAAACTAATTTTTCTATATGTCACTCTTTTCTCTAAAGAGGCATTATTTTGGCCATTTTATACCACACTTATGCCTTGAAAGTTTTGCTAAACTTATTTGTGTGTGTGTCATTTGAGTTGAGGAGGGTAGTGTTATGCTACCCAAATCATGTCAAAACATTTTTAGCCTTTTTGAATCTTTGAAACATAACATAGATCACATCATTCGAGCATGATTATGCTAATAGGATGTTTAATTTGTTTTAAGACTATTTTACCTTGTATCAAAAACCATTTGTTTCAAACCATGTCATGTATACCATTTAGACCTTTGACATGTGTCGTCATGCTGTATGATCTTGTCTAGCTTATTTGGTCAAATCCTAATTTTTAACATTAAGTTTTCAATTAGCCTTATCAAGTTTGGATTCAAACATTGATTGATTTTTTTTAGGCCTTAATTTGTGGGGCTAATACATAGATCTTTCTCTTTTGGGTTGCATAACTTTGGTTAATTGATTACCCAAATTTGAAAATATTGATGGTTTATTTCTTTAATGCATATCCTTATCATTATTTGTGCCTTTTTTTAGGAAACATAGTCTTTATTCAAAGATCCTTTTGTCTTATGTCTTATGCCAACTGATCATGTTTATGTTTGATTCTATGTGTCAGGTCTATGTCAAAGTTGTTTCCAAACTTATTAGATTAAGTCAAATCACATCAACCTTTATTTCAAGTCTATCTTTTAATGTTGTTTGGCCAAAATTACTAGCACATGCCTATTTTTTTGAGCCTATATATTGACTCCACATTTGGATAAAATACCTAGTAACTCAACTTTTCCCTTTCCTAGTTTAGACCTTGTATAGAACACTTTGACCTAGACCTTTGACATGTTGGTTTTTATTTATATGTTTGACCTTTTATGTGTATGAAATTTGACATTAGACATTTGGAATTAGGATATTTTATTCCAAGTCTTAGCACAAACAATTTTGGAGATACAACTCCACTTTCAAACCACATTGGAGATACAGCTCCACACCTTCAACCAAGTTGGACCAAGTTTAAACCATTTGTCCTTTAGATCAGTTTTTAGAGTTTGTAGAACTGTAAGCCATTTTATTTTTAGAGATTTCATTATTTATGCAGATATGTCTAGCTTCACTTATGGTGGAGTCATGTACAATCCAAATTATGATAGAATGGCTACACAAAATCCCACTAAGAACCCCTATAGAGAAAGATTTTCTAACAAGTTTTATTATTCTCCCTATAATACTCCATTTGGGGAACATAGTCATAATCCATAAAATCTAACTCGAGACCTTGATTGGCATGAAGAGTTTTGTGAGGAAGACTTTAAATACCCAACTATAAATAATGTTGTTTAGGATATGAATTCATACCCTCTTTTCAATAATCAGTACATGGTCAAGAACTAGCTTATGAGTCAAATCACAGCTAAGATGATATGGTTTATGAGGAAGACTTGGATGCTTTGGCTTATGTGAGTAATTAGGATCCACCACATCATACCATTTCTATTTTAGGACCACAATATTGCACCATTCCCATACCAAGACCTCATCCTTTAGTTTTTGTGAGTAACCAAGCTCCATAATGCCTAACCATTTCTATATTAGGACCTCATCCTTTGGTTTGTGAAAGAAATCAAGCTCCACAATTCCATTTCATAATTCTAGGACCTAGTACTTTGGTTTATGCAAGAAATCAAGCCCCATAATTCCCTATCATTACAATATTATGACTTTGTCTTTTGGCTCATGTGAGCAATCATGCTCCCCAAAGCCCTACCATTATCCAACCAGAAGTCATTCCTCATCCAGTACCAATCCCATCCAAACCTCAACCCATCTTATCATTAGAAGATGAAGCTATGTCAAAAATTGGTATTTTCCAACTCATTAGAAACTAAGGCTAATAGAACCAACCAATATGAGATGTTCTTGTTGAACCAACCATTTGTGATTAGTTAATATATGATGAATTACTTATTGATCCTATACCAATATCAAGGAGTCTCACTCTGATGAGCTAGTCTTTGTTGAGTCACTTCTTAATGATTATAATCAAGTTTGGTAAAATCATTACCTCAACCATGTGCCTATTTTTCAAGAGCCTCCTATATTAACAAGTTAGTCTCTGAGAAGTTGTCTCTTAACTTCTTTCCCATCCTAGAGGAGTTTCACTTTGACAAACTAGTTTTTGTGGATCCCATTATGCCATCACAAGCTGGTACTTGTCTAAAACCAAATATTAAACAAGACATCATTGTAATAAAGTACCCATCAGATGAAGAATCAGAGTTAGATTTAGGTTATATTCTTGAACTAACATCAGATTTACCATCAAAATCAAAATCAACATCAATGTCTATAATGGATTTAGAGTCCCTCGAGTTAGAATCAGATTGAAAAGAAGAATATGTTCATGGATATTACAACATTGGTTATGCATGCATTGTAGATCAATTTGAATACATGTGTGATATTTATATAGTTTTTAAGGATGAGTACTTCAGCTTCAACATAAGTTATCCTAATATCTTATATGAGGATTGTCCAGCCTCTCCCCAGTCCATTACCATTCCACAGGCTATCACAATTAACTAAAATAGCCATATCATTGACATTTTATCTCCCACAAGTGCCAATTTGGATCAAGAGAATCACACTTTGTTGAACTGCATCCATGGTGACATAGTAGTTGAAGAAGAGAAAGGAGCCCAAGACCACATTCATATAGTAGATAAACACTCTCTTAGTGAAACCTTTTTAGAGGTGTTAGGATACAATCAAAGTTCTAACTCAACAACTTCTCATGAATTTTTTTTGGAAGCACTAGAATAAAATCAAAGTCAAAAGCCAATGTTCATTAGTGAAACCTTCTTGAAGGTGCTACGGGTCAATCAAGATAACTTCATTGGTGAAAAACTTTTTGAGGCACCAATAGCTAAGCACAAAAGTTTTCACTACTTGATGAAGATAAAATCAAAATATATTCCAATCTATAGCCTAATTAGATGGTATCTGCTCTCAATATAAAACAACAACAAAAATTGGGGGTCCTATCAAGAGAACAAGTCTTCAGCCCCATCACAACCAAAGTTATGTTGAATTTAGAATCAATAACATTACATGTGACTAAAAGTCTTGATCTTCATTTGTTTCCCCACCATTATACATTCCATTATCATCTACCATTACATTTCATAAACAAACCTATCAACCAGTTTTTATCCCTATTTACCATCCATGTCTACATTTTCCTTTGTAGAGGCTATAAAGATACCTTGTCTTGATGTTTGAAGGAATGAGAATCAATAACCAAGTAAGATCACTAAAGAATTCTCAACAAACAAATGTACAGCCCATTTTAGAGCAACTATTTATATGAGGTGTGGGCTAGCAATGAACATGATTGAGTATTCTATTTGTATCATTTGTTGATTAGGACATGTATCTTCATCTCAACATGAAAAATAGAATCATATGACATTTATCACACCCAAGATAAAAATATGTACCATACCATTTCATTGTCATGCCATTGCCATTGTTACATTCATGCATTTTCCATTATCACATACCTAGCCATTCACCCCATCACTTGGGGGCAACCTCTTACCACTTTATCCATCCTATCATTCCATTCCTATCTAGACCAAAGCCTATTTTTAACCATCCTACCCAATACTATTTTGATCTTGGTTCCTTTGGTTCTTCCCATACTTTTTATGAGAGGATTACAATCAAGTTTTAATAATCAATCAATTCCATGTTTAAATGATAGTCTATGAAAGTAGTGTGATAGTTGATCTGGTAAAGATATCTTTCATCTTATATCCATTTTGTTTATGTGAGCTTGATTATAACCACCTATGGGCAAATAAGTGTTTCACCAATCTTGCTACTAATTATAACCACTTATGACCAAATTATTATCATTGACTTATGCCATTGTATCTTAGTTATAACTGCCTATGGGAAAACTAGGGGCAATACTTGTTTATCATGCATTACCATATCACCTTGACATCATTATTTTCATTTGATTGGCCATTTTCCAGATTTGAGAACTTGTTGGGACCTAGATGGTTTTTCCCTACCTTTTGTGTGGATGGAACTACTATGACTTGAGATCATTTTAGGACTATGTAGGTCACGCTCAATTCATGTTGAGGTCACCTCAGTCCCCCTTTCCATATGCTCTCACCATTTTGTAAGAAACCTAAGCCAAATGCTCTCATCATTTTATGAGTAGGTATCTTGTCATTCTCTACCGAGTTAAGATACCTCAAAATTCTAAAAACATTTCAATATTTCAAAAATACAAAAATATTTGTCCTATCTAAGCCTAGTCAATTATCCTTGATCTACCTTATTGGGGCATTATCATTGTTAGGATGCTTTCTTTAGATTTTATTTTCAAGCTTTCTATTTATTTGTTTATTTCAAGTTGTTTATTTGTTTGTTTTTTTATTCTCTTTCCTGTTTATTTGCTTTTAACACTGTTGCCTCAACTTAGTCTGTATGTGTTCATTAGGTGTTCCTTGAGTACATTATTCTTGAGTCTATCCATATTCATTCATTAACATTGTCATCATGATTTTTATCATTGGTGCATTATTTTCAAGTATTTATTGGATCAAGAGTCAGTTCTTATGCATATTTTGGTCAAGTGTTCATGGTGTTCTATCATGAATCCTACCAACAAATGCTACAACAAGCCTCAACTTCAAGAAGTCTATTCAACAATGGTGGTATCTCTTTGACACTAACATCCTGATTTTATCCTAATCATATCCCAAACTAGGTAATTAAACATGATTTAATTTTAACCTTTATTAGATTAGACAAGCATCTCCCTACTAGTAGGTTGTTCCAATTCATCATTACCCTTTGTGTTAAATTATCATCATCCTTATACAATTTTTTCATGTTTTCCATAATCAAGGTCCAATGACTATAACCACCCATGGGTAAATCATTACACACTATCCCACCTACATTTCTTAATAATTATAACCACCTTTGGGCAAATCATTGTGTTGTCACCACTTCCATTTTTTTCTCCAAACAAGGGCATGTTACTATCTTGTTTGTCTATCCTAACTGGGGCAGTTCCATCTTCTCAATGATTATAACTATGGAAAATCATTGTGTTATCATACCACATTGCCACTATTAGGGTACAATGCTTACAACCACCATTGGGAAAACCATTATACACCATCCCACTTGTATTCTCAATGATTTTGACTAATTTTTCACTATCATTGTGTTTTCACCCATCATCTTTCCTTTCTTTAGTCCCCTTGTTTCACTTCTTTCTTTTTGATGGACCATTTGTTGACTTACTTGTGCCAACCATTCCCTTGAGGGGGCATTACAGTTAGTTTATCATCATTGAAATTATAGGCATGCAGGACCTTTTCATTCTTTGAGAATATTTTACTATGCTTATAACTTGCAATGGCTTCCCAAATAGGGGCAAACTATAAACACCTAAATCTGGCCACCAATGACCTCCAATCAGGCTTTTAGCCAATTTTCACCAAAATGTACAATTTAGCCTAAAAACACTAAATCATATAAAAAAGTTGAAACTAACATATTCAAGTGCCAATTTTGGCTAGGGAATTCATAAATGGGGTAGTACAATTTATGGGCCAGCTGACTTTGATAAGATCATTTTGAGTCAAAATGCCAATTTTACACCTAGATGCTCTGGATTGCTCTTTCCTATCAAATATCTTACACAAGACACATGCCTTCATTATTTGTTATTGGTATAATTCTAAATTGTAATATGGATCCAACACATCTAACATTTCCTTCCAATTCCAATCCAATCAAATTTTGGACCAATAACAAGGTATTTTGATCAATTTGAGTAAATTGTGCACAAAGTGCTTAATCATGCTTATGAGCTAATTAACCCAAATCAAGACCTAATTAATAATTCCATGGAAATTTATTGAATAATTTTTTTTGGAAATGAATATTGAATATCTACATTAATAGGTGACCTCATTTCTTGGGAAGACATCCCTAGGCCATATATACCACAAATATTAGAATTCATGCCCTCCATGCCTCATCAATGCCTTCCATGATGCTCTCCATGCCTATTAATTTCTATTCTTCTAATATCATGATTAAGATAATTATAAACTTAATTCCAAAAATTTAATTAATCCTCAACCACATATCTTAATCTCAAGATGGATGGTTTAGGTTCATTCTAGACATTTGCAAAAATCTATAAATAAGAGGCCTCACCACATGAATTTTAAGACTTGATAATGCAAATTTATAATTCACAAATGGTTCTAAAAGCTTTAATAAACTAGTGTTACCATGACAGATTGATTCTAAGCCAAGCCAAGCCATAAGCTAAAGGTGCCAAGGAGAGATGGAGGTAGCCAAGCTTCCATTGCCAAGGACTTTATGAGCACAAGCCGAGTAAGCCACTATAACAAGCATTTTGGAGCATCTAAGGGAGGTAAAAGAAGGTTTCTCTTACATTTTAGTTGTGTTTTTTATTCATGTTTATTAACTAAGCTATCCCTAGTGTCTAGGCCTAGAGATTTTATGCTAGTTAGTGTGTTTCTTTCATTTTGTTTTTCATTTTGAAACTAACACCATACTAACCACCCTCTCTTGAGTCAAATTCCTAGATCACATGAATCATGAGATATATGTATACATGAAGAAATAATGAAAAGATAAGAAAATAAAAATGAAGCCTTTTCATTGGTAAGGACAAACATAAGACCCAAAGGTTAGATCAAATTATGTAAAATAAGCCTTTTAGATACTTCATATTAGGATGATTAGGTTTATAAAAAAGGTATCTTGATCACATCATGTCAAGTAAGTTCATAATCCCTTGATTAAAAGATAGTATAAAGGGGAGTTAGATAAATAAGAGTATAAATGAAAATAGGTAATAGGTAAGGTAGCTATATGTGGGTTAGTTTTTCACTTCTATAGGTGACCTAAGAACCATAATAGACAAGTCTATGTCTTATGCTAGGTGTAGACTGATCGATGCAAGAAGTCTACTAGTGCTAGATATGAAATTTGATTGCAACTTTCTTGAGATAACTTGTTCTATTTTTATATAGGGTTTGCTTGATTTTTTATATTATTTTTGATGTTTTGTGAAGATGATCAATGTGGGAAGATTAAAATGATTGATTTTGACCCATTTGACTTAGCCATCCTTCAAGGGAGTGGTCTAAGTTTGGATTTATGTATTTTGTTAGGTATCTTTCAAGGGAGCAGTCTACCTTTTAAGAAATTTAGCAAATTTTGGGGTAGTTGTCCTTCAAGGGAGTAGTCTATAATGTTAAAAATATGTGACCCAAATGATATTTTGGTATCCCAAATTGTTGTTGATTTGCTAGTTTTAGACATGGACAAGTCTATTTAGGCTTAGAGGTTTTCCTTTATGAGGGCAAAAATTTTAGCACAAAGAGGTTTATGGTAGGTGAAAGGAGGGGTTTGAGAGATAAAGGATCATGGGATTCTATTTTATTAGAGATGAAAAGTATCCATGAGAACACTGTTATGGGTAGATCTGTGGTACCCATATTTAGGATTAGGCTATAACTATGATGGATAATCACATGGTTCTATGTTTTAATTAATTGTCCTCAAATAGAGAGGGATAGTTAGGTGAAGGTGAAAATCTCATAAATAAAGGTATGAGCTTAAATTAGACAAAAAAAGTGGGTTTGATCCTTATTTTAACAAAAGAAAAGATGTAGATGCAAAGAATTAAAAGGCTTAGGTTCTAGTTTGCCTTCAAGAGAGGATAAATGATAAGCTCTTGATCCATATTTATGGGTGAAGATGTAGGGTCCAAGCCAATTGAAATAAAATTTGCCATCTTTTGCTTTTCTCCATGTTGGTAACATGTTGGTTTTCATTTAGGATGACATCTTTGATATTTAATTCTTGCTCTTTTAGGTATTTATTATAGATGAAATTAATTCATTTTTGGTAGACACAAAGATGGTTAAGTGTTGTGAGGTGATGTTCATTAAGTAACTCAAGTCATGCTAGATTATCTTAATGATATTCACCCTTAAAAATTATCTCTTGTAAAGATATGCAAAGAGAGGGAATTTGGAATTTGAGAGTCAAAACTACCTCTACTCCAAAGACTAGAGAGAAAGGGGTAACACCCATAGTAGTTTGAATACTAGTATGATGGGCTCACAAAGTGAATGGGATGTGTAAGTTTTAATCCATACAAAAATCACTGACTACTTTGGTCAAAATTTTGTTAGGGATTTTGTTAGAGGCTTCTGCTTATCCATTTGCTTATGGATGGTAAGGTGAAGAAAAGTTTAACTTAATGCTAAATGCATCACAAAGACCTTGGGATTTCTTGCTCTTGAAAGATTTACCATTATCGATGATGATCTTATGGGAAACACTGATGATAGATGATGTGATGGTTGATAAATTCAATAATTTTTTTGACTTTGGTAGATATGAGAGGAATGGGTTTCACAAACTTGTTGAAATATTTAGTGGTAGTAATGATGGATTAGTGAGGCTGTGATGAATGAAAATTGATTCCCCAATAATATCAAGGCCTCATTATGAGAATGGCCAAAAGTCTTTGGATAATTTGAGGCCATAGGCTAGTGTATGTTGTAAATTAGCATGTTGTTGACATTTGACACACCTTTTTACATAATCACAACAATATTGGTTAAGGGTGGGCCAATAGTATCCAAAGTGAAGGATTCATTTAACGATGTCTAAACTACTAAAATATCCCCCTTAAATTTTGTCATGCATTTCCTTGATGTCATGGAAAGCTTCATGATTACAAAGACAATGAAGAAAGAGGTAATCAAATCCATATTTTTAAAGCATTCCCCCTAATATGGTGTAATGAGATCTACCTTAAACAAAATCTCTTCTAGAATTTCTAGAGAGGTTAAGAGGGATGATATCGAGGTTGAGGTAATCAAAAGTTTGTTTGTACTAAATGTCTGATGGAGATGTGTCTACATTAAAAATGGTAGGAAGGTTAGAATGGATATAAGATGGGGTGATAAAATGGTAGATGGTAACAAAGAGTTTAGAGTTAGAAACTTGAGATGGGATTTAGGAAGCAAGGGAAGCCATTATATCCACAAACTTGTTGCTACATCATAGAATAGATTGGATAAGGTAATGATTAAATGATGGTAAGAGTATGTCTATGAGTTGTTTGTAATTTAGTAGGAAATAATTTTTACATTGGTAAGATCCATTGATGTGTTTGACCATAAATTAGGAACTACCAAAGATAGTGATCATATTGACTCCCAAGGTTAGAGTAGTTTGGAAACCTATGACTAGGGATTCATACTCAAGCACATTTTTGGTACATTCAAAGTCACATTTAAAGGAAAGGGGGATAGGTTCACCATCGAGGGAAATGAGAATAACTATGACACCCCCACCACATTGGCATTTGGATACATCATAGAACATGGTCATTTATTAGGTAGGGTCTTCTTGAGAAAGAGTTATGATAGACTCATCAAGAAATGTAAGAGGAAAAGGTTGGTTATCTAGTAGAGGGGTTTTGTCCAATTGGTTAATAATGACTTGCCCTTTAATTAAATTCTATTGTAGTAAATCAAGATCAAACTTTGCTAGCAGCATGAGGCACTTAAGCATACGTTGGTTCTGGTATGGTTTATAATGCATATACTTGAGTGGGTTGGTATTAGTGATGATGTAGGTTTTATGATTAAGAAGGTAATGTTAAAGTTTTGAAGCCATGAAGATGAGGGTGAGGAAAAGTTTCTCAGGATGGGAATATCGAGTCTCATACTCTATAAGTGTTTGACTTATATAGTAGACTGCTTATTCTTTGTTTTGTTCATCATGATGAGTGAGCATTGCCCCTAAGGAATGATTAGTGGAGTAAATGTAAAGATAGAATAGTTGATCCTATTTAGGAGGGGTCAAAATAGGTGGAGAAAGAAGGTATTATTTAATTAAATCAAAGGCTTGTTGGTAGTCTATATTCCACTTTAAATATGTGTCTTTTTTAACAAGATGGTGAAAGGGTTGACATTTATCTAATAATTGAGAGATGAAATGATGGATTGATTAGAGCTTCCCCTGTAAGCGATGGAGTTGATTAAGGTGTGTTGGAGGTGACATCTCAAGGATTGTTCTAATGTTGGTAGGGTCTACTTTGATTCCTCAAAGAGAGACAATGAAACCAAGGATTTTTCTAGAAATGATCCAAAAATACATTTCTTGGGGTTAAGGAAGACATGAAATGGATGAGGCATTCAAAGATGATTTTGAGGATGTCTAGATGATCCTTATGTTATTTGGTTTTTCTAAGGAGATTATCCACATAGTCCTATATGATTTTATGGATTATGTCATGAAAGATGTTGGTCATAGCTCATTGGTAGGTCATGCCAATATTATATAGAATAAAATACATGACTCTATAATAGAAGGTTCCACATGGGGTGATGAAATAAGTCTTATGTTGATCTTTGGGAGTAATCAAGATCTGATTATATTGTGAGAAACCATTAATGAGAGATAACATCTCATGGTCAATTGTAATATCAACAAGCTTGTCAATGTTAGGTATAAGAAAGTCATCCTTTGGGTAGTCAAGGTTAAGGTCATGAAATTTAATATAAAGTTGAATTCCCCTACGGTTTTGGTAATAGGAACAATGTTTAAAACCCATTTGGGATAGTCAATAGGGTGGATGAAGTCCACAGACAAAAGACATTGAAGCTCCTCTTTTACAAGGAGGGAAATGTAAGGGTACATCCTATGAAGATTTTATCTGATAGGTTTAACATCAGGATGGGTGATGATGTTGTGTATAGAAATAAAAGGTTCAATTTTGGGCATATCCTGATAGGACCAAGCAAATGCTATGATATGATCATGAAGGAAGGAAGTGTAATCTTGTTCTATAGGATTAAAGGATTATCTGATCTTGATAATGCAAGGGTTATCCTAAGTACCCAAGTTGACATCAATGGTAGATTCATTCAACATCGTTTAGATCTCAAAAGGAAGATATTTATGGATAGAAGAGTCCCCCACACTAAGGTAGGTGAGAATAGAATCATCCTAATGTTAGATGGTATGGATGCTAGGAGAATCATTTTCTATGATTTTAGGATGGATGAGAGGAAGGATTTTAGTTTGATCATCCTCTTGATAGGTCAACGGGCCTAAACTAATGGTATTGATTAAAAAATTATATGGGATGATATCAGTGTCCTCTAATTTTAAAAGATATGGGGTTAGTGAGGATTGGATATCCTCATTGATGGTGGTGATGGGGTTAGGTGAGGTGGGTTCTTCTAGTGGTACAAACCCAAGGCCAAATAACTCATGAAGTTTTTGAGTTTTTATTATAGTTAGTTTATGATGTCCCTATTTGTAAATTCTGAGACCAAACCCCTTTGAAGCACACCTATGGAGGTAGTACTTGGAAAATGTGGGCTTGTTAAAATAGGAGAAATCTAAGTAAATGGTTAGATACGAGGGGTGGTAGAAGAAGCAAGAAGTGGATGATCAATTCCCCCATAAATAAAATTAGTTTGATGGTTGGGTGGATAAAAAGGGATTATGGTTCTCATGTTAGGTTCATAACTAGGGTCATGATAAAGGTTCCTATACTCTTGAGGAGTGGGGAAGGCATCCAAGTCTAAAATATGGTATTATCCTAGTGAAAGACATTAGAACATGGGTTTCAAGGGGTCCTCTATGGGGATTTGCAAAGAAGGGATAAATGGACTTGTTTAAGCTTCATCAACTATAGGGGTAGAGTTATTAGTATTTGGTGGTGAAGTGGATGGATGAGGAATAAGAACATCATTAGGTTGATACATAATATTACAAAATGCAAAGGGACTAGGGTTGGCTATTAGGATGATGATATGACTTGTGTGCTCAAATTTGATGCGATGATGTAGAGTGGAAGGGACATAAATCATAGCATAGATCTAAGGGTGTCTAAGTAAAACATTTATTATAACTCACCCTCTACAACATAAAAGAGTTTTGGAATGGTGTGAGGTCCCAAGTGAATATGGAGAATAATTATCCCCAAGGTAGTGGCTATAGTGTCATTAAAAGAGTGAAGAACTATTGTAGTTTTAGACATGATGTTTTTGGGAAATTAAAATTGATCATAGGCATGGGAGGAGATAATATTGATACAATCCCTTCCATAAATAATCACCCTCTTGATACGGGTTTGGTTGATGTATGTTATGATGAAGAGAGGAGGATCAAGATCCTCAGGATGTATAGAAGGTATTTCTAAATCATTAAAGGTGATTAAGGTAGAAATTTGAAGGGCTTTGACAAAGGATGTAAGGGGTTGAGGATATTCAATTTGAACCTCTATGGATTAAAATATTTCTATCAATGTTTATTGATGAGGAGGTGAGGTGTTGATTAATTAATATAATCTCATTTTCACTAGAGTTTGGTGAAGTTGTTTCAACACTACACGTTGAATGGATTCAAAAGGGTTGGAAGGGGATGAACACAAGGTGGTTACTTTGGGTTTAGGTAATGGTAAAGGTAAAGGTGTTTGGGTTTAGTTGGAAGGTTGAGGGGTTAAAGGGTATGTTCATGGAATGGACACTTTAGTCTTTCCCTTATCTTTTTTTTGGGCCCAAGATCAGGTAACCATATGAATGGTGTAGATAAGAGGAAGTATTTGTTTGGATTGTTTATTGGATTTCTCTTCACTCATAGGTGAGAGTGGGGGAGTAGGTAAGTGTTGGGTAGCTTGGATTTGTGTTTAATTAGGTTTAAGGTTCAAAATAGCTTCATCCAATAATAGATCATCCTCATCTAAAAGGTTATAGACTAGTGTTTGGAGATCTTTGTAGTTCTCTGTATCATTCTTGGTGTCCTATGGTATAAGTAGATAAAATTATCATTGAATCATGTTGGTTTAAGACATGAAGGGTTGAAAGGTTTGATGGGTGGTAATGTTAAACAAGAGGTTTGTAACAACCTTTGTAGAATGGTTGAATAAGATTCAACCAAAGGTGTTGAGGGTATTGGGTTTTTGGTTTTGGGAGTGGGAGCCTTCTTGGGAATAGGTTTTACCATAGAAGTTGGAGGTGGTGGGATGGTTTTGGTAGGTGGTTTTATTTGGGATTGTATGATTATGGTTGGTTTAGATGTGAATGCTTTAAAGGTGGAGGGTGTAGATTTAGTGATAGGTGGGAAGGTAGATATGGCTAGGTTAGTCCATAATGATGTATATTTTGTTATCTTGGTGCATGTAGGTATAGGTAGAATAAAGTAGAAGGTTTTATAGAGGAGGAATAAGTAATATAAATAGTAGATGGATGGGGTCCTAAAATTGAAGGTAAAAGAGAAGGGGGTGGTATGGGCCTAGTTCTAGATGGTTTGGGTGGTTCTACCTTTTTGATAGTTTTAGTCCAATGTTTATTTGATGGACTCGATGTGGTTAAGTCCAACTTCAAAGATGGATGAGCCAAGCTAGGGGTAGTAAGTATTCCTAGATTCTTGATGGGTTTAGCCAAAGAGGTGTACAGTGATTTAATAGTTTTATATTGAGGGGGGTTGGATGGGTCCCTTATGGTTTTTCAAGAAGAAGTATTTGAGGATAGGGTTGAGGTAATGATGCATTTGAGGGTGGATGTAAGTGAGGTTAAAGGTTATTTTTTTTGGTAAGTTAGTGAAAGATGGTGCCAAGATGTAGCCTTATATAGATTGGGTTGAGAAGTAAACTATAGATTTTAGACCAATCTAAAAAAAGTTTATAGATGTGTTTGATTCCTTGGTTATTGGTTTCAAATATTAAACCCATAAGTTGAGGTGACGGAATGGTTTATTCACCTTTGTATTAGGTAGAAGGTTTGATGGTTGAGGAAAGTGGTGTTTCTATGGAAATAATAGAGGAGATGACCTCTTCCTTTGGGGTGGTTTCTAAAGGATTGGTTAGTACTATGGTAGGTAAGGAAGGTGTGGTTTGTTCAGATGGGAAAAGAGAGGTGGTTGCTTCTCTTGTTTTTATGTCTAAAGGAAAGAGTAGTGATTCAACCACTTCCATAGGTGGATTGGAGGAAGAAGTGGTTGAAGTAATGGTGGGATCCTTTTGTATTTATATCAAAAGATAGGTGGGTAAATCAATGATTTCTTCAATTGAAAGAGAGGGGGTTCTTTTGTTTGTTTGTTTATCCAAAGGAATAGAAGAAGATTCCACTATTTCAATAAGTGGGGTAGAAGAAGAGGTAGTTTAGATAATGGTTTCCTCAATAATAGGTTTAATGGTAACAATATTAACCATGTGTACCTCATGATCATGATATGATTACAATTGGCTATTGTCATGGTTGGTGGAAAGTTCATGGTTAGGAAAAGGTTTACGAAAGATATCAAGGGACCGATTGGGAGGTGCATTGGGATTATATAATGAAAGTTCACCCTTATTAATCATGTTTTGGACAATAGTTTTAAATTTATTTCACCTACTAACATCATTTCCAATAACATGATAGAAGGCACATAGATACTTTTTAATATACCATCCAAGTGTGGGTCGAGAGGTATCAAATTTTTGGGGAGGTTTGATAGGAGGAAGTTGAATGAGGATATTTTTAAGTAGTTTATCTAAAAATGAAGCATATATCTCCCCTATGAGAGTATATTATCTAGGAGTGGTTTATTTTTGCTTATGATTTTATTATTTTGATGGATTAAAAGAATTGGTTTGATTAGGTTGGTTGATAATTGGAGGTGGAGAAATTTTGAAGACAACTGTATTCATGGTTGCCTTTGTCTTGGTGTTGGAATGGTTGGATGGGTTTCTATTTTTGTTTGAGGAAGGGTCATTGGATTTAAATATAGAATTTTTTTTCTCAATTTCAATTTTCCTTCATCAATGGATCTAATTTCAAGTTTATGTGCCATGGTAAATGCCTCATCAAAGATTATAAAATTTTGAACCTGAAGAGTTAGAGCAATATGTTTGGCACAACCTTGAGAAAAGAGTTTAATTAGTTCAGGTTAAGGAAATGAGAAATAAATTTGGTTCATAAAACCTCTCCATCTAGTTATGAAATAAGTAATTGATTCATCATCGATTTGCCTAATGGAGTACAGGTTAGTAATGGAAAACTTTTTAGATATATTAACTAAAAATTCATCTAAAAATATTTGGGTTAATTGAGAAAAGGAGAAGATAAAGTGCTTGGTAAGATCACTATACCAATCTAAGGCTAGTCCAGATAAGGATATGGGGAAGGTATAAATAAGAAAAGCATCATCATATGCAATTAAATAACAAGAATGGCAGAAAACTCTCTGATGTTGTTGGGGTTCCTTCTTGTTTTGAAACTTGGAAAAAATAGGTAGTTCCCATTGAGGAGGATAGGTTCAAATTGGAATATATATATGGATGAATGGGTTCATTGCATATTTGATCATAAGAGATAAAGTTATGATCCCTAGAAATAAATGATTCAAAATTGGACATTTTATCCATTAGAATATTAACTAAATATGTTTGATGTTGGGGAGATCCATAATTGGGTGGTAAGTCTAGTTGAGGTTGAGTGATGCAATGTATGGATAAGAGGTGGAGGGTTGAGAAGATGCCACATATTGGTATGTGGTCATGTAAGATTGAGATGATTCTCCATATTGGTATGTGGGCACAAAAGGTTAGGTAAAAGGGGGTATGTATCCTTGTAGATTAGTAACATATTAGTAATATGTCATGGGTGTTTTTTGAGATATGGTTAAAGGTTGGTTTGGAGTTATGGTTGAAGTGGTAGGTTAAGGTTGTGTGGTAACTCTAGTGAAAATAGCTAGAAGGGTAGGAGGTATGGAAAGTACCAAATTTTGAAGAAGGCTAGAGATGGGTTTGTTGGTGGTGGTAAGAGGAATGGTGGAAATAGGGAGAGAAGATATCCCCATAACAGGTGGGGTAAAGGTAAAAATAGGTAAGGTTACCCCTACATTGGAGGTGTTGGTTAGTGTAGGTGGGGTTTGGTTATAGGTTGGAATGTTAGATTGGGTTTTGGTGACGGTAGTGGATGAGATGTGGGTTGAAAAAGAGGCTTGGGTAATCAATAGTTGGCTAGAGGTAACATCAACCATAAGAGGGGGAGGCATACCAAAGGGTGGATCCATGGGAGGAACCAAAGTATTATATTTATAGTGGGATAAGGTGTGAAGGTAATGTCAATGGGCTACGAGGTTGGTATCAAAGAATGTGTTAAAATATGCATCACCCTTAACAATTATCCAAGGCATGGTAGGAGGAGGAGAATGAGGAGGAGAACCCTCAACATCTAAAGTATACTCCATAGAAATGTAAGAGGAGGAGGAAGGTCATCTTGGTTTGATTTCTCAACTACTATCTAGTAAAGGCCATATGAAAAATTATGAAGGGAATGATGAAACTCACACCTCAAAAAAAATCAAGCAATAGAAAAGAAATCAAGGAAATCCAAATATACACTAAAAGTGAATTTCAAACTTAGGATTCATGTTATATCACTTTTGGTTTATGCCTTAGAAACTGTGAAGAAGAAAACTTGGCTTGTAGATCAAGGACTAAAGAAAAAATTTGAGGTTGGTTTCAGGTTGGGTTTAGGTGTTCAAGAGATAAATTTGTATTGATCTTCAGTACATGGCTTGGTATTAGGGCCTACCCCCTCACTTCACACACCACAACAATAAGGGCCGTAGGTGATTAGCTAATATATACTAAATTTTAAAGTTTATACTCAACCAGAGAGATGAGTTAGTTCTCCCCTTGGTAATGATCTCTAAGTAGGATTGCTGGTAAAGGGTAAGGTTTACCTCTAGGTGATGAAATCCTAGTCGAGCCTTATCTTAAGTTTTTTTAATGTATTGATTGATTATGTGGTTTGGATAAGTGTGTGATAACAAGAATGAAAAATATGATTAATTAATTTGACTTTAAGTCACTAGATGAACTAAATCAAGTAATCAATCAATGTAATGAAATGGGTTTATTTTATGCCAAAAGAAATTTTAGATTTTGTTCAATAAGCATAGAATAAAGGAAGAAAGAAGGGTTACCTAGATGATGATAGGGTCCCACCAGGTGTGCTAAAATTTTTCTCTTATTTTCTACTCATTTATTAATTTTGGAAGAAGATAAGAAACTAGTAATAAGGGTATGGTAAAAATACTTGGTTGGTGATCCATGTGTAATCTAGATGATGATAGAGAACACTTCTGTGGCTAGGAAGGAATAACCTAAAAATAAAAACACTATAAAAAAAGGGGTTTTAGCAATATAGTTAAGTGGATTGCCTAGCATTAGCTAGATCTAAGAAGCATACACTTGTTAGGAGGCTATCAATCCATTGTTGATAACAATCAAGTTGGAAATGATACAATAAAGTACTTACATAAAGTAAATGAAATGCAATATAATAAAAAAGTAGAATTCATGTTAAATAAAATGATTAAATCTAACAAAATCCCATCAATACTTGTGTTAAGGTTGGTGAAGTCAGGTTCAAAAAATTAGAAAAGGGTTTGTGAATAGGTAGGAACATAGAGAGTTAGGTTTGGTTGGGTGTAAGGGCTAAAAATAAATTTATTTTAATCTCTACCATAGTGACCATCGGTGGTTGGGTGAAATGTTAGTGGTTAATTTGATCATCGATGGTTGGGTACCCATCAAAAATTGGGGTGGCCATTAGTGGTTAGGTACCATTGGTGATTGCTTGTGTATTTTTGAAGGTGATTAAAAAAGAGTTATAGAATAAGTAAATAGATAGACATAGGTCCTATTGAGGATTTGATGGAGAAGAAATAAGGTATAGATAGGTCTAATCAAGTCACTAAGGTTAGAGATCCAAAATAACAATGCTAAAGTACTAATATACCTATAGCTTGCTAGTTAGTTGATGTTTAAAGGTTGAAGAAATTTTTCCAGAGTAATGATACTTTGGATTCAAAATTAAATTTAGTAGAGGTTCAAGTCTCTTTTGCTGATGCTAAGTTGATGAAAGAATAATAGATGTTGGAGAACTTGAATAACTATGTGCAAGAAGATTTGATAACTTAAACATGGATCCTTTTTGTAGAGAGGATTCAAAAGCAAGTTATTCAAACATTAATCCATAAATCATGAAAAATGCATAAATAACTAACTAACTAAGCCTATATATTCCTATGAGAATTAAAAAGCATAGAAAGAAAAAAATGAAAGAAATCAAACATCATTTACCTTCCCAAATGGATTAACCATACCCAAGTGTCTCAAAAGCATGTTCTCCCTTGATCAAACATCCTTGTCTTTGTCAACAAAGGTGGAAAACTCCTCCAATGTCTCAATAACACTCCATAAAACCTAGGTTCATGATTCCAAATCACTAAACTAGACTATTAATGAAGCTTGAAAACAAATCAATGATCAAATGAAAAGGATTGTGGAAACAATTTAACATAACTTTGAAATATTTAAGCTTAAAATTCATGTCCATGGCCTCTCTATTTATATATTTTTAAGATTGGTCAGGATTAACCATGACCATCCATCTTAAGATTGAGATGTGTGGCCATGGATAATCCTAATATTTGGAATTAAATCCATAATTATCTTCATCATGACCTTGGAAGAAGGGGAATTTAAGAGTATGGGAGGCATTAACTAGGCATGGGTGACCCATAATCCTAATATTTGTAGCATTTATGGCCTAGGGATGTCTTCCTAAGAAATGATGTCACTTGATGATGTAGTTAATAAGAATCAATTTTAAAAATAAATATTCAACAACTCTCATGGAAAATCCACTTAAGCTCTTGATTTGGATTAATTAGCCTCAAATAAGGTTAATCAAGATTTATGTAATTATTTGGAAATTGGCCTTCAATTAATCAAAATGGTCAGAAAGTCATATTATAAGGTTATAATTTGATTACAGAGGAATTGGAAGGTGATGTTAGATGTGTTGAAGCTATATTCCCATTTAGGATGTTGGCAACACAAAATAACAAAGTTATGTGATGTGTACCAATGAATTAGAAGAAAAGAGTGATCCAAAGCACTAAATGGCAAATTTGTCATTTTGACCCAAAATGGTTTGATCAAAGTTAGTTGGACCATAAAATGCATTGCCATATTTAAGGATACTTTGACCTAAATGAGAAATTTTAAGTGACAATTTAGAACCATTTAGGGTGTTCTATGGATTTTGACCTAAAATGTGCATTTGAGTGCAATTTGAGTAAGATTGATAATTTCAACATAAATAGTGTTAGGAATTAGATTTATATATTTTACCCCTATTTGAAAAGGTGTAATGAGACATTCAGGCTAAGAAACATATTTTCAAAGATAAGAGTTGTCAAGAAGAAATTGGAACAGACCCATGAGGCCCCCTTGACAAGACATACTAGGATGAAAGAAAATGATGGACTCTTGAAAAGAGAGAAAGTGAGAGATTAACCCATGGAATAGATCACATCTAGATGAGCTAGTTATTTCACACGTGATTACCATCAATGATAAAAATATAGTTAGAGGTATAATAAACCCTAGAGATAGGGGAATGGGAAAGATACAATCCATAAATGTAAGGGACACACTTTAAATGTACCTAATTTGAGAGTACAAGTTGAACTCTTATGACATTAATCAATCATGAGACAAGTTGTAAAATAAAATGTTACCATCATGGGATTTAATGTGAAGATATTGTAATTAGAGGAAAAGAGAGAATGTTCTACTTTAGGAAGGGAAGCACCACTATAATAGGGTCTCCAAAGAGAATATAATAAGAAGTACTCTAGGAGAGCAGATTTGATTATGATAAAATAGTTGTGCCCCATTAGGGTGAATCTTGATCATTAATAAAGAATAAATAATTATTTTTCCACTATATATCTAATTTAATTTAGATGTAGTTTAGATGTTGGGCCCCAGCATGGGCAATTGGCAAGCAAAAACATCTCAACAATATAACCAAAAAGATAGGTTAAAGTGAGTGGATGTAATGTACATATAATAGTGTAATGGCTTAGAAAGCCATATAAAAACCAAGCATATGATAATGCATAAAGTTATGAAAGAGATGAAAATAAGAATGGAGATAGTCAAGCTGACCTCAATAGAAATTAAACACTGCCTACATAGTTCCATGGACTCATGTTCCAACATGAACTTTAGGCTAATGTAGTTCACCCAAGTTTAGGAGAGAATGGAATGAAGAATGATAAAAAATGACCAAGAATTGATTATACTTACAATTTATGCAAAGAGATGCACATCTAAGCATAGATAAAGAAGCCTAAAATGCATGCTACCTAGAAGCCTAATTCCATATCATGAGCCTAGGTTTTGTAAAGTGTTCTTGAGAATCATTCATTAGAGCTGATGTTGACGTGAATTTGAGACTTGAGCATAAAGTGATTGCTATAGAAAAATAAATTAGGCATCATAAGTATGCATAACTTAAAATTACATAAGATTTCAATTACACTGAGCCAGTTCAAATGTGAATATCTATAACTAAGGATAATGGTAAAATAATGACCAAAACCATAGTTACAGTGATTTACATTTAAAGAAAAAAGAAAAAGACAAAAAAAAAGATAGACATAAATGATCCTAACTTAAAATCAAGATATGATCTATCAAGACTTAAGTAGGAACAAAAACATTTAAAGAAACAAAAGGCAAGAACATCTTAATGACATGAGACCAAGATATGAATAATCAAGATCCATGTGGACCATCAAGGCATTCTTGAATACCAAAGAGAAAAAACAAATTAAAACAAAAAAATAAGACACCAAAAATAATCAAATAAACAAAATGGTGCAAGAACAACATAATAACATAGGATCAAGATATAAACAATTGATATCCATGTGAATCATCAAGATGTTCTAAAACACAAAAGAGAAAAGCAAAACCAAACAGAAAAAACAATCAAGGAAAACACAAGACTAAGAATGAGACAAGAGGTAATAAAAAAAGAAAAGGAGAAGAAATAAAAGGAGAAGTGAAAAATCACAACAAAACACCAAGAAAACACAAATAAGCACACACAAATAAAAACCAAGTTAGTGTGGTCTAAAGACAAATGTTCATGCATGTGTGGTAGAGGAATTACCTTCTACCACATCATAAGAACGAAAAATGACAAATATTCCCTAATTAAAGAGGAACAATGACAGAATAAATGGGGGAAGAGAAAAAAAGTAATGGGGTTGGTTAAGCTGATTCCAGATGTATAAGACAAGTAGACGTTGTCTACATAGTTTCATGGATGTATGTTCCAACATGAACTTTAGGCCAAATGTGGTTCTCCTAGGAAATGGGATAGAAAAAAATGATGATCAGACTAGCATGATTAATGTTATAGAATAAATGGAAGATATGACAAATAAATGAGAATGGTCTAGCAAATAAGAAGATCATGAGATGAGAAAGAATGATCTTACAAAATGGTAAGTGTGTGGGATAAGATGAAATGAATTGGTGTTTATATGCTTATAAAATGGTAAGATCATATCATGGTGGAATAGGAATGTACAAATGTATAGAAGCATGAGACAATGTTTTTGTTCTTTTTTGGATCATGTTCTAATGTTTTTGGTATTTTCAAAGTATTTATAATGTTTTTGGGATAAAATATGCACAAGGTGGGACCATCTAGTCAATGAGATACACATCCTAAGAGTAGAGGTTCTAATAAGACAACTAAGTTGGCTACAATTGCCCGTGCTCATAAATCGATGAGAGTAATGTTCTTAATTTATAACAGTGTAGCAATAATCTAAAACTAAGAAGATGTTTCTATCAACTTGCCTAAAGCTACACAATACTATCTTGGTTTAACTCCTCTATAGAACTACTATTGAAGATGTTCATAATGTTCATGAGACATAATTGAGATCATAATTAGTTACGGGATAAAATAAAATAAAAAGTGTTCAAGCTTATAACATGCCATAGACATAACAAAGAATATGCTTCTCAAAGAGAGCAATCTAGAATGGGATGAAGAATATTCTTGAAGTGCCAAGGATTCAAAGCCTTTACTATCAGGAATCATGAAAAGTGGACCATGGTAGTGTAGAATGTGTTCAAGGTAAGATAAAAGGGTGGAATAAAACTATGATAGCACAAGTTGCCCCTAAGTCAGGGATCTTATAAATAATGGTTCAAGTTTGTTCATGTATATAATATATTAAGGTGTATGATGTTCATGGGCTCTAAAAGTTCTTCACCACTAGGTTTAGCTAATCGACATGGTCCTGATCCATAGTTTTCTATGACAATATATGGTCCTAACCAATTAGGCTAAAACTTGCCTTTCTTTTTAGGTTTAGCTTTCATATTCTCCTAGTTCTCTTTCAAAACTAAGTCACCAATCTCAAATTCTTGAGGGAGAATTCATTTATTTTATCTTCTCTATAATCTATACTGATAGGCCTACAAATTTTCTAGGGTGGCCAAATGCTTACCATTAAGAAGCTCTAGTTTGTGTAGCCATGAGGATCTATAGTCTTTATTATCTTCAATGTGCTCTAGTGATATTCATAATGATGGGATCTCAATCTCAAATGAGATGATAAATTTAGTGCCAAAAATAAGGAAGTATGGAGTAGCTCTAGTTGGGTTGTGATGATTGGTTCTATAATCCCAAAGGGTAGGAAAGACTTGTAAGTGCTAATTATGGCCAACATCATTGACAATCTTCTTTAATATGGCTAAAATGGTTTTATTTGATGCTTTAGCTTTCCCATTTCCTTACAAGTTATATGGAGTGGATTTCTTGTGCTTGATATTGAATTATGCATAAAGATATTTCACATCTTGGTTCACAAAGGATCCATTATTATTAGATATAATACGGGAAGGGATGCCATATCAATAGATGATATGGTAATGAATGAATTTAGATATTTGTTTCTTAGTAACATAAGTGAGGGGAATGGCCTCAATCCACTTGGTAAGGAATTCAATTGTAGTCAACATGTGCTTATGGCCATATGAAGATGTTGGGTTAATTTTTCCAATGATATCGAGACCCCATGTTGAGAATGGCCATGGTGTTGTAATCAGTTTCAATGGTAAGGATGGTACATGTATCAAGTTACCATGTTGCTGATAAGGAACACACTTCTTTACATAATTACAAGCATCTATCTCTATTTTAGGCCAATAATAGCCTATTCTAAGGAGTTTATTTTCTAGGACTACATCATTAATATGGGCCCCACACAATCCTTCATGAACCTCCTTTAGTGTTATTTTAGATTCTCCTAAATATAAATAAATAAGAAGTGTTCCATCATAGCCTTTATGATAAAGTGTGTTTCCAAGTAGGATATAACATGTTAAGCAATAAAGGAATAGTTTTTGTTGGTTTTTGGAAAGGTTGGTAGGAAATACATGACTCTGGAAATAGTTATAAAAATATTGGTACCATGGTAGCTTAGGTGAGGGATTAAGATCAGAAACGGTGCATATCCTCTCTAAATATGATAGAATATGTGTTAGCTAAAGAATATTTTCAATCAATAACTGATATTCTTTAGCACTATCATGCATTTGAATCATAGAACCAATTATTTCCATGGTGTCAATAGATCTGTTGTTGACTCACAAAACTTTCTCAAAATATAGAGATTTAAAATGTGTTTTGAGGTTATCGATAATTTTATTGTAAGGAACAAGCTTATCATCCCTTGTTTGATACTAGTCAATTATATAATTTATGATTAGCTATGAATATCCATAGACCTTTAAGCTTTGAATTACCCACTATATGGCAAGATAGAGCCTTTTAACTAATGCCTCATATTTACCCATATTATTTGTATACTAAAATTATATATGGAAGGCTTTGGGGATTAAATCCCCATATGGGGTGATCAATTATATGTCAATTCTAGACCCTCAGGATATGAAGGATCCATAAAAATAGAGTGTCCACTATTCAAGTTCTTATGATGCTTATTCTATCATCATAATAGAATCATCTGGAAGGTCAACATTGAGAGGTTAAGTAGCTATAATAGGAGCTTCTACAAGTTGGTTAGTACTCACTTGTCCTTTGATTTCCTTTTGATTTTGGTACTCAATATCAAAATCACTAAGGAGCATAATCCATTTAGTCATGTGTCCTTAAATATCTACTTTAGATAGTATTAACTTGAGAGTATTTACCTTGGTGATAATAATAGTTTTGTTATTTAGCATATAATGTCACAATTTCTGGGTAGTGAACACCATAGCTAAACATTCCTTCTCAATAAGTGTATAATTATGTTCATAAGCTATCAATGTGTGGCTTAAATAATAAAAAATGTGTTCCTTACCATGATCATCATGCTGAGCCAAAAGTGCCCCCAGTGCATGTTCTATGGCTGATATATAAAGAAGTAGTGGCTTTCCTTATGTTGGAGGTCATAAGACTGGTGGATTGGCCAAGTATGTTTTAATCTTTGAAAATGCTATCTAAAAATATTCATCCCACTAAAATTTTATCCCTTTTTTTAAGACATGGGTAAATGTGTGGTACTTATCTTTCATTTAAGAAATGAACCTACATATAGACTGAATCTTTCCTTATAGACCTCACAACTGTTTAAGATTATTTCATGGAGGCATTTCCATAATAGCATTGACCTTTATAAGGTCAAATTTGATCCCTCATTATGATACAATGAACCCTATAAATTTTCTTGATGTGACTCGAAAGACACATTTCTTAGGATTCAAGTAGACTTTATATGCATAAAGCCTCTCAAATATTGTTCATAGAATGTCAGGGTGTCTAGCTCTTGATCTTGATTTTGCTAGTATATCATCAACATATCCCTCAATAACATCATGCATCATGTCATGGAAAATGATTGTCATTGTATTTTGATATGTGGCTCTAGCATTCTTTAAACCAAATGGCATGACTTAGTAACAAAATGTCCCCCATAGAGTGGTGAATGTAGACTTATGCTAATATATCAGGGCTATCTTGATTTGATTGTAACCAAAAAATCCATCCATTATGGATAGCATCTAATGCCCAGTAGTTGATTCAATGATCATGTTGATGTTGGGTAGAGGAAAATCATCTTTGGGGCATGCTTTGTTGATATCATGAAAATTAGTACAAACATATATGCATGGGATCTTTTTACTCATTCGTACTATGTTAGAAACCCATTTAGAGTAGCCCAGTGGTATGATAAAATTGGCTCCTAAAAACTTTTCCAAATTGGCCTTAACCAAAAGGGTGATGCTTGGATGCATCTTTCTCAACTTTTGTTTGATTGGCTTAGGACCAGGGTGAACAATGAGATGATGCACAACTAAATCTAGGTCCAAGCCTAGCATGTCAGAGTATACCCATGTAAACATGTCTATATAATCCTTAATAATGGATATATTATGTTCATGTTCAACTACAGTAAGGGAAGCTCCAATATAAACCATTTTGGGATCCTCATGGGATCCCATATTCACTTATGTTGTGCTCTCTATAAGGAGTGTGGATTCATCTTTTATAATTGTAGGCAATGTATGGTCATGATCATTTTCCTTTGCTATATCTTCTTTATGTTCCTCCCAAAGATATAGATAATATGAATAATTAGAATCTACCTTCTTAGGTAAAGGCCAATTGGCAAAAACCTCTAGAAACTCAAGAGCAAGATGCTCAATTATTTGATGTGGTTCTAAAGAGATACTTGTACTAGATATGGAATTGGGGATGGATGGGCTTTCTACATCCTGAGGGGATGAGCAAACCTTCCCACCTAAAATTACCTAAAATAGGTTTTCACTCAAAGGCTTGTCTTTTTATTTAATTTTTCCTTGATTGACAAGTGGCTCAAAGAGGTTTTCACCTAAAGATCTCAATGTTTGTTCTTTATTATGACCAAAAAAAATTCCTTACTCTCCAAAGTAGGTAGAAGAATTCAATGAAAAATCAAAACCTTGATTATGATCACCAATGGGAAATGCATCTAATAGGCCCATATATTTTGCAATTGATTCTTCATTTTGAAACTCATCAAGGCATATGACCAAATTTTGATGATCTCAATATATGAGTTCAGGATGGCAAAGGTATAGGTTATAGTGAAGGTTTGCTTCAAGATGAGAAGTGTTAATGGTAAATATATAATGTCCTACTTCAGGAAGGGAAGCACCACTAGGATAAGTTTCTACTTCAAGATGGGAAGCTCTAATAGGAATTATGGTCAATATGGTACTTGAATCAAATAAATATGAGTCAACAATCTCATTGAAAAGACTATAATGGGATGTTATGTCACTACTAGGAGTCTCATTACTAGTCACTTCAAAAGAGTTTACTATCAAATGTCATGAGGTCATCCTATGGTGGTTTAAATATGAGACCATGATTCCAATTGACAACTCCGACTGATAAGGGTTCTAAAGTTCCTTACACTTGTGGGCCAATGCTTTTCCCTACATAGTTAAGATGATCCATTATCTTGTTAGGGATAGGATAATATTGATTCTAAAAAAATTAGCAGGGCCTTGAAAACATAACCAATCTCCCTCGATAAAATCCTCTTGATCTTTCTTTGGTGCTATTACAGGTACAAAAACCATATGAGGTTTTTGTTATTTCTTCTTTGGTTACCAAATTTGATCCAGTTTGTTAAGATTCTAGGAAGTTTTATGCTTACCAAATGTCTTAGGGTATTTTGGTAATTTTTCAATATGGAGGACATCCTTCAGATGGTACGTGGAAATTCCTACATCTTTAATAATAACCTGCTTGGCCAGAGCTGTAGGAAATGGATCAGCTGAAGTGAAGGCTAAATCACCAGGGTCTATATAATTAGATGGAGATGGATGAGAAATGATGGCTTTGTTATTTTTTGCAATGAATTCAGAACCTAGGCAATATTTATAATTATGAAAGTCTTTACAATATTGATATGGCTGTTGATCAATGGGAATAGTAACCTTAATCCCATCATGGGGAAAATTAAGGCATTAGTGAAGAGTAGATGGAACTCCCTATACTTCATGGATCTAAGGATGACCAAGAAGTATGTTATAAGGAAGCTCAATATCCACAATATAGAATAATGTGTGATGAGAAATATACCCAACCATGACTAGCAACCAAATTATACTAGATGACTCCCTCTCGATGTTGTCGTAAGCCTTGATTGTAATAGTTACTAGTTGAATGTCTTTAACCATGTATCCCAATCATTTTACCAATTTAAGATATATGATGTTCATCCCTAACAATTATCTATAAGAGCCCACTTGATATTATGATCTATAATGATTATCTCAATGTATAATGGGTTATTATGGTTTGGGTCGAGGGTGGATATGTCTTTTTTATCAAATGTGATTTGTCAATATGAAGACATGTGTCCAACTAGGTTCTAGAATTGATCAAAGTTTATATCATTAGGCACAATACACTCTTGTAAAAAAATTTTGAAGATGGTTTTATAGACATCAAATGTCTATAAGAGTTCTAATATGGAAATTTGTGTAGGGTTTTTATCTAATTGATCTTCTAGACTATAAGGCCTTTAAATTATGAATTAAACTAGTTTAGTATTTGTTGGGATAGTATTCAGCTTTGGAACTATTAGCACAATGTTCTCATAATATTTTATGGAAGAAGTGAGTGAAGGGCCTTGGATGGTAACTCATGGGCATCTAGTTGTGATTTCACAACCTAGAGGTGGCAAGGAGTTATTTTAATTAGAAGAAGAAGGTAAAGGACCTTTGATGGTGACTCACAGGAATCTAGCTATATCACTACAATTTTGGGTCAGAGAGGAGCCTTTATAATTATAAGAAATGTATTGTTGTTCAGAATCAATAACCCATGAAAATAGAGGAGCAACATGATGATATGAACTTGACATGATATTACTAGGGGGAGAGGGTACTGACCTTATAATGATGGGTCTCATGTTGTGAGGAACACAAGATTGGCCACATGGTTTTATAGTAATAATGGCAATGTGGGTTGCAAAAATGCATCCCACAGTATTATTATAATCATAAGGTATATTTTTATAAGCCAAATTATTAGTGTGGACATTATGATCTTGATTATGCTCATTATGATTATGACCTTGTTTTTTGTTTTGATTCTGCCTCTGTCCTTGATTGTGACCATTTTGATTGTGTCTTGGTGGTGGTGGATCATGTTGAGGAAAAGGGTCTTTGTAGATTCCCATATCTTGATTTGTGTCTTGATTATGGGCCAACTCAATTTATAGTTCAC
Organism: Torreya grandis; assembly: GCA_037957365.1. NCBI lineage: Eukaryota > Viridiplantae > Streptophyta > Pinopsida > Cupressales > Taxaceae > Torreya > Torreya grandis. The sequence goes on along the minus strand of JARHVA010000988.1, from coordinate 2,538,519 downwards.
CACTTTCAATAAATTCCTCAATAATATGTCATAATTGAATGCAATGATATACACCATGACTAACAACATGATGAAAGTTACACCATTCATTCTCTTTGTACTAATCTAGTTTTGGTTGATCGTGAGTAAATGGCCTTGATAATAGCCATATAATTAGATTATATATAATGATATTTTGTAACACTATTTTGATCAATTCTCCTAACTTGCTAAAGACTCTAAAATTATTATGAAATGTCCTTCATAGAGGTTGTCTCTACAAATTAGGTAGTGGATTTGGGGGATTAATTGTACATTTGAAGGAGACATAGCTTATATCATTTGTACATGTCTTTTTTTAGTCACCCCATTTACACCTATGTTTTTATTTTTTCTAAAGCCTTTAGGTTTATCCTACATAACTATTTGAGTTAATGATTTAGTCTAATTAGATGCTTGACCTTGCACAAAAATCTTAACAAGGCCCTTAGCAATAAGAGCCTTCTCAATATGCACTCCTTTGTCAATAATCTATTCAAATGAGTTAGAAAAATCTAACCATAGATTATGCACAATTTTAGAATGCAAATTTTGTGCAAAGATATTATCTAACTATTTATCTAGCAAGTTATGTTGAATGCAACCTACTAATGCTCTCCACCTTTGCAAATATGCAAAAAAAAATTTACAATCATGTTATTTGGATTTGCATAGGTCAAAAATAGTTAATTAATGTTCTATGTTGTATTAGAAATGGTTAACAAACTTTTTTTATAAGTCATTCCAACCTGTAACTGATCCCTTAGATAGTTTAAGTAGCCAATCAAGAGCGTGCCCCACTAAACTTTATAGAATTAATCATATTAAGTACTCCCTACTATAAGTAACCTATTGACATAAAATGAAGAATGCCTATATATGCTCATGTGGATATCCTTTTCCTTTGTATTTATCAAATTTGGGTGCCTCAAAATGAGGTGGAAAGGGGTTTTAGAGAATAGATAAATCAAATGGATATGGGCATATCTCATCAAATTTGTACTTTTTGACTTTATTATTTGTCTCCAATCTTTGAACAGTTTCTTTCATAAAATTCCACTCTTGCATTTTTGGTGCATTTGTGGATTGAATAAGATGGTGCAGGGATGGAATGTGCCCATGGTTTCATTATTGTTGGGGTGGAATGTGCCCATAGTTTTGTTGTTATTGGGGTAGAATGTGCCACTAGTTTTGTTGTTGTTGGGGTGGAATGTGCCCCTAGTTTTGTTGGTGTTGGGGTGGAATGTGCTCCTAATTTTGTATGGATCTATAGGGAGTGTATACCTTTCAATCCATGACTTGGTTCTAATTTTCTCTTTGAGTTGAGAATATAGGCCATTGATTCTTGGATTATAAAATATTCCCTAAATTTAGTTATTTTGTACATTGTTGATTTTGGAAATTTCTATGTTTATTTACCAATTTTTGGGTTGGTTAAAAAGAACTAGCCAAATTGTCTTGATTTATTTCCTCAATTCAAATTGAAATTTTGGGTTTTTGAGTTTTTAAAGTGACAAGAGGTTCTTGATTATTGAATAATGTATGTTTTTTTCCAAATGGAACACTTTGTAAGGTCTCTTGTGTCTTTATCTATTCATTTAGATTACTTTAATCCACTATGGTAATGTCCTCATCCAATATCTATTAAATATCTTACACCACATTTCCTTGTTATTTCAAAGCATTATTGTGAATTGAAGTGGCAACTAGGGAGTCAGTTAAGTCTATGACAAGTTGATCTACATATCATTGACTTATTATCTTGATCTTATATAGAAGATCTGGATTTGTGGATTTTGACTCTATTTGTATTTCCTTTTCTTTGTTAGAGGAAGAAGGTATGTATGTTTATGCAAAAGCTTTTTCTTGTCATCATTGTTCTCCTTCTCTAACTAAGGTATGCAATTGTTATATATGAAAGTTAAAAGGTAGTCTAGCACCTAATTATATCAATATACGAAGGGCTTCATCTTGATATTCTTAGGGTTGATATTCATTGTAATCATCTTTAGATCCTACTATTGTGGGGATATCATTAAAAAAAATGGGGTTATCTTGGCCATCATAAAATTTCTCATCTTCATAACTAAGGCCATAAGAGGCCCCACTACAAGTTAACCTTTGAATCATGTCTAAAAAGAGTTATTTTGTGTGTTTGACTAACTTTGGACCAATGTTTGGCAACTAAACAAAATATGCTTTGGCTCTCTTTTAAACAAATAACCAAAGTACCAATGAAACTATAAGGTAAGGTGGTTTGAAACCATGCACAATTTAGAAGATTTGGTTCATGAGCTTACTCAACCTTTGGTAAGTTTTAAATCATATTTATCACAAAAGAGTAAGGTAAATCAAAGACCCAAGGTTAAAACTAGTACACCAAAGCCTAGATCTTTGTGATACACCTATACTATAAAAACTATTTTCAACTTTGACAAGTTGACCCTAGAAGTTTAGAGTAAATATCTTCAAATTACGAAGAATATAAAATTGACTAAGAAACTCAAGATGTATAAACATACATGAATCACTAAGTATAAAGCTAAGACCAAATAGGCAACACAACGTAACCACATGATTCTAGTAGGATAAAATATTTTCTAGGACTAAAACCCTGAGCAATACGCAAGATGACTTGAGTCCACCAAGATGATAATGTGATTTTGAGTCTTAATAAATGACCTTCAATCTAAATGAAAAAGTGAACCCAAGTTAAAATAAGCTTAGTGTGCAAATGGTGAACCCACTTTAACACACCAACCCTTTAGAACTCAAAAAGCTTCAATTTTACATGTGGATTATAAATGAAGGATTTAAACAAATTGGGTAAACTATATATACTCAATCGAGTAACATGAATTCACCAAAGTGAATGACATGCCACAAAGTTTTTGATAACAATTTGAACAAGAAAAAGGTGAATTTTCTAATTAGACAGCATAACACCTCCCTTGCCTCAGAAAATTGAGGACAATGTGTTTTGGTTGAGTTCATTAGGTTAACAAGAAGTTTTAGACACAAATCAAGACCAAGTAAGCTAATAATAAAAAACAAACATCTTAAGTCTAAATTGACAAGGTATGGCAAAGTGGGGTCTACTAGACTAACAAGGTTTGATAATTTTAGGGGAATCAATTGCACAATGACTTTCATGTCAAATGATGCAAAAGACAAGCACAAAAATTGGGTGACTATGGCATTTGTTAGTTATAAAAAAGTCTAGTCCTTTATACAACCAAGACATCCTACTATTCGCTTAGTGTAGTGTGATGTCCAAATGTAGATACATCCCATGTGCAAGTCCAATTAGGATCCAAATGAAGTCAATGTTTAGAGATGAAACCCCAGGTCAAAGCTTCCATAAAGAACTTGTGGGAGGTAATTACATCCCTCTCACAAGCCAAGTTTGCATAAAAATAAAGAAATCATGAAATAGAAAGACTTTAGGGTCATTTTCAAGGTCAGCCAAACTTTGATGAGTTTTTGGGGAGTGCTTTAGATGAAAATATTTCCAAGCCTTGGACTAGGCTATTTTCAATAGGAATGGCACTTTTGATTCTAAGGGTTCCCTAAAGGGGATAAATGGAAGAACATACATGCAACATTCCTCTTTTCTCCAAACAAAATCTATTTAAACAACTATTGCAAACAAAAATTGACAAGTGTGTTCAATTTTAAGCCCAAATGAAAGATTTGGTGGTGTTCATTTGACCCCTGGGTCTTAATATTGTGAAATTTTAAAACATTCATCTAAGCATCTAAATTTTTCATTAAACACCAAAACAAAGTTCCTAATTGATTTTTAAACATGAAAAAGGTGATATAAAACATGTTTTTAGCAAATGTCAATCTTGTTCCTATAGTAAAATTTGTAGCATGTCCTTTATCTTTGAATCTCTTTGGGGTTTGAAACAATAAACTTTAGAAAAAGAGATCTTAGGTCTATGTTTTAAGAAAAACATAGTGACTGACATCAGTTTATATAATCGATGACGGTTACATTTTCTAACTGATGTCAGTTATCTAACCAACATTGGTTATACCAATGTGACCAATGAAAGGTGTAAAACCAATGTTAGTTTTACTAATCAACATATATTAAGATACTCAACTGATGTAGGTCTTACTTGTCAATGTCGGTTACTGTGTAAAAATGTGGTAAACAATAATGGCAAAATAAAGTTAAAAAATCAATTTTCAAGAGTTTTTAGGGTCCAAATGAATATTTTCAAGTTTCAAAAAGATCTTATTCAGGTGTGAGATGTGTCTAGTCCCATCAAGTGTGCCAAGATGTAGAGAGGATTACAAAGTAAGTTAGTCAAACATTAGTCCATAAATCATGAAAATGCATCAAGAAGTAACTAACTAATCCTATTTATTCCTATGGGAATTATAAAGGATAGCAAGAAACAAATGAAAGAAAGAAAACATCATATTACCTTCCCAAATGGATTCACCATACCCATATGTCTCAAAATCATGTTCTCCCTTGATCAAGCATCCTTATTTTTGTCAAAAAAGGTGGCAAACTCCTTCAATATCTCAAGAACACTCCATAAAACCTAGGCTCATGATTTCAAATCACTAAACTAGCCTATCAATAAAGCATTTAAACAAAATAAATGATCAAATGTAAAGGATTGTGGAAATGATTTAACATTATAACTTTTCCATATTCAAGCTTAAAATTCATGTCCATGGCCTCTCTATTTATAGATTTTTGAGATTGGTCAAGATCAACCATGACCATCCATCTTAAGATTGAGATGTGTGGCCATGGATAATCATAATATTTTAAATTAAATCCATAATCATATTCATCATGACCTTGGAATAAGGGGAATTGAAGAGGTATGGGAGGTATTAACTAGGCATGGGTGACACATAATCCTAATATTGTTAAGTTGTGGAGCTAAAAGCTTCACTAATGCAAACAAAGGAGGAGATTGCTGAGTGTCACAGACACCGGCATCAATCAGGCCAATCGACATCGATAGGGTATAGATAGAAGAGCAACTGATGTTGGTCAAAAGTTAACCAACGTCAATCACCTCCAGGTAGATAGGGACCGATGTCGGTCACCTGTGCAGTTTAGAACTGCCAGTTTCATGGATAGTTAGTTAACGAACTGAGTGTTTGCATGTTGAGGGCTAATTATAGTCTCGAGCTGTGGACCTAATTATTGTAATTAGGTGTCTAATTTTTGTTTGCATGAGATTTATTTAAGAGACTCATGGGTTATATTGTAAAAGTGTGCTAGAGAGTAAGAGAGCAAAATAAGCTCCTTCTATGTGTGAAGAGAGCATGGTGTGTTCCTCCTAGTGCCATAGTGCCAAGTGTGGGTGTTGGTTTAGAGAATTAGAAGGGTTCTTCATGTATGTATGATCTTGGTCAGCAGGTGTGCATGGCTACGTTAGGAGATCTGCATGGTAAGTAAGATCATTGATCTATAGGTGTATGTGTGTGCATGATCCAGGTTTGCACGTGTGTAGAACCAGATTGATTTATAAGTGTGAAAGATCAAGGAGGACAGCAACACAATGAGGAGCAAGATTAGGTGGGATCTACTTGGAGTACGATGTGTACTCGATTGGAGAGCAAAGAGGAAGGCAAGGTAGTTCCTTCCATAAGTAAGATCATTTGAGTTGTAGGTTGTTGTAAGTTCAGGGGAGATCTACTTGAAGTATGATTGTGTACTTGTGGAGTGCATGGAGCACTTGTGGAGTGCGTGGAGCACTGGTGTACTAGCAGTAGTGGATACTGACTGGTTGGAGGTGAACACTGACTCTGTGTTTGAGTTGTGTGTTGGGACCGTAAGAGAGAGAGCTTTGAGGAAAGAATTACTATACACTTGAGGTGTGGGAAGCCTTTGAGAGGTGTGAAGAAGAAGTGGCATCTTATTTATTGTATTCTTTTCTGGATGAGTATTAATACAAGTTGTGTATTGTCTCTCATATTTTGTGTTATTTATGAATTCTAGTTACTTGTGATTTTGGTTAATTCTACATATATAAGTTGCCTATATTTGGTAATCAATTATGCTTCCATATTTCCCAACAAGTGGTATCAGAGCTAAGGTTGTAGGGAGCAGGTTTGTGTTTGATTATAGGGCACTCTCAGGGGTTTCTAATTGAGTGGGAGTATAGCAACGGTAGGAGAAAGTAAGCTAAGAATGGAGGAATTGAAAAACATGAATGGTTAATTACGGTTCTATGGAAAGAAAGAGTAGGGAAAAGAAAATTGTTGGTTTATGGAAGATCAGCATGAAGGAACTGAAGAAGTAGATGTTGTAGGTGTTGTTGCACAGGATGCTCTGGTATGTTTCTTGGATAAAGTAGAATCTTGGTTTACAGATTTTGTTGCCTCTTTCCATGCAGCCCCAAAGAGAGGTGCTAGCGTGCCTTGCCAAAGAATTGGCAAAGGGGAAGTGAAGCTGAAATTGTAGGTGGCCAACACATGGGTGTTGAAGAAGGTCATGTAGGTCCTAGTCTTGAAGATGCGGCTAATTACTTCAGGAAAGTTGGGTGATGAGAGATGCACAAGAACTCTCATAGCGGATACACTTAAATTAGCTGGTGGTAAGAAAGTAGGTATCCTTTAACTATCTACTTATATTTTTGATTCTTTTTCTGTTGTGGAGACATGGCTTTGTAGGCTTAGTCACGTGAGCAAGAAGGAGATGCATGTTCTTAACAGGAAGATAGATGTGTTTGATAAACTTAAGAACTAGAAAGCTTTGGTGTTTATGGAGGAGATGGCAGACAGAGATTAGTGGAGAAGGCTAAGTAACTCTGAGCAGGGCAGTTTGGATAGGGTTTTGATCCATGGAGAGCTCACAGGTAAAAAGTCATCACTCACAGGTGAACACATGTACCAGCATTGATCAAGGGGAACCGACATCGAATAGACAGATGCCGATGTTGGTCATGTGCAGACCAAAGTCGATGGTGTTGGGCAGGGTAATACTGATGTCAGTTAGGAGGACTGATGTCAGTGACAGTAAGACCAACATCGGCAGAAGGTAGACAACAATGTCGGTGGAGTCGGTAGTCAGGATAGGCACATGGAATCGATGTCAGTCAGATGTAGACTGTGTAGTGATCGAGGTCAGTCATTGTAACAGATTTTGGGTAGACAGCGAGCTATCAAGGAGTCTCAAATGCCCATGGGGAGGACTGAAAGTGTAAGTAAGCCTCAAATTCATTATTCCTCTTCTTTATACTAGTTGCTGACTACAGAGCAAGAAGGATCCAAAAAATAGTGGGAGCATGGCAGGAATAAGATGCAAAACCAAATGGGAGATTTGGTAGGGTTGCCAGTCTGTATGAAAGCACTGAGAGATGAATGGATACCTTGGTTAAAGAATAGAGAGAATGGACACATGAGATGGAAGGCTAGGTCATATGGTCTTGAGGTAGCTGCAGGACAGTGGTACAGGGTTGACAGGTGGTACCAGGTGGATGAAAAAGTAGGGCTTTAATCAATGTCAGTATAACCATTATGTTTGTCTTACCAGGTAGATGATGGTTGCAACATTATCCTATTACTGTATGTGGAGGATGAGCTTGGTGCAGGTTTAGACATACAGGGTTTTGCTGAGCTAAGGGTAAGGTTAGTTCAGTGGCATGTCATGAGGAATTTGGAGCAGCAAAATTCTTTGGCATGAGTGTGTTCTAGAGACATGGAGATCATAGGTTGATTTAATCTCCAGATGATTGTGTGATACCGGTTAGCACGCTGATGGTTAGACAGTTCACAGAATAGGGTCCTGATTCACATAATGAGGTTAAGTACATGCGTACTAGACCTAAGTTTTCCCAAGCAGTGGGAGCTGTCAAAGAGTTAGGAGCCAATTTAGGGAAGTGGATTCTCAAGGATCTTGAGAGGGACCAGTAGCAGGGATTCGTGTTATGTAGGGTTAGGACTTCACTACATGGGTTTGTAGGTTTGAATGTAGTAGGTTACTTGGATGATAGGAGGTACACCATAGGTTGTGTGGTGGTTGGTCTTCAAGGTTGAGCTTGAAGAGGGATACAAGCCAAGATACAGATTAGATGGGGTATAGGTATAGGTACAGTGCATCTATTTATCTCCAAGCGGGAGATTTTTAGGTTGTGGAGCTAAAAGCTTCACTAATGCAAATAGAGGAGGAAGTTCCTGAGTGTCATAGACACCAGCATCGATCAGGCCAACTGATGTTGATAGGGTACAGATAGAAGAGCAACCAACGTCAGTCAAAAGTTGGCCAGCGTCGGTCACCTCTAGGTAGACAGGGACCGATGTCAGTTGCCTATGTGGTTTAGAACTACCAGTTTCATGGATAGTTAGTTAACAAACTGAGTGTTTGCATGTTGAGGGCTAATTATAGTCTTGAGCTGTAGATCTAATTATTATAATTAGGTGTCTAATTATTGTTTGCATGAGATCTATTTAAGAGACTCATGGGCTATATTTTAAAAGTGTGCTAGAGAGTAAGAGATCAAAATAATCTCCTTCTAGGTGTGAAGAGAGCATGGTGTGTTCCTCCTAGTGCCACAGTGCCAAGTGTGGGTGTTGGTTTGGAGAATCAGAAGGGTTCTTCATGTATGTATAATCTTGGTTAGCAGGTGTGCATGGCTACATTAGGAGATATGCATGGTAAGTAAGATCATTGATCTACAGTTGTATGTGTGTGCATGATCCAGGTTTGTAGGTGTGTATAACTAGATTGATTTGCAGGTGTGCAAGATTAGGGAGGACAACAACACAACAGGGAGCAAGATTAGGTGGGATCTACTTGGAGTACGGTGTGTACTTGGTTGGAGAGCAAAGAGGAAGGCAAGGTAGTTCCTTCCATAAGTAATATCATTTGAGTTGTAGGTTGTTGCAAGTTCAGGGGAGATCTACTTGAAGTATGATTGTGTACTTGTGGAGTGCGTGGAGCACTGGTGTACTGGCAATAGTGGATACTGACTGGTTGGAGGTGAACACCAACTCTATGTTTGAGTTGTGTGTTGGGATCGTAAGAGAGAGAGCTTTGAGGAAAGAATTATTGTACACTTGAGGTGTGGTAAGCCTCTAAGAGGTGTGAAGAAGAAGTGGCATCTTCTTTATTGTATTCTTTTCTGGATGAGTATTAATACAAGTTGTGTATTGTCTCTCATATTCTGTGTTATTTTTGAATTCTAGTTACTTGTGATTTTAGTTAATTCCACATATATAAGTTGCTTGTATTTGGCAATAAATTGTGCTTCCATATTTCCCAACAAATATTTGTGGCATTTATGGCATAGGAATGTCTTCCCAAGAAATGATGTCACTTGATGATGCAGTTAATAAGAATCAATTTTCAAAAAGAAATATTCAACAACTCTCATGGAAAATCCACTTAAGCTTTTGATTTGGATTAATTAGCCTTAAACAAATTTAATCAACATTTGTGCAATTATTTTAAAATTGGCCCTCAATTAATCAAAATGGTCAGAAAGTCATATTACTAGGTTTTAATTTGACTAGAGAGGAAATAGAAGGTGATGTTAGATGTGTTAGAGCTATATTCCTATCTAGGATGTTACCAACACAAAACAACAAAGGTATGTGATGTGTACTAATAAATTAGAAGAAAATATTGATCTAGAATAGTAAATGGTGAATTTGTCATTTTGACTCAAAATGATCTGATCAAAGCTAGTTGGCCCATAAAATTCATTGCCCTATTTAGGTATACTTTGACCTAAATTGGCACTTGTAAGTGACAAGTTTGAACCATTTAGGGCATTTTATGGATTTTGACCTAAAATTTGCATTTAAGTGCAATTTGAGTAAGATTGATAATTTCAACACAAATGGTGTTAGGAATTTCATGTCTACACTTTTCACCTCCTACTAAATTCATTTCATAGGCAAAGAGAGATGGAGGAAGGAAGGTTCCCTAGTGGGTGAATTTTCTGATCATGATGCTTGGAAGTTCATTATCACCAAATAAAATGAATATATTAAATTATGCATCATTATCTTGCACACAATTGATTGATGTGTTAAGAAATTGAGGAGGTGAGGGGACCTAACCATCAATGATTAGGTTAACCATCAATGGTTAGGTTGAGCATCAAAAGTCAAGTGTTTAAGGGTAAAGGGGTAAAAAAAAGGGGTTAAAAAGGTTTATTTAAATGTTAAGTTAGTAAGTATATGAGTTAACTAATTAGGTGGTCCACTAAACTTATGTTCTGATAGGGATCTTAAGGCATTTCAATAACTAGACCTATCATGTGCAATTTTCTAGTGTCTACACTCTTCCTTTTAACCCGTTTTGGTCTACCAAGATGTTTTAAATATTTGAACCACACTTAAAATAGGTCCCTAAAAACATTACATGTGAGAACCATACTCTTCATAGGTCAACCAATACCTCAATATCCCCAAACCACCATTAGGCCTTGGTAAGACATAAATAATTAAGTATTCATACTCACACGTTACATGTGAGACCAATTGGACCACCTTTCATCTTTTAAAAATGATTAAAACACATCAAACCTATCTCCAATATCCACTTACTAAATTCTTCATGGGTTCATACCTCCTAGAACACCAACTTAACACTTGTGTAGACACTTAAAAACATCCCTCAAACCATTTTTTAGGTTGTCGCACCATGACCTAGCTCTTGACCCTAACCTTGTTAACTCCTCTATTAACCTAGTTAACCCTTATTTACAAAAACTTAAATAAACCACTCAATACCTTAAATCTTACATCTTTTTCCTTAGAGGGTTGACCATCGATGATTATCCTAACCATCAATGGTAAAGTACCCTCACCCAAAAACTTAGAAACTTCTAGTTGTGAACAAGCTTGCCCTAACAAAATTGGCAAATTTCCCATGCATAAACTCATTTATTCATTTCCATAAGTCCATTAAACCTATTTAGGACCAACTTATCAACTTTCCCTCTTTAAATTTGGCAAATCCCTCTCCTTTTTCAAGAAGTTTTGTGTTATAAGTATAGGGCTCTTGGAGGAGATATGGGACTAGAATTCATGCATCTAGACTCTCTTGTTTTCTTTGTAGGCATTCAACAACCTAAATCTCTATCCATGTGATTCTCAAGCCAAATTACTATTGCACTACCCTCATCCCTCTAGGCATATAACCATTTAGCTCTTTAAAGCAAAGGTACTTCACTTTGTTTTCTTTATTTTTTTTTATCCCTTTTGATTCATTAATAGTGTGTTCTCTGTTAAACACCTTCCCTAAGCCCTTTTCCTTGCACATTATACCCATAAGACCCTCCTTTCCATTCAACTACCCATTTCTAATTCACCTTCCTTCCCCAACCAATTATTAATAGGTAACCACCAATGGTTGCCATAATCATCGCTAGTTATATCAACCGCCACTAGTCACCCAACCATCGATGCTCAAGACAACCACCGAAGGTCACCTTGACCATCAATGGCCACTATCACATAAAATCATAGATTTTTATTTTAGCCCCCTTCTCATCTCTTTAGACATATTTTATTGTTCATCGACATCATTTTTATATCTACTATTTGTAATTTATCTTCTATCAATAAACTTGAATGTTGAATAAGGGCTGACATCCATCTAAGGTAGCATATTCCTTTCTTGGGATTGGTTTCTCACCAAGTAGCCCTTTAATTTTCTATTAACATATATTTGTGAGTTCATGTGATTTTTAGGTCATTATTCCCTCACCAACTAAGAGTTCCCACTTTGCTTGGATATTAACATGTACAACATTTAACTAGGTACACACTCTTTCAAAGAAAAAAGAATTAGAGTAAGAAATTGAGTGAAACATTCTAGCATGCTTGGTGGGACACCTTAAGGGTTCATAGTTTTGTTTATTTCATATAGTTGTATTAGTGAATCTCATGTTTACTACATTTTTTCAAGTCTTTAAAATCTAAAATATACAAAACTTATTTTACTTTTCTTTTTTAAAATTAAAAAATAAACCAAAAAAAAAATGCAAACTTCATTCTAAGGATAGGTTGCATTGCCATCTCGCATTATTGCATTGTTCCTTATTTACATTTATAGAAACCAAAGATTTCCTTTTGAATTAAAATTAAGTGCATCCATTGTATTTTCTATTTACTACTTATCTCACCTAGATCAATTATTCACATTATGATTAAATCATAGACAACAAATGTTACACTACCAAACCAATGCACCAAAGAATACATCAAGACATCCTTGAGATAAGGCCCATTGGGATTTCATCACCCTTTAGATCACCTTACCCTACCTGACGATCCCACTTGAATTTCACCACCAAGGAGAGGACCTACTCTATTCTTTGATGGAGTATAAAATCTATACAAATTGTATCTATTGGCTAAGTGGCTCGGCTTAGCTTCAGGTTCATGAAGTGTAAGGAGTAAGCCCCCAACACCAGGCCACGTACTTGGTCTAGTGTAGATTCTTTGAGCACCCAAACTTAACTTGAAACCATCCTTCACTAGATTTTTAATACCTAAATCATAAGTCAAATTTTCCTTTCACACTCTTCAAGGCATAAGCTAAAAGTGATTTAAAATAAATCCTAAGATTAATTTTTATTTTAGTGTGTGATTTGTTTGCTTTGGGATTTTTTTGGATTGCTCATTATTTAAGGTGAAAGTTTCATTGTCCACTTCTATTTTTTTCATATGGTTTTAACCAAACAAGTGAAAAATAAAAATAAGCAACCACCACCTTCATCTTCATCCATTGATTATACCTCAGATGTAGATAAATCTCCCCATGGTTCACCTCACCATTCTCCTCCACCACCATCTCCTTCTAAAATCCCAATTATATCTGAAGGAGATATGAACTTCACCACCTTTCTCAAAAATAATCCAGTTGCCTTGAAACATTACCTTAACACCTTGCCTCATTATACCCCTTCCTCTTTGGTTTCTTTTTTCAAACTTTCTCTTGGTATGACATCCCACCTCATGGTAGAAACCACTTCAACCTAACCATTAACTCAGACCTCTTCTAACACCCCATCCACCCAAACCCCAACCAACCTTCCAACACCCAATAAAACACCACCAATTACACCCCATGTGGGTTGAATTTTACCATTAGTTACCTACATCCCATCTACTATGGCATTATCTTCCATTTTTACTCCTAACTTCCCTTTAGTTGCAACAAATTCTTTGACTATAGTTCTAATTCAAAACTTAGTGCTCTTTATACCTCAAAACCTTCCTCCAATTAACACTAGGGTAACCACCCAACCTCAACCTTCCCAATTTATTCCTATCTCAAGCATACCAAGCACATATTTTCCTCAACACTTGCCTATGACAACTTACCAATATGTCGCTAACCTACAAGGGTACATACTGACCACCACCCAACCTTTTATACCAAGCAATTATTATGTGCCACCATCTCAACCTCCTAGCACCACCTATCAGTATGTGGCTTCATCGGTGTCATCTACTGCCTATTCATACATGGACATGAAGTAACCTCAAAAAAATGTCCCTCTTAATTATGTAGTTTCTCAACCCCAACCAGAACTAATCAAAATTCTTATGGATAAAATTACTAGTTTGGAGTCATCCATCTCTACCTCAACTAATCTTTTATCTTACAACTAGATTTATAATGAGCCTATCCATCCCTCCATACCTATTCATGCTTATGCTTCTCAATGGGAATTTCCCAATTTTTTTAAATTCTAAGGTAAAGATGACCCTTAGTAACACTTAAGAGCATTCCAACATGTATTTTACTTGATCACTTATGATGCCGCTCTCCTCCTCCGAACCTTTCCCATTTCATTATTTAGGGCTACCCTTGATTGGTATAATACTCTTCCCACTCATTCTATCATTTATTTCTCTTAATTGATGCAAACCTTTTTAGAACATTTTTTTGTAAACATATCTAACAAGGTTTCAATTACAAACCTACACTCCATCAAATATTTTGAAGATGAGTCCATTGTGTATTTTGTTGCTAGATAGAGAGGTCTTATTAATCAACTCACTTTCCCATTACCTCAACCCAAATTAATCAAATTATTTTCCTAAGGTTATGCTAAACACATTACTCCAAATCTCCAATTCCAAACCTTTAGGACCTTTGAAAAATCTTTTACTATGGCCCATAAATTGGAAAAATGTGTTATTGATGAAGGGAAGTTGAAGCTTCAAAATAAAAATTCTAGTTTCAAATCCATGGAGTCATCTTCTACCAAAACTATGAACCCAACCAATTCTAAAGCAAAAGCATTAGTACATTTGGTCATTCTTAAAACCACACCTCCTCTACCCATAAACCAAACACCTCCAACCAACAACCCTTCCAATCACTGAAACCATACTCAAAATAGTGTCACTTCAAAACCATTTACCTTGATTAGAGAATCTTATGCATCAATGTTGGATAAATTACTCAAGGCAAATTTAATCCAAAATTTTCCCATCAAACCTCTTCAAAAATTTGATAATTCTTTCTCTCTTCCTAGGTGGTACAATGAGAATGATCATTGTGACTATCATCAGGTTGTTAGACATAATACCGATAGATACAATACTTTTAAAAGCATTGTCTATGACCTAATTGATAAAAGAGAGCTTGTGTTTGACAACCCAAATTCTCCTTCAAACCAATCCCTTGATATGTTTTGAAAACCATTATCAAACCATCCACCTTCAGCCCAACACCATGAAAACTAACTCTAATCCTTCATTTCACATGAGGCAAATGTAATCAATGTCATCAATAATGTGCAAATTATCGAATAAGTTATTACTTCTATCACCCAAATTAAGGATAACCACCTACCCCTAACCCCTTCAAATGCACAAATGAAGGAAGTGACTATCCCTTCCACTTCTTTGGATGAAACAATGGTTTAACCCGCCCCTCTTATGGTGCAAACACCTAAGGAGATGGTCACTCCATTGATAATTTTATTCACTCCTCCAAACCAATGCAAAAAACTACTTATTCTTTTGGACAATTAAACTAAGGAGGAAGCTAAACCAATCCTTTCACCTAAAACCATTACCCTTACCACACGAATTATAAAATCATATGTATCTTCCTTGAAATCCATCTCTCAAGAGATAATACCCCTATCTAACCAACCGTTTCCTTTAGAACCTTTCACCAAGGATAACAATATTGAAACCACTCCTTATTCATCCCCAAAGGGTTTACACTTTAAAGCTAAAAATTAGGGAATAATTCCTATTTATAAACCCTTCTCCCAACTAGTTCAAAGTTTGGATTTCACTTCCCAACCTAACTTTGACAGAGCTACCTTTTGGCATCAGCTTGGACTCCCATATCAAAATAAAACTAAACCTTCTACTTTGCTAGAATCCACTTTCAAGTCTATTTTTACAACTCCACCAAATAATCCTCTTAAATTTACCAAGGGACCACCTTAATTACCCCTACCTAAATTTTTTAAATAACCCTATGCTTATTTTACCAAGCTAATCAAGACCTTGGGGATCCCTCCCATGCCAAATCCTTCTCACCCTCCTTTGAGATTTCATCTAACCACACCAATCCAACCAAAACCTAATTCAATTAAGCCCATTAAGAAGCAAGGATTGCCTAGACCTCAACTTTGAGGAAGAACCATACTAGCTCCTTCACCCTTACCTTTTATTTTAGGACCACATCCTTCCACCATTCTTGTAACCTACTCTTCCTCTAAAAAAACATCTCCCTTTTCTTTACCTATAACAAGCCCATCTCTTAGTTTAGCATCATTCCTCGCCAACCTTTCCCCATCCACCTTCTCATCTATTAAACCCTTATCATCTAAACCCCCAATTTCTAAACCAATTACAACTAAGACAATTCATTCAAAACCTTCAACCAGGCTTACCCTACCAACCATACCTCATGTTAAAAATCCCTTACCCTATAAGAAAACTAAATCAGAAACCCAAACCCACCATATCCAAAATCCTTATTAGAGTCTTATATAACAATATTACAAAGGCTCCTACAAGATTATACCATTAACTTACCCCCCATCACACCTTTTGACCCCACTCATCATAAGTCAACCTGGTTCAATGAAAATCTAATTTGTCTTTATCATAGAACCCCTAAGCATGATACAGAGAACTGTAAAGCTCTCCAAACTATCATTCATGGCCTTTTGGAGGAGGATAATCTATTATATAAACTTTCTTTAATCCCTTTCCTCTTTTACCACCTATCCAATACTCCTACCAATCATTTCCTTCTCTACTCCCACTAAGGAGTGTAACAGAGGAACCGAAGCAAGTAGATGCTCCCCTCATCCATACTATTCATATGGTAACTTAGTTTAGATCACAACACAAGGATAAAGCTAAATGGGTCCAACAAAATGAAAAGGGTAAAGCCAAGGCCACCATTCCATGGTCTTACCCTTCACCTCCTCAACCAACTAACCAAACTCAAAAGATTACACCTTCACCTTCACAGCCATCCAATCCTAAGGTCTACATTTTGGGAGCCCTTTCCTCCTCTAATGCACCTTAATTTATCCAATGCTTGGTGATAAAACAACTTCACCAAATACTCATCAAAATGAGTCTTTATGACTTAATCAACACCTCACCTCAACATCATCAAGCTTTAATTCAAGCAATGTGTTTCATATAAATTCAACCAAATCATCCCCAACCTCTTGCATATTTTATTGGAGCTATCCAACATCTTAACAATGTCACCTTTCAAGAATCTTAAATCCCACCATATCATAGCAAAGATCTTGATCCCCCTTTTTATCACATCATCCCTCAATTATACACATGTCAAAAGGGTCATGATTGATGGGGGAGCAAGTATCAATATCATCTCCTACCATGATTATGATAAATTTCAACTACCTAAAAACATCATATCAAAAATCTTGGTGGTTCTTTTATCATTCAATGATACCTTGGCCACTATTCTAGGGACAATTATTCTCCACATCCATTTGGGGAATCGAACCATTCTTGAAATTTTTTATGTTGTAGAGGGTGAATTTCAATATAATGTGTTACTTGGTCACCCCTAGATCCATGCCATGGAATGCATCCCTTTTACCATTCATCGATGCATCAATTTTGATTATGAGGGATAAGTCATTACAATCAAAGTTAATCTAAGTCCCTTTGCTTCTTGTAATATGACATATCGACCCAATGATGTTCTTATTCCACCTTCACCCTCTTTATAGCTAACCACTAGCCAAACCACCACATAAAACCAACACACCAACACTTATACTTTCAACAATAGTGAAGCATCCACTATTTCAACTATTCCTTCATCCCAAATCCTGATTGAGTACCCCTTACAATCTACATTCCAATGACTTACACTTGGGGAATATCGACTTTTAGCTTTGGATGCTTTTCTCTCTCCACATTAATTTGGGAACCTTTAGAATGATCCATCTTATGATGTTATTATTGGTACCATTCTCCCCTTTGGTCTTCCCAATAATAAAACATATTTTATCTATGGGGGACTTGATAAACTGCTTATTGCTACCACCACCATGACTTGTATTCAATGATTCACTTTCAACTTTTCCTATCTTAGCAACCTGACCTTTGCCCAAATGTACCTTCACAGATGCAATTGGAAAGGGTTTTATTTTGGCCTCTATGAACAAGGACCCCATGAAGTTCCTACTATTAAAACTTATAAACCTCTTGAGTTCATTGGCCTAGGGTATGTTCCCCTAGAAGAGCCCATACCAAAATCATCAATTCCACCTCTCCCATTTGGAAAACCACTAGCCTCATCAATTCTACCTCTCCCATTTATATAACTATCAACCTCACCAATTCCACCTCTCCCATTTTGGGAACCACTAAACTTACCTCACCCATTTGAGGAACTTCTACATTTATCAACCTCACATTTCTAATTTGAAGAACCTCTACCCTCACCAACTCCATTTGAAGATAGCAACATCATCCCACCTAATTTTTTTTTTGATAAGCATTGTTAGTTTAGGTCCACTAACTTATAAATAGGGGGGTCAAACTAAAACCATTCCTCTCATCCACCTTGAAATGATCATACATGATTCTCCTACCATTAACACCATCTAATGTCAAAGTAACAAATCTATTCTTACCTATCTGGGTGTGGAGGATTCTTCTCTTCAAAAAGCCATCCCTCCTAAAAACCAAATAATTCTAAATGAATCAACCATAGACATTAATTTGGGTACTCAATAAAACCCTCATATTATCAAGATTGGCCATTCCTTAACTCCTGAGGAATAAAGAAACTATACAGCCTTCCTTCATGACCATAACATAACATTTACTTGGTCTTATCAAGATATGCTTGGTATTGACCCATACATTACCCTTCATAACATCATTACCCATCTTGAGGTCAAGTCAATCTAGTAAAAACTTCATTTAATCCATCCCTGTATAGCTCTTCTTATCAAAGAAGAACTTTAGGGCCTTATATATGTTAATTTCATTCAACCCATTAATTATCCAAAATGGGTCTCTAACATTATTCCTATCACCAAACCCACTGGGGGACTCCACCTTTATGTGGATTTCTAGGATCTTAACCTTGCATACCCCAAAGATGACTTTCCCCTACCTAACATTGACTAACTTGTTGATCTTATCACTGGCCATGAAATGTTATCCCTCATGGATGGATTTTGGGATATAAAAAAATCTTAATTTCCCCCAAGATCAACACAAGACATATTTTATCATCCCATGGGGAACTTTATACTATCATGTCATGCTTTTTAGCTTAAATAATGCAAGAACCACATATCAACAAGCCATGACCTACATTTTTCATGACCTCATTCATACAATAGTTGAAGACTATGTCGATGATTTGCTCATAAAATCCAAACATTGTCAGGATCACCTCACCATTTTGGCCATCATATTTGAAAGACTTATCCATTATCATGTCAGGCTCAATCTAAAGAAATGCATCTTTGGGGTCTTATCAGGAAAACTCCTGGGCTTCATTGTTTCCCTTTATGGAATATAAATAGACCCAACAAAATTTAGAGCCATTCTATAAATGTCTCCTCTTACTAACTTAAAACAACTTCATATCCTATAAGGAAAAATTTATTCAATCCACCATTTTATCTTTGAGCTATTTGATCATTGTCAACCCTTTCACCACCTCTTGAAAAAAGATACCTCCTTTAAATGGACCAAGGAGTGTCAACAAGCCTTTGATGTAATTAAGGATTATCTTCTTTCTCCACTAGTCCTTATTCCCCCAAAGGAAGATCAATCCTTTTATTTGTACCTATCTACCACTAATCATTCCTTAGGATCCATGCTCACTCATCGTAATGACCAATATAAGGAGTAGGTTGTTTATTACATTAGCCACACCCTCATTGAATATGAAACCCAATACACCCATCTATAAAAACTCTACCTTGCCATAGTTTTCATCACCTCTAAACTTTTTCACTATCTTCTTAACCAATAAACTTATGTCCTTACCAACACTGACCCCCTCGATTGTATACACTCTAAGCCATATCATAACCAATTTATGGCTAAGTGGCTCATGATTTTATTAAATTTAAATCTTGAGTTTCTTCTATAATATTCCATTAAAGGATAGGTCATTACTAACCAACTAATTGAAGCCCCTCTCTCTAATTATCAAACTCCTCTTTTTCCCTTTCCAGATGAGTCTATAGTTACTCTTTCTTCAGAATAACCCACCTATAAAATGACTATGTATTTTGACGGTTCCAAATTTCAAAAATGATGGGGTACTAGCATCATCCTCATTCCCATTAATAGATAACCTCTCCCTCTTTTTTTCAAACTCAATTTTGAATGCACCAATAATATAGCTAAATACAAGGCCTTGATCATAGGTCTCCAAACCACCCTAGCCTTAGGAATCAAAACTACACGTGTCTTTGAAGATTATCAACTTATTATCAACCAATTTAGAAGAGCCTATTACTGTAAAAATGATTTTGTTTTGAAATATAAACAAATTACTAACAAACTATTAGCATCATTTAACCATTATACCATTCAATCATTCCCTCACTCTACAAACAAATTTACAAACACAATGGCTTCCCTTGCATCCCAAATTCCGTCCCAACTTGCTGACTCTAAACTATTTGTCACTATACACCACTTTGTCACCCCATCTTACCTTAGTCTTGATCTTCTTACCATTTTCCAAGTGGTAACATCACATTTAGACATTTGGTATGACAAAATCTTTGACTACCTTAATGTTGATGTCCTTCCACTTGATCTTTCAAAAATTGCTCATAGAGATTTCATTCAAATCACCTCTTGTTACTTAATACTAGGGGGAATTATTGTAAATGAGTATTTTATGGCCTTTTTATTTTATGCCTTTATAAAAATGAAGCCTCTCATATCATTAAGTAAACACATGATGACATCTATGGAGGACACTTCAGTGGTTTGGCTATTGTAAAATGTATTCTTTACCTAGGATACTATTGGCATACACTTAATCAAGATTATTGTGACTATGCCAAGAAATGTATCAAACTTTAGAAACATGATAACCTCCATCATGCACTTCCTCATGGTCTCCATGTATCAACAAATTATTAGCCCTTCTCGCAGTGGTGTCTTGATCTTATTGGCAAGATCAATCCTCATTCCTCTTAACGTCACCAATATATCACCACAACCACAGATTATTTCACCAAATTGGTGGAAGACATTCTATTGATCTCAATAAAATCTAAAATAATCATTGACTTCATTACCTATAACATCATTTTCCACTTTGGTGTCCCTCATAAAATCATCACTAACAATGGAAAATCCTTCAAGAACAAAAAGGTCCAGGAACTTTGTAAGGATTTTGCCATTGACTTAAGTTTCTCTTCCCCTTATCTTACAAATGCCAATGGATAGGATGAATCTTCTAAAAAAAACCCACATAAAAATTCTCACCAAGGTGGTCAATGCTTTGGGCAAGGATTGGCACCTCCATATCCTATTTGCTCTATGGGCTTATGGCACTACTATCTAAACTGCTACGGTGCTACACCTTTTTATTTGGTCTTTGGATTTGAGGAAGTTTTACCTCTTGAAGTCCAAATTCCATCTCTCCACATATCCTTATAGGATATTATTTCTGAAAGTGAATATCATCAGGAACACTTAGCATGCTTAAAACTCCTTGATGAATATCACCTTGTTGCCCTTAATCACCTTTGTATCTATCAAGATCATATCAAGTGAGCCTACAACAAACATTTGAAAATATGATAATTCAACATTGGAGACCCTATACTCAAATAAAACTAACATGTATAAAATTAAAAGGGGTAATTTTACCTTCAACTATCTCAAACCCTATATTATAACCCATAAGTATGTATCAGGAGCTTATCATTTATCCTCTCTTGAAGGCAAATCAAAACTTGAGACTCTAAATACTTCACATTTGTGCCCTTTCTATTACTAATGCCTCTATAACACACCCTACTATCTAACTTAAGCTCATCCTTTGATTTTAACAACTTCTCACTTCCCTAATCCTCTTACCCTATTCTTCTCAGTGACATGTGGTTACACCAAATCTATGTGATTATTCATCAAGCCTTTTCATCTAATCTTAAATGTGATTACCACTACTCTACCCATGGCATGGTTCTCATGGATACTTTTCATCTTTTATTAGATTGAATCCCATGGGTACATGTTCTTTAAGGCTCCTTCCTATTATCACATAATCACTATATTAAGGCATAACCTTTCCCTTACAAATGGTTTCACTCTAAGCTTCAAACAGATTCGTCCATGTCTGAAACAAAAGTTTAAGATTTTTGGGATACATATTATTTGGGTCCATTATCATTAGAAAATTAAATATACCATTCCCTCAAAGGATAGTTGTTACCTAAATGATAAACTACTCCCTTAAAGGATAGCTATCAGAACTCAAACCTAGACCACTCCCTCGAAGGATGGGAAACTAACATGATAAATAATAGCAACCATAATTGGCTCTATTTTGTCACTCACTAAAGCTTCCTACCTTGATTAGCTTCACCTTTTTTTAAAATGTAATACACAACCCTATAAAAAAATTAACATTATCCTAAATGAACCATAATTAGTTCTCTTTTAATATTGGTAGACTTCTCGCATTGATCAGTCTACCACTTCATGGCATGGACTAGTCTATTTTAGTTCTAGGTGTCACCTAAGTAAAGGGGTGGGTGAACCCACACATGATTCCCTACTTAAAACTTACTCCCCCACATACCTATCACTACCCTCCCTTTTTCATATCACCTCTATAAATCAAATGATTCTTAGCTCACTTGACACATGGTGTTTATATGACACCATAGTACTAGGTAAATGCTATTTTGACATGCATGAAGGCTTCACTTTCAGTAAGCTCCAATCCTCCTTATGGGGTATGATAATATCCTTACCAATGAATCTAACATGCCCCCTTTTCATTTTCACCCATACATATCCTACCTATTAAAACCAAAATCATTCCATAAATCAAAGCATTAACTTTCAAAACCAACCCACTTATCATACCTAACTAACATAATTAACCAACGCCACATCAAAACACTAGATTGTCTTCTATGAATAACATTATTCAAACATAATTTATACCATCCCTATATTAGTTAATCATTCATAACCATTAAGCATCATCACTAATCAACACATCTTGGTCTAACTATCATAACATAATTAGCATTAACAAGTAACCAAATACATTATCATATAAATAAGAACATCAGATAAACATCAATCATCATTAATTCATTATATAATTTATATACATCTTAAATCTCACTCAAAATACATCTTGTATCTTGGACATGTAGGCTGGTATCAAAAATAGATCATATACATATCATGGCCCTGGTCGACCACTATCATTATCCCCACTAGTACCTGCACCTATACCTATCCTTGCACCTGTACTTGGTAGAAGCACTACCTACTGACCCACTACCATATGTCACTACCCTAGGGTACCCAAACCTACCCCACCTAACACACTCAGTTGATACTCTCCCCACCTTAGCTTATTAGGACATTGTGATAACATAATGCCCTCATAATACCTCAGTTCTTGTATCATTGCATGATACCTAGTCTGTGTGATATATCTAGGAGGTGTTGTAACTATCACTACTCTACTATCCTATCATAATGAATCTCTCTCTTGGGTCACCATATCAAATGAGAACCTCACTTGGTCTTGCTTCCCTATCACTACAGTCACATAATCCTATAAGATGGCCATTTACCCTTGTAAAGCTATGATCTATGCATGATCCTTATCTCTCTTCATTATGACTCCTCTTACTAAAACTAAAGATTCATAGCCTACCCTTGTAATGTAGCTATCTAGGCCTACACTACTACTAGTGCCACATCAACCTATGGGTCCCCCTATGCTGGCCCCTATCTCCAATCTACATGCATCAGGGTCCTATCACCATTTCCCAAACCAAAATCCATCATAGTATATATAACCTAAAAACATGTAAGGTAGTCAAGTGTCATCCTAGAGTCATCACCTCACCTTAATGGTAGCTCCTCAAAATCTAAAACCTCATCCTATGACTGTGGGTCTAAAAGTGGATATTCAAAATCCTCCCTCTTATATCATAAAAAATTAGGAGGGATGCCCTGCACCAATCTAAACTATCACCATACCCTCTCTAATGGGATACACTTGAGCTCTCCCTCCATTCACTCATGGATCCACCTCCATCTCTATAAAGACAATGTATGATTTTGGTATCCCTCTCATGTAGGCCACTACTTATATGGCCTTTATACTATGTCTCCATCCACCAAACCCCCCAGTGCATCTCTAAACTAGTCTAGGTCATGTGTACCACCACATGCTCTTATCAAGGCCCTCTCTCTCCTCCATTGATAAAAATTGACCCTACAATCCATTATTAAACACCCTCAACTAGTAAACCTAATGGTTATAGAACTTGTATTTTCTCATCTGCCCAATAATGCAGCATGAACCCCACACTAATCTCATACCATCTGTGTTCCTAAAAACCCCATATCTCCCTATATATCTACACTAGTAATACTTTTACCCATCCATAAATAACTCTGCCTAGATATAAGTCCACTAAAACCCCCAATAACACACTAGGGTATCTTCCTCTGATTGACTTTGGTAATGCATAATAGGTAACTACTAACTATAACATAGTCAATAAATGTCTATCCCTTGGGGCTCTCTAGTATAGTGGTCTGATGTTGAATCCTATAATATGAAAATATACCACACTGGCATCATCCCCATATATCATTTCCAAACATTTATCAATCTCATCCCCCTCTATCTGATAAATGGGGTCTCCTCAGATTAATAACCATGTAATCTAGTGAACATCCTCTAATAGTATCATCTTTCTTGTCAGCAATCAAAATGTATTAGTCATTGAGCCCCATCTTTCAATGAGGGAAACTCTGATGGTAGCATCCCTTAGAAGAAGTTGGTAGTGGCACATTCCCCCAAAACCCACCTCCTCTATATGATTCTATTCCTCAGTCGTCATCACATCTCAAACTACTGAGAATATCTTAAGAATACGATCTCATAACTGAATTTGCTCTCGCACCTACAAATAAACATGTCATGAATTAAGCACAACCCCTATAAACATGATAACTAAAATAAGTACTAAACTTCTCTCTACCCCTATTTTACCTATCTATACAACACATACTATTTTAACCACCTACCTACCCTTTATTTTTCACCTTAGTACTACCTATCCTCTTCCACCCACCCACACCCTATTCTAAAACATACTTTCTCACATACATTCTCACATATAAAATAAACCTAAACCCTAAACCCTAAACCTAAATATTAAGCCCTAAATCCTAAACCCTAAATCCTAAAAACTAAATCTTAAACCTTAAACCTAACCTTAAACCCCACCTTTTTTTATCATCACTAGTTCTCCCAATCATCGATAGTCCCCTTAGGGTATTTTATACCCCTAGGGTTGACCAGCACTGGTTTAGTCAACCACCGATGGTCACCTACAGGTAACCATTAGCCATGGGATTTGACCCTCCAACTTCCCATAAAACATAAAAAAAACATATACACTCCCCTCCCCTTACACTTTCACCCATCTTCCCCCCTCTCATAAATTTTACCCTATTTCCTACCCACCTCACCTTTTTTTCACACACTAGTAACTACCAACTATTCATACACCTTGTGATGACCTTGTTTTGATCATTATTGATCACTTTGACCAAATTGGCCTTGTTGAACATTGTTACACCACTTTATATGCAACCTAACCATTCATGTTTTTATTAGGAGCACTTTATGATCTAGGAATTTGACTCAAGAGAGGATGGTTAGTATGGTGTTAGTTTCAAAATGAAAACAAAATGAAAGAAATACACTAACTAGCATAACATCTCTAGGAATAGACACTAGGGAGAGCTTAGTTAACAAACATGAATAAAACACAACTAGAATACAAAATAAACCCTATTTTACCTTCCTTGGATGCTCCAAAATGCTTGTTGTAATGGCTTGTTCAATTTATGCTCATGAAATCTTCATCAAAAGAGGCTTGGATATCTCATCTTCTCTTTGGCACCTTATGGATTTGGTTTGGCTTGGCTTGGAATCAATTTGTCATGGTAACACTAGTTTCTTAAAGCTTTTTCAACTAGTTTTGCATTATAACTTTACATTATCAAGCCTTAAAATTTATGTGGTGAGGCCTCATATTTATAGATTTTTGAGAATATCTAGAATCAACTTGAACCATCCATCCTAAGGTTAAGATGTGTGGTTGAGGATTAATTCAATTTTTATAATTAATTTTATAATTATCCTCATCATGACATTAGAATAAGGGGCAATTAAGAGGCATGGAGAGCATGAATCCTAATATTTGTGGCATTTATGGCCTAGGGATGTCTTCCCAAGAAATGAGGTCACTTGATGATGCATATATTAAATAATCATTTCCAAAACAAAATATTAAACAATTTTTTAAGTCCTTATTTGGGTTAATTATATCTTAAGCATGCTTAAGCACTTTGTGCACATATTACTCAAATTGATTAGAATGCCTTATTATTGGTCTAAAATTTGACTAGATTGTAATTGGAAGGAAATGTTAGATGCATTAGATCCATTATCCTATTTAAGATGTTTATAACACAATAATAAATACATTCATCATGTACAATAAATTTGATAGAAAAGAGCAATCCGGAGCACCTAGGTGCAAAATTGGCATTTTAACTCAAAATGATCTAATCAAAGTTAGTTGGCCCATAAATTATATTGCCCTATTTATGGATACCTAGCCAAAATAAGCATTTTAATATGTCAATTTTAACTCTTTTAATATGTTTTAGTGTTTTTAGGCCAAATTATACATTTTGGTGAAAATTGGCCAAAATCTTGATTGGAGGTCATTAGTGGCCAGATTTAAGTGTCTACAGTTTGCCCCTATTTGGGAAGGTATTGCACATTATAATCATAGTAACATCTTCTCAAATAATGAAATGGTACTATATGCTTAGAACTCCAATTATGATAAACTAAATATATGATGCCCCCTTAAGGGAATGGTTGGCACAAGTAAGTCATCAAATAGTCCCTCAAAAATAAAGAAGTGAAATGAGGGGACCAAAGAAAGGAAATATGATGGGTTGAAAACACAATGACAATGAAAAAGTAGTAAAAATAATTGAGAATGTAAGTTGGATAGTGTACAATGGTTTGCCCAAAGGCAGTTATAAGCATTATACCCTAATAGTGGCAATGTGGTATGATAACACAATGATTTCCCCAAAGGTGGTTATAATCATTGAGAAGAAGGAGCTACCCTAGTTAGGATAGACAAACAAGATAACAAAATGCCCCTGTATGGGCAAAAAAAGGGAAGTGGTGCCAACATATAGATTTTCCTAAAGGTAGTTATAATCATCAAGAAATTCAAGTGGGATGGTGTGCAATGATTTACCCATAGGTAATTATAGTCATTGGACCCTAATTATCGAAAACATGATAAAATTGGTTGAGGATGATGATAACTTAACACTAAAGGTAATGATGAATTGGAACAACCTACTAATAGGGAGATGTTCATCCAAACTAATAAAGGTTGAAATTCTTTCATGTTTAATTACTCTATTTGGGATATGATTAGGATAGAATCAGGATGTCAATGTTGAGGAGATGCCACCATTGCTAAATAGACTTCTTAAAGCTAAGTTTTATTGTATAACATGTCAGTAGACATCATGGTATAACATCATGAGGACTTGGACAAAATATGTATACGAACTAACTCACATAATCCAATACTCAATAGAAAACAATGCACCAATGATATAAACCATGATGAGAATTTAAACATGTGAATATGGATGGATTAGTGTGTAAGTGTGAGCAAGGAATCACCCAATGAACACACATAAATTTAATCAAGGCAACATTGTTGAAATCAAACAAACAGGCACTCAAACAAACAAACAAACAAACAATGCAATAAAAACCATATATGTATATTGCCCCTAAGAAATAGGTGACAACTAAACAAATGAACAAAATGGGGGAATAGAATAAAAGGAAGTGGGTGGCTGATCTATCTCCATATTCACTAGGCAAGTGGATGCTACCTACATAGTTTCATGGATGTAATATCCAATTAAAAAACTTTAGGCCAAATGTAGTTCTCTCAGGGAATGGGAAGAATGTGATAACTGATGAAAAAAATAGAATGGATGTGAGAGAAGAAGAGAAATTATCTTGAAAAATGGAAAGTACATGAGAGAAAAAGGCCAAAAAGGATGGGGAAACTAAATGACAAGTGATTTTCTTGTAACTTAGTAAGGGTTCCTAAAATCCTTAAGGCAAATAAGTGGTCAATGTTTTTATTCTTTTGTAATGATTTTTCAAATGTTTTTAGAGTTATTTTGAAGTGTCTCAACTCAATCAAGAATGATGAGACACTAAGTGGTTCAAGCTCACAAAACTATAAGAGTGTTTAAACTAAGGTTTCTCATAAAATGGTGAGAGCATAGCTTATATTACTTACAAAATGGCAAGAGAATTCAAACTTAGGTTGCTTGAAAAATGATGAGAGCATGGCTTAGGTCTCTCACAAAATAGCAAGAGAATTCAAACTTAAGTTACTCACAAAATGGTGAGAGCATGGCTTAGGTGGATTGTAAAATGGTGAGAGCATGATAGAAAGTAGGATTGAGGTGACCTTAACATTAATTGAGCATGACCCACATATTCCCAGAGTATGATATTAATTCACTATAGTTCTTCCCTTATAGAGGAGGAATTTGAGTAGTGTAGCAGTCAATTCAAATAAAATAGCAACAGTTGGTAAAAAGGCATAGTATGACATAAGAAGTGGCAAGTTAATATGCCAAGGCTTAATAAAAAAATGTTGCCCCTAGTTTGCCCATAGGAAGTTATAAATAGGACACAATTTCATGGATAAATGGTACTAAATTTCCCAAAGTAAATTATAATTATTAACCAAACCAGTGATAAGAAAGGAATAACAAATGAAGGATGCAACTACCAAAACTTCTACCACACTGCTCCAAAATACAAGCTCTATCTAAAATACGTGAACTAACTGATGAAACTAATAAGATACATTGATGCTTAAAATGTGTAACAAATGGCAAAAACTAAGGTCAAATGGGCTAGGATTTAGAACACACTAGGCCGATAGGTTAGAAGTAGAAAGTAGATATAGATAAGAGGATAGATAAGGATGATATTTGTACAAAGAAGAATAGTGATAGAATGGCATAACTAAAATGGTCCTTACAAAAAATACACCTTAACACTCAATCATAGTACCACTTGAGATGAATAATAGTCATTAACTCAATAAGTTCATCTTCATCTAGTATGGCAAGCCTATATGCTCTTGATTCATAATCTATAGTAATGATGAAGGGCCCTATCTAATTTGGTTTGAATTTTCCTTTATGCTTCTTCTCAATCATGGTATTATTTTAGTTTTATTTAAGAACAAGATCACCAAGTTTAAATGTTTTATACTTAACATGATGATTATGGTGGCATTTGAATCAGTTCTGATATGCTTGAAGATTATTGAGCATAGTTTTGTGTTTCTCATCAAGTAGATCTAGCTCTTGCAAGTGAGTTGCTCGATAGTCATGATTATCTAGGACATGCTTTAAAGATATGCATAGTGAAGGAAACTAAACCTCAATGGGAAGGATGGTTTCAATACCATAAAAAAGTTAGTATGGAGTGGATCCTATGGAGGTACGATGATTGGTATAGTAGCCCCAAAAGGTAGGAAATATCTATAGGTGCCAATCACAATTAACATCATTAACAATATTTTTGAGAATATTGACATTAGTTTTATTGGATGCCTTGGCTTGGCCATTACTTTGAGGGTAATATGTTGTAGAAAAATGTTGTGTGATGTTATATTAAGTACATAACTGATCGACATCCTTGTTCTTGAATGATCCTCCATTATCAGATATAATGTCAGATGGGATACCATAGCAGCAAATGATATGGTTGTAGATGAATTTGGAAATTTGATTTCCAATCATGTGAAGGGTATAGATTCAACCCACTTAGTGAAATACTCAATGGTGGTAAGGATATGCTTATGGACATCAAATGAAGTGGGGTTGATCTTCTCAATGAGGTCAAGTACCCATGTAGAAAATGGTCATGATATCAACATTAGTTTCACAGTTTTGTTTGGGGCATGAATTAGATTAGCATGTCATTAACATTTGTCACACTTCTTTACATATGTAGCAGCATTTGTGTCCATTATGGACCAATAATAACTAGTATGCAAGAGATTTTTGGATAGGACTACCTTTCTATAATGAAATACACATACTCCATGAAATTCTCTTATCATTGGTGTAGACTCTACCAAATTTAAATAATGAAGCAGAGTTCCATCAAAACTATGATGGTAAATGGTGGATCTAAGTAGAGTATAACAAGTGGAATGATAAATGAAGGCTTTGGTTTGTTTTTGAGATAGGTTAGGTGATATAACTTGGTCATGAATTTATTTGTAAAGGTCTGAGTACCAAATAGAATTAGGACCAACAATATCACATATCATTGCAACAATTGAAGGTTCATGAGCTAGTGCTGACAAATTTTTGATGAGGAACTGATACTCTCTAGATTTATCTATTTGTTGAATCAAAGATCCAATTTTAGCCATGACATCTATAGTTTTATTAGTATCCCTTGGTATGTACTTAAATTGAATTTTGGTAATTTTTTTCTTAAGAGTGTCGACCATGGCTTTATATGGAACCTGCTTGTCATCTTTCATCTAAAAATGATCTATGACCTAATTGATGATTAATTGAGAATCACCATAAACTTAGAGATGAGATATTTTCCAATGTACTGCTTGTTAAATTCTTACAATAAGTGCTTCATACTCAACCATGTTGTTTATATAAGAAAATTTGATTTTAAATTATTTAAGGATTAGATCCCCCTATGGTGTAATAAACAATAGGCCTACTTCTAATCCATGTGCAGTAAATAAACCATAAAAATACATCTTATAGGGCTTCTCCTCAAGGGGTGTGTCAATGATGGTCATTATGAATTCATCAAAAAATTGAAATGTGAGTGGTTGTATGTCTGTGAGAGGTGCTTCCACAAGTTGACTTACAAGAACATATCCCTTGATTACCTTATGATTGACATACTCTATGTCAAACTCACTGAGAAGCATGATCTATTTAGATATTCTACCTTGAAAATCTATTTTAGATAGTAGATACTTGAGTGGATCTACTTTTGAAATGACCATGGTCTTGTTACTCAACATGTAATGGCATAATTTTTGAGCTATGAAGACCATAGCCAAACAAGCTTTTTCAATAGGTGTATAGTTATGTTCATATGTGACCAATGTACAACTTAGGTAGTATACAACATGATCTTTTTAATTTTCATCATGTTGAACCAAGATTTCCCCCAGAGGATGGTCAGTAGCTGATAGGTATAAAAAGAATGGTTTTCTTAGAATAGGAAGTAATAAAATAGGCAGATTAACAAAATAGTCTCTAAGTTGTTGAAAAGCTATTTGGAAATTATCATCCCAGTGAAATGCAACTCCCTTCTTCAGAAGGTGTTAAAATGGATGACACTTGTCTACTAATTGAGAGATGAAGCATTGGATTGACTAGATCTTACCCTATGAACTATGAATTTGCTTTAAATTGGTTGGTGGTGGCATCTTTGTTATAGCATAGACTTTAGGTGGATCAAATTTAATACCTCTATGAGACACGATGAAGCCAAGTAATTTTCTTAAAGTTACATCAAACACACATTTCTTTGGATTAAGTCTGACATTATACTCCCATAATATTTCAAATATCTTATGCAACACTACTGAATGGTTGTCCCTAGTTTTGGATTTTCCTAATATGTCATTGATATAGTATTTAATAGTAGCATGCATCATATCATATAATATGATAGTCATGGCCCTTTTATATGTAGCTCCAACATTCTTAAGGCCAAATGGAGTTATGTAATAACAAAATGTTCCCCATGGAGTGGTGAGCATTGTTATATGTTGGTCTTTTAGTGCTATTCTAATCTAGCTGTATTCTGAAAATCCATCCATGAATGAAAGCATTTCATAACCTACCATGGAGTTGATAATCATGTTAATATTAGGTAATGGAAAATCATCTTTAAGACAAGCTTTGTTGATGTCTCAAAAATTATTATAAATTCTTATCCCTTCAAGCTTTTTACTAACAGGTACCACATTAGAGATCCATTATAAGTAGTAAATGGATCGGATACATCTTACTTCTAAGAGTTTTTCCAACTCTTTCTTTACCAACACAACAATGTAAGGATGCATCTTACATAGATTTTGTTTTATTGGTTTGGCATTAGGATTAACCACAAGGTGGTGTAGAACCAAGGTAGGGTCTAAACCTAGCATGTTAGAATAGGCCCATACAAAGATATCTACAAATTATCTCAATAGATTTGTAAAGACTTCATGTTCCTCCTCAATGAGGGATGTGCCTAATTTTATTCATTATAGGTCTAATGGAGTCCTGATATTTACCTATATTGTATCTTCAACTAGAAGGATCAAACTATCTTCAAGGATAGTAGGCAATGACTTGAACTGTTGGATTATGTTAGGGTCCTCTATAAGGACTTTCTCTTAAACTTCTCCTAGGCATGATGAATCTGAGTCCCCTAATGGGAGCTATGGCCATGGGACAAAAATAGTCAAAAATTATTGAATAAGTTGATCAAATACTTGTTACTAAAAGATAAACTTAGATCCATAGATAAGTTCATCATTGGTGGTATCCTAGTCTAAATTCAAATAATAATGAACACCTTTATTTAATGGTGCCTGAAACAGGTTTTTACCACTAGACTAGCCTTTATCTTTACTTTTTCCATGGTCAAAAAGTGCCTCAAAGAGGTTTTCACTTTAGGACCTCAATTTTTTACTTGTTTATTTTTGGCTAAGGGTGTTCACTCACTCTCCAAAATAATTTGTAAGATCGAATGTAATTGAGAATCCTAAATTGTGATCTCCTAATGGAACATTATTTCTAAGGCCTAAGAAGTTACAGAATGCCTCATCATTCTATAACTCATCAATCGATAGACTAGATTATTGTTGTTCCCAATCTATCAGTTGGGGATAATATAATGGTAATGGGTTATGATGAATATCTAGGGTAAGGGTACAAATGGCATTGTTATAAAATAGGTTGGTTTTAGCTAGGTCATCAAAGGTGAGGCTATGATTAGACTCTACTTCATTGTCAACATCATCATCACTAGTCATTGGTGATGGAGTTTGAACAAGCTATGTGGGGTCACCCCTATGTGGTTTAAATCCAAGTCCATAAGGTCTTTCATACTTAGTCATGAAAATTGGCTGGATGGTTTCTTGTTAATTTGGTTTGAAGCTTCTTCCTTCATAGTTTTGATGCTCCATGATCCTATTGGGAATATTATACTTTACACCTTTAAAAGAATTAGCTTGATTGTCATTTTATAACCATGATCTATCCCCTTCAAGAGGGTTAGGTTCTAGGTTAGATGCTGGTATAAGTGTGATAGGTCCCTTATCTTTATTCTTGTGTTTCCAATACATATATGGGGTGACTTTAGGTCACCCAAAGGTTTTTGGATTCTCAAGAAGATTGGAAATATGAAATGTATCATGGGTCACATATTCTCTCAGTCCATTATATACAATGGTGAAATGATTAGAATATTTGAGAGGTGGCATGTAGGAAAGGGAATCCAAGGTATTAGGATCTTTGTAATTATCTGATGAAGGATCAATAAATATAGCCTTTCCTTTATCCTACTTGGAACTTGGATTCTTGATATACTAATAATTGTAGCTTTGAAATTCAACCTCAAGATGTTTACAGTATTCATATGGGTGTAAATATCTTAGAATATTCAATTCCATCCCTGAGTGGGAAAATTTGATACATTGGTGCAGTGTTGATGGAACTGCATGAATCTCATGTAACTAAGGCCTACCTCGAATCATATTGTATGATAACTCAAGATTAAGCACATGGAAAAGTGTATTATGGATCAAAGTCTTAATGATAATTGAAAAACTAATGGTGACTTATGATTCTCTTTCTTGATTATCAAAAGTTTTGATGGTTATTGTTTTTGGTTAGAGATCTACCATTATGTACCCAAGAAGCTTGATGAGCTTTATAGACACTATGTTAAGGCCTA
This sequence comes from Torreya grandis, assembly GCA_037957365.1. Classification (NCBI taxonomy): domain Eukaryota; kingdom Viridiplantae; phylum Streptophyta; class Pinopsida; order Cupressales; family Taxaceae; genus Torreya; species Torreya grandis. Next base: position 2,504,675 of record JARHVA010000988.1, on the reverse strand, counting down.
ATCCATTATCTATAAGGGCATGTTTCACTTTATGCCATCTTATATAAACTTTTATGTATAATGGATTATTATGGAGTGGGCCAAGGGAAGACATATCACTTTGGTTGAATGTGAATTGTTGGGCTAAAGCTAGGTGTCCAACCAAAGCTTAAAATTTATCAGGGGATATATCACTAGCAGTAGTAGATTGGGTCAAAAAATCATTCAAGATGTTCTTATGGATTATTTATGTTTACAACAAATCTAAAATAGAAATTTATGTTGGTGTCTTCTATAATTGTTCCATAATATCAAACTTCTTGTCTTGGTTAGGAGTGAATGGTTTATTCTGAGGTTGAATGATTGGTTGGATGAAAAGAAAAGTGGCAAATCATTTTGGGCTTGGGATAGTAATATTTAAGCTCTAAGTTGTGATTTCATAATCAAGATTAAATACTAGACCATTATTGCTAAAAATGTTGAGAATGGTGTAGGACTAAACAGGACAAGTCTCGGTTGTCGATGCACTCATATGGGGTCATGTGATAATGATGAATTGTAAATATAAGTTATAAAATGGGAAGTCCTAGTTTTCTAGTTTGCATGTATGCACTCCTAGGTCAAACAAGGATTATCCATGTAATTTAGCTGAATGGTGTTGTTTAATAATTGTCTAAGTTGATTAGTGTTTGGTCTAAGATTAATGGAGATGGTATCAGCCCTACCCCCTGTAATATGACCTAAAACACTATTATATTCATGTGTAACTACATGGTAGGTTTGTTGGTTGTTACCATTTTAACCTTAGTTTTATCCATTATTCTACCATTATGGGTTTTACTACTAATTTTTTTGATTTTTTTGGTTTAACCTTTGATTTTGATAATGTTGATTTTGCTACTACACTGGCCATTATTATTGTTGTTGTTGATCATTTTTCTACTATTGATTGTTATGTCAGGGAAAGGGGTTTTGATAAATCCTAAGAGTTTGATTGGAAGTGGAAACACCATTATCCAATGTTATCTCCCCATTTTCCAACATAATTTTAATTAAATACTTGATTTGGACATATCTTCATAGATTATGCCCATTGACTCGATGATAGTCACAAAATTCATTTTCATGGTACCAATTAGGATAAGGAATGCCTTGCAGATAATTCTTTGGTATAGGCTAACTAATCATATTAGTGATAACAAGCTTGTGAAATATAGACTCAATAGGTCCTCCTAGGTCACTAGAGAAACGATGTGTAGGCACGATTCTCATAGGAGGAGGGGTTTGCAATAGTAAAATTTGTTGTATTTATTGTGCAGGTCTTGGTTATTGTGCTTGAAGCATTAGTTAGAGAGGTTGTTGGGTAAGATTATGCTGAAAAGGTGGTGTAGATGATGTTTTCACCATTTAGACATGATGGGATTTGGTTACTCCAATTCCCACAACATTTTTATTTTAGTGGAATTGCTTCAATATTTGTTGGTTATTAGCCTATGTCAATTATGATGCTTACACTTGAACGGGATGTTGATGTTTGCCATTTCTTTAATTGGTACCTTAATTTTGATTAGTTGAATTAAGCTTGATGACTCCTTTATTGATGAGTGCTCGTGCAATCAACAAACCTTTATCAATGATCTCTTTGAAATTATGTGCACATTATAATTGTAGATGATAAGCTATCTCACTATGCAAATTTTTGGTAAACATAGTGGCTAATTGTTTATCTAGTAAACTATGGGTAAAATGGCTTGCAAGGGCTCTCAATCACTGTAGATAACTTCAAAAAATCTCACCAGCTCTTTTTCAACTTGTGTTAAGTCCACTAATGAAATCTCATGATTGAGATTTTAAGGAAAGTGTTGCATAAACTTATTAGAAAGATCATCAAAATCTGGTACTAAATTTGTGGGTAACTTTAAAAACCACTCCAAGGCTTGTCTAGCTAAACTCCTTGGAAACAATAACAAAAGATATATGTCACTATATGCCACTGGTTAGCATGAGATAAATAATTTATTTAAATGAGCCTTAGGGTCACCTTTCCCTTTATATTTGTCAAATTTTGATGGTTCGTATCTTGGAGGAAATGGTATTTACAAATACTCTATGTTGAATGGATAAAAACACATGTAATCCAATTTGAACTTTTAGTCTATTTCCTAGCTTGAATGGTAGTAATTGTATCCTTCATTTGTTGAAATTATTAGGATAAGAAAATAGAAGGAATATTGGTTTGAGGGAGAATATTGGTTTGGTTAAATGGTTGGAAGGTCACAAGTGGGACACTTTGACCAGGGTGTGATGGAGATACCTATTCAGGTACATTGGTTTAGTTAGGGAATACACCAAGAATATGCATATGTGGATTAGGATGTACTTAAAATTACACGTTTAGTTGTGTGATATTCTAGTTTGAGTTGGTGATAAATGTTTGACTTGGAAGATTTTGTAGTTTGGATGGAGGGATATAACTATACTATGCCTACTATGGTTGAAAAGGGACATGCTACTGACTAATCAAACCTTATTATTGAGTGGGAACTTGTGGACCAAGACCCTATCCCTAAATTTTTGGCACATTTTAAACCAACAGTTGTCTATTAGGTACTTGAGAAACATGGGGACCTCCTTATTGCATGAATCCCTATGGGGAAGTGAAAACAAGTTAAAAATTTGGTATATGTCATTGACCAATATTTGCACATTGTTGACTAGTCATTGCTTGGTTTTGGATTAGCATATTAGTATATGATTGAAGAGGTATGTTTGTCATTACTTGGTGAGGTGGATCATTAATTACCCCTAATTGAGGTGGCCATGTATTTATATTTTGTTGAGTTGATACACTAGATTATGCCTATTATTATGGAATACTACTCGTTACTTATTGAGAAGGAGTAGGATTCATCACATTATACCATTGAGGTGTGACATTGGTCATTTTTGGATTACCTTTTCCCATAGGTTATACACTTGAGGAGGCAGTTAGTTGAGGTTGGGATGTAGAAACTCCTATTCCCTGGTATGATGATCCACTCATGGGATTAACTACAGGCACATGTTTTTGGCTAGTTATTTGTGCATTAGTACTTCTTTGATTAGGATTAGACATTTTTTGCACATTATCCACTATGTTTGGCTCACTATTTTGTGTAGAGGCCAAAAGCACTTCTTTAATAATGGGCATATGCATCAAGTTATCTATCAAATTAGTTTGTATGAATGGGTCAAAACTCAAATTATCTTGTCTAGTTAACTCTATTAACACTCCTATTGAAGGAATGAGGTCAATAAGAGTCTGACTCACCATGTTGATCTGATTGAAATTACGTGCTAGATTCAGGTAGGTTTGATATGATGTCTACATTTATTAAATTTATCTTCCATGATGTTTTTGCCTCGATTAGATATATTGGGGTCTTGATATGTTGTTTGGACTAGAGCCATAGGATTGATAAAAGAAGCCTATTGATCTTAAATGATATTGTGGGGCACTCTTACTAGACTTGGTAAATTTTCATGGGGGAAGTATGTTGTAATTTTGGCCCCTACCTCTATATCTCTAACCAAAATTCCATCTTTATTTTCTAAAAAAATGTCGCTAAAACAAAAATGGATCATATGTGGAAGTTGTATTAGTAGAATATGACTGTTGAAGAACTAGCTCATCCACTATGGGTATTGTGGCTAGGTAATGTGTGGTTTGTTCTTGGTCTTGTTCTATATAAGGTGGTATGCTAACCAAATAGTTAGGCAATGGATCTTGGCTTTGTGCCCCTAATTGAGTATTATAATAGGAATAAGAATCCATCTCATAAGGAATATTATTTGCATAGGGGTCTTACACCATTTCTTCTTGCACCACCACATTATTAATTCCTAGATTGTACATGAGTCCACTATGAGTGTAGGACTACATGTTGGGATCCATAGTCAATGATTTGTGATAAAAGGTCAAATAGTTCTACAAACTCTAAAATTGATAAAATCTAAAATAAATAATGTTCCAACTTGGTCTAGATACATCAAAAGGTTTATGCAAAGATTTATGAGGAAATAAGCTAGCATGAAGTATCTAATGTTTCACTTTTCACACAAAGATAAGCAAGTAAATGGACCAAAAATCAAAATGCTAAAATTTAAGATCGAAGTGTTTCAAATCATTCTAATCTATAGATTTAAAAGTTGTTAAGTCTTTTGGCCAAACACAACGTCAAAAGCTAGGCTCAAACAAGGCATGTACTAGGACTCTTGGCCAAATGACATCAAAAGCTAGACTTTGAAATAGATGAAAGTTTTAATCTAACAAATTTTAAACACTTCTAACAAAACACTAGGCATTTGATTCTTGGACATGAACTTGATCAACTAGGTATAAGTTATGAAATAAAAGGCACTTTAGAGATAGTTTATTTTCTCATAAATAATGGTATAAAACTTGGTTGTTTTGACAAATAATCTAGACAAAAGTGAATAGTATAACTATGCTAGAAAAAAGATCACAAAAGCACACTCAGATTGGTCTGAAAATGTAAGAAAAAATTTAAACTCTATGCAATAGGGTCTATGAAACAATATTTGAAATGTTTTGGGTAATGTAACGATGCTACACTACCCAAAAGGTATGACAAAAAAGTTTATTTTAATAAATATCTAAGGCAAAGATAATTTCCCATAATTTTGATAGCATAACACTACTTTTTTGACTCGAAATGTTATGGTGCATAGACTCAAAGTGCAAGTGCTTAGCACAAAATGGCTTAAGTCTATCAAATGATGATAATGATTATGAGTCTTAAACAACCCTCAACCAAAATGGGAAATTAAACCTAAGTTCCCTCAAGTTTAGTGAAAATGGAAAATCCACTTAACACATCAATCCTATAAACTTATAAAAGTGCAATTCTAAATTTATATTGTAAGTGAAGGACATAAACAACTTTGGTAAAGGTCTAGACTCAATTAGATAGCATAACTACACCAAAGTGGATGATATGACTCCCAAGCTTTTGATGAACTTTTGAACAAGGGAAATTGATGATCTCACATGGGAAACATAATGCCTCTTTATTTAAATTAAAATAAGGACCATGTGTTTTGGTTTGAATTATTTATTTACACAAAGTTTTGACTTTAAACAATACTTTAATCTAGGACAAAACTCAATTGATTAATTTCTCTTAGACTATAAACCAAAAAGGTTGCTTGGTATTATTGGAATCCATCTATATGCATCATTTGAGAGGATTTTAAGTATTCATCCAAAAGTAAATGCACATTATATAGTAGGTTTTTTACACACCCCCTTCTCTCAAATGATAGTATTGCAACATGGACCTTGAGGCACACCTTTCACCAATAATACTTATATGACAAGTGGGGATTTGTCTAAGATCTAACAAGTTTCAAAAAATTCTATCAAAATTAATTACACAATGACTTTCATGCCAAATAATGTAAAATAAAAGCATAGATTTTGGGTTTGTATCACTTAACTTATTGTAAAAAGGTCTAGTCCTTTTTTTAACCACTATATCCTGTAGTTCACTTAGTGTAGTGTGATCTCCAAAGTGACACTACATCCCATATATAGCTCTAATTAGGAGCAAAATGAAGTCAATTCTAAGAGGTGAAATCCCAGGTCAAAGCTTCCCTAAAGAACTCATGGGAGGTGATGAAGTCCCCCTCACAAGACAAGTTTACACAAAAACAAAGAAAACATGATAGTGGAAATACTTTAGGGTCATTTTCAAGGTCAGCCAAACTTTGATGAGTTTTTGAGGAGTGCTTTAGATGAATTTATTTCTAAGCCTTGGACTAGGCTACTTGCAATAGGAATGGTAGTTTTGATTCCAAAGGTTCCCTAAAGGGGACAAATGGAAGAGCATACATGCAACATCCCTCTTTTTCCCAAACAAAAATTTAATTTAAACAATTAAGTGAATAAAAAAATATTGAAAATGTGAGTTCATTTTTAGTCCCAAATGGAAAATGAGGTGGTATTCATTTAACCCCTTGATCTTAGTTGCAAACATTGAAAACATTCACCATAAACATCTAAATTTTTTGTTAAACATCAAAACAAGGTTCTTAATTAAATTTTAAGCATGCAAAAGGTGATCTAAACATGTTTTTAGTAAATGTAAAGCTTTTTCCTACAAAAAAAACATTAGCATTCCCTTTAACCTTGAATCTCTTTTAGGTTTGATACAATGAACTTTAAAAAAAGAGCTCTCAGGTCTGTGTTTTAAGAAAAACACAGTGATTAACATTAGTTGTATAATCAATGATGGTTACAATGGATAATCTATGATGGTTAACTAACCAACATCAGTTATACTAATAGTGATTGATGATAGTTATCCAAATGATGTTGGTTTTACTAACTGACATTGGTTACTATGTAAACTCGTGACAAAGGAAAAAGGCAAAACAAAGTTAGAAAATCAATTTCAAGAGTTTTAATGATCCAAATGAAGAATTTAAAGGTACAAAATGATCTTATTAATGTGTGGGATGCATTTTTCCCCATTGGGCATGCCATATGTGATCTAAGAATTTGACTCGAGAGAGGATGGTTAGTATGGTGTTAGTTTCAAAATGAAAAACAAAATGAAAGAAACACACTAACTAGCATAATATTTCTAGGCCTAGACACTAGGGAGAGATTAGTTAATAAACATGATTAAAACACACAACTAAAATTTAACATAAACCTTATTTTACCTCCCTTGAATGCTTTAAAATGCTTGTTGTAGTGGCTTGCTTAGCTTGTCATGGTAACACTAGTTTATTGAAGCTTTTAGAACCATTGGTGAAATATAAATTTGCATTATCAAGTCTTAAAATTCATGTGGTGAGGCCTCTTATTTATAGATTTTTACAAATGTCTAGAATCAACTTGAACCATCCATATTGAGATTAAGATATGTGGTTGAGAATTAATTCAATTTTTGGAATTAAGTTTATAATTATATTAATCATGACATTAGAGTAAGGGGAAATTAATAGACATGGAGAGCATCATGGAAGGCATTTATGAGGCATGGAGGGCATGAATCCTAATATTTGTGGCATTTATGGCTTAAGGATGTCTTCTCAAGAAATGAGGTTACCTGATGATGTAGATATTCAATAGTTATTTCCAAAAAAATGAATTGAACAAGTTCCATAGAATTATTAATTAGGCCTTTATTTGGGTTAATTAGCTCTTAAGCATGATTAAGCTCTTTGTGCAAAAATTACTCAAATTGATCAAAATGTCTTGGTATTGGTCAAAAATTTGACTAGATTGGAATTAGAAGGTAATGTCATATGCATTAGATCTATATTCCCATTTACGATGATACCAACAAAAAATAATGGAGGCATGTGTATTTTGCAAGAGATTTGATAGGAAAGAGCAATCCAGAGCACTCAGGTGTAAAATTGGCATTTTGACTCAAAATGATCTGATCAAAGTTAGCTGGCCCATAAATTGTATTACCCCATTTAGGAATTACCTAGCCAAAATTAGCACTTAAATATGTCAGTTTAAATTCTTTTAATATGCTTTAGTGTTTTTAGGCTAAATTGAACATTTTGGTGAAAATTTTCCAAAAGCTTGATTGAAGGTCATTGGTAGCCAGATTTAGGTGTCTACAATTCCCATTTCTTCCCCTACATTTAGTTTGTTATTTAAACTTAATTTATGTATTTTTCATTACATCCTTAATCATAATCACATTATATCTCCATGATCACGAACAACAAATACCAATGATGAACACAACATTGTGAATTATATCCATGAACCATATCATATATCTATCTATGATCAAAACATCATCAAATAAAAACATCATATGAACATACATCATATTACAAACAACCCTAATTAAACCATTTATCATCATATCCATAAATAAACTTGCTATCAAAACATCAAAAACCACATCATACATCATCTATCTATCTATGTATCATCCTATCCATTTACCATAACACCACAACAATTTATCTTATAACATCAAATCATAAAACCACAACAACATAACCATAAACAAAATCATCATCATCACAACATCATATAACATCAAACCATGGATCAAAATGTAAGCATAAACATCACATGTAAACCATACAACTATGAACATATAAACATATCCATCACATCACAAACATCATCATATGCATCATGTCTATCAAATAAAGATACATATAATAATGTATAAACCTCTCTCTCATATACATCTTGCATCATCAACATGTAGGCTGATATCAAAAACATATAAATCATATAATATCATATATTAGGTATTTGAGGGACCACTACCATTGGCCCCTCTTGCTCTTCCACTTGCACTACCATCTAGTGCTAGCCACCCTAATCTTCCTACCTAACTCATTATAGAGGCCCACTGACCTAGTGTCACCATAACTACCCCACCTACTAAACTAGCTCTATATTCACCCCATCAAGGATCCAATGGACATAGTGCTAGTATTATAGCCTCATAATAGCTCAACTCCTCTATAATGGCTAAGTACCATGTCATAAGAATCATATCAGGTCCTCCTACTAGTCTTCTTATTGGTGCCACCACTACTCCTACCCTCTATCTCAAGGTATCTCTCTCTTAGGTCACTAAACTAAGAGAGATCATCTCCTAATTTCTCTCTCTTATCAAGGTGGAAACCTAAACCTATAAAGTAACAATCTATCCCTATAGAGTGGCCACCTATCCATATAATCATATAATTTGGGCCTATGCCACTATTAGTACTACTTATGCCTACCCATCCTGACCTCCACCTTATATCAATGCCCTAATGAGATCCACATCCATGGCCTGTTGACCCCTATCACCCCATCTAAAATTAGTTAATGCATATAAACCCTAATATCATGTTGTATATCCTTAAACAAAATTAGAATCATCTATCAATACTCTATCTGGTAGCTCCTCATGGTCTAGTACTACATATTGTGACTATAGATTTAAAAGTAGAAACTTTGCATCCTCTCTCATATACCTTTGAGAAGTATATATAATCCCTTGCACAAGACCAAAATACCACCAAAATTGATTGAAAGGGATAAGATTTTCCTCCCCCTCTCACCACCCATATATCTATATTTAGCTTTGTAGTGATAGAGTGTGATAACTATATTAGTCCCACCTAAGCCAACCCACATATAGCCTCCACACCACATCACCTACCACCAAGCCCTCTAAGGCATCTCTAAACTAGTCTATGTCTCTAACACCTCCACATGCCCCTATCAATGCATAGTCTCCTTAGAATCTCAAGAAACCCACCATGAAGTGCACCTGGGTGTATCTATCCCATGATAGTCCTAGTGGCCACAACACCCTAATGTACTCATATTCCCAATAATGAAGCACAAACCCAACGTTAATACCATATCATCTATGAAATTTGAATGCCTAGAGTTTCCTATAGATTTGGACCAACAAGATAGGATGCCACCTAAACAAGGTCCTACCCAAAAACATATCCACTAATACTCCTAATAGTATATATGGAAACCACCTGCTATTCAAATCTGACAATGCAAAATTGGACACCACCATCATCATCATTAGACATTGGTCTACTAAATCCATTTGGTATAATGGCCTATAGTTGATTCCATCAAAATTATATCTAGAATGGACTTGATCCTCTCCATATAATAGCTACATGAGGTCATCCCTCTGCTCACTCTCAATATGGTAAATAAAATAGAACCATGATCATAGTTGCATCTCATGATAGGTGTTGATAATGAACCATGGCCCCAAGGCCAACCTCCTCTATATTCCTCTACTCATCCATAGTCATCCCATCTTATATCTTTGCAAAGATTTTGGGGACTCAATACCTCATTCGGATCTAGTCCCATGCTTGTAAAATAACTATGTTAGCATGCACACTCAGTTTTTAAAATCAAGCTCAGTACCAACCTACATCCACATTTTTCAACCTATTCCAAGTTAACAAAATAAATACATCTATGACATTAGCTATAGCATTTAAATAAACATCTACCCTTACCCATAAAGTTCTCACCACTCTAACCAACAAATATTTCACAACATCAATCTTACTTAATAATTACCCTATCTTAACATGTCAAATAACATGTAAATCTATCCACCAACCATAAAATTAAGCTATTAAGTCCATACTTTATACCTATTTGACCATTTACCTACCCTAATGTACACTTGACACTTCAATTTACAAACATAACTTTTAGTAACGTTTTAAAAAAATCTTCATTTACACCCTTTTAAAACAAATATTACATAAAACATTTGACCATTGATGGTATTATATCCCATTTTTTCCTTGATGTTTAACCATCAATGGTTAATATGACCATCAATGGTTAGGTTAAACCACTGATGGTCACTGTGTGTGACCACTGATGGTAAAACCCTAAACCTTCCCTACCTTAAACTAACACCAAAAATAATAAAAACAACAATCTAAACTACTTATTTCTATCCTACAACCCACCCCAACATAAAACATCAATCAATTTTCAATTTCATCTATTACATTTTCCCAAATTACCAAAATAAAAACCTAGGGTAAACTCCCCCAAACCCAATATTCAAAATAATAACAACACAACCAAATTAATAACATAGTAGACCTATTAATTTAAAATAAAATTGTAATACACCTCCTACCTCATTCTTTGACTATTTTAAAGGTTAGATCCTGCATCAAAACACTCGATCATACTCTCATCTACCCTACATTATTGGTCCCCACTAATCACCTTAGTAATCAAACTCATCAAATCACCAACTTCCACCTCATCTAACACACTCAATCAAATGATCTCCTAGCTAAATGCCAAACTATAAAATCACTAGAGCACAAAAATCATGATGTCAAATGTCAAAAAGTGAAAATGAAAATTAATTTTCACTTTTTATGTTCTAGATTCTTAGAGTTTCCCCTAACCATTAATGATCAAGGAAACTACTGATGGTCAACCCTAAGAACCCCTAACAATCGATGGTTAGGGTTTTACAATTTTCATTTTAGGCACTTATACCTAAGTGCCCCAACCTTGTAGATTACCTAATTTCCACCACACCAAAAATTTAACTTTAGAGATCACCCTTCTCCAACCCAACCATTAGACCACATCTACCATGATGTTGGCCATTTTTTACCCAAACTATCACATGTTTTTTGATGACCTTGCATGGTCTTTTTGATTTCACCAACCACTTTTACCATATTGATTATTTGAATTTTCACCTCCTAGTGCATGACTAGACCATTTGTGTTTTTTAAGGGAGCACTTCTTACCTCAGATACCTATGTGAACACCAACCTTATCTAGAAGCCTTGATAGGAATAATTGGATCAGCTATGACCAATGTTTTAGATCAGTTACCCTATCACTTATTCTTCTAGAACCAACCTTATATTTACCAACATTGACAACCTTAGTCTATGTGTGATATTGACTATCACACTTAGTCACATTTTGTGTACATGTTTGCATTTCAAATGCCCAACCATACTTGTTGTCACCATTTAGTGGCTCATTATTTATTTCTTATCAAACCCTAACCCAATTTTGGTTTCACCTCATTGATTCCCAGTTTGAGGGGGAACACCTCCTCCCATACTCAAGGTAATTAGACCTTTGACCAGCAATCCCTTTTTATTTTATAGATTATTAAATCAAAGCCACATAGTAAAATGGGGAAAAATTTAGACAATATAAAACTAAATATGATAGTTCTAGTTGTAAAAATGCCTTAAGACCCCTATCAGACCCTGATTTTAGTGGACCACCTAGTTAAATAACTCATCAACTTGCTAACTTAAATTTAACCAAACTTTTTTAACCCCTTTATTTGACCCCTTTACCCTAAGACACTCGATAACCGATGATCAATCTAATCATCAATGGTTAGCTTAACCGTTGATAGTCATATCCTCTTACTTAATCAACTTATTAACACATAAACTAGATGTGTGTGTGATAATGAGGTAAAATTTAAAATATTCACCTTATTCAGTGCTAACAAACTTCTAAGAATCATGAATAGTAACCTCACCCACTAGGGACCATCCATCCTCCATCTCTTTTTGCCTATAAAAAGAGAGGAGTGGAAGGTGAAAAGGATCCATGTTCAAGCTATCAAATCTTATTTGACATAGGTATTCAAGTTCTCCAACATCAAAAAAAGAGACCTAAACCTCTACTAAATTTTCTTTTGAGGCCAAATTACCGTTACTCTAGAAAAATTTCTTCAACCTTCAACCATTAACCAAATAGTAAGTTATTGGTGCATCAATACTTTAGCATTGTTATTTTGGATCTCTAACTTCTCTAACCTGATCAGACCTATCTACACCTTATTTCCTCTCCACCAGATCCTCAATAGGACCTTTATCTATCCATTTCCCTATTTTTAAACTCTTTTTTTATCACCTTTAGAAATATATAGGCAACTACCGATAGTTACCCAACTACCAATAGTCACCCCAACCAATGATGGTTACCCAACCAATAATGGTTAGATTAACCATTGATGGTTCACCCAACCATTGATAGTCACTATGATAGAGAATAATAGCAAGTTATTTTCAGCTCCCTACCTCCAACCAAACCTAACTCTTTATTTTCCTACCTGTTCACAAACCCTTTTATAATTTTTTGAACCTAATTTCACCCACCTTATCATAAGTATAAACTAGATTTTACTAGATTTAGTCATTTTATTTAACAAGCATTCTACTTTTTTCTTTTATTGCATTTCATGTACTTTATACAATTACTTTACTATATCATTTCCAACTTGATTATTATCAACAGTGGATTGATATCTTCCTAGAAAGTGAATAATTCTTAGATCTAGCTCATAGTAGGCATTCCACTTAACTATCTTACTAGAAACCCTTTTTGTTAGTGTGTTATTATTTTCAATTTATTCCTTCCTAGCCAAAGAGGAGTTCTCCATCATTATCTAGATTACGTGTATATCACCAATCAGGTATTTCTACCACACCCTTATTACTAGTTTCTTATCTTCTTCCAAAATTAAGAGAATTTAATAATTGGATGTTAGAGATAGGTTTTATGTGTTTGAATCATTTTTAAAGGATGAAGGTGGTCCAAGTAGTCTCACATGTAATGTGTGAGTATGAAGGCCTAATTTTTTAGGTCTCACCAAGACCTAATGGTGGTTTAGGGATAATAAGGTATTAAATGACCTATGAAGAGTGTGGTTCTCACATGTAACATGTGTATGGGCCTATGTTAAGTGTGGTTCAAATGTCTAGATCATCTTGGTTCACTGATATGGGTTAATAGGAAGAGTGTGTTATAAGTACAAGATCTATTTGGACTAATTGGGCTAGTTTCATGTGTGTGGATTCAAGAGAAGAAGATAACCTTTGAAAGATAAGGTATAGGTAAGTTAGGGAAATTAAAGCATGAAAAAGATAAAAAAATGTTTATCTAATCAATTTTATATATGACTACATATAGGGCATTGGACCTAATGAGCGTAGAAGAAGTAGTTTGAGCAAGTTAGCCCTAGAGGTAGCTTGAGAGAGATTGAAGGTGAAGAGTGTAGAAAAAGGTGATCATCATCAGTTGAAGAGTATTAACAAGTGTTCAAAGTTATATTTGTAGTTATTTGAGTGAGTTATTGATTGCCTAGGGGGTTAGTTCCTCCTTTTAAGTTAAAGCTTGTGAAAGGTCTAGTTGTTGTGGGTGCTCAACTAGACAAGGGCAATAGCTCATTATGGGATTGGTGTCTCACTAAACTAAGGGATGGGTGTTCCTTGATTAGTTGATACTATTCTGAATTTTGGATCTTGTTATTTTAAGACTATAGTCCATCTTGTAGGGTTCAGTGGTTTTTATCCCCCAAGAAGGCTTCCCACATATATGATATATTCATGTGATGTATACTCTTATGTATGCTTTGGATATATGTGCTTTCATGTTTATGTTTCTTGATCAAGTTGATGTATGATAAATGTTTAAAGATTTGGGAATTGAATTGGATTATATTAAATCATTGATTCACCCCTCCTCAGTGATTGTACCTCTAATAATTAGTATCAAAGTAGGAACTTTTATGCAAGTTTAACTACTTGAAGGTGATCCAAGGTAAAATATGGGTGAAAATATCATAATTTTTTATGAAGAAGTTTGATATGATAGTGAGGAATAATAAGTTACTCTAGAAGATGAACTTATTGATGCACTTAGTGAACTAAAGGAGAAAAATAAGAGGAATTATAAAATGAGGAATATGATCAAAGGTCTTGAAGCACAAGTCAAATCTCTTGAGGGGAGTTTATAAAGAAAATCCATGATAGAGGGAAAGGATAATCAATAACTAATTAAGTATATAGAAGAGAAATCATATAGATTAAAATATGACAAGGCCAAAATGGCTAAGGAGGGTAAGGAAACCATCAAATATCTCATAATTCAATTAAACGTTGAAAGGTCAAGCATGAGGGATAAAGAGGATGAATGTGTTTAATTTGAGGCCAATCTTGTTTATTTGAAGGATGATCATGAAAATGTAATAATCAATATAGGCAAGATTGAATAAGAACAAAAGATTAAAACAAGGCAAAGAGGATGGTAACATGATAGATATGTTCAATCAGGCTCCTAGAGTATAAGAAAGAAGACAAGATAGATAGATCAATGCAATTAGATATTCACCTTAGAGTCATTGTTATGTATGAAATAATTTTGTCCACATTGTTAGACAATTCAAGAGGAGATGAAATTAGTCAAATAAAGATTACAATCATCATCAAGGAAAAAGTATGAATTGTCTTGTTTATTTTAGATGTCATAGAGTTGGTCACATTGCTAGGTATTGTAAGAACAGTTTGAATGAGTTATCAAAAAAAAAAAGGTGTATGGAAACCTTAGTGTGTAAGGAATATGTCATAAATGGTTATGGAAATCTAAGCCTATTAGGAGAGATTCAACTTAGACATGAAGGAAAGTCAAGATTTTTTATTATTTGCATTTGTTGACATGTCTAAAGTAAAGAATGAAGTTAAGGATCCATAAAAAGTTAATCTAGTAATTGGGTAGGAGTACAATTCAAATGAGATTATAGAGATATTGGAGTCTTCTGAGTTTTGGGACTTTTAGTCTCACTATGTCAAAAAGGTGTCTCTCTAAGCTTCAAGGATACACTTGATAACACGAAGAAGCATCATGGATACTTCTTGAGCTTTGATTGATATTTCAAGATAAGAATATCATTTGAATATATGATTGGATAAGGGGGAGAAATGATATTTATGAATTTGATCCAAAGTGTAGTGATGGAATGATTCAAAATAAATATTTGGGGATAATGATCCTAAAGTCAAATTCTTGGTCAAATCTTTGAAGGATGGTCTAGTTGGTCAAAATGGTGAAGAATGAAGCTATGTGTGCAATATCTATAAGTAGGTAATGAAGATATATAGGTTTCTAATCAAGGATGTGTTTGAAGAGTTGATAAAAAATCTAGTTCATTGAGAATCTTTTTAAAAATATCTTAATTGAGGTGAAGCATGGAGTTAGGTAGAGTTAACTTAGTTTAAAAGTCTTGAAGAGCTGTGCATGATGTGAGGGGGAGCATATGTGATATGCTACAATCATGGTGGAGATATGAATATGTCTAATCCATTTTTGAATTCAATAATATTGATATAATGACTTAATCAAACCAAGTCATGTGTTTTGACAAGGTATTGAATCTCCATGCATAAACAAAGGGGGACCTTTGTAAATGGTCAAGTCCTATGATCAAAGGACTGTGTAGTATAATTTAAGAGAGAAAGTATGAAGGTAATTATGTTGTTCCATCATTTTTGGAAATGCTTTGAAGATGATAAAAAGGGTTCTTGAGCTGAAGTGACTTAGGGGGAGTCCCTCTTAATATTTTCAAGTTAAGTTCATGTAGTTTTTGATGTTCATGTATGTTTTGTCTTCATAGAAACTATGTATGATCAAAGAATAATGTATTCATGGAGCATGTTTGAATAATATCAAGGTAATAAGAGATATGTGATGTGTTTGGGGAGTCTATATCATCTCTTAGAGGTGTTAATTTCCTATGATTGGTCCTTGAAGTCTTTTTAGGTTCATAGGATCAGGAGTTGAACCCACTTTGTCATTGTGTCAAAGGGGGAGAAAGTTTATGAAGAGAGAGATAGAGTCTATGCATAATATTTGTATTAGTGTTGAAATAATTAACAAATGGGGAGATTTTTGGAGGTTTTTTAATGATGTCTCCAAAGTGACCAAGGTTGTTGATGAGGTGTCATGTGTGTTAGATTGGCAATTATAAATTATGCTTCAATGGTCTTGCATAGTTCTTCAATATTTGACATGGATAAGAAATTTATAGATGATATTTTTGGTATATACATGTTTTAGATGCACTATGGGATGTTACGAGTGCATACATTTATTATTTAAGAGAAAGGAATTCATTAGAGTAGTCATATGAGTGTCTATGTTCAAGTAATCATCTTGACAAATAAGTCTAAGTGAGTAGATTAATGACATAATATTTTAAAAATATGAAGGTTTAAAGATAATTTTTATGAATTTATGAATTCCCATATGAAATTTTCTCATGTGGTTCAAATTTTACGTCATGAGGTTGAGCGTAGCAAAAGTTATTAGGGTGAAAAGTTGACTTCTCAAGCAAAGTTCATTAAGTTCCCATACTTAACCAAATTTGCATTATCAAATATCTATAATGAGAATTTAATCAGATCAAATATATAATGGTGAATGTCTAATATAACCAAATAATGGTTTAACATAGTGCATACTATTTTTATAAGTGATGTAATGGTACGTATTTAGTCAATATGTCAATAGATACTCAGAAGGCATGTGAAGCTGCCAAGTGATGGAAGTTATTTAGAGTCAAATATTCAATATGCTCAAAAGGCATGCACTAGTGACATGTGTCTCAATATAATTGAGTTAATATAATATCAATGGTACATGGGTGTTTGTGCAGATGGAGATTGATGGTGCAGATCAGTTTAAATAGTCAAATGTGCAGAATGCATGTAGAGTTGCTAAGTGGCACAATTGTAGAAGCTTAGATCAAAGATCAATAGTGAAAATTTCAAGGTAAATACTAGGATACTTATGAGGATATATATGGTGTGTAAATAATAGTTTTTATGGGATTGGTGTCTCACTAAATGAAGGGATGGGTGTTCCTTGATTATTTGTTGCTAGTATAAATGTTAGATCTTGTTATTATATGATTATAGTCCATCTTATAGGGTTCAGTGAGTTTTATCCCCCAAGAGGATTTCTTAATTATATGATGTGTTCATGTGATGTATGCTCTTATGTATGCTTTGGATATATGTGATTTCATGTTTATGCTACTTAATTAAGTTGATGTATGTTGAATGTTTAAATAATTGGGAATTAAATTGGATTATCTTGCATCACTAATTCACCCCCTCTCAATGATATTACCTTTAACATATACAACATAGAAAGTAAAATATTTTTCATTTCCAATATTTTAATACCATAGATCCTTTGGATCTCATTATAAACTTTAAAAATTCATAGAAGGAAGTAATTGGCATTGATCTTAAGTTTTTTAGACAAAATATATTGATCTATAGCTATTTGACTATCTTATAGCATCAAAACAAAATGTTTTCTACCATATCTAGTCAATGTTGTGCAACCACTTACTTTTATAGCCCCACACCAATTCCACAACACTGACATTGATCACTTGATTCAAATGCCCACCTTTAGTGATTTAGGGGATATTGTGAAAATCCTACTTAGATGATATAATGAGGTAAATATTTACATTGGCCTCAATACCACCATCATCATCAACACTATATTAATGGCTAAATTTTTAGGTATGTTTATGTGGAGCAATTCTCTTACTCCCTATAAGTCTAGAATGCCTCCTATCCTTCAAGAAGTTAGAGACGTATAAGTATATGATTCCTTAAGAATCCCAATTAAGGATATATAAGATGAACCAATGTGTATCTTGGTCAAGTGCATCACACATCAATTATGGTAGACCACCAAATCTATGAAGTATATCCCTAAAGGAGTGGTTGACATTGCACATTACATGATCCACCATAATGAGTAGTTAAAATAGCTTCAGTATTTTATATAGGATCTTATTACAAACATTGATAAGTATTGCATAACTTCTAGAAAAACCTTATAATACCATTTTTTAATCTTTCTACTCTATTTCACCTAATATAAGTCCCCTAAAGTAGAGGCATACCTAGATACTGACTATTGGCTAGGTTAGTAATTTTAAATTTTGATATGGACACCTGAGCATAGTACCCTATCTCATGAGGTAAATTTCAAGACATGGTGGGAGGAGTTTTTGGTTCTCACTGCTACACATCTGTGCATGTCACTAGGCATCATGCAATACCTAAGACAACATGTTGTCACTTCTAAAAAATTATCTTAATTCATATACATAAGCTACGTAGATCACCATTTATACCCCTACCATATTTTTTTACCATGGCCATGGCATAGGCTGAGGTAATCAAGCAAAAATCTTATGCAACTAGGCATGTGACACCTCTCCAAGCCATACCACCTAGTATAGTAGTTCTTTCAATGTAGCCATAACCTCACAGTACCAAAAAGGAAAGTGTAACCTCTCCATTTAAAAACAACCATCACCTATATTTAAATACAAGATGATGAGTATAGTAACTTGGATGGATGACCCCAAGGTACCCCAAATTACAAGCTCATATGACCTACCTCAGATAGGGATTGATGAGAAAGAGGTCTATTAGGTAATGATTGTAGATATGGTAGGAATTTTTTATGAGGAGGAGGATTTATTCTTATAAAAGGTGGTGCACATATTTTAAGTGCATAATAATGTCCCTCAAAGTCTTTGGGTGGAGCTACCACCATGCTCTACATCTATTTTTATCGATAATATACACAGAGAGGATGAACAAATGTAGAGAATGGCCAAATTCTTTGAGTAGTAAAATTTCACCACTTTCATATTCATCAATGTATTTGTGTTATTTCCTAAAATTCTACATGAGACTCTAGTTCATAGACCCCAAACTTGATAAGAGGCTAGGGTTTCTACTACTCTCAAAGAATGCACATTTCATAGGGAAGCCATTGTAGAAGAAGTACACACTTCTCCTTCCTCCACTTTACCATCACCCAAATGTAAGATGATTACTTTGGCATGAAAAAAATCATCTATGTCTATCTCTATTATCTAGTTGAGTGATTTGATACCCAAATAACAAGCCTTAGAAGCAAAAGAGTTGATACCAGATCATCCTACAACTGAAGAATAAAAGTCTTTATGAGAAAAAGTACCTCATGTAGTAGAACAATGAGTCCAATAAGAAGAAAAGAAGTTATAGAAAGAGTAGACCCAATAATAGCAAGATAATAAATCATGTCATTAAGATAAGGAATATGAGGCCATGTAAAAGTCCCATGATGTAGAAGTTGAATGAAAACAACTATCAAGGAGGCAAAGATGGCCCAAAAAGCTATCAATTTAGCAAAGCAAGAATAGGAGGCACATTAAAAAAAGGATGATGAGAAGAGGAATAAAAAGGCTATTCTTACTTCTAGGGCAAAGATAAAATAAAATAAAAAACACAAAGACGTAGTGGCACTGGTAAAGAAGGCTCTAGAGGATGACACTCTTGCATAGTAGTAAGACAATGAAGTTGTGAGGAAGAAGAAAGAAGAAGATGAATCCCTATGTAAATAGTAGGCTCAAACATAGGAAAAACAAGCACATGTAGCCATGACATAGGATAATTTAGTAGTACATGCATAGGACAAGGCCAAATAATACAAGGATATTACCCTTGAAGAACAAAAAAGGAAGAAGAGTGTGCACAAAAGCAGTAGGAGGAATAGGAAAAGAAGAAAAATGTGTAAGAGGAGAAAAACCAAAAATTAGAAAAGGAAGAAAAGAGAAAATAAGACAAATATGTTGTGTAGCAACTAAATGCTATAGAAGAAGATAAGGCACAATAACCACAAGTTCTTAAATATTAATAACTAGGTGGGTCAGAGAAACTAGTACAAGAAGAAGATAAAACCATAGTTATAATAGGTGAGCAGCAACTAGCCTTGCCTTTTAGAGGAGTCTGGATATGAGACATTCCAACTATGGGTGTTTGGTGTACCACCTTCTCACATCTAGTTGTGACCATACCAAGACCTGATCCTTTATCTATCATGGAAACTTTGCCAACTTTCCCACTTTAGCAAGAAGTATCATTATATGTTTCTAGGTTACCATTGAAGAAGTAGTTGGAGGGTGCTTTGGCATTCAAGTATTCCATTGCATAAAAGGCCACTTCACTGGAATAAGAGGTCAATTAATTTAAGGCCAAGAACATTGAGTTCAAGGCCTAAATGTAGAAAATTGCAAATCTCATCTAGGATACTTGTCTAAAGTTGGTCACTCAAGAAATCATGGACCAATTATTGTCTAACCAACATAAACTCAAGACACTTGTTTGTGAGTTAACAAAGGATTGGTACACAATATAGAAACTATGTGCAGTGGGATCATTAGGCCTATATATCAAGGCTAAGGTTGCCACATACATCACTTTGCTAGAGGAATACCAAGGAATGATTGATGTCACTACACTTAAGGCTCAATAAGATGCACACATCTTATTGGATTGGAAGTAGAAATTAGATACCACCTTATCCAATTTTAATACAAACTTTACAAAAGCCACCATAACTAAAGCAACCATGGAAAGTCACACTAAAATTATGGACGAGAAAGATATAGAACTCCATGAAACACTAAATGTTAGGGATAATGTGTGTGAAAACATTTTGAACTGATAAATCTAGCTATTATATAGTTCTTTTTCTAACCTCCAAGCTCAAAGACGCATAGATAAGATGGAGCAGTTGAGTGGAGAGATTTAGACAAGGTTTACAAACACTAAGGCTACATTGAGCATAACTAATGATGCAAACCTCAAGTAGATCATCAACTACCATGATCCATCATGTACCCTATTACATCTAATACAAGAAGTGATGATAGATTGGATTGCATAAAAAATAGATCTAACTCCTTTCACCATCTTAGTTCCATATATTATGAATACACCTACCTATAAGCCACCTTATGAGATCCATTAGATCATCACACAGTGTAAGGCTACATAATCATAGTCTAAGGACCCTTCTAGTCAACCTTCATCTTCATCCATGCCACCACCATTAAGTTAAGTACTACATAGAGTACAAATCTTGAAAATTTTATATAGCATTTTGTATTGGGGAAGACTTAGTAAGATAAATAGGGTCAAGTTGATTGAAAACTCATAAAGGGTGGTCCCCTAGTTATGCCAGCTTATTAAAAACCTATAAAGGGTAGTAGGTTGGTATTATACTTAGTTTAAAACCCATAAGGGTGGATAAGTAGTGTGCAAGTGGTGAAAATAACAAATGATGCCTTGAGAAATTATTATGACTCTTGTTGGTACAACCATTCCTTTAACTCCTTATAACTTGTGCATTATTAGAATATAATGTGATGTTGGCTCAAGATGAGATAACCTTTTAATTCTAGGAAAGTATTGGTAGAATAACATGTATTTTAAATATATGTAGGATATTTGTCTTATATTCATGTATTATGCACTCATTTTGTCACTATATAGTCTATTTTGTCTTATCTTCATGACTTGTAATAAGCTATAATATGATGAGACTCCACTTTTGGCACCAAGTATGATAAGAAGATGAATAATAATATATTTAAAATGTCTATATATAATTTTTTTTGTAAGAAGAAGGGGTTTTTCCTTTATAAAATATCAATAGAGATTATCTAGTTATGGTTACCTATATGATTTCTTGTTATATTCCTTTAATGTGTTATAGTTTGTAATGCCTTGGTTACTTTTTGTCTTAACTATTTTGAATGCATTATTTTAGTTTATAAAATATTGGTTGCTATTAATTTTTCAATTATGAAAAATAATGAATTCATCTTACGTTTATATCATCCAAATTCCTACCTTTTTATGATAAATTATTATGCATACATAAAGTATCCCATAGCTATGATTGTCCTTATCATGTTTTGATGCTTTATAAACCTCTACTAATAGTTTCATCTACATAGTATTTCATAATTTTTTGGATGAGGTCATGAAATATGTAGGTCATGATATGTGGATAAGTCACACCAGCATTCTTCAAGCTGAAAGGCATGACCCTATAGTAAAACTCCCCATGGAGTGATGAAGGTAGTTTTGTGTTTATTTTTTAGGGTGATTAAGATTTTTTTATAGCCCTAGAATTTTTTCATAAGAGATGGAATCTCATGGCCAACAATTAGATCAAAAATTTGGTCAATACTTGGCAAAGGAAAGTTGTCCTTTAGAAAGATGAGGTTGAGGTCATAAAAATCCATACGGATATGAATTTCCCCTATCAATTTAGTGATAGTAATGACATTAAATACCCATTGTGGATAGTCAATTAGTTAGATGAAATTTATAGAAAAGAGATGTTTTAGGTCCTCCTTAATAAGAAAGGCAATGTGAGGGTGTATATTTCAAAGCTTTTTCCTAATAATCTTGACATCAAGGTTGGTGATGATGTTATGGATGAAAATGGAAGGGTATATTATAGGAATATAACTATAAAACCAAACAAATGATATGACATGGTCATGTAGAAAAGAGGAGAAGTCTTCAGGTTCTAAAGAATCTCAAGATTGGCCAATTTTGATTATGTGTAGAGTATCATGAGTTCTTAAGTTGATATCAATGGTAGCTTCATTCAATATGGTTGATGTCTCAAGTGGAATGGATCTTTACAAGATGAGTCTTCAACACCAAGGTAGGTGATAATGGAGTCATAATTCTAATACTAGATGATATTAATAGTGGGGGAAGCATCTTCCACAATCTCAAGATGAGTGAGATGAATGATTTTAGTTTCCCTATAAATTTGATAGGTAAAGGGTCTCAAACTAACCATGTTGATCAAAAATAATTTATGAGGGATGGAATTGGGATCATCAAAATCTAAAGAAGAAGAGGTAGGTGATGATGGGGTTTCTTCCTCAATGATTGAGATGAGAGGTGTGTTTATCAATTCCTCTAATTGGATAAATCCAAATACCTATTAGTCACAAGACTTTTGAGTTTTAGATGTGATAATATCATATGTTTAATGCTCATAATTCCATAAACTAAATCCTTTCCAAGCACACTGATGAAGGTATTGATTGTGATTTGGCTTGTCAAGGCCAAATGCCAACCCCTAAAACTAAAAACATTTCATGGCCATCATAATTTTCATTAACTATCAAGTGAAGGGAGTATGTCTTAGTGTCATTTCAATGGTTTCAAGCATCATTATGATGTTATGACAAAAAATTCAAGTGGTCTTGTGATCTAAAGTGACTTGATGAAGATGGTGAAGAGGTGGAAGCTAATAAATCACTATGAGTTTCTTTGGTATTTCTAGTATATTCAAGAATGAGTCTAACTACAAGGTTTGACAAGTATCATCAAGATACATAGAATCCTATTTGGGATCTAACGAAGGCTATAAGGTATTTTTCATGGTATTCATTAAAAAATATTTTTTTAAAGCTATATGCATGGTTGTCCAAGAGAAACTTTTGGTCTTAAAATGACGTTTTTGACCTCATAAGGACACTAAAGCATCCATAATGTCTCTAACCACCATCATATTCATATTATTGTTTAGTCACATGTGTTCATACTTTGAAAATATCTCCTCATACAATAATAAATAATATTTTGGCCTCCAAAAGTTTCCACATGTGGAATATGCCCCCATTTTTCTCTAAATAGACTTAATACTTGTTTTAACATGTCCTTTGACTCGTACTCTTCATAATGTTGCCCTAAATTGGTGGTTCAAAGCTTGAAGTATGAAGAAAATGTAAAAAAAAGGGTGTTTTCATGTAAATGTACAGACATGTACAAACTTTTTCATACAATGGAGGCCAAAAGTTTGAATAAGGTTTCATGATAGGTGTTCCAAAAATATTCAAGGTAAAAGGATCTCATACAGTCTCAAAATTGATTTTCTTACACCACCGAGCTTCTTTTCAAAGAGAAAGAGCCCTTCAAGTTTTCAAATGGTATGACCATGAGAGAGAATATCAAGATCTAAAATTTTGGGTAGAGGAAGGGATCTTAGAGAGCTTCCATATTTGGGAATTGGTTCTCATTTTGGCTCTCTCTATTTTTTGAATAATCCTTTACAAGTTAATTCACTCGTTATGGCTTCTTCATTCAAGCATGTTTCACTAAATTTTGAATCTATTTGATGTTTAAAGAGAAACAGAGATGAAGGGTAGGGATTTAGAGATTAGAGAGAACCCAAATTGGTTGTGCATTATATCTAAATAATGTTGAGCACTCCTTTTTGGCTAGGGAGGACTACTTATGAATAAGAAAGCAGTACCACCAAAAATATTTGTTAGTACATATATGAGTGGGCTGCCAAGATACACGCTTGTTCCTAGAAGTGTCAAACTTCCTTATGGATGACAGTCCACTTTTTGAAATAAAATGGTAATGAATAACAAAAAAAAATAGAGAATAAGAGAGAGATGTTCATATTATTCTTGCAGTCTGAGTGCAGTAAAGAGTGACACAGTGTAGGTAATGTGATTTATTTTAGTTTTTGGAGGTTGTTTGGGTAGGCTTAGGGAGGTTAGTGGAAATACATAGTTGCCAATGTCAATTAGGTTGCTAATATTGATAAGGAGATATGACTGATGTCATTTATGTGATTGATTTTAGTAGGGGTATTAGTTTCTCAAGAGACTGTAGGAGACTTTTTTGATCTAGGAGGTGAATGTTGGTCAGGTTTATGAGGTTGGGAAGAGTCATAAGGGAGTGGGTAAGACTCAAGTGGGTCTAGATAGAGCATTGGTATATTTAAATTAGAGGAAAATATGCAAATGATTTTTAAAACATCTCTATAGGGAGAGTCAAGATGTTCATAAAATGATAAATAGTATAACATAAAGTAATTGTAAAATGACTATTTAAAGGAATTACAAAGCATAGAGATATACTTAGCTAGTGAAATGGATGAACTATGGGTGTTGGATAGATGGCTCTAATGAGGTGTGTTGAATCAATATGTGAATAGAAAAGATAAGCATGTGTTATTATTTTATAATAATCCAAGCTCTATGCAATATATCAATTCCTAATTCAGACTGATTTGTGTAAAGTAACATTAAGCCTAGATGAAGAAAGTTGAATGCTAAAGCCTGTATGCAAATGATTAATTTTTTTAATTTATATTGACCTAAATATTAGATTGGAATTTGGATTAAGTAACTAATGTTAGTGATCCCACCGACATCGGTCATGGTTTGACTAATTTTAGTGGCATGAGAATAGGTAAAAGGGCTATATTTAGCCTATTTTTTGTTCTTTCTCCTACCAAGTGTGGTATCCATTAGGAAATAGTAAAAATGTGAGGTTATTAAGGACATAGTTAGTTAAGAATTTATGTTAGGGGTTAGAATAATTCATGGGTAGTTAGGATTAGGGGACTAAGTCTTGAGGTGACTCAGAGGGTAAGAATCAGTCTTAGGACGACGTGGCTAGGTAAGGTGGCATAAGTAGTTTTTAATTAACTTAACTAAATATTTTAAATTAATTAAATGTGTGAGGGGTGAAAACATAGGTTAGGAAGGCTAATTATTAAAAGGGGCTCAAGGGGGGTTTCGACATAGGGACTTACACACATGTGTGACATAATTTTTGTGTCTACATTTTCCCCTTTTTATCTTGTAATTTGTGATGACAAGTTATAAGAAAAAAAAGGATTTGGATGCTCTAGGTATGGGATGAGGTATCCCCCCTCAAAATAGGAATTGATGGAGGAGAATCTAGAATCAGGTATTAGTTTGATAAGCAGTTAATTAGGTGGGTAGATGTTGAGTGAGATCATGGTAACATCACTACTTTCTTGTATACTACTATGAGTTATAGTCAACACAATCAATAATAGGTAAAGGAAATGACTCAGATAGAAATTACCAAATCATAGCTTGTAAGTGATAGTAGATAAGGTTTTAATGATCAAAGTTATAGCTCTAATGGTCTGTGTGTTCCAGGTATCTAAGGTAGGAAGTGCTCTTGGTAAACACAATAGGTTATAGGTGACAAGACGAGATTGGTCATGATCCAAAACCCCTGATATACATGCATGTGTACAATAACTAACTATAGCAAGGTAGCATAAGAAGTCAGAACAAGAAATGAAAGGTTGGTTCAAAAGGGTTAATGGTCAAGGAGATATTCATGATCTCTAAGAAGAGTCATCATGGATGGACATTTAAGTGATCTCCAAGTTTGGTTGTCATGGTCAAGGAGATATAAGTGATCTCCAAGTCACCCCAGACTAAGGGTATAGTCCAAAGGGTGGTGGTTGGGGTTAAAAATTCTAACTTTAATGTTGTTAACATCAGTTACATCATTAATGTCAATAGTAAATATTACTGACATTGACATCTTAGGTCAAGACTATCGACATCAGTGGGTGACCAAACTCAACAAAAAGGGTTTTGGTGGCCTACTAAAACTCATTTGTGACATTTGATTAGAGAAAAAGAGCTTTGGGTGTTGGTGTGGGTAGAGATGGAAAATCTAGGAGGGGACCCAGCTAGAGGCATACCACCATAAGTGCCAACTATTCTATCTTGGAGGAGATGGAGAGATGAGGTAAGATGCATGTGTATTCAATTTAAATTTAAGGTAGCTCATTTGTTATTTAGTCTAATTTTTTATGTTTAGAGGGAGAGAGGGAAATTAAAGGGGTAGTAAATGGGGTGAGGGTAGGTTAGGTGAATTTGGGAAGGGTTGGGGATAGTTTTTAAGAAAAAACTTAAATTTTGGAGGTGGGATATTCAGCTTTAGGGCTGAACTAGTCATCGATGTCGGTAGGGCTCACTGACATTGGTTGATAAGGTGCTAATGTTGAGACATACATCACTAATGTTGGCAGCCTTAACTGATGTTAGCCATAGGAAAAAAACCCAAATAGGAAGAAAAGGCCCATTTTGGATCCCTAGTTGAGTTAGTCATCAAGCCTAACGATTGAGCTAGCCTCAAAAGACCCTGTGTCAACTGAGTGTTACCTATATAACCTAGGTGAGGGCCTTAGGCCAATGTATTTCTCCTAATAATTAGGGAAAAATTGTGAGGTATTGTTAAAAATGTGTTAAGGGAAGCAGTTAGGAAATGGGAAGTTAAAATAGGTCATGGGAACTAGGGACTAAAAGATAGGTCATGGGGTCGAGGGTGTCAGATATAGGCTATAAGGCCTAGAGTTGAAAGATAGGTAGTTGGATTTAGGGTTGAGATATAGGCAATTAGGCCTAGGGTTTAGAGATAGGTAGTTAGGCCTAGGGTTTAGAGATAGGTAGTTGGGCTTAGGGTTTAGAATAGGTAGTTAGGCCTAGGGTTAGAGATAGGTAGTTGGGCCTAAGGTCTAGGTGGGTTAATAGGTTAGATAGTTAGGTGGGTATATGATTTAGCTAACCTCAAAAGACCCCATATCAACTAAGTAATACCTACATAGCCTAGATGAGGGCCTCAAGACAATGTAGTTCTCCCAAAGAGAAGGGAAAAAAAGGTTAAGGTTTATATTGGAAAGTATGTGACTTGAGGTTTGTATATGTGGATGTAGGCTAGATAGGAGTTGACATTATGAGATCAACTACCTATGCTATTGATGAGGATGAAAAGGGATGTCACCATGGATGAGTGGGAGCAATGGAATCCATAGGGTTAGGAAGAATGTGATGATATTTTTGGGTTACATGTGATGTTAGCTTGATGATAGCTTTAATAGAGAGGTGGGATCACACCACTAACAACTTTAATTTACCTAAAGGAGAGTTTTTAGTGACATAGGAGGACATGTACAATATTTTATGTCTACTACTCGAAGGTGAGGAGTTATTCTCTTATTTGAGAGATGAACATGATATTCACATAGCTACATTTTTTGGAGAGCATGTTAGCGAAGTGACCTATCACTCAGTGAGCTTTGAATATGAGCTATTATACACAACTAATGAGGAGCAACATCGATTGAGTATCATGATGATGATAGGGGTTCTATTATATTCACTACTAGATGTAGATGTGGGAAGATTTCTTATTGTATTGAAAGGTTTGTTACCATAGATGGTTGAGTAGAAGATAGTGTATGCATGGGGACTAGTTTTTTTGGCATAGTTATATAGAGAGTTGTGGGGTTTGAGGCTATGATGATGGTATAGTTTTTGTGCCTAGCATTTGACCCATTTTTGGAAATATGATCACATCATGGTGACATGGCCATTGGGGCTACCCATCATGATTATAGCCAATTTTAGGGTTAGTTTTAGATGGTAGAGGGAGGCTATGGCCCAAATATGAGTAGATAACATAGTGTGGGACATTAATTATTATAAGCATATTATAAATGGATTGATTCTCATAGATATTATTTAGGGGCCCTACTTGACATACCCTACATTCAGAGGATAGGTAGAGTAGCTTGTCAGTTTATAAAGCACATTATGGGTCAAAGGGACATGAGATGGAGAGTTAGAGATAATACCCATGGCATGGGTCAGGAGATAGTTTGGATTATTATAAGATGTGCCTCCTACCTTTCCTTGATATAAGAGGGATGATATAGAGTCACCCCTACCCTTGCCCCAAGAGATAGATGGGCTAGATATTAAGGAGCTACTGGTAGGCCTAGGTGTGGTAGATTTTATATGCATAATAGCTTATCTTATGTGGTGGATAGGTTTGCATCTCATATTTTAGGTCAAGAGGCCAACACCAAAATTATAAGGAGTGATGAGAGAGAGAGAGAGAGATGTAGTCATATAGGCTTAAGATGTAGTGGTACAAGCTTGAGATGTAATAGTGCAAGCTCGAGATGTAGTAATATAGACCTAAGATATAGCACAATCATAGGTGTTGGTCTTATAAGGGTAGGTTATGACATTACAGTGATAGGTTAGGGCATTACAAGGCTAGGTTCCTACATTGGCAGTAGAGAGATAGTTTGATAGCAATAATATAGGCTACTCCTCCTCCACCATAGGGACCAGTAGGTTTGATGGGTCCATCATAGAATGTATCTCTATTAAGGTAAAACACTAATTTAGATGATATTTCATACTATGAGAGGGCCATTGGGTAGTTCCCAAAGATTTAGATGTATTCTAAGTTTAGAGAGTAGGAGAGATTAGTGACACATGCCACGGCTTCTAGCACACGTAGATGTAGATAGGAAAAGAGTGGTGATGATACTACTTCTTCATTACCATGACCATAGTTTTGAGTATTTTGAGAGCTAGATGATATTTTTGATGTTGTTATATATGTTGTATACACACCAACCTATGAGCTAAAGATGAGATATGTACTTTTTGAGAGAGAGACGATACCGATATGATCCATTGATGTACATTCATATTGATATGATCCACTGATATACATTCATATTTTTAGATGTGTTTATGTGATGGTGATGATGTTGAAGTTATTATAATGATGTGGATGTTTATATTATATTAGTTTTATGTTAATGTTGAACATGTTAGTTGAGTTAGACTAGCATTTCCCATGTGTGATGGTATATGCATAGTTGATTGGTTACCTTCATCTTAGCTTTTTTCCATATTTGTGATGGTATTGCTTAAAATGAATGGGTTGGGTATGTTATTTTATTTTAGTATTTTTCCATATTTATGATGGTATACAATTAAAATAAATGGTATAGGCTTGATAGTTTTCCTATTTATTGTTGTTTAGAGAAACTATGGTTGCATGTTTGGTATATTTCAAATAGGATTATATGAAACAAATTAATGGGAAATGGTTTATTAGTTTTAGTATTGTTTTGGGTAGTTATTTGAGTATCCTTGCTTGAGATGGATATGTGTTAAACACATAACTCTAAGAATCAATAAAAATTGGTAGAAAGGCATGATGCTCATGTATTGGAAAAGACCATAATCACAAAATAAATAAGCTTAGGAGTATGAGTCTCTTTCATGCTTTGCATCATTTAACCATTTGTTTATTAGAGAAGCATCATACTCACATCGTATCAAGTGAGTTCAATGTCCCTTAAAAGAGTATGAAGGAAAAAAGGTAAAAAGGATGAGAGTGTTTAGGTAGCATAACCTTCTTAGTGGGAATGGTATTCCCCTTCTATAAGTGACTCGAGAGCTACTATAATAAATTCCATGACTTAATTTTTTTTTTGTGTGTGTAAGTTGATCAATGTGGGAAGCCTACAGTGGGATTTTGTTTGTGTTGAGGTCATATGAAGCTGATCAATATGAGAAGATTCTAAGTCATTATTTCCCCTGATAATAAAGCTTGGCTTATCCATCCTTCAAGGGAGTGGTCCAAGATTTTGTTTTTGATTTTTTAATAGATGTCCTTCAAGGGAGTAGTCTATTTATAGTATCAAGGAAAAGTTGTATAGATGCCCTTTAAGGGACCAGTCTATGTTGAGAATCATGACATGAGAGATTATAACTTGTTAATGTATCCCATGTTTTTTTTAACTTTAGTCATGGATAGGACTATAGAGGCTTAAAGGTTTTCCACTTTGAGGGAAAAACCATAGCACTTTGTAGGTTAACTAAGTGTGTAGGAATAATGGTTAAGAGGAAGGGTGATTAATATAATAGGGTTACTCAAGGGATGAGCTCAAGTTAAACACAAGGGGAAGTGTCACTTGATTAACAAAAGAATGGTCATAGATGCAAAGCATTTACAAGCTCAAGTTTTGGTCTTCCTTTGAAAGAAGAAAAGTGATAAGTTCCTGAGCCATACTTGTGAGTTATGATGTAGGATCCAAGTGAATTAGGAGAAAACTTACCCCATTTTCTTTTCTCCATGTTTGTCATATATTGATTTTCCTTTAAGATGAGATCCTTGATATTGAAATCTTACTCCTTGAGATTTTTTGTGTAAGCATGTTTGATACGCTCTTGATAGACTTGGAGGTGGTTGAGGGATATGAGTGGAATTCATCAAGCAACTCAAGTTCAGCCAAACATTCTTAGAAAAAGTCATCGTTAGTAAGTATGTCTTGTAGAGAAGTGTGAAGAGAAGGAATCTAGACCTCAAGAGGCAAAACAACTTCCATCCCATAGACTAAAGAAAAAGATGTAGTACCTGTAGGGGTTCGAATGCTAGTATGGTAAGCCATAAAGCAAAGGGAATGTTCATGTGCCAATCCTTGCTAGTATCATTGACTACCTTTATGAAGATTTTGGTTAAGGTTTTGTTGGAATATTCTACCTATCCATTTGCATGTGGATAGTACAATGATGAGAAGCTTAATTTGATTCCATAAGCATCATAAAGCTTTTAGATAGTCTTATTTTTGAAAGATTTGTTGTTATTTGTTATAATTTTATTAGGGACACCAAAATGATAGATGATGTGATGGTTGATAAAGTCAATAATTTTTTCAACCTTAGTAGAGATAAGAGGAATGGCCTTGACCCACTTGGTGAAGTATTTAGTAGAGATAATGATGGAATGGTGATAGAGAGATGAATGAGGGTTAATCTCATCAATTAGATCCAAACCCCATTGGGAAAAGGGCTAGAAGTATATGGTGACTTGTAAGGCATGGCTTGGAATGTGGAGGTTAGAGTGTTGTTGACATTTGACACAATGCCAAACATAATCACTACAATCTTGATGGAGTGTTGGCCAATAGTAACTGAATCAAAGGATACGTTTGGAAATTATGTTACCATTGAAATGTCAACCACAAATCCCATCATAGACTTCCTTAATGGTGAAGGGGATCTTAGTAATAGTGAGGCACCTAGGGAGGAGACCATGAAAACCTTGCTTGTAAAGAAGTCCCCTTAGCATAGTGTAATGAGTGGCACATTTCATGAAGGCACATCTCCCATTATTAGAGAGGTTAGGAGGGGTAATAGAAAAGGAGAGGTAATATGTGAGTTGATTATACATCAAGTCATGTGGGTTATGTATTACAGTGCTTATAAAAAGCATTTTATTTGATACATAGGAGGACAATGTTAAGAAATGTACAGTGACATAGATTGTTGAGGAAGAGGGTGAAGAGGGTATATGTGAAGCAAGAAAAGCCATTATGTTAGCAAACTTGTTTGTAGATCAAGGAATAGTTTACAAGAGGTAGGAGTCAAATGATTCTAATAGCGTATCTACACAATGTTTAAATCATTTCAAAAAAAATATTTTACATAGGTAGGAACCATTAACCTGAATAACCATGAGTTGGGAGTCATTAAAAATGGTTATTTATTTGACATCCAAGAAAATAGCCATTTAAAACCCTAAGATCAAATCTTCATATACAACCATATTGTTAGTACATTCAAAATTTAGTTTAAATGATAAGGGCATAGGCTCGCTATCAAGAGGGATGAGGATGACCCCCATACCCCAATCGTGTTGACATTTAGACCCATCAAAGAACATCATCATTTGATATGAGATGTCATCAGTGGAAAGTGTTGTGATAGATTCAATGAGGAATTTGATTTTTGAAGGTTGGTTGTCAGGTAAAGGAGCGATAGCTAACTAGTCAATGATTATTTACCCCTTGATATACTTTTATTGAATAAAAACCAAGTCAAATTCAGTGAAGAGCATGAGTCACCAAGATACACATTAGTTGTGATATGGCTTGGAATGCATGTATTTGAGGGGATCAGTATGGGTGATGACGTAGGTTTTGTTATTTAAGAGGTAATGATGGAACTTGGAATCTACAAAAACCAACATGAGAAAAAGCTTTTCAATATGGGTATATTGAGTTTCATAATCAATAAGTGTGAGGCTTATGTAGTAAAATTCTTGTTCTTGATGGTGATCATCCTAATGTACAATACTAGCACCTAGAAAATGGTCTGTTATAGAGATGTAAAGGTAGAAAGGCTAGTTTTCTATAGGTGGAATAAGAATTAGTGGGGAAAGGAGATATTGTTTGAGTGCATCAAAGGCCTCCTAGAAATTTTTATTCCAATGGAAGGAGACATCTTTTTTGAGGAGATGGTGAAAGGGTTGGGAATGATCTAACAACTAGGAGATGAAGCGATGGATTGATTGAAGCTTACATTGTAGACTGTGAAGTTGTTTGATATTAGTAAGTGGAGGCATGTCTAGTATTTCTCAAAATTTGGTAGGGTCAACTTCAATACCATGGAGAGAAATGATAAAGCCTAAGATCTTACTATAAAGGACACAAAAGATGAATTTATTTGGTTTTAATCAAATTTTATATTGGAGGAGATAAGTAAATATGATTTTGAGAATCATCAAGTGACCTTGAAAAAGTTTAGACTTTCCAAGTACGTCATCCGCACAGTCTTCCATAATTTTGTGTAGGAGATCCTAGAAGATGTAAAACATGGTGCATTGGTAAGTTACACCAACATTCTTCAAACCAAAGGGCATGACCTGATAATAGAAAGTCCCCCATGGGGTAATGAAAGTTGTTTTATGTTGATCTTTGAGAGCAACTAGGATTTGATTCTAACTTGAGAACCCATCCATAAGTGATATCATCTCATGGCCAAATTTTATATCAACAAGTTGGTTGATACTTGGCAAAAGGAAGTCATCCTTTGGACAAGAGAGGTTTAGGTCATGGTAGTTAGTGAAAATGTAGATTCCCCTTGTCACTTTCATGATAGGAACAATATTGAAAACCCATTGTAGGTAGTCAATGGGTTGGATAAAGTTCATAGAAAAGAGGCATTGGAGCTCTTCTTTAACAAGGAGAGCAATACAAGGATGTATTTTTCAAATCTTCTACTTAACAAATTTAGCATCTTTATTGGTGATAATGTTGTGGGTGATGATATAAGGTTTGATACCAGGTATGTCATTATAAGACCAAGCAAAGGCTTTGTTGTGGTCAATAAGAAATGTGGAATAATTAGCTTGTTAAGAGGAATCTAAAGATTGGTCAATCTTGAGGACATAGGGGTTATCATGAGAGGGAAAATTTAAGTTAATGGTTGATTTATTTAACATATCTTGTGTTTTGGATGGGAGTGATCATTGGATATAGGAATCATCTACACCCATGTAAGTGAGAATAGTGTCATCATCTTGACATTAGACAATGTTGATAGTGGTAGAGTCTTCATCAATCATTTCAAGATGAATGAGAGGAAGGTACCTTGTTTCCTTACCTTGATGATAGGTGAAGGGACCCAAATGGATGGAATTTATTGAAAAAAAATTAGGAGGTATAAATACCTCTAATTTGGTAGGTGATGGTGGAGGAGAGGATGGAGAAGGAGAAACTAGCTCTTTAATAATTAGTATATGAGAAGTTTTGGTGAGTTTAATTGGTTCATCAAAACCCACTCCATGTTACTTTTTAGCATTTTCAATGGTTTTATTGGTGTTCTATTCAATAAGTGTATGAACACCTTGCTCATAATGACCCAAACAAAATCCTTTCTAGGCACACCTATAAAGATAGGTGTGAGTAAATCTAGGCTTTCCCAGGAAAGAAAAATCACAAGAAAATGGTTGTGGTGAAGAGGATGGATTACCAATAGTGGGAGCTTGATCAATTCCCCCATATGTGAAATTAGTTTGAAGGTTAGGGGGTCCATACAGGATGACCATCCAAATATAGGGATCATTATTGGGGTAAATATGAAGCTTTCCATATTATTGTGGAGTATGAAACATGTCAAGTGTCAATAAATGATATTATCTGAGTGATAAATGCTTGAAAGTTTCTTTTATGGGGTCTTTGTTAAGAATTTGTGTTGCCAGTATCTATGTAACCAAGGAAGTGGAATTTAAGGAAAATTCAAAACTATATTGTAGAGGAGATGATGTATTTAATGTAATGATAACTTCATTGGGGCTATAAGTTATGTTGCATGTTTTGAAAGGAGGTGGGTTGGAAGGAATAACATGCACTTGCCCATTATTCTCAAAATTGATGCAATGATGCAAAGTCAAGGGCACACATGCCATAACATGTATCTAAGGTCATCCAAGAAGTATGTTGTATTATAACTATCATTATAAAACATAGAAAATTTCAAAAAAATTGTGAGGACCCACATAGATATGTAAGACAACAATGCCCACCATAGTAACTATGGTATCATTAAAGGAGCAGAACATCACATCGGTTTGAGACATGTAATTATTGAGAAGGGATAATTTTTGTAGGCATGGGTAGAGATAATATTAATAATAGCTCTTCCATCTATCATGACTCTTTTAACATGAGTTTGATCAATAAATGGAGTGATAAAAAGGGTAGAATCATGATCTTCAGGGTATTGAAGTGGAATTTTTGAATCACTAAAGGAAATTGGGGAGATGGTGTTAAGAGAGTTGACCAAAGCTACAAGAGGTTGGGGATCTTTAGGTTGTACCTCAAACACTTGAAAGGCACTAATAAAATCTTGATGGTGTTTGGGTGAGTTTTGTATTAACTCATCTAAGAACATTTTCATAGGGGTTTGGTGAAGATATTTCACCATCAAGTTTTGAATAACTTTTGAAGATGTTGGTTTCAAGACACCCAAGATGAAATATTTGGATTCAGAGGAGGAATGTCTTTAGAGAAGGTATGATCCCAAGGGGAAGTGACATTTTCCTTACCTTTATCCTTTTGATTTTATGACCATGTGGACACATTAATCATGTTAATATGAAACATAGGTGAAGAAGGTTGTAAAGGAGAAACGACAACATCTTTGGGTTTTAATACAGGTGGAATGGTATGAGGCATTGTGGATGCCATGGGTGGAATAGTAGGAAGGTTAATAGGATTATCCAAAAAGAGAGTGTCAATATCAAAGTGTTTCCAAATGATTTCTATGAGATCTTTACAACTCTTAGTATCATGTCTAGGTGAATGATGATATGGACACACTTGTGTATCATCTAATCAAGATGGATTCAGTCCAAAAAGGTTATAAGGCCTAATGGGAGGAATATTTATTATGGAGGATGGAAATAACTAGCATAAGAAAAATATCTGAGAGCCTACGAGTGGGATAACACTTGTTCTTATAATAAGAATAGACAACTTCTCTGGTTTAGGAGTCGTAGGTGTGATTTTGAGTGACACACTTTGAGGTGGTGGTAGAGCCATGTGTTTTGCTAACACTTTATTGGTTTTAGGTGTCACAGTGTCAGATGTGAAAGGCCTACTAGGCGGCAGAGGTAGTAGTGGAGGTAACTTAGCCTTTTATTTCAATTGAATTGGTGATACCAAACCAAAGTAGAGGGTTGTGGTCCTAAAATTGAAGGCAGATTTAAGGGTGGAAGAGGGAAGGATTGGTGAGATATAGGAAGCTTAACATTCTTCCTTAATTAAAGATATAGAACTCTAACTTGTGATTGGAGAGTTGGATCTAATTTCATTTATGGATGAATTAGATTAGAGACCATGCAAATGCCTAAAGACCTGATCTACTTTAATTTGGTACACACCTATGAGGGTGAGGGCTCTGACATAGAAGGATAAGCTTCTAGCGATTTTGGTGAAGAAGCTCTAACTTTGTCAAATACCTTGGGGTAAAGGGTAGTGAGAGGATTGGTGGTAGAGGATGACACTTATTGTGTAGGATAAGGAGTTTTAAGTTAGTCCCAAAATATTGCATGATCTAGATTCATGGAGTGTGGAAATTCTATAATTTCCTCTAACTATGATAAGGGTTTAGATGGAGTTGATGTAGGCCTTATGGTTGCTTATTTAGAAGGCATAGGTTATTAATAAAGAGGGAAATTATTAGCCTCTATGACCTTGGGCCAAAGATGAGAAAGAGCCACAATAGGGTCTTCTTTGATAGAGACGAGAGAAGAGGCATGGTATTCCATGGGTGGCAGAGAGGTAAGCAAAGAATGATCCTTAAGGGGATAGAGCATAGGTATAATTTCTCCCTCAATATATGGGTGAGGAATATATAAATTATGGTCTTCCATAGGTAAAAGAAGTGGTAAAATTGGTTGAATTTGAGTAAGCACAATAAGTCTCTCATCTAATGTAGGTGTGGATGACACTGGCTCCTCTAGATGTGAAGAAGGAGTGGATGGAATACTACCTTCCATCGGTGGAGGACAAGTAGGCAAAGAAGGTTCCTTAAGAAGGTATAGCATAGGAATGATGTTCCCATCAACATGTAGTTGAGGAATGGGTAAGGAGTAGTCCTCAAGTGCTAAGAGGATAGGTAAAATGGGTGTCAAAGGAACTGGCAATACAAACTCCCCTTATGGTAAAAGGCGAGGTAAAGGAGGCTCTTCTACTCTAGGAGGAATAATGGAAAAAACAAACTACATT
Organism: Torreya grandis; assembly: GCA_037957365.1. Classification (NCBI taxonomy): domain Eukaryota; kingdom Viridiplantae; phylum Streptophyta; class Pinopsida; order Cupressales; family Taxaceae; genus Torreya; species Torreya grandis. The sequence goes on along the minus strand of JARHVA010000988.1, from coordinate 2,467,243 downwards.
GATTATGAGGGAGGAGTAGGTAAAATGGGTACCTCATATTGTTAGATAGGTTGGATTGGAGGTAAAAGAAAGACCATATGGATATTATGATCACATGAGTTATTATTCATGGTCTGAATAATATTTTGATTGGATGAATGGTTAGGAAAAGGTTATTTGAACACATCCATATTTTTATTAGTAGGTGCATTAGTGTTATCTAAGATGAGATCACCCCTATCAAGCATGTCTTGAATAATGTTCTTGAATGTTTTATAGTTATTAGAATTGTGGCCTTTTACTTGATGGTGGCCACAAAACTCATCCTCCTTGTACAAATTAGGAATAGGATGTGAGGAATCAAACTATATAGGAAGCTTGATTTGAGGAAGGATTATGGATCCCTATTTCAATAGTTTTTCCAAAATGGAAGTATATAACTCCTTAATGGGAGCGTATTATCTTTGTTCATACATTGTTAGAATTACTTAGAAAAAATTTGTGAGGTCAAGGAATTAGGTTGGTTTTTGGTTATGGAAAAATCTAATTTAATGACCACTACATTGGCAGAGCCTTTAGATTTTTGGTTAGAAGAAGTTTTAGAAGAAGAGTCATTTGATTTGGAATTGGAATTTTTACTATGCAACTTGACTTTGTCTTCATCTATAGCCTAGATTTCAAGCTTTTATACCATTGTAAAGGCTTCATCAAATGTGAAAAAAGTTTGTACTCAGAGTGTGCATGAAATGTGATTAGCACATGACCTAAAGAAGATCTCAATAAGCTCATATTAGGGTAAAAAGAAGGAAATTTGATTGATTAAGCCTCTCCAATGAGTTATAAAATATGTGAAAGACTCATCATCAAATTATTTAATAGAATAAAGGTCTGTAATAGAAACCTTTTTATAAATGTTGATAGAGAAATGGTCTAGGAATAATTGTGTGAGTTAGGTAAATGATAAAAGAGGGTGTTGAGTTATAAAACTATACCAATCCAGGGTAACACCCAAAAGAGACATAGGGAAGGTTTGAAGTAGTAACACATCATCATGACCTATTAAATAACAAGCATGTCTAAATGCTCACAAATGTTGTTATGGGTCCTATTTACTCTATAAATGAGTAAATTTGGGGAGTTCTCATTGGATTGGATAAGGGTGAATAGGCACAGAAGGATGGATGGGCTCATTACATATCTGATCATAAGATAACACATTCTTTAAACTTGACATGGATGTCTCTAGACTAGAGATCTTATCCATCAGCATCCTAATGAGGTCTGGAGGAGGATTGGTTTGGGAGATACCCCCTAAGTTATAGGGAGCTTGATAAGAAGTAGAGGTAGCATATGACATATCTTATAATGATTGTGTTGATACAACATAGGGGTAGTGAGTCATGGGCTCAGGGAAGAAATGAAAGGGGCTTGTCCCATTAGGTTAGAGACTATACTTTAGTTAGATGTTGTTATTATAGGTTGGGTTATTGGCATGGTTATATTGGGTGAAGGGTGAGTCATAACTTGTGTAATAATAGGTGAGAGAGTAGATGGGATATGTACCACCAAATTTTGAAATGGGGTTAGACTTGATTTAACTACTTGTCATTGTGAAGGTAGGGAATTCATGATAGGGTTTAGGTAAGACTGGACAATTGGTGATGCTAAAATTTGGACATTATTTATGGTTGGGTTACTTGTCAAAGAAGTGGTTTAAGTAACCATGGGGAACATAGTGGAGATAGATAAATTTGAATTTGTCTCCATTAGATAAGTTGGCATACCATATAGACCCAAAGAATTATAGGTCTGGCTCATGGCAAGGTAATACTGAAGGGATGCCACATTGTGATCAAGAAATCTAGAAAAATATTAATCTCCTTTAGGCACAATGGGAATTTGGTTGGGGATGGGAGTATTCTCTATATCTATGACCTATTAAATAATAAGCATGTCTAAATTCTCACAAATGTTGTTATGGGTCCTATTTACTTTATAAATGAGTAAATTTGGGGAGTTCTCATTGGATTGGATAAGGGTGAATAGGCACATAAGGATGGATGGGCTCATTACATATCTGATCATAAGATAACACATTCTTTAAAATTGACATGGATGTCTCTAGACTAGAGATCTTATCCATCAGCATCCTAATGAGGTCTGGAGGAGGATTTGTTTGGGAGATACCCCCTAAGTTATAGGGAGCCTAATAAGAAGTAGAGGTAGCATATGGCATATCTTATAATGATTGTGTTGATACAACATAGGGGTAGTGAGTCATAGGCTCAGGGAAGAAATGAAAGGGGCTTGTCCCATTAGGTTAGAGACTATACTTTAGTTAGATGTTGTTATTATAGGTTGGGTTATTGGCATGGTTATATTGGGTGAAGGGTGAGTCGTAACTTGTGTAATTATAGGTGAGAGAGTATATGGGATATGTACCACCAAATTTTGAAATGGGGTTAGACTTGATTTAACTACTTGTCATTGTGAAGGTAGGGAAGTCACGTTAGGGTTTAGGTGAGACTGAGCAATTGGTGATGCTAAAATTTGGACATTATTTATGGTTGGGTTACTTGTCAAAGAAGTGGTTTGAGTAACCATGGGTAACATAGTGGAGATAGATAAATTTGAATTTGTCTCCATCAGATAAGTTGACATACCATATAGACCCAAAGAATTATAGGTCTGGCTCATGGCAAGGTAATACTAAAGGGATGCCACATTATGATCAAGAAATCTAGCAAAATCTTAATCTCCTTTAGGCACAATGGGAATTTGGTTCAGGATGGGAGTATTCTCTATATCTAAATCATGCTCCATGATAGAATCAAAAAAAAGAGGGGAAGGTGGAAGTGGTTTCTAGCTTACATAATTGAAAGGAATTTTGGCTTGGTTTTGTGTCAATACCATATAAGAAGTATAAAGAGTCTTAAAACTTTGTATTAGTGATAGAGTGAGGAAAAAATAGGTTTGGGTGTAAGTAAGTAGGTTTTTTTAGCTTATTATTTTTAGAAAATTAAAAATAACCAAATACATAGTCACTGATGTCAATCACCTAACTAATGTCTGTAGGTTAAAGTTTGTTGACATCGGTGGGTCTAACCAATGTCGATCACTATGGAGTCCTAAGAGATAAAAAAATCCAATTTTTTAGAAACCTAGATGCAAAATCTATGTAAAATAGAAGATAAAAGAGGTTTGTATAAGGAGGATGAACACTTAAAAAACTTGATATAATAGGTTATACAACCTGAGTATTATGAATGGTGTGAATTTTTTAAATCAACAAAAAAACATCCTTACCAACTCAAAAAATAAAAAAGGTAATATAAAATCAGAAGAAGAACATACAACCACTAATTATTAACTCCTAGAGTTAATTTTAGTCTCATTTTGGCTTATGCCTTAATCAGATAGTGAGATGAGAGTTTCATTACCGAAGGTACTTAAAAAGCAATCTAAAGCTAGTTTTAGGTTAGTTTTGATGCTCAAAAGGAAATCTATGTTAGACCAGGTACATGGCTTGTTATAGGATATTTTTTCCTACACTTCATGGACCTAAAGTTGAGCTCTACCAGATAATGGAATGGGTTCTCCCTTTGGTGATGAAATCCAAGCAGGATAGTCGATTAGGGTAAGGTGATCCACCAAGTGATAAAATCTTGATGGGCCTTATTTTAGGTGAGTTTAGATGTATGTTTTTATGAGTGTGATTTGGTAGTGTAACATTGGTGTACTACAATTCATTCATAATGCATGTAATTAACTAGGTGAGCTAATATATAGCAATCAAACAATGAGGTGAAATAAATTTTAAACCCAAATATGAAGTGTTTTGATTTGAATGAAAATAATGATTAAATAGGAGAAGAAAATGAATTTCACTATCTTAATGTGCATACAAGAAAGAGGTAAAGAAAATATTATGATTTGGTAGTGTAACATTGGTGTACTACAATTCATTCATAATGCTTGTAATTAACTAGGTGAGCTAATATGTAGTAATCAAACAATGAGGTGAAATAAATTTTAAACCCAAATATGAAGTGTTTTGATTTGAATGAAAATAATGATGAAATAGGAGAAGAAAAGTAATTTCACTATCCTAATGTACATAAACCAAAGAGGTAAATAAAATATTATTTTTAACTTGCAAGAAAAATGATAAGTATCTTTTAGAGGTGAAAGGAAGAGAAGAGAGGCAAGGAAGAAGAAATTTTAGTTTATTGCCTTTAAACAAAAAACAAAATGTTGAATATTATATTTTGAGGAAAAATTGAGGGAGAAAGTGCAAATAATGAAATTTTTAGTATAATTCACTTATATGAATGCTTAAAATAAACAATGAACATAAGGAAAACTCTAGGGTCCCATAAGGCATGCCAAAAATGTTTCACTCAATTTTTAATTTGTTTGATGTTTAAGGAGAATCAGAGATGAAGGGTAGGGATTTAGAGATTAGAGAGAACCTAGATTGGTTACATGTCATATCTAGAAGATGTTGAGCACTCCTCTTTGGCTAGGGAGGACTACCTGTGAATAAGAAAGCACTACCACTAAAAAATTTTGTTAGTAGATATATGAGTGGGATGCAAAGATACACACTTGTTCCTGAAAGTGTCAAATTTCGTTAGGGATGATAGTCCAATTTTTTTTTAAAGATGGTAATGAATAAAAAAATAAAAGAGAGAATAAGAGAGAGATGTTTGTACCATTCTTGCAGTCTGAGTGCAGCAGAGAGTGACATAGTGTAGGTAATGTGAGTTATTTGTGTTTTTGGAGGTTGTTTGGGCAAGCTCAAGGAGGTTAGTGGAAATACACAGTCATCAATGTCAGTTAGGCTACCAATGTTAGTAAGGAGATATGATTGATGTTAGTTATGTGATCAATGTCGATAGGGGTAGTAGGTTCTTAGGAGGTTACAGGAGACTTTTTTGAGATGGGAGGTGAATGTTGGTCAAGTTTATGAGGTCGAGAAGAGTCATAAGGGAGTGGGTAAGCCTCAGGTGGGTATAGATAAAGGGTTGGTATGTTTAAAATAGAGTTAAATAGGTGAAGGAGTTTTACAACTCCTCCATAGGGAGAGTTGGGATGTTCATAAAATGATAAACAATATAACCTAAAGTAATTATAAAATGATTGTTTAAAGGAATTAAAAAATATAGAGATATACTTAGCTAGTGAAATGGATGAACTGTGAGTGCTAGATGATGGATCTGATAAGGCATGTTGAAGTAATACATGAATAGAAAAGACAAGTGTGTATTACCAATTTAGAGGAATCCAAGCTCTATGAAGTATATCAATTACTAATCTAGACTAACTTGTGTAGAGTAATGGTAAGCCTGGATGCAGAAAGTCAAATGCTAAAGCTTGTATGTGAATGATTGATTTTTTTAATTTTTACTAACCTAAATATTAGATTGGAATTTGGATTAAGTAACCAACATCGGTGATCCCTCCAATGTTGATCATGGGTTGGCTGACGTTAGTGGCCTGAGAATAGGTAAAAGGGATATATTTAGCCTAGTTTTTACTCCTCCTGCCAAGTGTGGTATATGTTAGGAAATGGTAGAAATGTGAGGTTAATAAGGATGTAGTTAGTTAATAATTTATGTTATGGGTAAGCATAATTCATGGATAGTTATTATTAGAGGAATAAGTCTTGAGGTGATTTAGAGGGTAATAATTAGTCTTCAAATGAGGTGGCTAGGTAAGGTGTCATAAGTAGTTTTTAATTAACTTAACTAAATATTTTAAATTAATTAAATGTGTGATGGGTGAAAACATGGGTTAAGAAGGATAATTATTCAAAGGGTCTCAAGGGGGTTTCAACACAGTGATTTATGCACATGTGACATAATTTTGATGTCTATAAAGCAAGAAACTAGATTTCTATGTTTTCTCCTCTCCTTAGCATGATGATAGAAAAATAGAAGTTTTTTGAGCTTATCATGAGTATGAACCACCTTTTCATAACATTATTCAACTTATTTCCACATGTGTGAGGGTACATGGATCTCAATAATACATACACTACTAATCTACAGTGTATAAGCAAATAAAGGAAGGTTGTACGGTTCATGAGGCATCCAATAATATCAAGATTTGTTGAGATTTTGTTTTCAATGTTTCAATCATGTCATATATCCTTCATTCATATGACACAAATTTTCCTCAAGGTCAATTCCCATCAAACACCCTCAATCATCCCAAAATATCCTCACAGTCTTAGTTTAGTAAAGGTTAAAGAAACTTAGCATTTATTAAGGCATTTGATGATTCATAGGTTTCCATTTTTAAAGTGTATGATTGCTCAAAAGCCTCCAAAATGGTATATCATATTGATCTATATGTTTATACTTCCCTAATGGTCTTCATGATTTTCTAGAGGTTGGATTCATGTTCCTTTTCACTCCATCATATTTCATCCCTTTACATAGACTTCATACTACCATTTTGCCATTGTATAATATTGTTACTCCATCTTTATTCCCATTATACATGATCCATTGTCATCATACCTCTTTTCATCCACACTCACCTCATTGATCCACTATAAAATAAGATTAAAGATTTTTATAAAACATCATGGTTATGCAAATGTTTTGAAACATTAAAACCCTTCTAAATAGAGATGAATGATCACTGACAACCAAAGAAAACAAAATCAAGAACTTTTTATGGAAATTTGTAAGAAAGGAGAGACTAGAATATATCTCATTAAAGATCTTTGTATAAACTATCTCATCAAATTAAAATGAATGTATGATAAGTTCATGAATATGTGTTTTATCTTCTCAAGATCACTTTTTATCCTAGTTCATACAAGCAACACAGTGGTTATCACCTACAATGATGCTAAGAAGAGGTGAAACCAAATATGAAAATAAGGATAAACATAGACGTTTGAGGGGAGAGTTTAAATCAATGATAATTTCTAAGGTAAGAGGATTAGAGTGACTTTGGAGTTCTATTGGTGTTTTTTCAATACCTAAAACTTACACACAGTCCGTATAAGGGCCAAATTTCCATACATAGTTAGGCTTATAATGAAGAAATTTCTATGTTCAAAAGGTAGAGTGATGAGTATGGAGAACACAATGTTTAAAAGTGATGGATATGAGACTTGGATCAAAGGTAGACACTGAGTATGGATCAAACTCAGGATAAGACATACCTTCATGTAAATCTTCACCTATAGCAGTGTTTGAATGGCTCTTGAAGTATATTAAACATTGATTAAATATATGGAATATGAAGGCCTTGTTATTTATTTAAGATAAATGAGGTTTTAACCCATGTTTTAGAGTCACTTTGAGATGGTTAATAATGATAAGTCATTAGGTCTAAATTATAAAATAGCATAACTATTCACCTCATGAAAGATCATCTACAACCTTATCAAGACAAGTATATCTCCAAGTTGAGAATAAGATGAGAGTAAAGTATCCATGGAAGAGGTGGAAGCTTCATAATAATAATCAAAAAATGGAGTAGGTCAGATTATAAGAGGATTATACCAAATAAGGTTCACTTCAAGGTTAACCTTGAAATGGTTACACACAGCCATACTAGGGTTAATTATATAGACATATCCACGTACTCCAGATAGTTACAATTCAAGATAAAATTCAGCCATATAGGAAGCTTGTAAACTCACCTATGAATTAAAATGATAAATTTATATCTTCAAACCTCCATCAAGATCATGACTTCTATAAAAGGTTTGCAAACTAATGAAGGTACACAAGCTTGTGTACAAAATCAAGACTATGGGAACTTAAGAACACCCTTGAAGGTCAAATGTACTAAAGGAAGAAATGAGAGGAACTTTCTCAATAACTTGGGAGGTTTCAATAGTGATAAGTGGTGATGTAATGGATAAAACCTCTCCCAATTCCCTAATCAACACCTACATCCACTATTTAGAGATAGTTATTATTGTAGAAAAGTCTTAATTTTTAGCTTATTTGCTTTCTCATGCACCTAGAAAGAAATCTAAGTCAAATCTAGACTCATTATGAATAGGTGCAATTATAACAAAGTCCGAGGTACACAATATTTAAATTCACTACTACACTAGCATTAAACTACACAAGGTGTAAGCCTTGTACACTCACCCAAAGCATAGTAGATAAGGGACTAGGGCCTAAATTGGGCTAGATGAAACATGGCATAACTTAGTATCTTTTAGACTTAGTCATTTCCATAATGATATTAGATAGGTTCATTCGTGTAAGACATTATTAGTACCATCACTAGGTGCAAGTTTATTTAAGGTAACTAGTTTTAGTCATAAAGGCTCAAATCTTTGGGATGTCAAATTAAGTGCCATTCATGCACTTAGTGATTCAGTGAAATTATCTATAATCAGTGGTTCATTCTTCATGATAGCACTCTAGGTGTGGATTTTAGGGCTTAAGAACATGACTTACCCAACACTTAGGCAATTTTATGGTTTAAGCCAAAGTTATTATCTAGCATAAGGATGTTATTAACGACCTAGATCATACCTTTGCTCAAAAACATATGTAAATACAGAAGCTATATGATCATTACTACTCTATTCTAGTCACAATTATAATATAATGTTATAACCATCTAAATAAGATCAATACTCAATTTGTTTCAATGTCAATATTCATTACTTCAAAGATTAGTAAAATAGAGTACAGTTTATATAAAATAGAGCATACACTCATCTAAATATTATTACAATCCCAATGGCTCATAGGTAATCTTGGGTGATACATGATCATTCTCAAATTTATTAATGTTTAATATAAACTAAATGTGTGCATAATTCTAGAGCTAATCCTGTAGAGCTTCACTAGACTAATGTTGCACTTTTCCAACTCTAGGTTCAATATTATTTATATAGATAGGGGAGCATATTTTTTCTAGGTTAAATGGGTGCATGTTAGGTGTTAATATATCACCACTAGTTCCACTACTCTGACACATGTGCTCTCAAACTGCCATGTATAAGTACTCAAAAAGATGTCCCTTAAAACCTAGGTGCTAAGTAATTGCCTACCAACTAGCACAAGATCTTTAAAGATTCTCATGAATGGTGCTAACAACATTAAAATAATAACCATCTATAATTATTAACTCATGCTAATATGTGTTGAGTTGGCATAGGCCCACTAGTTAGCACAAAAAGGGGCCCAATATTACCCCATACAAAATTGTTTATCTACCCCCAGACTAGTCTTTCAATGCCTTTGATACACAAAAATTGAGCATGCACTATTGTAGTTTTACCTTGAAATGTTCAAATCCTTGAATGGTGAGCCTGGTTTCTTCAATAGATATTTCTACTTATGTTGATATAGCCTCAAGTGTGAGCACATTTGATTTCTCCAATTCCTTTTTAAAGGCTTCCAACCTTTCTTTTGCCCTTCTTACCCTACCATCTAATATGAACCCTTGATCACTTGCCTTTGTCTAAAAGGCATAGAAGAGGGCTTCCAAGTCTTGATCTTAGATTTTTAGCTAGGCTCTTAAGGTGTTGACCTATGCCATAACCTAGGCATGCTCAGTCCTGCTTATATTAAAATTGTCCTTTTTTTTTCCTTTTAAAAGCATATATCGATAATTGACGCTTGAGTGGTGAAGTTGCAAAATATGACATCATCTTTTTCTATGCCCTCTTCTAAATTTTATAAAGAGGTCTTATACCACATCAAGCTTTTTGTTTAGATATCTCCTAATGGATTTATAGGGGTCTTCTTATTCTTCTAGCACCAGCTTCATCTGGAGAATAATTTGGTCTACCAACATGCATACCTTATCAACTTCTATCATTTTTTAAGTATCAACACCATCCAAAAGAGATGCCTCTACTTCTTTGACATGTTCAGCCAGCTACTAGAGTTTAAGCTTCATTGCCTTTATATCTTCATCTACTTCTTATGTTATTTATTTCCACTTGTTTTCATGTACATTTTTGATGATGTTCTTACACTGTACCTCTCAAGCCATTTTAAGGAGAGCATTAGCTGACCTAATGGGGTTTATATCCCTTAAATTCATGAGTTGGTAGTCATTCCCCTCTTTTAGTTTCTTAGTAATTCAAATTATTTTCAAAGGCACCTCAAACTAAGGCTCATCCATGTAGTAATTGAGAGCCCAAGAAACTTGGTGGTGCGTCAGGGTTATGGTAGCTCTAGGAGCATATACTCCATATAAAAATTTTCATCCTAGGTAAACCCCCTTTACGCTTTTTCTCTATAGCTTGGCTCATACTCAACTTCAATGGTTACCTTTGTATGCTCCTATTATTTTCCACTAGTTCTAAGGCTCTCTCCACTAACTTATTATTCTCCTCCTAGGGTTTATTCCTCTTTAGAGATCTCCCCTTGGTCTGAATTTTCTCTTTCCTTGATTCTAGCTTTGATATCTTATTTCTATAGGGGTTTTTCTTTGAACATTTCCCCTTTGTCTACTTATTCTTAGGGATCCTTGGTATGAACCTCTATAGGTCCCTTACCTATACCAAATTTTTCTCCTCCTTCTTTCTCTATTTCCCCTTGAGGTATCAACATCACCTTCTTTGTCTTTATGCACCAATTTAGTACTTAAGCATGTCTATTCTATAGATTCTTCTATTGGACTAATTAGGGCCCTAGGTACCTCTACTATCTTGGTTTTAATAGCTTTCATGCCTATGGAAACCCTCTCTTATTTTTCCTTTCTATCCTTCTCCCTCTAGCCCTTTTTATTTTTTCCTTCCTCTTCTTGATGGTTTTGGTGGTCTTCTCTTCTTCATCCCTTATCTCCTCAACCTCCACTTGATCAATTTCAGCTTGAGACATGTCCTTTTCCCTCATGGCCTCTCTCTTGTGGTGTAAATTTAGTGACATGTCAATGTGATCCTAATCTAGGCCCATGTCTTTTCATTTTCGCTTCAACTCTTCTTTAGTTGGTGTGCTTGAGTATCCTACTTCTCCATGCACAATAATAGTGTCACCTTTGATAGCCTCATGCACTTCTACCTCATCGATTTTTTCACCTATTCCTCCTTTCTTCTTTATTCCTTTCTTCTTCCCTCCTTTTCAACTCTTGTACTTTACATTTCTCCCCTTCTCTCCTACACTCCTCAACCTTGACCATCTCATTGGATTTTTTTGACATTATAGCCTTCATCATTTCTTCTCTTCTTTCTTCTAGCTCTTATGCCTTTTGGATATCGACATTACTAAGGCCAAGTTTATTCCATCTCCTCATCTTCTTATCCAATTCACTTTGAGGGGGTAGAGAGGGGGTCTTTTTACTTGATGAGGAGTTTCCTTCCTCAAGCACAATGTATACACCCCTCCCAAATGTTTTTTCCTCCATCTCTTCTTCTATGTCCAACAGGGTTATTATCAGTAGAAAAATAGTGATCTTCCCCTTCTTCTTCTCCCTATCACTAGGAAAAGATTTTGACATGAATTTCATGCACTTATTTATGGGGGCAAAGAGAGAGGCTTCTTCTTTTGAGGTTATCTTGAGATTTATTTATTCCTCTATCTCTTCAAGCATCTCCCCTTTCTTATTTTTGGGAGACTTATTTTCTACTAGCATCGATGTCCCTTCATCACTAATCCTAATAGGGGGATGATCACTCTTTTCTATGCTTGGACCCTTATTTTTTGGTTTTATCTCATAATAGAGCCTATGGATGTACCTAGATATGGTTACCTCTTAGAGAGGATAGATTTTGGTGTGATCTGACTCATCCTCTTCATCCTTGGTGGCCTTCTGATTTATATGAATAAATTGGCACCTCATCTTACACCTCTCTATAACCAACTTTTTCACTGGTATGTCTAGTTATTGCACATTTGGGATCCTACATAATGCTTACCTAAAGTATTGTGATAAAAAGGCATAGGGGAGATTTAGCCACCCTAATTTGTTCTCATTTACAAGTATTAGGTGTAAGATGTATTAGTGTTTCATAATGACAAAGATCACCATTTTAAACATACTTTTAAGGAGCCCTTGTGGAATATGCCACTCTAACCCAAAGGCCTCTATGTACCTTTCATACCATCCTATGATGAGAGTATTATATTTAACATTGAAGGAGAGGGGGCACATGAATTCATTGTAATTTTATGTTGGGGAGTCATTATGCTCTAGAAATATCTAGAGGCTATCCTCATCCCCATAGAAATTCTAATCTCCTCCCTGAAAATTAGGATGAAAATGAACCCCCACCTAAAGGTACCTTTTATCTTATGGAAATCTTGTGAATTTTCTCACAAATTACTTAATGATCAATTTTTTAATGTTGAACTACATACCCTACACCATGTGATTGGTGATGAAAATGTAAGCCTTAGTCATATCAGTCTAGTAACCACCTAGGCATAGTTTAGAGATTATGAGGCATGCTATTGCCCTCATGCCAAGGTCCTTGCACTCCTTGATAGGGAATGAAAAACCCCCTTTAAAGTACTTTAGGAGCTATGTAATGTTCTCTACTTCATCATCATCATCATCAATAACTTGGTGAATGTCTTGATGATCATCCAAAATTTTGATTATTCTTTTTATCAATTGTACTAAAATCTTCATGTGCCTCCCTACAAAGTAAATGTGGCCCTCATAGACTCACAAGAGTAAGAATTGTACAAGTTCCTCCATATTCCTAAATCATATAAACTCATAGATTTTTGCTATGTTGGAAGATACAAAAATTTCTAAAATTGAGAAGTCAAATAGGGTAGTGCCTTGCTCTGTCTTGCACCTTGTATCCACCTTCCAGTCCTACGTGAGGTCTTAAAAATGGTTGGATGTTTGGTGATTAAATTCCTTCAACTAGCATGTGTGTGTAAAGTAATACCAATTTTCCCCTATTATGACCTCTAAGGGGAATTGTATTACATGGTAAGACATATTTGTGAGCATCTTGATGTCTACTTGTGCCATATTAATCACTTATACTCATTGCACCACTATTTTTATAGTGGCCACTTCAGGCACTATATACACCCATTTTGGATCCTATTGTGCCTGATCTAAGCTTGATCCCTTCAATTTCTTCATCATATTGAACCTACTAGTGTTTAATCATGGTAAGTGTGGTTTGTTAAAGACTTAAATGGTGATGGTGCTTTTATAGTTGCAAGGCCTATGATTGTTCCTTCAACTCTTAAGCTTCATTGACTGTTAATAGTAGCCTAGGTGATAACATACTTCTTTAACTATCTAATTATATATAATTCTTCCACCATATCTCCTCAAATTGATCTTACTATGAATATAAATCTATCTATTATGAAATAATTCACTCTTAATGTTTTGGGTGTTTTCACTCTTCATCTCTCTGTTTTTTGCTTTAGTTCACTCTAAGTCTCAAATTAGCATAAGGTTTGTAAACAAACCTATGTAATTTTTTCCATTTTATACCCCACTCTTTTATCTACCATCATTAATGTAAGTATTTTATGGCATGGTGGTGCCTAGATTCTTGAAAATGCAAAATTCTAAGAAATTTGCAAAAATACATTTTCATTAATATATTTAATGCATATCTTTGGGCCTTCACCATCACCTCATTAAATGATCCTAAAGGTAATTTGGTGAAGAGACATTTAGTTCAAATGGTCATTTATCACTCAAACCTAGGTGGATACCAACTATCTTTATGATTCTCCTTCTGTGTTTTGTTCACTCAAGGTGACCTTCACCTTCCTTATGGCAACCTAGGAATAGCACCTCACATGCACATGATTCAACCTCTTTAGTTCCACTTTCTCTTCTTACTATGCTTCTATTTCGAGTGTGCTTCTCTATCTTGATTGGTTTCTTATGCTTCATCTTGAATTGGCTTGTCCTACCCATACAAATCCCTTGTACTATCCCTCTAGTGCTTCAGTTTCCTTTCCAAGTTTTCTTACACACAATTAGTTTTTGCATCTTTTCCTTCCCACTTGCATATAACCATCTCATGCATCTTCATCTTCACTTTTTTATTTGATTTTAGGTGTATGATCAATAGGTGAACCTCTGTCTAATTTTGGTGTAAAGGATACCTTTACACTTATCCACGTTATCATTTTGTTCTCAAATCTTCAAATTCTAGCAACTCCCTTTCACCCAAAAACTTAGGAAATGGGTCTTTGGTGTTTAGAAAGTAAATGGGATTGACTCACCCGATTGGTATTATGCATGAAAGCACCAAAGTTGTTTATTCTTGGCTATCAAGTACCCTAAAATTGTCACCATGCACACATGGATCATGTACGTCATATTCTTGTATCTAGTGAGTTTCACAAACCCATCATTTATATGTTTGGCCTCATGCATTTAGAAAGTACAAGTGCTCTACTTACCCGATTGGAATTATGTGTGAAAGGATAGATGATTTTAATGGTGGATCACCCTATCTCTTGGATGTCTTACTTTATGATTTTCTACAACATTTTTCCAAAATCTATCGATCTTCATGCACCTAGAAACTTAGGTGTCTAACCTCAGGTACATTTTAAAAATCACAAGTTATTCACTCACCTAGATGGAATTATGCGTGAAGTGTTAGTATATTTTCTTGATGGGATTCAAATCATTACTTATTCACTCTTTACACTACACCAAGATCAAAACAAAATTTATAACTATTTAACTTGTACCAAACATTATTCTACTCAGCTTATTTAAACTAACTAGTGACCAAGAAGTTAGTGTGTGTATGGCACAAACTCCACCCTATTACTGGTATGGCTTCAATAAATTTCCATTGAAATACTTAGGGAAAATGTTGTCAGACAACATATACAACTTACATATGCCTATCTCCAATATGTGGTGGATGATATAGGGGCCCATCTACCATATCTATAATTTGCCTAGGTACATAAGGTAATTAGAATCATATAGCAGCATCAATGCTCCTTTAGTCAGATCTTTATGATTGATGTGATTTTCATACTAGAGCTTCTAACACACCTTCTTAATTTGCTGACTCTATCTTACTTAGGAATGCTTCTCATCCAAGTGCTCAATGTCTTCTAACCTTGTAATTAAATATTCTTGGTCATCAAAGTGACCAATGCATGTAATGCATAAGGATGGCACCATGAATTTCATGGGAAGAACTGCTTCAATGCGAAACACTAGTTAAAATTGTGTGGCCTTGTTTAGGTCCTTGTATGTTGTTTTATATGCACATGGCACTATTGACACTCTATCATCCCAATCTTTACAACCAACATTACACATATTTTTCAAACACATTCCTAAGATCTAGTTAAATTATTTAGCTATGCCATTTGCCTATGGATGATAGGGGTGGTTTTGTGTTACACCACTATGTATTTAGTTAAGAGTATGCATGCTATCTCATTGATGAAATGAATGCCCCTATCACTATTCATACTAATCAAGCACCCATATCAACTTATTATGTTCTCCTAGATAAAGTGTGTAGCTATTATTGTTTTGAAATATTTTTTGATGTGGCCTCAACCCACTTTGTGAAATAATCAATAGCTACTAGAATATACTGAGTGCATATACATCATGTTGTAGGAGTTATTATCCCAATAAAATCAATGACCCATTTCTTGAATGGTGCTTGTGTAAGAATGGGGATGAGAGGCATCTCATCTTGATGGTTAGGTTTTCTAGTACATTGGCATGTGTCATATTCCTTATCATAATCCTTTGTGTCTTGGAACAAGCTTGGCCACCACAAACCTAACAGTAGTATATTATATGCCATTACATCTCTAGCATAATGGCCTCCTATAATTCCTTCATGAAACTCATATATTATGGGGTCCCTTTCATGTTCTAGAACACACTAGCATAAGACCTCATCTCTACTTAGTTTATATAATTCCCCGTCAATGAGTTAGAAGGGGGTGGTATGAATAGCAAGTTATTTTATTTCCTTATTTAACATGGTCTAGGGTGAAAACACAAACGTTAAGAAAGTGGTAATATCCACCAAGTCTTCAGGGATGTGATAGATATTAAAATTGTACATCTAGCATATTTTCCTCAATTAATGAAACTACATCACCAAAATTTATACGAGACAAATGATCTGGCCCCAAGTTCTACTTTTTAGGTTTGAAAATAGTTGAGAACTGGAACTCCTAGAATAGAAATATCCATCTGCATATGCATGTGTGTAAAAAAAAATTATTAATGAGGTACTTTAGTTCCTCATGATTAGTGAATATTATGAATGGGGTTGCCAATAGATATTGCCTAATTTTTTGTAGATAATAGACCATCACTAGTGAATCATGCGCAGTGGTGGTGTAATTATTATCCATTTTCATTAATTTCCTACTAATGAACGTGATGGGGTGATCTATATTTCCTTCACTTGGTTGTGCTAATATGGCACCAATTTTAAAGCCTTGAACATTGATATGGGCATGGAATGGAATTATCTAGTTGGGGAATTATAGAATTGGTTTGCTTGTCATTTGTAAATTTAATGTCTCAAAAGCCTCCTCTTGTGCTCTACCCTAATATAATAGGCCATCTTTGTAAAAAAGTTCCTCTAGGCACTATAATCTTTTCATAGTTCTTTATAAACTTCATATAGTATCCATAATTGCCTAGAAAGGTACATACATATTTCCACATTGAGGGAGTATAGAGATAAATGGTGATGGATATCTTCATAGGATCAACAAGAAAACCATCCTTGCAAATGATGTGCCTGATCAACATTCTAAAGGGGGTTAAAAAGGTGAAATTATTTATGTTTAATAATATATGTAGCTACCTTCACCTCTCAAGCATGAGGCATAGATTGTCATAGTGCTCCTTTACAAGGCCATCTACAGTCCAATCATCAAGATAAACTTGGAGGAATTTATGGATGAAGTCTTTGAAAGTAGTGATCACCATTCTAGAGAATACAAATGACACATTCTTGAGTCCAAAAGGCATCATATTATAATTAAAACAACCCCATTCCATTTCAAAGGTTGTCTTAGGCTTATCTTCCTCTTCTATTTACACCTAATGGTTGACCAAGAAACCATCAGTGAATGTATAAATTTCATAACCTATGATTTCATCTAAGACCTCATCAATAAATGGGGTTGTGAAAGGGTCAGTGAATAGGCAGTGTTCAATAGTTGGTAGTCAATGTAGATCTATATGTGCCCATCCTTATTGATGCTTATAACCATCAAGCACACCCATTTAGACTCTTGTACTGGGTAAATGATTCCCATGGCTAGCATTCCATCAATCTCCATTTTCACCTTGGTATGGATATTAGGATTTATTCTATATGGGAACTTTTTGATAGGCCTCATACCATTCACCATCTTAATGCTCATGTTGCCAAGGGTAGGGTGGGTGCCCTTTAAGTCTTGATAGCTACATAGGAACAAGTCCTGAAACTCTTTTAGGAGGTCTGTTATATGTGTCATCTCTACCTTAGACTAGTATGCACCTATAGTGGAAATATTAGGCTTTCCTTCTACATTAATGTCCACTTTGGTGGTCTTAAAGGACATGAAGTAGGGTTCATTCCTCTCCTAGTGGGAATCTTCAACTTGCATTATCACCTCATTTATTTCAATTCAAAGATGCATAAGATCTTCTCTATCTGAGGTGTTATCATCCATGTGGCATGAGGTTTTTCCTTCTTATCAGATCTTTCCAATTGCATTCCTTCCAAGATTCATCACCCTCCTCTTTAGATTCAATATTTAGTTCCCTCTCTTTCAAGAATAGTGGAACCATTAGTCCTTTCTCCCCAAACATGTCTCTAAGCTACTCTTCTAAGATGGTAGTGTCCTCAAACACTACCCTAAGAATGACTTGCAATGGTTCTATTAGCTCTAAGTTCTATGAATAAAAGGAGAAGGTTTACATGAACCTCCCCTTAAGTACCCCCCAGTGTCCTATCTTATAGAGAATCTCATTTATAATATACCATGCTTGTGCCCATGTTTTCAAAGTCCTATAGAATGCATGCACCCATAAGCTTCTATGCATGTTCTCACTGTAAATAGTCTAGGTTTCTTCACACAAGCACACATGCATGATTGGGTCAAAATCACTTGAGTGAGAAGGTATGTCTAAGTCCTCATTACTCTTTCCAAACCTAATGCATAGTGTTGCCTTCACATCTTGCCAAGTTACCAATCTAGGCCTTTACACTTCCCAATAATGAGTATCAATGCTATTTAGGGTATGCATTAGTACACCCATTCTATATATTTCCTTGGGAATGCATGTTTCAATGTTATAGACATAGTTCTTTACAAGATGGCTCCATCCATATTTTAGGATCACTACAAGCTTCCCTTTACTCAACCAAAATACACTTTTCCCCACCTTTTAGGTGTGGTAAAGCCATTTCTTTTGAGTGTGATCAATCCTAATTAGTCTCATTTTAGTTGAATTTGGTTCAGTTACTCACACTAGGTGGCACCTTCAACCAATAACTTCATAAGCCTCTTCAACCCATTGATCATAAGCTATGTTAGTTGTATTGGAAGTTGATTGTCTATCCTCCCATTCGATCACTCCTTGGTCACTTGGGTTAATATTTTTAAAACACTATGCCATGATTTTATAAATGTGGTTGATCTCATATTCAAGATCAACACTTTCTACATATGGAACCTCTTTATCACTTGATAGGGGGATCACCACCCTCTCTCTATCATTCTCAAAATTCATGTAGCACTTATTTAAGCACATATTCACATTGTTGGCATGGAACTATAGCCTACCTAAGATTTTTGGGTAGTTATCATGCTTTTCTAACTCGATCACCTCAAAGTTAGATCATAATTTGGAACCCATAATATCTACAATGGCACCCTTCAAGATCTTGATAGGTTATGCTCAATTTTTATTTGTCATGAATAACATATGAGGGGAGAGATTTAAGGGTGGCTATCCCATCTTCTCCTAGGTAGTTTTGGTTAGAATGTTAACCTTAATGCCTATGTCCATAAGGACCTCAAAAATAGACCATCTATCGATGGTGACATTTATTAGTAGTTCTTGGTCATACTTTACATTATAAGTATGCCTTACTTCATGTGTCCACTCCATATGTGGCACAACAAGTTCAATCATCTAAGTTATGACATCTTACTTTGGTCTCTTCCTTGCATGCTCTAAAATCAAATTTTTAATAGGGGAAA
Source organism: Torreya grandis (assembly GCA_037957365.1). Lineage (NCBI taxonomy): Eukaryota > Viridiplantae > Streptophyta > Pinopsida > Cupressales > Taxaceae > Torreya > Torreya grandis. Next base: position 2,448,125 of record JARHVA010000988.1, on the reverse strand, counting down.
CATCCTTTTAGTTTACATGAGGTTCAAGATCTTGATCAACTCTTATACTTTAGCCTCGTAATTGTTTTACTTTTTGCACAAGGTGATAGCCTATATTTCTAAATCTTTAGCCAGTTATATCTCTCCCTAAAATTTTGTATTACAATCATGGATTATTTTAGGATGTCCTATCATGTAGGTTTAGGGTAGGGTGAAAATTTTGGCTTAGGTCATATTATGCACTCAGTGTATCTTGACTCACCATATTCCAAGTGTTGTTCTTTTGTAAGTACATTAGGTGAATAAGTCATGAACCCACTCCAACTTGTGGCTTGCACTTAGGTGGCTCTTTGTGAGCCTACTACAACTTAGGAGTCCATTTTTCCTCTTTTTTTCATGCCTAATCAAGGTGGTACCCTTATCTACACTAGGTCAACCTTGAGTCATCTTTTTATATAAGTTTGAGCAATCCTCAACTACATGTGGTCCTCGATAATACCTACACATTGGGTGCATGGTGATAATGCTTAGTTGACCCACACTTATAGCATGATCATAGTGGGAATATTCCTCCACCTCACCTATGCATGCCTCACTAAATCCCATAGCTAGTATTTTATTGGACATAGCCCTCATTTCCCTATCCTGCCTACCCACCAATAGTTATTTTTGCTTTCCACGCACCTTTCTCAATATTTTGGAATATTTCATCAATGAATCGATAAGATATTATTGAGTGACTATAGGCATCTCTTAACTTGCAATAGATAGTTGTGTTCGCCTAACTAGTACACTATAATATGGGACAATTATGAGAGTCATGTGACCCATGACAAACTTCAGGGCTAAGAATTAAGGTACTAATATTTATTAATGGGAAATTATTATTTTTATGCCCCTCTATCTCATAGTCAATACACTAGAATCTACTACAAGTCTCATGCATCAAATGAGCGATCAGCTTCTATAACTAGGAGGCCATTGATGTGATCTACACCTTCATAAATGGTCTAATACTAGTGTTAGCACTACCTACTACCTTAGCTTGGAGCATGGCCTCAAATTCCTCATAGGGGTCCATGAAGGCTTTCATGGATAACACTCTTCTAAAAGGTACTAGAAAACCTCAAATAAACCATTATGCATGTTTATAGGGGTAGATATCATATGTAATATTAGAGAGGAGAGTTTTAAATTATGTATCATATAGGCACACTCTCTTGGATAACCCTTGGCTGATCTCCTTAAGCACTGTGATACTTTATTGATCAAACTTAGGAATATAAAATTCCTTCAAGAAATCATCCTTCAGTATATTTTAATCAACCATATCCTAGTTCAAAGCAAATTTATGATACCAAGTATGGGCATGATCTAGCAAGGTGACCATGAAGTGAGTCACCTTACACTCTGACCAGGTGATACCTCAAGCACACCATTGAAGTTAACATTTGAGCACATACTCTATGGCATTCTCTATGCCATGATACTTGGGTAAGTACATTTCCATTTTATAATAAATCTATTAAGGGGGTGGTGTTAAAGTTTGAGTTATTTTCCCCACTGGCATATATATTAGAGGTTGTCCTTTAATGCCTCCAATTTTAGTTGAGAATTGAACCTATTATTTTAGGAAATGCCATCAAACTTGATGGTTTATTACTACTCATTTTTGGTACTAGGCCACTTCCTATGGGTTGTTGCCCAGTTGGCACAACTAATATTGTCTAAATGGGAATGATCATGCTTATGTTTTAGATTCCTATGTGGTACCCACTAGTTTTGTGGTATTTTTAATTAATTCATTATAAGTAATCACTTGTTTGATCACAAAGTCCTGGCTTAAATTTTGAAGTCTATCAAATTCAATATCAATAATAAGGTTAGTTATTATTCTTCTATTTTTTAGTGGAGAATCCAATGCATGAGCTTGTGCTTCAGGTTAAAAGGGGGTAGGTACTTCTAACACATCCTCAATAGCCACATCTTGTAAGAAACTAATGAACTTTACACCCAAATTTTGAGCTTGGCCTCTTACTTCTTCCTCTATCTCCTCATGCTACTAAAATTCAAGGGATCCTTCCCCATGTCCTTCTCACTCATTATTATTCATCTTGACACTTCTAGGTTTTAGATCATCTATCAGCCTGCACCTTTTCTTGTTCTAATTTTGTCTCCAAATCTCTTGATTATCAAGTTACCCATCAGTTTTCATCATGCCTCACACTTCCCATTCTCACCTTTTGTACTTGCTCATACATGCAAGGATTTTATCCTTCCGTCTATATGGTTTTAATATCATAATCCACCAACAATTTCTTTAGTTTGGTGTTGAGACCTCTTATGAACATGCCCCTTAGAATGTGAAATAACTCATACTCTACTTATTTAGTGCAAGATAAGGTTGACACTATGAATCCCAACACATAGCTATTTAGTGCACCATTCCACCACTTATCTACTGTGTGCATCCAAATGTCATCTAGGCTCTCAATCTTGTCTAGGCACTCTTTTATCCACTTGAATTTTTGTTCATAGCTTCATATTCTAAAGGTTTATAGGAAACCAACCACTATTACACATGTTCAAGTAGTTCACAAAAAAACACCTCATATAGAGCATCATATGGGTTGGTTTTTACCCATTATCTTAGATTCCATCCTTGTCATATCAGATGCTTCAATGAAAAAATATCATTCACTTCATCTATATATCACTTGATGTTCTTGAGTGAGATTCAAAGCATCATTATGTTACACCATTATAGAAATAAAATTCAACATGAGTCCAAACAATAGAACTAAAATGTTGTAGAAAAGTCTTATTTGTTAGCTTATTTTCCTTGTCACATGCCTCTATAGGTATTATCTAGATATAAATATTGGTATAAGTTATGTAAATGAGTATTTTTAACTATCAATGGTCTTGGTAAGGTCATATAAATAGTGTAAGAGACCACTATTTTGTCACAGTCATGTCTCAGTCTGTTGATAGTTAATAATGGAGCTAGGAGGATTGTTTGGAGGTTTAATGGATCAAAAAGGTGGTTTAAACTTTAAAATTCCTCATATTCTCTTTAAGTTATTTAAAAAATTTAATTTCAAGTTAAATTTCCTTGAGATCTAGCATATGTAAACATACATGTGTATTATACTAGTGGTGGTAGCATCCATGTGACAAAAGTAGTATAATGTTTAAAGGCATAATACATATAAATGGAGGGTGATAATGGAAATAAAAATAATTTTATGAGAATAAATATTATGTTAGATAATAAAATTCATCAAACTCAGTCACCCAAGGGTTAATAAAGTATCACTGCCAAGAAACCCTAGGCTAGAGGAATCAAGGCATACAGAGCATACGGTGACCTTGAGACTTAAACCAAAGAATTATTATCACTTTTAGAAAAAAAATATAAGTTTAAAACTACACAAACTATTTCCTTGAATTAAAAGGTACTTATAGACCTCTATCTTCCATACACACACATTCTAAACAGTGATACCCATAGGCAGCCTCATGAGGTGATGGAGACATAAGAGGTTATGGGAAGTAAAAAAACTATAGGAGGTTATAACATACGGTATAATATATCTAATAATTTTTTTATAACAATAAACTATGTATAGGACATCTAAACCTTCAACACCTAGTTTAGGCGAATTAGGCCTAAAAGCTTATTTTAGGCGTAGAAGGCCTACACCACTATGAAGACACTTAAAGACCTTATAAGAAAAATGACATAATGAGGAGATGTAAGGATATTAATTATGTCTTATGAAGTTAATTAAAATAATATTATAACATGGAAAAATTCATGTATAGTCTTTAATGTTGATTCAAACTACACAATCTACACACTCATTTCAACCTGCTTGTTTAGATGCTCATATCTTTTATCACAAAAGGATGTGGACCAAATGATCTTATCAAAAGTTTTTCACCGTATAAAACTAAAAATAACTGTAATATTTATTTTTATTTAGTATATAACTTTTATGAACCATTGCTAAGACTAAAAGTAGGTCCAGAATGCATGTAGAAGACCTGTTGATGCCTAAAAGTGTATCACAAGTGGTTCTTAGTGTTTAAGAAACACTGATCATTTCTAAATTCAAATAATACAATGCATGAGTCTTATTTTTTGATAATATTTATATATTTTATGGAATAGAGGTATAAAAAGTGAATATTTTACAAATTTATATTAGTTGGTTGTTGGGAGCCACCATGGCTCAATAGTTAATCTTTGATTTTGAAGATGATTTATGTTATTTAAAGTGAATTATGCTCAAAAACTAAGTCTAAAGATAAACTAATATGAGTATTCACAATGAAGCTAAATCTAAGGTGAATTAATAAAAAGGATCAAAAGGAAGGGTAAGGCAAGAAAGAGAGGTATTGTTGATCTATATTTCAAACATTATGATAAAGTTCTAATTTCATCTGAACATGCATTTAACCAATGTATGACATGAAGTATCATAAGATCAAATCATATCACACATTAGGCAAACATCTAAGGATAGTGTCAAAAGATGAAAATAAGAACAAGAATTACTTTAATAATTTCACCCCTTGAAAGCAAATAGTATTAGCCCAGATGCAAAAGGAGTAAAGAAAGTGAAATAAACCTCAGAACTTTCAACTAATCCAGCATTAGCACAAACTAGAAACTCTGCATTTAAATATGCACATATATAATTCAAAAGAACCATTCAAATCTGAAGATAATATCAAACAAATGAGAGAGAAACTATGATAGCAATTCACACAAGCAAATATGGACAAACTTTGTAGAACTCCTTACTTATATTACTTTGCTTAAAAGTTACAAAATAGTTTTTTGGCTCCAAAAACTCTTTCCCCCCCACCCTTTTTTTACAATGTAAAATACCTCTTTATTTAGACCTTTTAGGAGGTATGCTAGTTATTCATGTAAAAAAATAAGGACAACTATCCTTTTACACTATTTTGAGAACCTTTTTGACTTTAATATGACTAGTCTATAGAAAATGTAATTTAAAAGCTTCTCGTGCCTTTACAAAATAATATTCTCTTTTCAAAAACTATACAAGCTTAATTACAAAAAGAGTATTCCTAACTTAACTAGCTTAGAGACCCTTGTACTGATATAGTCTTCTTCCTTCCCTACAAGATCTTCATTCTATAATGGTGTTCATTGATCAACTAGAGATCAATGATAAGTCTCATGAACAATTGCTTTTCTTAGTCCTCTAGACCTTTAAGATCCCTCTCATCCCTTTACAAAACTTTTTTTTATGCTCATATCATCTCTTATATTTTCCTTTGATGATAAAAGCAGGCCCATGATCTTTTTATTATCAACCCCTAATTTTCCTTGTCCTTAATTCCTCACTTCTTGCATAAATTAAGTAGTTTTATGCTTAGACTCCTCATCAATGATAAGGCCTAGTGGACTAAGGGTGGTGGGTTATTTAATTAAGTTTTCCAAAATTTGTAATATCTTGCCTTCTTATTTTTTGAGGTCCTTATAAATGTCCTCCATCTACTTAGACCAGTTGATCAAGGCCTTGATCTTAATAATTAATATAACCATAGCCATATTCAAGTGGGTTAGGCTGACTATCTAAAATTTAGAGATTTTATTTTTAGTTAAGACCTTAATCAAATCCTTCATGTGGTAGCTTGAGGCTTGCCATTAGCCAACTTATCCTATATCCATTATGCTTTTTTTATTCACTACCTCTTGATTGGTCTTGAACGACTTTAAAGAATTGAATAAATCAGTAATGGTATCCTCAAATTTATTGAAAATGTCTTATCAGATTGATAAGATATCTTTTTCTTTTAAATTCTTGTTTTTTTCAAGATGCCCTTGATCATTGTCTATAATTGGTCTGACTGAGCCTGAGCCATTTTAAGAACATTTTATTCAAATATTGGGTCCTTGCCAAGTTTTTATCCTCCAAGTAGAGTTAATTCCACAAAAGGTTCCACTTTTTGGAAAGTGAACTCCTCTCCACCAACCATGGCCTTTTTCTTAGTTAATCTTTATAAACTAGTAGTTATTTGGTCAAATTTGACACCAACTAAATATTTTGTCACCTTTGGAACTAAGGTCTCCATTTGTGCTCCACTTAATTCTCCTAGAGTAGTCATCCCTTTATCCTCTTCCTTTTGTAAGGAAACTATCCATGGCTTGACCTCTTCATAAACTAGGATATTGATTGTTTTCATAATTATGCAAGTATGTTGTGTAGTAAGTATCTTTTATAATTTTCCATAGATGAAAAATTTAGGAATGGTTGGACCTTGGATCAATATTTTTACACTAAAGAGATTTATTTCAATCAAAAGATGAGTGAAGGTCACCTTGGGCTTCTTGTTTCTAACTGGGACAATGGCTAGCTCTGCCTTTATTTTGGTGGTGTCTATAGGAACTATATCACACACTTTTTTCCCCTTTTCTTTCTTTACTTCTTCTATTTCTTCATCATTTTACTCATATGCTAATGATAACATTTTGAGGGCATATTCAATTTTCTCACCAAGGTCTAATGCTACCATGTGAACCTCTTGAACTGGTGATCCTTGTTCTTATACTTAGGTTGAAGATGATGTTATTTCATCAAGACTTTTTGCCTTTGGAATTTTTTCAATTTGTGCCTCAGTTCTGGACTCTATCTGTAACTAGGTTGTTGGAGGTCTAGGAGGTGTACCAATCAACAAATGGTACTACCTTGTGCCCAATTTCCATTTGTCATCACTCCCTTTTTGCTCCCTCTATATTCTAGCCTCTACATTGCTGTTTTGCCTTTACAATCTAGTGGTCACCTCATAAAATGAATAGGCCTTGGTATATATGTAGTCAAAATTACTTGGCTAGTTATCACAAGGGATATTGATTCCTTTAATTTTCAAAACCTCCTTTACTCTTCCATGTGTATCCCACTACCTTAGCTCATCAATTTATATATTAAAGGAGGTCATTCATTTATAATCATACTCAATGTTGTCCTATATTGTAAACATATTCCTACCAATGGTTATGGGGAGGCTATGAAGTAGCCCCTTCTTTTTGGTTTTACATCAACCATCTATTACATTGCATAATTGATAAACCACCTCCTACTCTACTAGTTTGATGGGCACATGGATAGGCATTATGAGTGGGTTGGATTATGTTCCTTCAATCCTAATCATTGTACAATCAAGATATAACCATATGTCTCCCATGGCCTTAATTGACTTTTTGATCAAGGGGTTAACTCTTGACATTGGATTCCCAATTATGGCCTCTGTTAGGGTTGGATAAACATAGTCACATATGAAGTGGATGTGGTCCCTATAATTGAATGTGTAGATATTTAATAATATTGGGAAAATATTTGTATCCCATCATATGACCATTCTCTAAGTTTGGGAATCTTTGTTGTGTAAATAAGGGCATCCATGAGGTATGACATCATATAAAGTTGGGTCCTAGTCTTCTTTCTTATTATAGAAAACTATCTACTTATATAGGTGTTGATAACTTCACCAAGAGGAGTGGTGAGGTGTTTCTCAATCACAAATTATACTAAGGGTGCCCAAATTTTGTCCACATATGTAGTGGCTACACTTCAACATATCTTATTCATCATAGTCATCATCATTCTTATTCTACGTCTAAATTGACCAATGGGTGTATTGCCATTGAATCAAAAAACACCTAATTCCCAAAGTACAACCATAAAGAAAGGATTCTCTTCAAATCATTAACTTTATCCGAATTTTTTATTATGGTTTGGTCTACTTGAGGTTTAGGCAGCTTGTAATAGTTTTCAAATGCTATAAGAGAGATGTAAGTGATTTTCCTAAAACTACCCTCATGAATAATCATGCCCTTATCTATTTTTCCATATTTGAAAATAAGAGAGAAAATGACTATACAATGTATTACCTCTAATTTTTTCATAGCATAATGGAGACATATCATTTTAATGGCATCTATGTCATAGTAGAGCCTCCTTGAACACACATTCTTCTCCTCTTCTCTTGTGATGGGATATTGGTTCTCAATAGTCCAAAACAATCTTAACTAATTATTGTCCACTATATTTAGAGTTTTGGAGTTGAATTCTGTATCCTTGAATACTCTTCCTTTGAAATCCAAGGTCAAATAGAGTTTGACATCTTCTCTAAAAACACTTTTTTGGGATACCATGGCTATGAGCTTCTCTAGATTCTTTGCAAGTGGATCAAATTATCCTTGCATAAATGACAATCCAATCTCCTTTAGCTTGATTTTAATGATCATGGGGTCAAATTAGGGTTTCCATATTTTCTAAGTATTTCTTAAAGGTTTTTACAACAATTTAATGGTGACATTTATTTTAACTTATGCAAGCTTTATGACTTAGATTGTGTTTAGATCTTTGTATTTATACCTTTATTTTTCTTGGGTCTACAAAATCTTCAAATTGGCACATTATAATTATGTGGCTCTAATGTGGCATCATTAAGGTACCCTACTCATTAATATTTAAAATATAACCATTTCTTGTTTTTGGACACATGTCAATATTTTATTGGTTCTAGGCCCTTTGAAAATTTTACCTCACACTCAACTATTAGATTTATTTACTCAAATCAATGTAGTTCATTGATCCCAATATAAGAAATTTAATTCCATTATATGCTTGTTATATTCTTCATAGTTATGAAACTTGTCACTTCTACATTCACCCTGATCTTTGTTGAAATGTTAATGTTAATCTTACACTGTTGGATCATCTCTACATAGATGAATGTGTGCCATTGATATTGATATACTTACCTATATCTTCTACTCTATGGACTATTTATTATAACGTGTACACTCATCTACGTACCATCAATCTTTGAAATATGATCAAGATTTAATTTGTGGCTTATGGTTAAGCCATGTTTTATCTATGCATTCATCCTTAGGGATTTTAAATTTTAAACCTTCATCACGTGCTATTAGATCTTCATTTGAAAAGATAAATGTGCTCTATGCCATTATCTACTCAATTTTCATTCACTAATATTGTGACACTCATCACTTTCTCACTCATCCCAAGGCTTTCAATTGTTAATGTTGATCTTACACCATTGAATCTCCTTCAGTGGATTAATCATTCTCCATCAGATCATCTTTTGTTGTGTACCATTTGATCTTTGGAAAGGTTCCCATGATGGTGACACTTGTCACCTTCTCATTTATTTTAAGTTTTTACTCAAGTTTTGACTTAACACACACCATTAGATCAATCTTCATTGAACAAATACGTATCATTGATCTTGCGGTCAAAAAATATATTAAGTTAGGATTGATAAATATAAATAACTTAGGTTAAATATTTTAAACTAAGGTTTTATTCATGTTGATAAACATGGTAAAACCTTAGCGTAAAATTTTAAGTTGAGTTATAAAACATAATGAAAGGGACCCCATGAATGATAAGAGATAAGTCATGAAATTTTAGCCTAGGGTTTTTATTGTATTCATAAATATAATCAAAACCTTAGGATAAAGCTTTATGACTTGTCTAGGATATAACAAAAGGAACCTTGTATTATTTAGACCATGTCAATAATAAAATATACCAAGTGGTCACAGGATATAAATCGACCAAGCATAATATTTCTAGACTAAGGTTTGGTCATGCTGAAAAACATAGCTAAGCCTTAGGATAAAAATTAAGCTAAGTCCATGCCAAAAATAATCTTTACCACACAAATTGTTCTTGCACAATTTTAAACTTAATTCGAAAGGGGATCTAGGTTAAAACATTAGACTAGGGTTTTAACATGACTTAAAATAGATTCAATTAATCTTTGACGGATGAAAGTTTAGTAAAAGATCAATTTAACATTATAGCATAAGACCCTAAGCATGTTCATTCCCAAATGAGATTCCATTGAACCTATAATATAAAAATAGAGTCAATAATCATTATCAACATTAAAAGGGGTAAAACCATGATCAATTGACAACATGTCATTTAACCTAAATGAGCACCAAGTGTGGATAATATTCAAATAAAGATAATGTGAAAACATGCTAATAAAACTCTGATAAAGTGATTTTCCAACTTTAATATAAAAATTACACAATCTAAAACAAGGTTCCCCATTTTTAGGAGTGGGGGTATATTGACCTCAACAAATGGTGAGTTCTAGGGGAAATATAGTAATATGTTATAATTTAGAGACTCTGGTCTAGACTAGTAATTGGCTTACTTATTTTGCTTGATCATGCACCATTATTAAGATTAGTTCATAATTATAACAAGTCTTTCACATACATAATTAGGATCAAACATCAAGACATAGACATGTTGTGTGTGTGCTTTGATTTTACTTACTCATTGCCATAGGATTTAGATGGCATCTTCAAGATTCATGACCTTGACCATTAATATTGACTTATAGCATATTTAGGTGCTCATTAAGAATCATGATTTAACTCAAGGAAGGCTTGGGAATTGCTCTGTTCCCAACTAGGCATCCATAACCATGATAGAGATACATTTATCTCTACTCAAGGCCTTGTTCTACTACTAGCCAAGTGTCCATGGCCTTGATGGAGATTACTAGAATCACCTCTGCTCAAAAAACCTTTTGAATTTTGCAATAAGCTCTTATTTTTTTATTTTTTTAGAAATGTTGACTTTATATCAAATGTTGGGAACCATATTATCCAATTTTTAGGATTTTTTCACATGTTTGATCTTTAGACAATCATCCTTGGTTGTAAAATTTATCTTAGATAATTAATGTTTTTTTTTAAATTTCAAAAATGACTATATCCTAATAATTCACTCTTCCACCCTCTATGTGAAATACTTATTAGAACCAAACTTAGATCATAACAAGGTTTAAAGTCTCAAGGAATAATTAACCTATTTATTAGTCTTTACTAGTTTCCCTAAACTCCAACTTCATGCTCATATTTCAATAATTCCATGATTAACTAGTACTAAGGAGACATACCTGCATTCCTAGACTGTGGAGTTCCACTTGAGCATCTGAATGTATTTTGAGTTGAGGAATTTCTTGAATATTACTTATTTCAAGCAAGGAGAAAAGCAAGGAAATCAAACAAACCAAACAATAAAAGCAAACAAAAATATACAAACACTATGTACAAACAAGGGATAAGAAGGAAAGAATAAGAAGGAAACTAATCTATCCTACCTACACTAACTCTAACTAGTCTTACAATTCATTCCATGAAGACTTCAAGTGGGGTATTATAGAAATATTGCTTGAGTTATTTCCCATTGGTTGGAAATGTAAACTCTACTCCTTAAAAATCTTTTAGTTTGAATGTGTTATCCCCTAGGATCTCAATAATCTGATATGGACCAATCCACAAAGGTGTGAACTTCCCATGCTTTCTTTTTAGTTATGAGGCATTATCCCAAATAAGAACTAGATCTCCTTATCTAAACACCTTTAACTTTGAAATCTTATTAAACCACATCTTAACTATTTTTTGGTGTATGCTTAAATTGGCAAAGGCTTCCTCTCTTGCGTATTCCATCTATATGATGTCAAGTAGCCTTCAATTTATAAATTAGTAATCATCCTCCATGTACTCTTGCATGAACATGTAAGTTGGAAGCTTGAGGGTAATGGGGAATATAGGTTCTTAACCATATACTATCAAAAATGGTAATGCCTTGATAGCTTGCTTGACTCTAGTTGTATCTACCCAAATGGCATACTTAAAAGCTTGTGCCATGTTCTTGGTTTATCAACTAAAAAAAAATTATGGATTTCATCAAGTTCTTATGTGTTGATTCTAACACTCCATTACCTTGATGGTAATGGTTTTATGAGAACTTAAGAATAATGTTGATGTCATATGCCCATTCAGTCACATCAATGGATATAAAAGCAGATCCACTATCACAGATTAGAGATATTAGTGTTTTAAACCTTATGCATATGTTTTCTTCCAAGAATTTGATCACATCTTTAGTCCTACACTACTTGGTTGCCATTGCTTTAGTCCATCTTATGCAATATTTAGTAACAATCAGAACATACTTGTGACCTTCTAAATAATTGGGGTTGATGAACCCCACAAAGTCCAATCCCCATGGTGCAAAAGTCTTGTCAATCATTATTGGCTTTAATGGTAGGGCAGATTTAGGCTCTTTAGTGTTGAATATTTGACATGAGTGACATTCCCTCACATGTTTATGATCATCTTTGAAGCTAGTAGGCTGGTAGTAACTAGCTCTAAGGATCTTGTGGGTTATAGTCCTTCTAGATAGATTTCCACTTATGATATTTTCATGGAAAGTGTTTAAGATATCAACCACTTGTTCCTTGGAAACACACCTTAGGCAGATACCTTAAAAGTTATTTATGTATAGTACTCCATGTTTAATTAATAAATGGGTTGATTTGAGTCTCAAATCTCTCTTTTTCTCTTTGCTTAAACCCAAGACAATGCCATTGATTAGAAAATGAACAATAAGATCATATCAATCATTTGATTAAAAACTTTGTTGATCAACCTACATAACACTCAATTTGGGATTAGTATTATCAATTAACTAAATTAAACCTTGGAATCTTACCAACTTGTAAGTCTTCATCTCTAGATCATATTATTGAAGGGAAACATCCACTTGCCTCTCTTTTATCTAAGTTCACATTGACTCAACATTAGCTTAGTGGTAGGGTCTGGTAGGATTGTATGCACTTTATTCCTAATAATATAGTGCCTAAACTTATTTATGGCCTTGACTAAAGCAAATGTTTTTTTATCAATCAAGTAATAATTCAACTCAACATTTTTAAGGTTAGTACTCATGAAAGCAATGGGAGGATCAAACTTATCTATCTTCTAAGTTAAGACAATAACTATTGTATGATCAAAGACAAAAGAATAAAGATATAAATCTTTATTGAAATCTAGACTTATCAATATAGGAGCTTGTCAAATTTATTCTTTGATGTCTTTGATAGATTTCTTGGTCTCCTCATTCCATGTTATCTTGGCATCTTTCTTTAACATGTCATTTAATGGCTTCACAATCTCTACAAAACTAGAGATGAACTTTCTCATAAAGTAGATTTTACCAAAGAAAGACTTTAGTTACTCCCTACTATTAGGGGGTTCTATCTTTGATATTGCATTTACTCTATCTAGGTATATAGAGATCCCCTCCTTAGTTTTAACATGTCCCAATAATTTTCTCTCAATTACATAAAAAATGATCTTTAGGTTGAGAAATTTTCTATACCTTCTACACCTTTCAAATACTTGCTGCAAGTGCAGGATGTGATCTTACCTATTCTTTGAAAATATAATCAGGTGATCCATGTAAATAATAATTCACTTAAATATGAGGCCTTTGAATTCTTTATCCATTTATTTTTGAAAGGTTGCACTTGCATTGATCAATACAAAGGGCATTCTCTTGTGGGAAAAAGTGCCCCACTTAGTAGTAAATGTAGTATTCATTCTATATTTCTTTTTTACTAACACCTGATTATACCTTGAAAATCCATCAAGAAAGCACATCATAGTAGAACCAAAAATAATTTGGATTACTTGGTCAAGAGAAGGTAGGGGGTAATTATCCTTTTTATATTCTCTATTCAGATTTATAAAGTCAATGTACAATTTAATTTCACCATTTTTCTTCCTAACTAGTATTAGGTTAGCTACCCAAGTGGAGTGTCTAATGGGAAGCACTATCTTAGCATCTAGTAACTTCTTGAACTCTTTGTATATCAATTGCTCTAGGATAGGGTTGAATGGCCTTTTTTTTTGCCTAAATGGCTTGCATGCTTACTTTAGAGTTATGGTGTGTGTTATGACTTTAAGATCAATGATATTCAAGTCATCATAGGACCATGCTATTACATCCCTATACTCAGCTGAGAAATATTTAGCTCTCTCAATTTAAATACTTGTGCAAGTTTTACCAATGTTCACCAGTTGGGGTTGACCTTAGGAACCTAGGTCCATTTCATTGTAGTCATTCCCATCTACTTTTGAAATCTTGATAGCCTCATCTAGTTTGTTTGAATCAAAGAGTCTCTCTAAGGTTATCATCCCTTTGGGGATCTTATTGTCACTCAATTAAAGACCTTATCATCCAGCTTTCCTTCAAATTTATCATCATCAAAGGTATTCTCACTAGATTCATCAATGATGTGAGCATTAAATACTCTTGAGCTAGTCATGAAGTCTATGATCTGTTGATCATCACTGAATACATGAAAATGGTTGACATTATTTGGCACTAAGGGAAAAGGGACTAATTCCATGGTAAGGGTTTATAACTTGGAATTTTGATTGGGCATAAGATTATTTGCATCTAAAGTAAGTTTATCAGTAGCCTTGTTTTCTTCCCTAGGGATTGACACAATGTTTAAAGCATCAAAACATTAAATTAAGTCCCACACTTTAAATTTATATTTCTTAAGATAAGATAACTTGCATTGATATCTACTTTTATCCTAATTAACTAATAGTTTAGAATTACCAAAAACTAATAGTTCCTTGAACTTATGTTTGATTACAAATTGTAATTTAGAATAAGTGTTTCATACTCTATGAGGTTGTTAGTGTATGGGAATTGGAGTTTGTAAGAGATATTGTATTCTTTTCCAATGGGATGTATTAATACCACTCTTACTCCAAAACCTAATTTACATCTAACACCATCAAAATATGGCTTCCATAATCTAGGAATAGCATGAGAAGTTTTATATTTACATACCTTTGGGGTATCAAGAGTGTAAACACCTAGATTTGAGTTAACCAGGTTGACCCTCTCATTGGTTATATTATGCTTGGTGATTATATGCTTCATCTTGGGATCCCTCTATATCTTGATCTAAATAGGAACTCCTTTCTAAGGTAACCACGTGTGTGAATAATCATTAGATATATAACCATTAGAGGTATAATCACTAAGAAGGGGGTGAATCAGTAGCCTAGATATTTCAATTTCAATTATAGTCCCTTCAAAATATTAAACAATCAACATATACTAACTTGATCAAGAAATATTAAAAATAAATCTCAATCATTTAATGCATACATAATATCAAACATATAACGCACATTTCTTATGGGAAACCCTCATGGGGAATAAAACCCACTCTCAAGCCTATAGCACATGGACTACTTATCCTATATGAAATTATAAAAAAGATACTGGTCAACTCCTTTAGACTAGAAAAACTTGGTCATATCCTCCTAACTAAAGGATATTAGTGAAACGCCTATTTCACAAGGAATAACTACCCCTAAGGAAGATCAAGTCCTTTGTACCCTCCTTCAAGTGAAAACCTTGACCTTAGAAATGATTTCTTCAACACTTGATGATAGATCTCTACTTTCTAACCTATGCATAAATTCTCTCTCTAACTCATATAGACCTCTCACATAGGCATGCCACAATTTCTATCCTTCACTCAAAATATGCTCATATGCACACTCAAACTTATTTTCATATCTTCAAACTACAAGATTACTATTAAAACATTATAAATATTACCTACAATTCATACACACAATCATCAATCTACTCTACTTATCAACTCATTCAACTAGGTACTCTACCTCTCCTTCACTTCACAACGCTCACATCCACCTTGTACAAGTCTCTCTCACAAGTCTTCCACCAACTTAGAAACTAGCACATTTGGTTTCAATATATATATATATATATATATATATATATGTATATATATATATATATATATATGTATATATATATATATGTATATATATATATATATATATGTATATATATATATATATATATATATATATATGTATATATATATATGTATATATATATATATATATGTATATATATATATATATATATATATATATATATCATGAATTATCAATTCCAAAATATTTACTTTTCAGCCATAATACATGTCTTCACCCTTAAGGCACTCATATGGGTCACACTTAAGCACAATCCACTCTCAAAATAGGCCTAAGTCAATTTTAGGTCCTATGGAGAATCATTCAGCTCTTTGAAACATTTTTGAGTAAACTAAAACATAGTAACACTTAAGCATAAATTTCTCAAATAACATTCTATGCATATAGTCACCATGAATGAATATATAGTCACCTTATAAACCTTTTTTAATACTACATATGATTGGTAAAACCTTAATAATGCACATAGATCATCGTTATGGTGTATACAACATTCTCTAATATCTAATTCATCAAGAGATATCAAAACAAAATCAAAATTATTATAATTACCCTTCTCAGGTTACTTTCAGAACATGCACTAACACATAATCAAATTTTTATCTCAATATATTTATATGTAAACACTTAAAAATATTAAAATACATATTTTCATATGTGTCTTGGAGCCCTCTAAACTTCTCTTTTTACTGCATGGTCAAATTCATCTTGGATCAAAAGATATGGTTCAAAAACTAGACATTAGTCTTTCCTTTATTAAATTCAAATTGTCACAGTTAAACTTTGGAAAATATGATCGCATATCATGTCTTCACATCTTATATCAATCATATATGATTTATATTATTTTATCTTTATCACCATTTTAATGACTATAACTTTGACCACTTTGACTCCACTCATGTTATTAGATCAATATGTATGAATACACATGAACCGTTCGATGCTTATCCTTTACCTTTGCTCAAAATTCAAAATAATGAACATGTCCTCATCTTGATACTTCCTAACATCATGTAGCAACACACTCTATTTATTATGTTCAAAATTTACCTTATTCAAAATTGACTATGGGAACCATTGCAATCTATTTGAGAAGCCAACTTTGAACCTTAATAACTTTTACCTCACTCACTCACATGTTATAAAATTTGGAACATATGATCTCCTCACATAGGACAATCCAAAAATGTGTAAAATTTATCTTTAAAACTTTTCATGTGTGATATATAATTCTATTAATCTACTCACTCATACTTTTCTACCATATAGCCAACAATGTCAAGAATTGCTTGGAAGGCTAACTTTGTACATGCATATCTTTTGATGCCCTTTAGTGCATGTTCTAAAATTTAGCACAAATAAACTATGATAAAAACTAAACAAACAAAAATTATCATCTTATTATAAAATATCTATATGTGCAAGATGTGTCATCACCAAACTGCTCACTCAGCTCTTTCTTGCCTCGTGCAAATTTGGCTAGGTATGGGAAAATAATGTCAAACTACTTGGGAGCCTAACTTTGAACTTACATATATTTTATCATGCTTAGGTTCATTACCTAAGATTTATCACATAATAACTAATCACAATACTAAATAAACTCATGTGACCATTTCTTCCCAAAATATCTATGCATGTGAATGCTGACAATATCAACATGCTTATTTGAATTTATTTGAGCATAGAAAACACTATTAAAAATGCCTAAGAGCCCAACTTTTCACCCACATATATTTTACTATGATTAAGTGCATGTCCCAATATTTATCACATAGAAACTAGGGACTTATTTTATCATAACCATATGATCAATTCCCTTCAACTCATCCACATGTGGCAATGGTGATGTCATCAAACTACCTACTCAAAGTTTTTCGACTAGACCAAAATGTCTAGATGAAAATGATGATCAACCAGATGAAATCCACTTATTTACACAAGCACTCAAATCATATAAAACCTATTATAGGACCCTTTTCACATGCTCAATACTACATACTCATCCCTAAACATCTCTAGCCATGTCAAAACTAAAAATTAACCAAGCCTACTTCAAGCATACTAGGACAAGCACATAGCAGACTTTGTCATTGTCACTTAGGCTAACAAGGTACTTCATCCACTCACCATAAAACATTGATGACATTAGCATGAAATCATTTAAAACTCTCTAATAATCTCCCCCTTTATCATTGATGTTAACAAACATCATTTCTCTCATCTTTTTTCTCTTCAAGCACTCTCACAATAGGAACTTTCTCTCCCATTGACATAATGAGAAAGTGGGCACCAACTGATCCTAAACGTAAAAATAACATAAATAGGAAAATACCATCTTATAAAGATGATACAAGCTCCACCTTACCTTGACCCCACCTCTTCTTATCTTAACAACTTCCTCTTACTCCATCCAACACTTTTCTTCAACCAAGCACTGTAACTAATGAATAGGGAACACAAAAAAATACTTATATATAATATAACTCACCAAGAATCATCTAAGAGGGACTCCCCCTAATATTTCTAATCCATTTCATCACTTGATCATCTTTAGATCTTTATACACCATGAAGAACCACCATACAGGCCTACTAGCCTTCTTTCTTAAGCCACCTCAAGGATCACCAATAGAACTTCATGCTACACACCAAATAGGAAAAATTATCTAAAATAACTTGAGGAATAACCTTGAAATACTCATGCCTTTCTATTTTGGAGAAACTAAACAAAAAACACACTTCTTCACACTAAGCCTGTCTAATCTCCTTGTAGCCTTATCTATAACTTGCAGAGCCCACAAATTTTATTAGACACATATTTAAGACCTAAAACTTCATATTCAGATCACTCTTGTATTCCCCCTCAAGTGAACCAATATTCATCACCTATCTCAACCTGTATAACATACTCCTTTCACAAATTGACTACCTAATTAGGCCTCCATCTTGACAAAAACTTGAATAACTTGAGAATCATAAACCTTAAAAACTCTATAAAACTTGATTTTACAACCCATTTAGCACATTCAACTTATTAAGAATCCTTAGACATAAAACCATAAGGTAAACCAATTTTATAGTAAAGTTCAAAACCCTATAATCTTAAAATAAATGAGGTCAACGTAGCACATTTCAGTCAATGCACACTCCTAAAACTTATTGCATACCTGGAGATAGATATCACATTATTATGGACTAAGATGTTAGATTCCACACCTTTGGTAACCCATACATCATATAACCTATTTTTTAGGCCTACATACTCTTAAGCATGAACTAGGAAACCTGAGAACAACCAAAAATATCCAATTTGACTTTAACATCCATTTAGACCACAAAACCACTTGAATCATATTATAATAAGATCAACAAACTTTTTTATGCAAAAATATCATCTTGAAATTGCATCAATCTCATTGCACCACCTAAAAACACCCATTCTAACCTAGTAGATTAACCATATACAATTATCAACATCATGACATTATCACAACATATCTTCTACCTGGTAACACCTGTTTCAACTAAAAATACTAATCTATAGCCTTATAGGACATTAATAATAACATCATATCAACACTTACTTTTCCACTAAAAGGAGTCTCTTAATAAGCATATATAGAGACATCTAGGAGTGGCCCACATCTCCTCAGTAACCATAAGAATGTTCTTATATCTATAACACTTCTTTATCTTATTCTTATTCTTATTCTTCTTAATCTAAGATATGATAATTGGTTCCTTTTTTATATCACTTTGCTTCTCTTCTAAGATAGAATTGACAACACATGGAAAAACTATGGAATCTTGACATACGTTTTTATTTGAATAATCAACCTTAAATCTTAAAACCTCATTACTAGGCATACACAATTGATGTAATTTGAATAATAATTTCTTAGAAATATTAGGATGTTAACTTATATCCATACTTACCTTAGAACTAGACTCAATTAGTACCTTGGTTTCTTCATTCTCAACATGAGCAGATAATGAGAGCCCTTGGCACTCTTCTCCTTTTGTAGAATTTTCCATCATATAAAATAGCTTACTTGGACCTATAGATTCATCATGACTCACCTTTGATTTCCATGAGCTACCTTACCTTTTTCTTTGCACTCTTGGATCCTGAATGAACTTATTTTGACTTAATGGCCTTTGCTTATAGAATATAGTAATGTGACCTCTCTATTCATAGTTGTAGCCAACCATACTCCTTGATGGAAACCTAGTCTGTCTTAATTTTTTTATAAAATGTTTTATAAAGTGTCCCACACCATGTTAGTTTAATCACTCAACCTTTCTCACACCTATTAACTGATTATCTCCATCATAGTTCCAAGAAAATTCATTTCTAAAAGGTATCTTTTATTCTCTAGCCTTATGACCAAATTAATTACATGTGTTACAATAACCCTTGAAACTTGCATACCTCATGGAATTTTGTTTTCCAATCTAATTTATCTTCAATATTCCATCACCTTCATTCCTTTTCTAAAGATTTGTCTTCAAAGTTAGATTGTTCTTGTTCACATTAGTCTTCATCTTGTCTTGATTTGTAGTCTCTGGTTCTTCTTTGTATCTAAGACCAGTATTATCAATTTCATGATTTTAACCATTTAAAATATTTTATAGATCACTTGAGCTCTTTTTAAATATCACAAATGACATTACCTTAATATATATCTTCTCTAACTCATATTTTAATGACTCATTTTCAATTACATACCTTACACATTCATCTTATCTAGCTTTTAGGCTTGTAGATAGGATTTCTAATTGAAAACTAAGATTCTTGACCATATTTTCATGTTTCTTGGTGTCTTCATCCATTCTTACCTCATACACACTGAATTTATCCTCAAATTCCTTGAGTTTATATTTCATCTTATTCTAAATCCACCTCATCTTCTTCATCATCTGAATCACACCAAGTAGACTCCTTTTGATGTGAGTAAATACCTTCCTCAACCATGAATATGGATTCATATTCAATATGACCATCATCTTCATGATCATACTCTAATTTTTTAATTCACTCTCATCTTATGAGCTACAATCTTATTTAGTGTAGAGACTCTTCTTATCCTTGAAGTAATTCTTCTTATTACCAAACCTTCTAAATCCCCTTTGCTTTTATTACACCTGAATGATCTCTTTCCATTATCACGACCTTGATCATACTCTTCATCAATAGCTTTATTATACTTATGAGGGAACTTATTATCAAAATTTCCTACCTCTCCACAATTGAAGCATTTTAGGGGTAGTTTTCCCTTATAATTGCCTGAACCTATTTTCAATTTTCTTGAAATCAAAGCAATTAGTTCATCTTCATCTATATTAGAAATTTCATCCTCCTTGGGTTTCTTACCTTGGAACTTTTTCTCGGCTTCATCTCTATCTTTAATGTTACTTCCTTCTTTGGTGGTATATCATCATTATTCCTCATCTCATAGGAAGTAAGGGTGCCATGCAATTTATCCATCTTCAACTGAGGAAGATCATGAATTTCTTATATAGTAGATAATTTTGGATAAAACTTGAGGGATAAATACCTTAATACCTTTTGAACTATAGTAGCCTCTTCAAGGTTCTCACCAATACCTCTGATGATGTTCAAAATCTCATCAACTCTTTGTAAAAATGATGTTACATAATCTTCTTCATTCATCTTGAGACTTTTAAATTTCCATCTAGGAGTCTACAACTTAACAAGCTTGACATTTGTATCTCCTTCATGAATTATCAGTATTTTATCCCATATCTCTTTAGAAAATTTACAATGGATTACTTTGGTGAACTCAAATTTTGTAAGACCACAAGTGATGCATTCATTGCCTTTGAATTATTCTCAAACAACTTCTTATCTATAGTGTTAGATGTAAGAGTAGTAGGAATAACATAACCATCCACAATATATTTCCATACATTAAACCCTAGGGATAGAATGTATGTCCTCATAGTTATACCCTAAAATGCATAATTGGATCCATTGAACATTGGTCTTTACTTAGTAGAGAAACCTCCTTGATGACTACCCATATTTTACCTTCGATCACCTTCAAGATATTAAGCCTTTACCAAAGGACCTACTCTAATACCAATTGTTAGAGGTATGATCATTGGGGGGGTGAATTAATGAGCCTAGATATTTCAATTTTAATTTTAGTCCCTTCAAACTATTAAACAATCAGCATATACTAACTTGATCAAGCAACAGTAACAAGATATCTCATTCATTTAATGCATACACAAGATCAAACACATAATACATAGTTCTTATGGGAAACCCTCATAGGGAATAAAACCCACTATCATTATTGAAACACTTAGACTACTTATCCTATAATAAATTAAAAATAAGAGATTGGTTAACTCTTTTATACCATTAAACCTTGATCATATCCTCTTGACCAAAGGCCTTTAGTGAAACCCCTATTTCACAAGGAACAACTACACCTAAGCAAGATCAAGTCCTTTAGACCCTCCCTAAAGTGAAAACCTCCATCTTAGAATTAATGTCTTCAATACCTGATGATGTATCTCTACTTTATAACCTATATAAAAATTATCTCTCTAACTTATACAAACCTCTCATATAGGCATGCCATAATCTCTCTCTTGATTCACTCAAACTATCCTCATATGTACACTCAAAGTTATTTACATATCCTAAAACTATAATATCACTATCAAAACATCAAAAATATGACCTATAGATCATACACATAATCATCAATCTACTCTACTTATCAACTCATCCAACTAAGCACTCTACCTCTCCTTCACTTCACAACTCTCACATCCACCTTAAACAAGTCTTCCACCAGCCTAGAAACCAACACATTTGGTTTCACTATATATAAAGAATTCATTAATCATCAATTCCCAAATATTTCCTTGTCTACCACAATACATTCATTCACCCTTAAGTCATCTCATATGGGTCATACTTAAGGACAATTCACTTTCAAAATAGGCCTAAGTCACTTTCAGGTCCTATAGAGACCCATTCCACTTTTTGACACTTCTTCGATCAAACTAAAACATAGGAACACTTTTAAAATATATGGACCCATTATAAATGATATATAGGTCCTCATTAAGTTCCAACATCCATCACATCACCCTTCTGCTTAAGCACAAATAGCTGAAACAACATTTTGTGCATGCAGTCACCATGAACGAATATACAGTCACCTTCTAAAAATTTGTTCATACTACATATGACTATTAAAACCCTCATAATGCACATAGATCATCCTTATGGATTATAAAACATGTTTCAATATCTAATTCATCAATAGATATCTAAACAACATCAAAATGAGCTCAATTACCCTTCTTGGGTTACTCGCATAACATGAACAAACACACAGTCAACTTTGAAGCTTAATATATTTATATGTACACACTTATAGATCTTAAAATACATATTTACAAATGATAATTGGATTCCTATATAAATTTTCTTTGTACTAAATGGGTAAACTCATCTTGGATTAAAATATATGGCTCAAAACCCAAACACTAGTCTTTCATTTGTTAAATTGAAATATTTAAATTCAAATGGTCATAGTTAAACTTCAAGCAATATGATCGCATCTTATTTCCTCATATATTAGATAAATCACACACCATTTATCTTATTCAATCTTTATCACCATTTTAATGGCTGTCACTTTGACCACTTTGACTCCACTCACGCCGTTAGATCAATCTGTATGAATACACATGAACCATTATATCCTTATCCTTTACCTTTGCTTAGTATTAAACATCATGCACATTTTCTCATCTTAATAATTCCTAACATCTTGGATAAATTTTCTCTATAAATTATGTTCAAAATTTACCTTATGAAAAATTGACTAAGCATGGGAACCATTTCAATCTCTCTAAGAAACCAACTTTGAACCTCAATAACTTTTACCTCGCTCAATCACATGTTTTCAAATTTGGATCATATGATCTCCTCACATAGGATAATCCAACCATGTGTAAAACTAATCCTAAAACCTTTCATGTGAAATATATAATTTAATTAATCTATTCACTTATATTTTTCTACCACAAAGTAACCAATGTTAAAATTTGCTTGGAAGGCCAGCTTTGCACATGCATATCTTTTTATGTGCTTCAATGCATGATCTAAAATTTAGCGCAACTAAACTGGGATAAAAAATTAACAAACCCATATTATGATATTACTTTAAAATGTTCACATGTGCAATATATTTCATTACCAAACTACTTACTCAGCTCTTTCTTACCTCATGCAAATTAGGCTAAGTATGGGAAAACAATGTCAAACTGCCTGGGAGCCCAACTTTGCACTATCATATATTTTATCATGTTTATGTGAATGACCTAAGATATTTCCCATAATAACTAATAAAAATAATTAACAAACCCATGTGACCATTTCCTCTTGAAACCTCCATGTGTGTGAATGTTAGCATCATCAACATGCTTACTCAACTCTATTTGAATATAGAAAACACTATAAAAAAATCCCTGAGAACCCAACTTTGCACCCACATATCTTTGAATGTGCTTAGGTGAATGTACTAAAATTTATCACCTATAAAATAGGTACTAATGTTATCATAACCATATGACCAACTCCCTCTGACTCATCCACACATGGTAATGGTGATGTCAGCAAATTACTTAGATTTTTTGCCAGTAGACCGAAAATGTCTAGATGAAAACAATGATCAACCAGATGAAATTCACTTATGCACACATGAATTCAAAGAATATAAAACCTCTTATATGACCCCTTTCACATGTTCAATAATCCATACTCATCCCTGAACATCTCTAGCCTTTCTAAAATTGAAGATTTACCAAGCCTCCTTCAAGCATACTAGGACAAACACATTACACACTTTGTCATTATCACTTAGGCTAACAAAGCATTTTATCCACTCACTAGGACACCTTCATGACATCACCATGACATCATTGAAAAATATCCACCAATAACCATTCAATAATTTGGTCTAATATCTGCTTACCAGCATCCCATATGCATCAAGAATATCCACTACTTAGATGTCAATGAACTATTATATCCTTGGTTCAGAAGCAATTTGCATGTAAAAATTTATAAATTCACCAATTCCTTTGACTCTTGATTTATCTAATTGAGTCACAACCCTATCAGATTTAATTGGATTTAAACCTAATTATTCACAAATACCCTTAGGCATGATGTTTATAGATGCACCTGAATCTACCAAGCAATTATGTAAATTCTTACCAAGGATCTTGATTATAAGCAGAAAAGGTGGAACATATACCTTATTTTTATGTATTACAACATTAGCATGTACAACCTTTTGAGACTTATCAAGCTTCTTAGAAAAATATTCCAACAATAGATCCCTTTGTTCTATAATCTGAGTCAACTCATGCAAAGTAATGTTTGTTTTGATCTTTTTCATGTCCTCTACTATATTATATCCAATCTTATTGGAAGAATTAGATGCATCAACATTAGGTTTAGAACTACTTCCCTTAGGAGGTTTTAGATTGTTGTCTGATGTAGTATCAATAGGATTATCAAAGTTATTTAGTGGAGTTGAGGTAGTCAAAAGTTGTTTCTACTCCCTATTCCATAGAGGATAGGTCTTCTTCTAATATTTCTAGAAAGCATGAATCTCTTTAGGGATATCCTCAAGCTCATTCTCCTCTTGAAATGGGAACGCAAATATTTCCACCATGAGAATTGGATCAGAATATTTAGATGACCTTGAAGAACTTGAGGTACTTATACCATTGTTTTTATTAGGGACAACTTCAAAAGTGTCTAACTCTTTTTTAAAGGATTCAAAAGCATTGAAAAAATCTAGGCAATCTAATTCACCATGTTTTGAAGTAAAATGAACTCTATAATAATCAAGCAAGGCTACATCACTGAGATTTATGTTAGGGACATTATTATTGTTGTATGAATTGTTATTATGGCTATATTTTTTATAATTTTGAAATATATTTAAAGGCTTATTGATCTTTTGAAAGTAGTTCTTATTAGAGCTTTCTCTAGTATTGACAACTTTTTTTACAACTAAATGAAATTAGTGCTTAGCTTTTGAATCATCTTCAAGATAGATTCATTCTCATTCTTGGGTGCCTCAGAATTATAAACTTGAATATTTCTACTATCTATAAGAATCAAAACTCTCTAGTCTTATGGATGAGATCCATTGGCAGAGTTGTTCAAGAATCTTACGTTTTGATTAGGATGTCCATGGTTCAAAGGCAATTGGTTCAAAACTAGAAGATAATTTAAGGCAGACATATTTTGATTAGCATTGGGAATGATATTCAGAATAGGCAAATTTGGATTGATGTTGGGAATATTGTAGTTCATTTGGCCCTAGGGTTGCATCTGATCATTAATGATCATAGCTTCAGCATAAGCTAGGTCTAGTGTATTAATGATCTAAATGGATCTTTTGAGAAACACAAAATTCATGGGATCCAAGGCATCATTGTAAATGCTAAAGCCTCATCAATTTTATAATGGGTAATGGTTATACTAAACATTTTTTGGAATCTAGCATTAAATTCTCTTATGGGCTCATTTAAATCTCTTTTAACTATGGTAAACTACTGATATATAATGTAAAGACTAATGATTTTACCAAATTACTCAATAAATATTATATTAAAATCATTCTATCTAGTTATGTAGTTTTTAGGAAGGTTTAGGAACCATTCATATACAACATCCTTGAAATTAAATGGAAACAATCTACATGCTACATCTTTATCAACTACATTCAAAAGTCTTAAAGTAACTTTGAAGGATTTAATGTGTTCTTCAGCAGTTATAACACCATTAAGACTAAAATTAGGCAAATAATTTTTAGGATTATGAGGAAGGTCATGTACCACACTTGGTACATTGATTGAATAAACACCTATCCAAGCCATACCTTGATAGGGATTGAACACAAGAGCACCCTGAATTGATGAAGTTGGCTGAAACTTTGAAAGTTTATGCTTACCTTTGTCTCACCTAGCTCTCCTATGCACTTCTAGTGAAAGAAGGGGAACCCTCATCTCTAAACATGACCTGGTTCATATCCTTGGAAATTTTAGCTTTAAATATTTGAACCCTATTTGAAATATAATGTGTAAGTCTTATCTTTACAAAGAATGATGATCAGACTTGCACATTAAGCAAATTTTGCACAAATATGTATAAAAATGGCAAACGACATCAATATTTAACTAAATTAGCTCAAATATGTGTCCAAACACATAAATATTAATGACCTTTACATGTTTCAAGATAAAATAAACTCAAATTTATAGAGACCTAATCAATCTTTGAATAAAATAGTTATTACTAACCTCAAATTCCTTGGATTTACAAATTGTAAGCTATCCTTACTGTTCACCAAATTTGATCCTAAAAGTCAAATTAGGACCCATATAGGTAAAAAATTGATCTTTATGTATTTTTAAGGATATAATATTTTATCATAGGGTGCATTATAAGAAATTTTATGTCATTCCATGTCATATTAGCCTTGGTTATTAGTCATTTTAATCCTTGTCTTTTGAACCATTTAAAGGTCATAAAAAGTGCATTAAATGAGTTATACAACCTCTTTGGGAAATTTGAAGGTTTAAAAAGGTGATTTCACATGACATGTGTCCTATTATGCCTTAATCAACTATTTTTAACTAAAAAGTGGTAGGTTCTTTAGAAGAAAGAGCAATTTTCTTAGAAAAATGAGTTTGGCACTTGTACAACCCATGAGAGAGTGTGACATGTGGGAGAAGGTTGTGAGATGACTCTTAATCTTCCTCAAACTTAAATCCATGTTTTAAATTATTTTAAAGTTCAATAAAGGGTTCAAAACTATTCTGCTTCTCACCCTTCTAGACACATAGAAATGATCAGCAGGTTTATGCTTGGTATGACCAGTTGGAGAGGTTCCAAGTCAAGCACCTATAAGAGGTGAAATTAAACTTAGAGAGATTAATTTTCATATCAAGTGTTCAAGGATTTGTTAACAATTATTTATGAATAATCTCTAACAAGTTGACTATTTTTTTTACTCAATATTTCATGCACCCTATAGGTTTTGATCTTGTTTGGATGATTTCATACAATCCATTTATTGGAAATAACTCTAGAGGACATGAAAATATTCACATAATTCACTCCATTTTTGGTTTAGTGTTTCAAGGTGATGGATAAGCCAAGTATCTTATGTTGTAAGAGAAGACACCATTATGTGTTATAGGCATGTTTCCACCATTTTTAGCTATTCATGATTTTATAATGGTTTATGAAGGTGATGATAGGTTTGTGTACATTTTTTTATTTCTATATTATTCCCATCACCTTTCAATTTGTTTCCTCTAAAGCAATATTTCATGAGTTTACAGTCATAAACACCATACATTCAATTTTCTCTATAAATGTCATATATAGTCAACTAGGTGAGTTGGGAAAGGATATCAAAAACATTCATGGAGGATTAATTATGGTCTCAAGGTGTTTAATAGGATATTAGAGCATGAACAAATAAGTTAATCCCAACTAACACCATAGAGTGCATAAGAAGACAAGTTTTAATATGCACACAGTCTTCCACCATTAATGAACATATACATGTATCTCATGAAGTCCAATCTCGATTGAAGGGAGTATTTGATCTAATAAATGTTTTTGATATTAATAATATTCTATAAATTTTTTTAAAATACCAAAATTTATTAAAACTCACAATCCATGTATATTGCTTATTGGTTCATCCATTGCCTGTACATAGGAATGTCCACCTATAGGCAGCAATAGTAGAGGTATGAAGGTACTTGTATAAAGAAAATTTAACATGTTAATAACCTTATTAATCTCCTAGTATGTTATGTAGACTATGGTAGACCTATCTTAAGGTTATATGAGTAAATGGAAGTGGAAACTATTGTGATAACATGAGATGACTGTGTTCAAGGATCAAATCTCTAAAACTATCAAAACAAAGGTCTAGGCCCTTTTTTGAGGTTTCTCATAGAGGGTTGAATTGAGATCCAAAACCTTAAAGTATACTTATCTTCAAAATACCACATAGTTATATCAATTTGCAAAAGAAGAAAGGTATTTGAGTTGAGGAGGATGATGGTTTTCAAGAGCCCTAAAGTTACTCTTCGAACACTAAAATTCCATACTATTAACTACAACAAGGTGAATCAAAAACATTTTTAGGCCCAATGAGTGGATTTAATGCTTGAGATTAAGTTGGAATGTATTGTTACACTAAGGAACACAAACTTTAGAAATATAATCATCCAGGTATGCATGGAAGATGGTTTGCATTAATTAATGGAAATGAGATAGTCTGTATAAATGGCCTAAGCATAGTCACCTACAACAACCTAAGGTGCAAGTTTGAGAAGGTGTTTCTTTCTTGTGGACCTAGAGCATAGTCACATAGAGAATTACTTTGACCTTGTTGGGCATAAATACCATTAGGAGAGGTTGATATATTGATTTTTGATCATATAAACACTTGCAAGTTCCTTAACTATAGATCGATCACCTACATCCAAGGGTAAAACTCTCATACTATTCATAGCAAGGACTTAGGAATGGAGATATCAAGTTTAGATAGTATAATATGATTTCAAATGCCTTAGATGATCCCAATATGATGTAGATAATATTCTGAGAATAATATTCACCTACAAGGTGTCACTCTTTCTAACATAGTTGACTATGTTTGACTGAGAGAGGCAATGAGCATAAAAGGCAATGTTCTTAGTGTTGGTATATCCCAAACATGAATGAATAGCTTAAAATTATTGATAAATTATTTGAGAAGGTTTTAAAATGACCCATTTAACTATTTTAAATTCTAATCCATATAAGGTCACCTATAGGTGTCCCTCTAAAACAAAGACATAGTTAGAAGTTATACACAGTCTTGACCAAGAAAAGAGTATGAGGAATATGTGAAAGTTTGGAGGGATTAATGAAAGTTAGAAAACCTTCATCATAATCCTAATATTATCATGGCACTCTTAGGGTAGATATAAATAAAATAAAGGTTCTAAATAAGCAACACATAGTCCATACCCTAAACATTATGTTTTGCTAAAATTGTGTCTATTTCAAGTGTAAAGAAAAACAAAGAAGGATAGGGATAAGTGATTAGAATGAACCTGGATTGGTTTTCACATCATATCTAGACATTATGAGCACTCCTCTTTATCTGGGGAGGAATACCTATAAGGAATAACACACTACCACAAAAATGTCTATTAATAGATATATGAGTGGGCTACCAAGCTACGCACTTGTTCTAGGAAGTGTCAAACTTCCTTATAGACGACAGTCCACTTTTGAGAAACAAAAGAGTAATAAATAACAAAGATAGAGGAAAAGGGAGAGTAAAAGAGAGATTATTTTATCATTATTCATAACCTACGTGTAGCAAATAGTAATAGAGTACAGGTGGTATATTTAGTTTGTGTTTAGGAAGTTGTTTGGGTAGGTTTTAAAAGGGTTACTAAAAACCCACAACTACTGACATCGGTTATTATACTAAGTTCAGTGAGTAAGTGAGACTGATAGTGGTTAGGATACCAATTTTGATAAGGGAAATAATTACCTAAGAGCTTGTAGAAGGCTTTTTTGGGTCTAGGAAATGGTTTTGTTCAAGTCTAGAAGGTTGGGGGGAGTTGTGAGAGAGAGAGAAAGTATTGTTTAGATAGATCTGTTTAGAGGTTTGGTGTGTTTAGAACAAGGGGAAAAAGTAGGGAATATTTATAACTCCTTTACAAGGGTTTTATCAATAATGTGTAAAATAATAAATAGTAGATATAAAGTGATTATAAAATAACTACTTATGGACTTATAAAATAAGTGATGTACTTAGCTGTAGAGTTGATTAAATGATAAGTGCTAAATGGATGGCTCTTATAAGGCTTGTCAAACTGATGCCTTCAATGGAGAAAATAAGCATGTGCTTCTAGTTTTCAAGAGCTTGGTTCCTAATCTAGATTGACTTATGAAAGGTAATAGTAAGCCAAGATGTGAAAAGTTTTATACCACAAGCTTGTATGTAAATAGAAATGAAAATTATTGAATTTAACTGACCTGAACATCAATTTTAAACTTATCTTAAATAACTAATGTCGATGATCCCATTGACATTGATCATGGGTTGACCAATGTTGGTGACATGAGAATAGATAAAAGTACTATTTTAATCCTATTTTCTATTCTTTCTCATGCCAAGTGTGGTATCTATTAGGAAATGATAGAAATGGGAGGTTAAGAAGGATGTAGTTGGTTAGAAATTTATTTTTGGGGTGAGAACAAGTCATGGGTAGTTAGGATAAGGGGACTAAGTCTTTAGATGACTCAGAGTGTAAGAATTAGTCTTAGGATGAGGTACCTAGGTAAGGTGGCATAAGTGGTTTTTGATTAACTTAATTAAATATTTTAAATTGATTAAATGTGTGATGGGTAAAAATGTGGGTTAGAGAGGCTAATTATTGTTATTGAAAATGGGCTCAAGGGGGTTTTGGCACAAGGAGTTAGACACATGTGTGACATAATTTTGGTGTTTACATTTTCCCCTTTTTGTCTTGTAATTTGAAGTGACAAGTTATAAGAAAAAAATAGGAGTTAGATGCTCCAGGTATTAGATGAGGTATCCCCCCTCAAAGCAAGAATCGATGGAGGAGAAACTAGAATCGAGTACTAGTTTGATAAGAAGTGATTTGGGTAAGTGGAGGAAAATGCGCTATCATATTTTGGGTGTATACTATTTGAGCTATAGTAAACAAAATCTAGAATAAGTAAGGTGGAGGAGGACTTTGATAGAAATAACCAAATCATAACTTGTAAGTGATAGTTGATAAGGTCAAAATAATCAATGTTATAGCTCTAATGGTCCATGTGTGCCAGGTATCTAAGGTAGGAAGTGCCCTTGGGAAACACAAAAGGTTTTAGGTGAAAGGATGAACTTGGTCACCATCCAAAAACTTAATATACATACATGTGCATAATAGCCAATAATAGCATAAGCAGTCAAGACAAGAAATTCAAGGTTGATATAAAAGGGTCAATGATTGAAGAGATAGTTATGATCTTTAATCAAAATCATCATGGCTGGAGATTTAAGTGATCTCCAAGGGTAGTTATCATGGTTGTGGAAATATATGTGATCTCCAAGTTAGTTACCATGGTTGGGGAGATTTATGTGATCTCTAAGTTGGTTTCCATGGTCAGGGAGATATACGTGATCTCTAAGTTTCCCCAGATTAGGGTAGAGTCTAAAGGAATGTGGTTGTTAGTGGAAACTCTAATGCAAGGGTGCCAACATCATTTATGTCACTGATGTCAATAATAAATAGCGATGATGTCAGTGGGAAATAGTGTCAATGTCAGTGGATTAGGTCAAGGATGCCAATGTCATTGGGTGACCAAACCTAATAAAAAGAGATTTGGTAGCCCACCATAACTCATTTACAACATTTGATTAGAGAGAAAAATATATTTAAATGTGAGTGAGATGGAAAACCTAAGAAAGGGACCTAGTTAGAGGTATACCACCATAAGTGTCAGCTATTCTAACATGGAAGAGATGGAGAGATGAGGTAAGATCCCCTTCGATTTGATTTTGGATTTGAGTTTGTTAGTTTGCTTTTGTTAGGCTAAGTTTGAAGTTGGGGGAAAAGAATGCTAGTAGAGGGTTAGGAAATGAGGGGAAGGTAGGTTTAGATGAGTTTGGGAGAGGTTTGGGGGTAGTTTTTAGGTTAAAATTTAATGTTTGGGAGGCGGGTCATTTAACCCTAGGGCCAAAATAGTCATTGACATTGGTGGGGTCCATCGATGTTGGCTAATATGGTGTTGATGTTGACAGGGTTTTGCTAATGTTGGATGACACCAAGCACTAATATCTTCATTCAAAACCAATGTCAATATCTTTAAAAAAACTCAAAATAGGAGAAAAGGTTAATTTTGGATCCCCAATTAGAGTAGTCAACAAGTCTAATGGATAAGCTAGCCTTAAAAGACCTTGTGTCGACTAAGTGCTACCTACATAGCTTGATTTAAGGTATTTAGCCCTATGTAGTTCTCTTATTGCATAGGGAAAAATATCTAAGGTATTGTTAAAAGTCTGTTAAGGGAAATGGTTAAAAAAAGGTAGGTTGAAATAGGTTATGGGACCTAGGGCTTAACATATAGGTCATAGGGTTGAGGGTTAGGGATATAAGTTGTGAGGTCTAGAGTTGTGATAGGCAGTTAGGCCTAGGGTGGAGAGAGAGGCAGTGAAGCATAAGGTGGAGATGGTAGAGTAAGTTAAATAGTTAGGTGGGTATATGGTTGAGCTAACCTTAGAAGACCCCATGTCTATTTAGTACTACCTATATAGACCATTTGAGGGCCTCAAACCAATGTAGTTCTCCTAGAATGAAGGTAAAAAGGTGGTGGTAGGTTATATTAGAAAGTATGTGACTTAAGGTGTGTGTTTGTATAGATACAGGCTAGGTACGTGTTAACACTATGAGATTGCCTACCAATGTTGTTGACATGGATGAGGAGGGATGTCATCCTACATTAGTGGGAGCACATGGTATTTTTAGGTTTAATGGGAATGTGATGATATTTTAGAGTCACATGGGATGTGATGTTGATGATAGCATTGATTGAGAGGTGGGATGACACCACCAACACCTTTCATTTTTCAACCAAAGAGTTTATAGTAACCCAAGAGGATGTGTATAAGATTTTATGATTGCCACTCTAGGGTGAGGAGCTCTTCTCATATTCAAAAGAGGAGCATGATATTCACATGGTGGAATTATTTGGAGAGCATGTTAGTGAGGTAACTTATCACTCAGTGAGCTCTGCCTATGAGCCACTGTACATTGCTAATGAGGAGTAGCATCAGTTGTGCATCCTAATGATGATAAGGATTATAGTGTATGCACTACCAGATGTAGATGGTGGGAGATTTATATTGAATTTATAGGTGTTTTGGCATATATGGTTGAGTAGTAGACCATTTTCACATGGGGACCAACTTTTTTGGCATAGTTATATAGAAAGCTATGGGGATTGAGACTGCAATGATGATACAGTTTGTGTGTTAGGCATTTACTTCATTATTGGTCATATGAGCATATCATGGTAACATGACCATTAGGGTTACCTAGCATGATTATATCTAGTTTCAAGGTTAGTTTCAAATAGTGGAGAGATGATATGGCCCAAACCTAAATAGATAGCATAGTGTGAGATATTGATCATTACAAGCACATGATAAAGGGATTAATCCATATAGATATTGTGTGGAGACCTTACTTGACATACCCTACATTTAAAGGACATGCATAGTAGCTTATAGGCTTATAGAGCACATTATGGGTTAGAGGGAGATGAGCCAACAAAGTAGAGATGGTACCCATGACACAGGTCAAGAGATAGTTCAACTTGATATAGGATGTACCTCCAACCTTCCCTTAATATAAGAGGGATGATATAGAGGCACCCCTACCCTTTCCCCAAGAGATAGATGGGCTAAATTCTGAGGAGTTACTAGTAGGGTTAGGTGTAGTACATCCTAGATGCATAGTGTTCTATCTTGCTTGGTAGACAAGTTTGTATCCCATAATTCAGGTTAGGAGGCCACCACCAAATTTATATAGGTTGATGAGAGAGAGACATACAACTGTACAGGGTTGGGATGTAGTGATACAAGCAAAAGATGTAGTAGTATAGGCTCGAGATATGGTAGTGCAGGCTTGAGATGTAGCTTAGGCACAAATATTGGTTTTATAGGGATAAGTGGTGACATTACAGGGCTAGATCAAGGCGTTATATGGCTAGGTTAGGGTTTTATAGGGTTAAGTTACTACACTGACAATAGAGAGGGATAGTTTGATAGTAGCAAGTCAGGCTACTCTTCCTCCACCACAAGAAATAGTACAGGTTAAGCTTTCAATAGGTATGATGGGACCATTGTAGACTATATCTCTAGTGAGGTATAACACTACCCTTGATGATATTACTTATTATGAGAGGGTTATTAGGGATTTCCCATAGATTCAGAGGTATTCTAATTTTAGAGAGTAAGAGAGATCAGTGACACATGCCATAGCTTCTAACTCATGCAGACGTAGACAAGTGGAGAGTGGTGATGAAACTACTTCTTCATGACCATGTGTATATCCTTGAGAAATCTAAGTGAAATATTTTGTTATTATTATATATTTTGTATGCACACTAGCCTGCAAGCTAAAGATGAGAGATGTACATTTTGAGGGAGAGATGATATTATGATGATGTATTATATATATATATGAGATGTGTTATTATGATTTTGAGATGCATTTATTGTGATAGTGATGGTTATTTTAATCTTATGTTAATTTTATGTCTATGTTGAGCATGTTGGTTGAGTTAGACTATAATTTCCCATACATGTGATAGTATATGCATAGTTGATTTGTTATCTTCCTCTTAGCATTTTTCCATATTTGTGATGGTGTATGCTTAAAATGGATAGGCTATTTAGGTTATTGTTTGTATGAATTTTTCATCTTAGTAGAGAGATCAACATGTGATTTGGATGGGAAATAAAGAGGCAAAATGCTCATGTACTAGCAAAGACCATAATCATAACATAAATAGGCTTAGAAATATGAGCCTCTTTCATGATTTGCATCATTTGACCATTTTGTTTGATAGATAAATGTCATGTTCACCTTGTGCTAAGTGAGTTCAAAGTCCCTTGAAAGAGTATGAGGGGAAAATGGTAAAACAAGTGAAATTGTTTGGGTAACATAACCTTCAAAGTGGGGATGATATGCCCCTACTGTGGGTGACTCAAGAGCTACTATAGGCAAGTCCATGACTTAAATATTTTTTTTTGTAAGTTGATCAATGCGGGAAGCTTACAAAGGGATTTTTTTTGTGTTGAGGTTGTATGAAGTTAATCAATATGAGAAGATTTTTATTTATATTTCCCTTTGATAACAAATCTTGGTATATCCATCCTTTAAGGGAGTGGTTTAAGCATTTGTGTTTGAGCTTAAATAGTTGTCCTTCAAGGGAATAGTCTATTGATAGTAGCAAAGAGAAGTTATGTACCTATCTTTCAAGGGAGCAGTCTAGATTGAGAACCATGACCTGAGAAATTATAACTTTTTTACACATCCCATTTTTTTATATACTTTTAGTCATGGACAAGACTACAGAGGCTTAGGAGTTTTCCACTTTGAGGGTAAAACCATAGCACTTCATAAGTTAACTAAGTGTGTAGGATTAAGGGCTAAGAGGAAGGGAGATGAATGTAATAGGGGTACTCAAGGGATGACCTCAAGTGAAACACAAGGTGAAGCATTACTTGGTTAACAAAATAAAGGTCATAGGTGTTGTTGACGCAAGAAATTGCACCCAGTGGCAGGAAAACAAGTTCTTACCCTCTCCTCACAACATGGAAACTCCTCTCTCACCTGTGAGATGGTGAAGCAGGAGAGGAGAGTATCTAGATAAGGGATATCTCCCTTTGATGCATCATGTTGTTTCTAGCAAAAGTTAATACGTATATATAGATATAATAAGGGGGGATGAAAAGGGAGAAGAAATGCAAAAAAAACAACCTACTCTAAAAGAGGTGATGCACCAAAATGAAACGTTGACCTTCACACATCCACTCTCAGAATTAGACAAATGCATACATACACTACGCACTTCACAGAAGGACTAGGCTACTAAAACTAGCAGGGAGGCTTCAATGGAAAATCCAGAACAGTGATCACCCAAGGTGTTTTGAAACACACACTTATGAAGTAATTTCTTTTGCTCCTTCACTCCCAAATACTGCTCTTTTCTTTTCAGCTGCAATAATGGCACCTTGTAGACAACAAGTCTGCTGGTGTTGAACCTGTGAGAGCATCAAAAGACAATGACTAGACACAAGCAAACATTCAACACATACACAGAAATGTCTATCCAAATGGAGGTAAAAAACTACATTTGTATTGATCTAGGTGAAATTTTACAGAGCTACACCCTTTACAAATGTGGAATATGATTACAAATGAACAAGTCTATAATATATATTAGAAGCAAAGAGGCCCATTTGGTGCTCCTTCTTATACAAGTGGCATATGTGTCCCTTCATGAAAAGAAACAAGTCGCTCAAAATATTAATGAGCTGTTCATTTGTCTACTCAAAATCTACATTTCTTGCTTGGGTGACTTACACGGTTTGCCTTCCAATCTAATGTGAAATAGAGAAAATAGTTGCACTATTGGCTGCTATCATTCCAAATGATCAATTCACTGACACTATTTCACTTGCCAAAGTCACTTCTCAAATTGGCACCACTTGGAGTTAACTACTTGTTCATTTCATGAATGTCTTCTTATCCTTTTCTCAATTTTGTCTCTATCTGGCTTGTTTGACCCCCAGGGGTGAACTTTTAGTAGGTTGCTACATTTCTAGCTCTTTTCAGTTAGCACCTATTTGTTTTGAACACAAACAGTTATTTCATTCATTAAACTTTGACAGCTTCATCGACATCCTCACACTTATTGGTAGTCAAATCCATGTTAAATTCTATGGATTTTCCTTCTCTTTAACACCTTGGTGGGTCACTTTTTACCTTGGATGGTCTGTGTAGACTTTGGACTACTGCCAGGCCTTTGCATTGTATTTGAAGCGTGCTCGAATTCCTTCAGACTTTTTGTTTGAAGGAATTCCTTCGGGCAAAAATTTTGAAGGAATTTAGGACTATATATTTTGATTAATATAAGCTTTGGACTCAACCGATCCTTCCATGCAAATGTTAAGTGCTTGCCCTATGAAAGGGCTTTTGACCTAAAGACTACCCTTTCCCTTTACCTTTGTGTTAAGCCGTGCCTGAAGGAATTTGGGACCTAGACTTAGTCAATTTTGAATGAATTAAACTTTGGACTTTGAACCAAATTGAACTTACCTGGGTCCTCTTCATTTGAAGTGTCAGCCCTCCACTAGGGCATTTGAACTTTAATTATTGAACCAAATCACTGAACCAATTATGTTGAAACAAGTAGAGAAACACTGGCATTGAATTGTGTAGCCCAGAAATGATTGCTTTTCAAATAGGAAAGGGAGGAGTTGACCATGATTTTTTTAGTGGGCAAAATTGGTCAACAAAATGGTGACTCACAAGGGAAGCATGCCTTGCAGTCCATTGGGCATGGAGTCAGATGTAGCGATGAAAGAATTAACAACAGCTGGAAAGATTTGAGAATCAAACATGAAGCTTTTACCCCACATGCAAATGGAAAATACGTAAGGCTAAAAACACTACTTATGCAAAATGCACTTAGGGAAAATTGGAAAAAACAACTAAAAACAAACTACTATATACAGCTAACCAGGAATGCTCACCTCCCTCCTAGATCAAAAGGAAAATTTCGTAAGTCCCCTTCTTGGTGAGAAGACTTACGGTGGTACGAAAGTAGCTAAAAGAAAATGAGATTTGGTGACCTGTTCCTCCTACCTGTCACCTGAGCTGGCTAGAATCTGAGTGGATCTGAATCAAACATACCTCTAACGTATATGTATTCTGATTATCCCTGGAGGCCTGTTGAATGCTAAACCTTCATATTGGTGCTCCTCACCAAGAAATCAATGGCTGTTGGTTCATCACTATTAGCCCTTTGGTCTGCACATTCCCTTTGTAATGTATCATGGTTCGGCCTATTTTATTTTGTCTCATTGAAGACTTTGTCAGACTCATCCTCTAATTCCTCTTGGCCTTCTTAAAGAAGGTTGACTGTGGTGATGTCTGAAATGGACTCGCAAAATGACTGCTCATCCCATAGAACATCACTTCTCTATTCAAATCTTACTTCTTCAAGGCATTCCTCTAGGAAGATAGACCTCTCCTTTTCCTCCTCAAAAATTAGGACCTCTAGATGTTTAAAAGTATCCTCCTGATTTTCCTCTAACTCAGGCTCTTCAATGTAGTCGACCTCATCATCAAAATAGTAAGGAAGTTCATCAAATAGAGGAGAAGAGAGCTTACCATGAATTTGTTCCTCTACGAATTGCTAGAACATTTACATATATGCAAGACCTACATCTTCTCCATTACTGATGAGGTCTTCACAGGGAGCATCAATGATGATTTCTTCTTCATTTTTGCTCATGGCAGCTTCTTGAAAAACTACAGATTGGATCTTCTGCTCCTCACTTGCCTCTTGCAGAATAGGTTCTTCCTTGAGAAGGGGTGAAGTGGCAAAAACATGTGGAAGAGGAGGCAATCCTTAAGCCAGAATCAAATGATTCTCCTCTCTCCACTTGGTCATCACTTCATCAATATTAGGCACGGCCTGATAACTCTCTTGGAAATGTGTAGGTGGGGTGTGTTCAGGCATGGAATGTGCTATTTGGTCTGAAGCATCCATCACACATTGGATGAGGAATTTCTCTCTGGATTCTAACTCTGTAATTCTCTTGGCCAGATCTTCTTGGAAAAGCTTTTCTTGGAGGTCTCTAGCATTATCATGAGCAGGGACAGTGTCAGCTTCTTTAAGGCTTTGAGAAAAACCTTGCTCTTCTTCTATTTTGCCCCATGATTCTACTATTCTCCCCCAATTCAGGGTTTTGAAATTGGAATTTTGCTCCTATAAACATGTAGCAACTTTTTTTTCTCCAAGGTCCTGGGGCTCCTCCACAAGGTCTGGAAATTTTAACTCTCTTTTAAGAAGTAGCTTCATCTTGGCCTCTAAATCTTCAATTTGTTTGGCTAGGTTGTCCTAAAAGAGTCTTTCTTGGAAGTCACTAGCATGATCCTCTCTAAAGCTCAGAGCTGGTCTCTAGCATTCCTTCCTCCAACTTAGAATTTGTGTATCATGTTGAAGAACTTGGGGAGGTGGGGAATGCAAGGAAAATATTATGGAAGAGGGACGTGCTTGTTGGTGGTTCTCTTCTCAATGGGAGATTCACAATATGAGGAATTTAGAAGGTTCATCTCCATGGGAGGCTATTTTAATGTCTTCTAGTGTTGGAAACTAGGCGTATGAGATTGGGAGAAACTATATTTGATGAACTGGAGTGAGCAAGTGTACTTTGATAAAATGGATTTGGTGTAAAAGAGGGGGTTTTCTTTAGGATAGGAGGGGGTGCATAAGGCTGACTGCCTTGGAAAAATGGATTTCTCCATTGTGTTGCCTCCTCTTTCATGGGTTACAAGGGTTGTGCTTGCCTAAACAAGCACTCCTCATTATACATCAACTCCTGTTAATATCTATACCACTCTTCCAGCCTATTAATTTCCATTATCTAACTCTCAAATTCCAATGCCACCTCCCTTATAGTTGCAGGGCAACTAGGAAAGCTGCTTGGGGGGAATGCATAAATATCTGGAGCCTGATTATATTCACATAAAGGAAAATAAAACCCATGATTTTGTGTAAAAGGATTATACATACAAGAAATGATTTTTGAATGACACCAGGCTGCTTAACTAGCTGATTAACTTGGAGTCACTAGATGCAGAAGAAACTTGATTTATTGTAATCAGACCAACATCAATCCTAAAACTTTACTGCATTGAAAACTTAGGTCCCACCAGGCATGCTAGAATTATTGATGCAGGAAATTGCACCTAGTGGTAGGAAAACAAGTTCCTACCCTCTCCTCACAACATGGAAACTCCTCTCTCGCTTTTGGGATGGCGAAGCAGGAAAGGAGAGTCTCTAGATAAGGGCTAGCTCCCTTTAATGCATCGTGTTGTTTCCAAAAAAAGTTAACAGGTATATATATATATATATATATATATATAATAAGGGGGGATGAAAAGGGAGAAGAAATGTAGAAAACAAACAACCTACTCTAAAAGAGGTGATGCACCAAAATGAAATGTTGACCTTCACACATCCACTCTCAAAATAAGACAAATGCATACATACACTACGCACTTGGTAGAAGGACTAGGCTACTAAAACTGGCAGGGAGGCTTCAATGGAAAATCCAAAACAGAGATCACCCAAGGTGCTGTGAAACACACACTTATGAAGTAATTTCTTCTACTCCTTCACTCCCAAATACTGCTCTTCTCCTGCCAGCTACAACAATGGCACCTTGTAGACAGTAGGTCTGCTAGTGTTGAACCTGTGAGAGCATCAAAAGATAATGACTAGACACAAGCAAACATTCAATGCATACACAAAAATGTCTATCCAAATGGAGGTAAAAAACTACATTTGTATTGATCTAGGTGAAATTTTGCAGAGTTGTGCCCTTTACAAATGTGGAAGATGATTACAAATGAACAAGTCTACAATATATATGAGAAGCAAAGAGGCCCATTTGGCGCTCCTTTTACAAGTGGCATACGTGTCCATGAAAAGAAACAAGTCACTCAAAATATTAATGAGTTGTTCATTTGTCTACTCAAAATCTACATTTTTTGCTTGGGTGACTTACATGGTTTGCCTTCTAGTTTAATGTGAAATAGAGAAAGCAGTTGCACAGTTGGATGTTATCATTCCAAATGATCAATTTGCTGGCACTATTTCACCTGCCAAAGTCACTTCTCAAATTGGCACCATTGGACTTAACTGTTTGCTCATTTTGTGAATGTCTTCTTGTCCTTTTCTCAATTTTGTCTCTATTTGGCTTGTTCGGCCCCCAGCGGGTGAACTTTCAACAGGTTGCTGCATTTTTGGCTCTTTTCAGTTAGCACCTATTTGTTTTAAACAAAAATAGTTATTTCATTTGTTAAACTTTGATGGCTTCATCAATGTCCTCATGCTTATTGGCAGTCAGATCCATGTTAACTTCTGCGGCTTTGCCTTCTCTTTAACACCTCAGTGGGTCACTTTTTACCTTGGACGGTCTGCGCAAAATTTAGACTGCTACTGGGCCTTTGCATTATATTTGAAGCGCACCCAAATTCCTTCAAACTTTTTGTCTGAAGGAATTCCTTCAAGAAAAAAGTCTGAAGGAATTTGGGACTATCTATTTTGATCAATATAAGCTTTGGACTCACCTGATCCTTCCATGCAAATGTTAAGTTCTTGCCCTCCAAAAGGGCTTTTGACCTGAAGACTGCCCTTTCCCTTTGCCTTTGTGTTAAGCCGTGCCCAAAGGAATTTGGGACCTAAACTTAGTCATTTTTGAATGAATTGAACTTTGGACTTCAAACCAAACTAAACTTACCTGGGTCCTCTTCATTTAAAGTGTCGGCCCTCCACTAGGGCATTTGAACTTTAAGTCTTAAACCAAATCACTGAACTAATTGTGTTGAAACAAGTAGAGAAACATTGGCATTGAACTGTGTAGCCTGGAAATGATTGCCTTTCAAATAGGAAAGGGAGGAGTTGACCATGATTTTGCTAGTGGGCAAAATTGGTCAACAGGTGTAAGGCATTTAAAATATTAGGTTTGGCTTTATTTTAAGAGAAGACAAGTGATAAGTTATTGAGCCATACTTTTGAGTTATGATGTAGGGTCTAAGCCAATTAGGAGAAAACTTACCCCATTTAATTTTCTCCATATTCGTCACATGTTGATTTTATTTTAAGATGAGGTCTCCAATTTTGAAATCTCACTCTTTGAGGTTTTTGTTGTAAGTGCATTTGATATGCTCTTGATAGATTTGGAGGTGGCTGAGGGCTATGAGATGGTGTTCATCAAGCAACTCAAGTGGAGCCAAATTTTCTTAGCAAAATTCATCATTAGTAAGTATGTATTTTAGAAAAATATGAAGAGAAGGAATCTAAACCTCAAGAGGCAAAATAGCCTCCATCCCATATACCAAGGAAAAAGTTGTAGCACCCGTAGGGGATTGAATGCTATTGTGGTAAGCCCATAAATCAAAGGGAATGTGTGTGTGCCAATCCTTGCTTGTATTGTTGGCTACCTTAATCAGAATTTTGGTTAATGTTTTATTAGAAGCTTCTGCCTATCTATTTTCTTATGGATAGTATGGGGATGAGAAGTTTAATTTGATTCCAAATTTATCACAAAGACTTTAGATAGTTTTTTTTTAAATATTTGCCATTATCTATTATAATTTTATGTGGGACATCAAAATGATAGATGATGTGATGGTTAAAAAATTCAACAATTTTGTAAGCCTTAATGGAGATGAAAGGAATGGCCTCAACCCAATTGGTGAAGTATTCAATGGTAGTAATTATAGAATGGTGACGGATGGATGAATGAGCGTTAATCTCACCAATTAGATCCAAGACCCATTGCGAGAAAGGCTATAAGTCTTTGACAACTTGTAATGCATGACTTGGAATGTGAAGGAGGTCAGCATGTTGTTAACATTTGATGCAATTTTGAACGTAATCACCACAATATTGATGGAGTTTTGACCAATAATAGCTGAGTCCAAGGATACGCTTGGTAATTATGTGACCATTGAAATGTCCATCATAAATCCCATCATGGACTTCCTTAATAGCGAAGGGAGTCTCAATACTAGTGAGTCATCTAAAGAGGAGACCATCAAAACCTCACTTGTAGAGAAGTCCCCATAGCATGGTGTAATGAGTGGCACATTTTATGAAGGAATGTCTCTCATTATTGGAGAGATCAAAAGGGGTAATAACAAAGGAAAGGTAATCTATGAATTGATTGCACCATAGGTCATGTGGGTTGGATGTTACATTTTTGATAAAGAGGATGTTAGTTGATACATAGGAAGGTAATGTTAAGTGATACACGGTGACATAAATTTTCAAGGAAGAGGGTGAAGAGGGTATGTGTAAAGCAAGAGAAACCAATTTGTCAAAAAAACTTGTTTGTAGATTGAGGAACAATTTCTAAGAGGTAAGAGTCAAATTATCCCAATAGCTTATCTACATGATGTTTATATTGTTGTAGAATTTTGTTTTTGTATAGGTAGGAACCATTAACTTAATTAACCACTAGCTGAGAATCACCAAAAATGGTTATTGATTTCATACCCAAGAAGATATTTGTTTGAATCTCTAAGATCAAAGCCTCATATTCAAGCATATTGTTAGTACATTAAAAATCTAGTTTAAATGACAAAGGCATGGGCTTTCCATCTAAAAGAATAAGAATGACCCCCACACCTCCACTGTATTGACATTTAGACCCATCCAAGAACATCATCATTTGATATGAGATGTCATTAGTGGATATAATTATAATGGATTCATCAAA
Organism: Torreya grandis; assembly: GCA_037957365.1. Classification (NCBI taxonomy): domain Eukaryota; kingdom Viridiplantae; phylum Streptophyta; class Pinopsida; order Cupressales; family Taxaceae; genus Torreya; species Torreya grandis. The sequence goes on along the minus strand of JARHVA010000988.1, from coordinate 2,404,233 downwards.
TAATTTGAGGTTTGAAGGTTGGTTGTCAGGTAAAGGGGTGGCAGCTAACTAGTTAGCAATCATTTACCCCTTGATAGACTTTGTTGAATAAAATATATGTCAAATTCAGCAAGGAACATGAGCCACTAAGCTACATGTTGGATTTCATATGGCTTGGAATGCATGTATTTGAGGGGATCAGTATGAGTGACCACATAGGTTTGGTGATTTAGGATATAATGGTAAAGCTTGGAGGCTAAAAAGACCAATGTGAGGCAAATATTTTTAGTATGGGTATATCAAGTCTCATAATTAATAAGTGTGCATCTTATGTAGTAAACCACCTATTCTTGATGGTGATCATTTTTAATGTGAAATCATAGCACCTAGAGAATGGTCTATTGCAGAGATGTAAAGGTAGAAAGGTTTATTTTCCTTAGGTGGAATAGGAACTGGTGGGGAAAGGAGATATTACTTGAGTGCATCAAAATCTTGATGGAAATATATATTCCAATGGAAGGAGACATCTTTTTTGAGGAGATGGTGAAAGGTTTGGCAATGATCTAACAACAAAGAGATGAAGTGGTAGATTGACTAAAGTTTGCCTTGTAGACTACAAAGTTGTTTGATATTAGTAGGTGGAGTTATCTCTAGTATTTCTCTAACCTTAGCAGGATCAACTTCAATACCACAAAGAAAAACAATAAAGCCTAATATTTTACCAAAAAGGACACCAAAAACACATTTGTTTGGGTTTAGTCAAACATTGTATTAGAGGAGATGAGTAAATATGATTATGATAATTATCAAGTGATCATGGCAAAGATTAGACTTTCCATGTAAGTCATCCATGTAATCTTCCATAATTTTGTGTAGGAGATCATAAAAGATGTAAGTCATAGCACATTAGTAGGTGTTACCAATGTTATTTAGACCAAAGGACCTAACCTGATAATAGAAAATCCCTCATGGGGTAATGAAGGTTGTCTTGTGTTGATCCTCAGGATCAACTAGGATTTGATTATATCTAAAGAACCCATCTATAAGTGATAGCATATCATGGCTAGTTGTTAGATCAACAAGTTGGTCAATACTTGGCAATGAGAAATTCTATTTTGGACAAGTGAGTCTTAACTCATGGTAGTCAATGCAAATGTGGACTTCTCCAGTCACTTTTATGATAGGAACAATATTAGAAATCTATTGTGGGTAGTCAATGGGTTGGATAAAGTTAACAGAAAGGAGGCATTGGATCTCTTCTTTGATAAGGAGAGCAGTACAAGGATGCATTTTATGAAGGTTTTGTTTAATAGGTTTATCATCTTCATTGGTGATAATGTTATAGGTGATGATAGAGGGGTCAATACTAGGCATGTCATTATAAGACCAATCAAAGTCTTTGATATGGTTATTAAGAAATGTTGCATAATCATCTTGCTTAGAGGAATCCAAAGATTGGCCAATCTTGAGGATGTGGGGGTTATCTTGAGAGGGAAAAGTGATGTCAATGGTTGATTCATCTAACATGGCTTGTGTTTTAGATGGGAATGATCATTGGATAGAGGAATAATCTACACCCATGTATGTGATAATAGCATCTTCATCAATTATTTTAGGATGAATGAGAGGAAGGGACCTTGTTTCCTTACCCTGATGATAGGTGAGAGGCCCCAAATGGATGGCATTTATTGCAAAAAATAGGATTTATAGATACCTCTGATTCGATAGGTGATGGTGGAGAAGAATGTGGAGAAAGAGAGACTTTCTCTTCAATAATTAGTACATGGGAAGTATTGATGAGTTTATTTTGTTCATCATAACCCAATCCATGCCTCTTTTTGTCATTTTCAATGGTTTTGCTAGTGGGATTTTCAATGGGCATATGGACACCCTGATTGTAATGACTTAAATTAAATCCTTTCTAGGCACACCTATAAAGATAGGTATGAGAGAAACTAGGCTTGCTTAGGAAAGAGAAGTCATAGATAAATGGTTGTGGCAAAGATGGTGGATTACTAACAGTGGGAGCCTGATCAATTCCCCCATTTGTGAAATTAGTTCAAATGTTAAGGGGGGAATAAGGGATGACCATCCCAATATGAGGATCATTATTTGGGTGAATATGAAGCTCTAAATTCTATTATGGAGTATGGAACATTTCAAGCATCAATAGACAATATTCTTCAAGTGAAAAATGTTTAAAATTTTCCTCCATGGGATCTTTGTCAAGAATTTGTATTGTTAGTATCTATGTAATCAGAGTAGTGGATCTTATGGAAGCTTTAGAAGTATCATGTAGATAAGATGATGTATTTAATCAAATGAGAACATCATCAGTATTATAATTCATGTTACATGTTTCAAATGGAGGTGGGTCAGTGGGTATAACATGCACTTGCCCATTATGCTCAAACTTGACATAGTGGTGCAAAGTTGAGGGTACACATGCCATAGCACATATCCAAGGCCATATAAGTAGTATGTTATATTGTAAATATCCTTATATAATATATAAGAGCTCAATAATTATGTAGGGACCTATATGGATATGTAAGATAATAGGTCCCACCATAGTAGTTATGGTATCATTAAAGGAGCAGAGCACTACATAAGTTTGAGACATGCAATTGTCAGGAAGAGCTAGATATTTGAATACATGGGTGGAAATAATATTAATACTATCTCCCCCATTGATCATGACTCTCTTGACATGAGTTTGATCAATATATGTGATAATAAAAAGGGTAGAATCCTAATCTTTAAGGTGTTAAGGTGGAATTTCTAAATCACTGAAGGACATCAAGGTGATGGAATTATGAGAGCTAACCAATGTTTCAAGAGGTTGGGGATCATCAGGTTGTACCTCAACCACTTACAAGTCACTAATCAAAGCTTAATGATGTTTGGGTGAGTTTTGTATTAACTCATATAAGGAAATTTTCACAGGAGTTTGTTGAATTTGTTTCACCATTGAGCTTTGACTAAAATCCAAAGATGTTCATTTCAGTACACCCAAAATGCAAATTTTTAGATTCAAAGGAGTGTCTTTGGAAAAGGGATGAGCCCAAGGAGTAGTGACTTTTTCCTTACTTTTATCCTTTTGGTTTTATGACTGTGTGGCCACATTAAATATATTGATTTGAAATATAGGTGAAGGAGGTGGTAGAGGGGGTATGACAACATATTTGGGTTTGAATTTAGGTGAATAGTAGGAGGCATTATGGATACCAAAGATGGAATAATAGGAAGGTTAACAAGAGCATCAACAAAGAGAGTGTTGACATCAAAGTATTACCAAATGACTGTTATGAGAGATTTACAACTCTTAGTATCATGTCCAAGTGAATGATGATATAGACACACTTGTGTATCATTAAACCAAGATGGCTTCAATCCAAGAGGAATATAAGGATTAATAAGAGGAAGAGTTATTAAAAAATATTTCAACAACTCACATAGGAAAAATCTCTAAAAGCTTGTGAGTTGTCTCACACTTGTTATAGTAATAGGTGTGGACACCTTATTTTGTTTAGGAGTCATACAAGTGATTTTTTGTGGTGCTTTTCTTGGTGGTGGTGGAGTTACATGTTTTTCTAACTCTTTCTTGGTGTTAAGTATCATGGTGTCAGATGTGAAAGGCCTACTAGGTGGTAGAGGTAGTAGTGGAGGTAACTTATCCTTTTATTTCTCTTAGATCAGTGATACTCTAACTAAAGTAGAGGGGTGTGGTCCCAAAATTGATGGTAATGTTGAGGGTTGAAGAGGGAAGGATCGGTGAGATTTAAGAAGCTTATCATTTTCCTATAGCTCAGGATATAAAACTCTAACTTATGGTTGGAGAGTTAGATCTAATTTTATCTTTGGATGAATTATATTAGAGACAGGGCATATGCCTAAAGACTTGATCTACTTTAATGTGGTAGATGCCTATGAGGGTGAGGGTTTTGACATAGATGGATGATATTTTGGTGATTTTAGTGAAGAAGATTTAGCATTGTTAAAGACCTTCGAGTAAATGGTAGTGAGAGGATTAGTGGTAAAGGTCGATACTCATTATGTTGGATAAGGAGTTTTAAGTTTGTCCTAAAATTCCATGTGATCTAGCTTCATAGAGGCAAGAAATTTGAGACTTTTCACCAACTGTAAGAAGGGTTTAGATGAAATTGATGTAGGCCTTATGGTTGCTTCTTTATAAGGTTGAGGTGATTGAGAAAGAGGTAAATTGTTGGTTGCTTCTACTTTGAGCCAAAGATGAGAAAGATCCATAACAGGGTCTTCTTTGATAGAGATAGGAGGAGAGGCATGGTCTTCTATGGGTGGAGGAAAGGTAGGCAAAGAGGGTTCATCAAGGGGGTAGAGCATAGGTATAATTGATCCCTCAACATGTGGGTGAGGGATAGGGAAAGTATGATCCTCCATAGGTAAAATAAGTTCTAAGAGTGGTAAAATTAGAGTAGGCATAATAGGTCTCTTGACTAATGTACGAGTAGATAACATTGACTCTTCTAGGCACAAAGGTGGAGTGGATGGGGTAATACTCTCTATCAGTGGAGGAAAGGTAGGTGAAGAGGGTTCTTCAAGAGCATATAACATAGGAATGATGTTTCCCTTAACATGTGGTTTTGGAATGGGTAGGGCATGGTCTTCAAGTGGTAAGAGGATAGGTAACATTAGTGCAAAAGGAACTAGCAATATAGGCTCCTCTAATGGAAAAATGAGTGGTAAAGGAGGCTCTTCCTCATGTGGGATGGAATGGGAAAAATAGGCTCTTCTACTTAGGGAAGAAGAATGGGAAAAACAAATGCCACTGACTATGGGGGAGGAGTCAATAAAATGGGTGCCTCTTGTTGTGGGAAAGGTTGGACTAGAGGTAAAGAAAAGACCATATTAATCATATGGATATTATGATCACATGAGTTAGTCATGGTCTAAATAATATTTTGATTGGGTTAATGGTTAGGAAAATGCTATTTGAACACATCCATATTTTTATTATTGGGCACATTAGGATTATCCAAGATGAGATCACCCCTATCAAGCATGTCTTGAACAATGTTCTTAAATGTTTTATAGTCTTTAGAAGTATGACCTTTAACTTGATGGTAGCCATAAAACTCATCCTCCTTATACCAAGTTGGAATAGGATGAGAGGGGTCAAACTATATAGGAGGTTTGATTTGAGGAAGGGTTATGACACCTTGTTGCAATAGTTTTTCCAAAATGGAAGTATATGACTCCCCAATGGGAGTGTATTATCTTTGTTCATATCATTGTTGGAATTGCTTGGTCAAATTTTGGGAATTTGAATAATTAGGTTGGTTTATGTTTGTAGAAGATAATTTAATGACCACTATGTTGGTGGTGCCTTTATATTTTTAGTTAGAAGGAGAATTTTTAGAAGAAGAAGAGTCATTTGATTTAGAATTGGATAGTTTATTGATTAAGCCTTTCCAGTGAGTGAAAAAATTTGTGATAGACTTGTCATCAAATTATCTAATATAATAAAGGTCTGTAATAGAAAAAAATTTATAAATGTTAATAGAGAAATTGTCTAGGAATAATTGTGTGAGTTGGTTAAATGAGAAAAGGGAGTGCTAAGTTATAGAGCTATAGCAATCTAGGGTAGCACCTGAAAGAGACATAAGGAAAGTGTGAAGTAATAACACATCATTATAACCTATTAAATAACAAGCATGTTTAAATTCTCATAAATGTTGTTGTGGGTCCTCTTTACTCTAGAAATGAGTAAATTTGGGGAACTCCCATTGGCTTCGATAATGGAAAATAGGCATAGAAGGATGGATGGGTTCATTACATATCTTATCATAAGATAACATATTCTTTAAACCCAAAATGGATGTACCTCAATTAGACATCTTATCCATCAGCATCTTAATGAGGTCTAGAGGGGGATTAGTTTGGGAGATACCCTATAAGTTATAGGAAACCTGATAGGAAGTAGAGGGAGTGTATGACATAGTTTTTTGAGGTTGTGTTAGTATAACATAAGTATAATGAGTCATAGGTTAGGGGTGAAAAGAAAAGGGGCTTATCCCATTGGGTTAGAGACTATGATTTGGTTGGATGTTGTTATTATAGGTTGGGTTATTGGCATGGTTAGACTAAATGAAGGGTGATTCATAACTCAAATAATTATAGGTGTGAGAGTAGAAGGAATAGGTACCACCAAATTCTAAAATGGGGTGAGACTTGATTGAACTACTTATGGTTATGAAAGTAAGGAAGTTATGCCAAGGTTTAGGTGAGATTGGGTAGTTGGTGATGCTAAACTTTGGACATTATTTATGGTTGCGTTACTTGTCAAGGTAGCGGTTTGATTAATCATGGGGAAAATAGTGGAGATAACTAAAACTAAAGTTGTCTCCATTAGAGAGGTTGGCATACCATAGAGTCAATCACCTGAAGATGTGGGTTTAGCTCTTGGCAAGGTAATGTTGAAGGGCTGCCACATTATGATCAAGAAATTTAACAAAATCTTGGTCTACTTTAGGCACAATGGGAATTTGGTTGGGGTTAGGAGTATGTTGTATATCTGAAGTATGCTCCATGATAGAATCAACTACAAGAGGGGAAGGTGGAAGTGGTTACTAGCTTATATAATCAGCAAGAATTTTGTCTTGGGGTCATGTCAATACCATGCAAGAAGTATAAATAGTCTTAATACTCTATATTAGTGATAGAATAAGGAAAAACTAGGTTTGGGTGTACGTAAATAGGTTATTTTAGTTTGTTGTTTTGAGAAAATTAAAATTACACAGTCACCAACATCGGTCACTTGATTGATGTTTGTATTAAAATTTTGTCGACATCGATGGGATTAACTGATGTTAGTAGGCTAAAGTCTATCAATGTCAGTATAATTAACTAATGTCAGTCACTATGATATCGTAAGAGATGGAAAATCCAACATTTTAGAAACCTAGAGGTAGAATCTAGGTAAAATAGAGGATGTAAGAGGTCTATGTAAGAAGAAAGAACACTCAAAAAACTTGATACATTAGGTCATATAAACTTAGTATTACAAATAGTGTTGATTTTTTGAATCAATGGAAAAATGTCTTTACCAACTCCAAAATATAGAAGGTAATAGAAAAGTAGAAAAAAAACATACAGCCACTAATTATTAACTCATAGAGATTAATTTTAGTCTCATGTTGGCTTATGCCTTAATTTGATAGTGAGAAGATAATTTGGTTAGCAAAGGCAATAGAAAGCAATCTAGAGCTAGTTTTAGGTTAGTTTTAGTGCTTAAGAGGAAATTTATGTTAGACTAGGTACGTGGCTTGTAATAAGAGCTTGCTTCTTTCACTTCATAGACATGAAGCCAAGCTAGGCTGCTTAGCCAAAATATACCTTATGCCTAGAGTTTATACTCTTCCAGAGAATGGAGTAGGTTCTCCCCTTGGTGGTGATATCCAAGTAGGATAGCTGGATAGGGTAAGGTGATCTACCAGGTGATGCAATCTTGATGGACCTTGTCTCAAGTGAGTTTATATGTTTATTTTCATGAGTGTGATCTATTTGTGTAACATATATGTACTACAATACATTCATAATGCTTGTAATTGACTAGGTGACCTAATATGCAGTAAGCAAATAATGAAGTGCAGTAAGTTTTAAACCCAAATCTGAAATGTTTAGATTCAAATGAAAATAATGATGAAATAGGAGTAGAGAATGAAATTAAATATCCTAATGTGCATGCAAGAAATAAATAAATAAGAGATTCTTTTAACTTGTAATAAAAATGATAAATTTCTTTTAGAGGCAAAGAGAAAAGAAGAGTGGCAAGGAAGAAGAAATTTTAGTTTATTACCCTTAAACAAAAAATAAAATATTGAATTTTTAAATTTGAGGGAGAAAAGAAGGAGAAAGTGTAAGAAATGAAATTTTCACTATAATGCACCTATATTAATTCTTAAAATAAGTAATGAACCCAAGTAAAACTCCAAGGTCCCACCAGGTGTGCCTCAAATGTTTCACTAAAATTGTGTCTATTTCAAGTCTAAAGAAAAACATAGAAGAAGGATAGGGATAAGTGTTAGAATGAACCTATATTAGTTTTCACACTATATCCAGACATTATGAGCACTCCTATTTGGTTGGGGAGGACTACTTTTAAGTAAGAAATCACTACCACAAATATGTCTATTAGTAGACATATGAGTGGGCTGCCAAGCTACGCACTTGTTCCAAGAAGTGTCAAACTTCCTTAGAAATGATAGTCCACTTTTAAGAAACAAAAGAGTGATAAATAATAAATAGAGAGGAAAAGGGAGAGTAAAAGAGAGATTATTCACAACCTGAGTGCAGTAGAGAGTAATTGATTACATGTGGTATATTCAGTTTATGTTTGGGAAGTTATTTGGGTAAGTTTTAGAAGGGTTAATAAAAACCCATAGCTACCAATGTCATTTATTCTACCAAGGTTGATGAACAAGTGTGACTGATATCACTTAGGCTGCTGATGTTAGTAGGGGAAATAATTTCCTATGAGCTTGTAAAAGGCTTTTCTAGGTCTAAGAAATGGTTTTGTTCAAGTCTAGAAGGTTGGGGAGAGTTGTGTGTGTGAGAGAGAGAGAGAGAGTATTATTTAGATAGATTTGGTCAAAGGTTTGGTGTGTTTGGAACAAGGGAAAAAAAGTAGGGTTGCTTTATAACTCCTTCATGGGGGTTTAGTCAAAAATGTGTAAGATAATAAATAGTAAATTTAAAGTGATTATAAAATAATTACTTAAAGACTTACAAAATAAGTAATGTACTTATATGTAGAGGTGATTGAATGATAAGTGTTAGATGGATGTATCCTATAAGGCTTGTTGAACTGATGCCTTGAATGGAGAAAGCAAGCATGTGTTGCTAGTTCTCAAGAGCTTAGTTCTTGATCTGGATTGACTTATGCAAGGTAAAAGTAAGCCAAGATGTGGAAAGTTTTATGCCAAAAGCCTATATGTGAATAGAAATGAAAATTCTTGATTTCTACTGACCTAAACATTAGTGTTAAGTTTAGCTTAAATAAATGACATCAGTGATCCCACCGACATCGGTCATGGGTTGACCAATGTCAATGACATGAGAATAGGTAAAATTACTATTTTTAGCCTATTTTTTATTCTTTCTCATGCCAAGTGTGGTATCTATTAGGAAACAGTAGAAATGGGAGGTTAAGAAGGATGTAGTTGGTTAGGAATTTATTTTTGGGGTAATAAAAATTCATGGGTAGTTAGAATAAGGGGACTAAGTCTTGAGATGACTCAGAGGGTAAGAATTAGTCTTAAGATGAGGTGGCCAAGTAAGGTAGCATAATTGGTTTTTAATTAACTTAATTAAATATTTTAAATTGATTAAATATGTGAGCGGTAAAAGCATGGGTTAGAGAGGATAATTATTATTATTTAAAATGGGCTCAATGGGGGTTTAAACATAGGGAGTTACACACGTGTGTGACATAATTTTGGTGTCTACACATTACACACAGTCTACTTTTTACACAGTCTATCTTGGAATTCGAGGGAGTTGGAAGGTCTAACAACCTGATAAATGGTTGAATTTTTTTGGAGAATGTATTTAAAACTTATATAATCTCCTAAAATTATCATTTGGTTTGATAAAATAGGGGAAGTTCCCTCTATTTTATCTCAGACAAAGGGCAATCCCTTTGTGCATAAATCATACATTTCTAATGAAGGGTGATAAAGGAATGAACCAAGAGATAATTTGACCTTGAAAGGAGGTTTTAAAATATGAAACACGCCTAGGAAAACATGATAAACCGTGTAAATAAGTTATAAATTCAATAGGGTGATTTAAACCCTCAAGTATGCAAGCAGACCTGTTATGCATGGTTAGGCCTAGAATCTAAATGGGAGGTTATTTGTAATTATAGACTTAGGTAAACATTAAAATGTATTTTGGAATGTTTTTAGGTTCATTTAAAATGTTTTAAATCTCTCACCTTGTAAAGGAACCACATGGAGAGCCACTTTTGGCTTAGAATCAACTCAGGCCTACAACAAATGGAGAAACAAGCTCAATAGGCTAAGTTGAAAAGCTTACATCTCCTTGGAAACTATTCATAGAGATACAATAAGTTTAGATATGTTAATATAGGTCTTAAACATTTATTTTGTGTAATTGGTTTGTAATTTTAATGTTACATATCTATGAACAAAACATAAGATCCTAAAGCACTTAAAACCCTTACAAACCCTGGTTAAGGACCAAATTAGGAAAATAAGGAAGGAAATGCATCTAAATGGACCATAATGGCTTGTTAAATGCTTTGAGATTATATATTACTCTCCATATACCATTCCCATCTAATTTAGTTTTTCCTTATATATATGGTTAGGGTACAAAATTTATTGTCTTCATTGTTTTATGTATTATGCAAGTTCTAAGAGGTTTCAAGAGATGAAATCAACTTTAAGAGGAAGTTATATACTTATATTAACTATCTATGTTCATTTCATGCTTCATAAAAACCCTTAAGTTTTCATATAGGAATCTCCATCTCATCTAGTTAAAACTAGCAAAGTGAGTAAAATGGTGAAAGTGTGAAAACTTCAAGTGGTAGCATATTTAAGGTGCACATAAGCAATCTAAATTCATAGATTGTCTTTACATATGTCATCAACCCCCTTGTATGTATTTTCATGAGAAAATAAATCCATTTTGTAAGCCAAGTGTGCAAGGTGTGTGAAAGAGGAGTTTCTTTGAATTCAAGCAATAAGGGATCATTTTTAGAGGAATCTAGGTGATTAGGAATACAACCAATGCATGGAGAAGCATGTCTACAAACCTTACCTCTTAGTCCAATGATCAAACATATCTTTAGTTATTTTTGGGATGTTTAAATAGGGGTTAATGATGAAGATAGTTTTCTAAGCTAGTAAAGCAAATTTCATGCCACATTTCAAGAGTTTCATGCCTTGGATTGACACTTATGCTTCCTAAATTTTCATGATCAATTTCACATTCTCTTCTCCTACACATGTAACTCTCAGTATGACACCTTTTTTGTGACCTTTGGGCTTCTTTTTTCTCTTTTCTCTCTTAATTTCTATAATAACTAGCCATTTTGGCCTTTGTAAAATATTATTCACCTGAGTATGGTGAAGCCTTACTCATTTGCATATCATGGATCAATAAAGACTACTAATTTTACCTCTTCTATGACTATTCATAATGTGTTCACTTTAATGATTTATCTTGCTTAGTGATGACTATTATTTAATTATCATTTTTGTATCATTTTCTCACCTATTTGTATCTTGAAAGCTTATTCTTGTAGGTCATGTGAAGTGTTCAGTGAAGTGTCAAGGTTAAGTGAGTCAGTTTATGCAAATAGTTCAATTCTAGGCCTCTTTTCTATTCTTCCAAGCCTAAAGATTCATCATAACCTTATAATTAAATAATGATGTGAGAAGATTTAGATTAGAGAAGTGTATGCCTAGTTAGTCTCTTCATCTCATGTGTGACATGTAGCTGGTTGATAGTCATCAATAAATTTGGTGTATCACCACCTTTAGAATAGTTTAATTTTAGTTTTTTCTCCCTTTTCCTTTCAAGCATAGGTGTAGTAGTGATCTGAAAGTGGTACATCAAGGGATCTATCCCTATCTATAGATTCACCTCATTATTAGGCTACCTATATCCTAGAGGTGTTTCAATTGTGCCACTTGGATGAGGAGATCTAAGACATCTCCTCAAAGGGTGAAAATCCAAGAGACAATAATTTTTAACATGCCTATTGGGACTCATTATCTAAGAAGCTGAAATATTTTTGGTGTTGTCTTTCAATACATTAGCCTTTGGAGGCATCTATCCAAGCATCAATGGTGACTCTAAAGTTACATCAGCTTATCAAGTAGCCCAAGTTTTCCTTTTAAATATTATTGGTAATTTTTCTTTATGTTCTTTCTTCCCAATGAAGTTTCATGGCTATTTTTGGTGTTGAGTATTGTTTTACACAAGTTGATGAGGCATCTCAATTTTATGGCATTCCCTATCAACCTTTGTATGATACTTATCAGCCATGTCATTATCCTTACCAACTCTAATATGACCCTTATCAACCTTTTCATGAGTTTTATCAGTCCTATAATGAGCCTTCTCAATGTCTTGTTCCTCTTAGTCAACCTAGTCAGTTCTCAAATTAGTCCATGTCATTATCCTTACCAACTCTAATATGACTCTCTTAGAATATGAGAGGTATAAGATAGATCTTGATACACAAAGGGGACATGGTCAACATATTGCTAATAATCTCATTCATAATGTGAGATATACTTTATATTTGATTAAAAGAGAGTGGGCACCTATTGAGAGAGCCAATTGGTAGAGTATTAGAAGTGAGATGTTAGATGTGAGTGGACTAGTTACATCCTTAGAAGATAAGCTAAGAATTCATGAAGAATATCCTCACCAAGTCTATCAACCCTCATATTCACCTCCCAAATATTTTTATCATTTCTACTTGACCCCTACGCATAATCCCAATCAATCTTATCAAAGTCATATTTTTCCCAATCAACTGGAAAAGAGAGTTAGAAAGATAAACCTTTTTTTTGAAGTAAATATTGATAGGAAAATTGAGTTGGCCAATAAGCATATGAATCATTACATCTCATCATTAAACATAGTTGAATATAATCCCTTGTTTCCCTCTCCCATTACATCCCCACCTCAAGAAGATACTTCTAGATATGAAATCCCAAGTTGGAGACAAGGTGGAGAATCCAAGCCTAGGGAGATTATAATTTTCTTGAACACTTCATCCACTCCTAAAATTAAATCACTACCTCAAGAAGAGACTCCTAATCCTAACATCCTATGCTAGAATAAGGTAGTTGAATCATGGGGAAAGAAAGGTGATAAAATCCTTGAGAGTGAGTGTGAAGTTGGGAAAGAACTTGTCCTATGCAAGCCCCTTCTATCCTTCCTCAAGAGACCTCTTATTTTCCATATTAACCTTCTTGTACTCCTTACCCTCATGATGATGCCTATATACTTTAAGAGAGAATTTTTCAAGATATCCTAGCCAAACAAATTAAAGAGTTAGAGTCAAGAATGAAATTGTTATGTCAAGGTGTGATGGAAGGTTTAGAGCCAAAAGAAGATCCCATGCCTAAACACACCCCATATAACCTTTGTCAAGAGATTGATCAAGCTCAATTAGATTGAAATTAATTGATTATCAAATGGAAGAAATAAAACCAAGTTATTTTAACCCAAGGTTTTCCTCTCCCTCCTAAAGAACTCCTAAAAGGATCCCTTACTATTTATTCTTAATCTGATGTTGAGTTTTATGTTCCACCTCCATCAACTAGTTCATCTTGTCCTCACCCTATTACCCTTTACCTTGATGGACCTATGGTGTGATAATTTGAAGAGGATCATTTATTTTATAATAATTAAAAACTCTTATTTGAATAAAACATAGCTCCTTAGTAACCTCATTAGACTAGGTCACCTGATTATAAAATGCCTAGCATTGTCAACACCAAGAAGGAGAAATAAATTGAGGATCTTGCAGTCCTTGAGAACCAAAGTTAGGTTATAATATTTGATACACAACTTAAGATCCCTCAATAGGTCTTAAATTTTCTAAAAGAGGTGATTTCTTATATTGAATCTTCTATTGTGTTGATATTGAAGAATGTCTTCCTTGTGTTAAACAAGGGTAAATTATCATTGGTTCTTCCATCACTATCTAAGATATCATGGATGGGAAAAAATAAGTCTCTAATCAGACTTGGGATAATTTTTTTGAAATCACTGGATTATGTTATACTCCTCTTAAATGAGGCTATGATCTAGTCAAAAATGGAGAAGGCAACCTTGACACTCAAGTAAGTATGCAAAGAAGTAACTTTTCAAATTTGTCCTTTCAAGAGGCATATGCATCCCATGATGATATGTTTGAAATCATCAAAATGGTTTATCATCCTCTTAATTATTTGTAAGAAACACATCATCTTTTTAAGGATAGAAAAATCTTTTATTGGCCTCAATCTTCCAAGGAACAAGAAACTACTCCTTTTGAATCCATGCCTACCAATAAGATACAAGTTGATCATGTGATGAAGAATGGGAAAAAGTATGAGGTATGTGTATAAATTCAAGAGGAATAAATTTACATTGGAGACCTATTTAAGGATGATCTACTTGAGATCAGATCAAGAGAAATGCCAAGGAATAGGTTTGATCTACCAAGCATTCACTCCAAGGAACAACATGCTTGGAACTTTTATTCATCTCATGAAGAAGAAGATTCAAGGAATTTTCATTTTGATCCTAGAAAGGAAGTGTGTTTAAATTCTAGTTGTGTATTATTTTTATTTTTCTATTTTCCCTAAGTGTTTTGAGCACATGTGTGTGTCTTGTTAGTGTGTTTACTTTGTGTGTGTGTGTCCTTTGTTTTGTGTGGTTGAGGTAATTAGTGTCTTATCCTGGTCAAAGCCTTATTTTAAAGTCTCAAATCTTATTTTTTGTCTTATACTTCATATGACTCCCTAATCCCATGGATAGGATAAGGCTACTAATCCTTAGTATAGTAAGTATACTACCCCTATGAGTCACCAATTTGTTGACCAAATTTCACCCTCTAGGTCAAATTAGGACCCATATAGATAAAAAAATGATATTTAGGTATTTTTATGGGTCTAATATTTTTTCATAGGGTGTATTATAAGTATTTTTATGTCATTCCATGTCATATTAGCCTTGGTTATTAGTCATTTTAATCCATATGTCTTTTGAACCATTTAAAGGTCATAAAAAGAGCATTAAATGAGTTGTAAAACATCCATGGGAATTTGAAGGTTTAAAAATGTTATTTAATATGCCATGTGTCCTATTATTCCTTAATCAACTATTTATAATTGAAAAGTGGTAGGTTCTTCAGAAGAAAGAGCAATTTTCTTGGAAAAATAAGGAGTTTGGCACTTATACGGCCCATGAGAGAGTATGACACTTTGGATAAGGTTGAGAGATGAATATTCATCTTCATTAAACTAAATTCCATGTTTTAAATTCTCTAAAATTTCAAGAAAGGGTCTAAAACTATAATGTTCCTTCTTTGCCCTTCTAGACACATAGAAATGGTTAGCAGGCTTATACTTGGTACGAACAATTGGAAAGGTTAAAAATCAAATGCCTTTGGGAGGTGAAATTAAAATTATATATATATATATATATATATATTAATTTACATATAAATTTTTCAATTATTGGTTAACCATTATTTAAGAATCATATTTAACAAGTTGACTATGTTTTTTTGCTTACTATTTCATGCACCCTATAGGTTTTGATCTTATTTGGATGATTTAATACAATATAATTGTTATAATTGACTCAAAATGACATGTAAATATTCACATCATGTTTTTCATGTTTGATTTATTTTTTAAAGGTGTTGGATAAGCCAAGTATCTTAAGTTTCAAGAGAAGGCACCATTTTATATTACAAGCATGTTTCCACCATTTTTAGATCTTTTGCTTTGATAGTGGTTTATGAAGGTGATGATAGGTTGGTGTATATTTTTTTTATTCCATATTAGTCCCATAACCTTTAAATCTCTTTCCTCTAAAGCAACATTCCTTGATTTTGCAGTCATAAACACCATACAATCAATCTAATTTATAATTATCATATACAGTCAACTAGGTGAGTTGTGTAAGGCTATTAAACATATTCATGGAGGATTAATTATTGTCTCAATGTTTTTAATAGTATATTATATCATTAAAAAATAATTTAAGATCAACTAAGACCATAGAGATCATGAGAAGACAAGTTTTAATATGCACACAATCTTCCACCATTAATGAACATGTACAGGTATCTCATGAAGGCCAATCATGATTGAAAGGGAGTATCTAAGATAATAAATGTTGTTGATAGTAATAAGAGTCTATTTGAAAAAAAATTAAAGGTACCAATATTCATTGAAACTCATAAACCATGCACACTACTTATTGGTGCATCCACTTCCTGTACATTGGAATATCCACTTATAGGTGGCACTAGCAAAGGTATGAAGGTACTTGTATGGAGTAAATTGAACATGTTGAAAAACTTATTGATATCCTAGTATGTTATGTAGACCATGTCAGACCTATTTTTAGGGTTATATGAACAAATTCAATTGGAAACTACTATGATAACATGAGATGACTATGTTCAGAGATAAAATCACCAAACCTATCAAAATAGAGGTCTAGGCCTTTTTTCAAGGTTTCTCATACAAGGTTGCATTGGGTTATAATAACTCAAAGTATACTTATCTTCAAGCTCCCACATATGTCTATCATTTTTTAAAATAAGACAAGTGCTTTAGTTGAGGAGGATGGTTTTCGAGAGCCCTCAAGTTGCTCTTTGAATATTAAAATTCCACAGTGTCATCTACAACAAGATGAATCAATAATATTTTTAGGCCCAATGATTGGATTTGATATTTTAGATTAAGTTGGAATGTCTTGTTTCACTAAGGAACACAAATTTTTTCAAGATAAGCATCAAGGCATGCATGTAAGGTGGTTTTCATTCATTAATGGAAATGAGACAATCCATACACATGGCCTAGGCATAGTCACCTATAGCCAACCTAAGGTGAAAGTTTGAAAAGGTGTTTCTTTCTTGTGGACCTAGAGCATAGTCACATAGATAATTATGTGGACCTTATTGAGAATAAATACCATCAATATATGTTTTTATATTGATTTTTTATCATATAAACACCTATAAGTGCCTTACCTACAGACCAGTCACCTATAGCCAAGGGTCAAACTCTCATATCAAAGACATAGGCATGAAGATATCAAATTTGGATAGTATAAGATGATTTAAAATGACTCATATGATCCCAATATGATTTATAACCTATTTTAATATGAATCTTCACCTACAAGGTGTCACTCTTTCCAACACAGTTGATTATGTTTGATTGAGAGAGGCAGTGAACATAAAAGGTAATGCTCTTGATGTTGGTGCATCCCAAACATGAATTAATAGATGAAAACTATTTATATATGATCTAAGAAGGTTTTAAAAAGACCCATTTCATTATTTTCAATTATAATCCATATAAGGTCACCTATAGGTGTCCCTCCAAAATAGAGACATAGTCAAAAGTTATACATAGTCTTGACCAGGCAAAGAGTATGAGGAATATGTGAAAGTTTGGAGGGATGAATGAAAGTTAGAACACCTTCATCACAATCCTAAAATTCTCATGGTGATATTAGGGTAGATACAAATAAAATAAATTTTTTAAACAAGAAACACACAGTCCATACCCCAAACATTGCACATAGTCTACCTTTTACACAGTCTATCTTAGAATTAGAGGGAACTAGAAAGTCTAACGACCTGATCAAGGGATGAATTTTTGTATATAAGGTATTTAAAATTTATACAAGCTCTTAAAAAGATCATTTGGTCTAAGAAAATAGGGTAATTCCCCTCTATTTTGACTTAGATAGAGGGCTCTCCCTTTGTGCATAAACCCTACATTTATGAGGAAGGGTGAAAAAGGAATGAACTACGAGCTGATTGGACCTTTAAATGAGGTTTTAAAATCTGAAACACACTTATTTCATCATGATAAACCATGTATAAAATGGATAACTTCAATAGGGTGCTCTAAACTCTGAAGTATGCAAGTAGGCCTATTAGGCATGGGTAGGCCTAGAATCCAAATGGGAAATCATTTTTAATTTTAGCCTTAGATAAACATTAAAATGGATTATGGAATTTTTTAGGGTCATTTAAAATGTGTTATATCTTTCACCTTGTAGAGGAACCACATGGAGAGATACTTTTGTCTTAGAACCAACTCAGGCCTACAACAAATGGAGAATCATGCTTGATAAGCTAAGTTGAAATGCTTACATCTCCTTAGAAACTATGCATAGATATCCAATAATTTCAGAGATGTTAACATAGGTCTTTAACATTTATCTTATGTAATTTTTTTGTAATTCTAATGTTTCATCTCTATAAACAAAGATTAAGATCTTAAAGCACTCAAAACCCTTGCAAACCCTGGATAAGGACCCAATTGGGTAAACAAGGAAGGAAATGCATCCAAATGAACCAGAATGGCTTGGGAAATGATTTTATATTATATAGGTATCTCTAGAGACCATTCCCATCTAATTGAGTTTTTTCCTATCTATAGAAACAGAGTAAAAATTTGCTTTTCTTGATTATTTTATGCATTATGCAGGTTCTAAGAGGTTTTAAGAGATGAAATCAACTTTTAGAAGGAATATAAACACTTATCCTAACTCCATATGGTCATTTAATTCTTCATAAAAACTCTTAAGTGTTCCTAAAAGTAGATCCATTTCAGCCAATCAAAACTAGTAAAGTGATCAAGATGGTGAGAAGTGTGAAAACTTCAAGTGGAACCATATTTAAGGTGAACATAAGAAATATAAATCCATGGATAGTATTTACACATTTAATTCACTCCCTTTTATGGATTTTCATGATAAACTAAAGATATTTTGGAATTCAAGTGTTCAAGGTTTGTGAAAGAGGAGTTTCTTTAACTGTAGATAGTGAGGGCTCACTTTCAAAAGAATTCAATTGATTAAGAATGCAACCAATGCATGGAGAATCATTTCTACAACCCTTCCCTCTAAATAAAGTCATTATACCTATCCGTAGTTATTTTTGGGATGTTCTAATAGGAGTGAATGATAAAGAAAGTTTTCTGAGCCAACAAAGGGAATTTCATGCCACATTTCAAGAGTTTCATGCCTTGGATTGACACTTATTCATCTTAAATTTTCATGATCAATTTAAAATTCTATTCTGATACACATGTAACTCATCCTTTTAAAATGACACCTATTCTTATGACCTTTGGGCTTGTTTCTTATCTTCTCTCTCTCAAGTTCTATAAGAACTAAAAATTTTAAGCTTTTTAAAATATGCTCCACCTGAGTATGGTGAATCCCTACTCATTTTCATACCATGGATAAATAAATACTACATATTTTACCTATTATATTACTATCCATAGTGTGTTCACTTGAATGATTGGTCTTACTTAGTGATGATTGTTGTTTCCTTAGCATTATTGTATCAATTTCTCACCTATTTATATCTTGAAAGCTTCTTCTTAGAGGTCATGTGAAGTTTTTAGTGAAGTTTCAAGGTTAAGTGAGTTAATTTATTCAACTAGTGCCATTATAAGACTCTTGTCTAGTCCTCTTAGCCTAACATTTATCACAAACCCATAATGAAAATACTGATGTGAGAAGATTCAGATTAGAGAAGTGTATGCCTAGTTAGTCTCTTGGTCTCATGTGTGACATGAAGTTGGTTGGTATTCATCAATAAATTTGGATTATAACCATCTTTAAGATAGTTTAATTTTAGTTTTCTCTCCCTTTTCCTTGCAATCATAGGTGTAGTGGTGATATAAAAGTGGTACATCAAGGGAGCTAGCTCTATCTAGAGATTCACCTCATTCTTAGGCTACCCATATCCTAGAGGTGTTTCAATTGTCCCACTTGGATGAGGATAGCTAAGATATATCCCCAAAGTGTGAAAATACAAGTGACAACACTTCCATAATTTGTCATATATCTCCAAAGAATATCTATCTTTGTTGGAATATATATATATATATATATTGGTCTAAAACCATCAATATCAATAATCTTTGCACCAATATGTTAAAATAAATAGAAATATGCAAAGAACACATAAATATTTTAATATAATTCACCAAAATTAGCAAATATGTTATAAATTTTCAAAGACCTAGCCCTCTTTCTAGCACCAATAGAACACGTTCCTTGTTGATGCCTAAAAGTGTATCACAAGTGGTTCTTACTATTTAAGAAACACTACTCATTTTTTAATCCATATAGTCCAATTCATGAGTTTTAGGTTATGATAATATTACTATATTTGGTGGAATAGAGGTAGAACAAGTAATTGTTTCACAAATTTATCTTAGTTGGTGAATGGGATCCACTGTGGCTTAATAGTTAATCTTTGATTTTGTATATGATCAATGCTATTTAAAGTGAATTATGCTTAAAACCTAAGTCTAAAGATAAACTAATATGATTATTCACAATGAATATAATCTAAGGTGAATTGATAAAAAGGAGAAAAAGGAAGTGTAAAAAAGAAAAAAAGTGTTGTTGATCTCTATTTCAAACATTATGACAAAGTTCTAATTTCATATGAACATGCATTTAACCAATGTAAGACATGAAGTATAATAAGATCAAATACTACCATATATTAGATAAACATCTAAGGATGGTGTGAAAAGATGAAAATAAGAATAATATTTACTTTAAGAATGTCACCCCTTGTAAGCAAATAGTGTTATCCTAGATGTAAATATATTAAATAAAGTGAAATAAACCAAAGAATTTTCAACTAGTCTAACATTAGCACAAATTAGCAACTCTGTATTTAAATATGCACATCTATAATTCATAAAAACTATTCAAATATGAAGATAAGATCAAACAAATGAGAGGGAAATGATGATACCAATTCACACAAGCAAATGTGGACAAACTTTGTAGAACTCCTTACTTATATTAATTTTCTCAAAAGTTACAAAAATAGATTTTTGGCTCCAAAAATTCTCTTCCTCTATTTTTTTACAATGGGAAATACCTCTTTATATATAACTTTCATGAGGTATGTCAGTTAGTCATGTCAAAAATTAAGGATAGTTATCCTTTTACAATGTTTTGAGAACCTTTTAGACATTCTAAATTGACTAACCTATAGGTAATGTGCTTTCCAATTTGCACATGCCTCTACAAAAGAATATTCCCTTTTAAAAAATTATACAAGCTTAATTACAAAAAAAAATTATTAACTTGGATACCCTTTTTTTAGTTTATTCTTTTGCCTTCCTTGCAAGATATTCACTTTATAATTTTGTTCATTGATCAGCTAGACATCAATGATAGGTCTCATGAACAATTCCTTTTCTTGATCTTCAAGGCCCTTGAGATCCCTCTCAACCTTTCCAAAACTTGTTTGATGCTCCTATCAACTCCTATCTTCTCCTCTGATGATAAAATTAGGCCCATGATCTTCTTAATATCATCCCCTATTTTTCCTTGTCTTTGATTCCTTACTTCTTGTATGAATTGAGTAGTTTTATGAATGAGCTACTCATCAATGATAAGGCCTAGTGGACTAAGGGTGGTGGGTTCTTTGATTAAGTTATCCAAAATTTGTAATATCTTGCCTTATTGTTGTTTAAGGTCTTTAGAAATGTCCTCCATCTACTTAGACCAACTACTCAGGGCCTTGATCTTATCAATTGATATAGCCATATCCATATTAAGGTGGGCTAGGTTGACTATCCTTGATAAAATCCTTCACTTAATAGATTGAGGCTTACCATTGGCCTAGTTGGCCTATAGTCATTGTGCTTTTTTTATTCACTACCTCTTACCTAATCTTGACTGACTTTAAATAATTGAAAAAATTAGTCATGGTGTCCTCAAATTGCCTAAATTTATCTTCTTGGATTGACAAGATGCCTTGTTATTTTAAATTCTTTTTCTACAATAAGATGCCCTTGATCATTATCTATAACTAGTCTAACTAAGACTAATCCATTTTAAGAATATTTTCTTCAAATATTGGGTCCTCTATAGGCTTTTATCCTTCAACTAGAGTTAATGCCACAAAAGGTTCCACTTTTTGGAAAGTGAAACCCTCTCCACCAACCATGGCCTTCTTCTTAGTTACTCTCTATAAACTAGCAATTATTGGGTCAAATTTGACACCAACTAAAGATTATATCACCTTTGGAGCTAAGGTATCCATTTTTCCTCCACTTGATTCTCTGAGAGAAACCATCCCTTTTTCTTCTTTTTATAAGGTAACTATACATGGCTTGACCTCTTCATGAATTGGGATAGTGATTGCTTTCATCATTACTCAAGGATGTTGTACAGTAGGTATCCTTTGTAATTTTCCATAAATGAACCATTCATGAATGGTTGGATCTTGAATCAATTTTTCTTCACTAAAGAGATTGATTTGACTAAAAGGATGAGTGAATGTCACCTTGAACTTCTTGGTTTTAACTGGGATAATGGACAAATTGGGATAATGGAAAATTTTGCCTTTCTTTTGGTGGTGTCTATAGGAACTAGATCCAACACTTGCTTCCCCTTTTCTTTCTTTACTTCTTCCATTTCTTCATCATTTGAATCATAGGCTAATGATAGAATTTTGAGGGCATCTTTAATTTTCTCACTAGGGTTTAATGATACTATGTGAACCTCTTCAACTAGTGATCCTTGTTCTTTTTCAGAGCTTGAAGATGATGTTATTTCATCAAGTCTTTTCTCCTCTGGCCTTAGCTCAATTTTTGCCTTAGTTTTGGACTATGTATTTAGTTGGGCTGGTGAAGATATAGAAAGTGTACCACTCATCAAATCATATTGCCTTGGACCCAATTTCCATTTTTCATCACTCCTTTTTTGCTCCCTTTATATTCTAGCCTCTAGATTAATGTTGTGCCTTTTTAATCTAGTGGTGACCTCATATAATGAAGAGGCCTTGGTATATATAGGGTCAAAAGGAATAGGTCAGTGATCATAATGGATATTGATTCCTTTAGCTTTCAAATACTCCTTGACTCTTCCATGTGGATCCCACTACTTTAGCTCATCAATTTAGATATTGAATGAGGTTTTGTGTTTGGAAGTAGCCTCAATGGTGTCCCATAACATAAACATAGTCTTACCAATGGTTATGGGGAGGTTATGAAGTATCCCCTTCCTTTTAGTTTTTAACAAACCATCTATTCCATTGCATAGTTGATAACACACCTCCTACTTTGCTAGTTTTATGGGAAAATGGATAGGCAGTCTGAGTGGGGTGCATTATGTTCCTTCAATCTTAATGATTTTACAATTAGGGTATAACTAGATGTCTCCCATGGATTTGATTAAATTTTTGATTAAGGGGTTAAATCTTGACATTGGATTCCCAGTTATGGAAACTATTATGGATGGATAAACATAGTCACAAATGAAGTGGATGTGGTCCTTGTACTTGAACATGTGTAATTTTGAATAATATTGGGAAACTATTTGTGTCCCATTAGGTGACCATTCTCTAAGGTTGGGAATATTTCTTATGGTAAGAAGTGAATATATGAGGTATGACATCATATAAAATTGGGTCCTAATATTCTTTCTAATTGCAAAAAATAATCTACTTAAATAGGTGTTGATAACTTCACCAAGAGGAGGGGTGAGGTGTTTCTCAATCATAAAGTAGACTAAGGGCACCCAAATTTTATCCACATATGTAGTAGTGGTTTCACTTTCACATATCTTATTCATCATAGCTATGATCATTCTTATTCTATGTCTAAATTAACCAATGGGTATGACGCCATTGAAATCAAAAAACACATGATTCCCAGAGTATAGCCACAAGGAAAGGATATTCTTTAAATCATTATCTTCAGCCTAATTGTTGATTTTGGTTTGGTCTACTTAAGTTTTAGAAAGCTTGTAATAGTTTTAAAATCCTATAGGAGATATGTAAGAAATTTTATTGAAACTACCCTCGTGAATAATCATGCCCTTATCTATTTTTCCATCTTTAAAAATAGGTGAGATAATTTCTATACAATGAAGTACCTCTAGTTTTGTTGTAGAATAATGGAGACCTATCATTTGAATTATAACTATATCATAGTATAACCTCCTTACAAACATATTCTTATCCTCTTCTCTTGTGATGGGATTTTGGTTCTCAATGGTCCAAAAAAATCTTGACTAATTTTTATCCCCTATATTTAGAGCTATGGTGTTAAACTATGTGTCCTTGAAGAATCTTTCTTTTGCATCTAAGGTCAAATAGAGCTCCACATCTTCTCTAGAAACAATTTTCTATTATGCCATGGCTATGAGATTCTCTATATTTCTTTGTAATCATCTATAGTTCAATTATAGATCTAATTATACTTACACAAGTGATAATCCAATATCATTCAGCTTGATTACAATGAGCACAGGGTTAAATTAGGGTTTTCATATTCACAAGGTCTTTCTTGAAGGTTTTTAAATCTCTTTAATTACAATATATATTTGAACTTATGTGAGATTTTTAAATTATATTATATTTATATCTTTGTATTTATACCTTTACTTTTCTTAGATCTACAAAATCTTTAAATTGGCACACTTTATTTACGTGGATCTGATGTGGCATCATCATGTCACCCTACTCACTAATATTTAAAATATGATTATATATCATTTTTGGACACGTGTCAATATTTTATTAGTTTTGGTCCCTTTTAAAATTGTACCTCACCCCACATTATTATATTTATTTATTTGGATTTACATGGTTCATTGATCTTGATCAAAGAAATTGAATGCTATTAGCTACTTATTATATTATTCATGGTTGTCAAACTTATCACTTCTACATTCACCATAATCTTTGTTGAAATGTCAAAGTTGATCTCACATTGTTAGATCATCTCTACCCATGTTAATGCACTTTGTTAATCTTGATCTACTTACCTACATCTCCTACTCTACGGACCATTGATCAGAATTTGTATGATCATCTACATACTATCAATCTTTGAAAGATTCTCAAGATTTAATTTATTACTTTCACCTATGCCACATATCATATCCACATTCATCCTTGGGGATTTTGAATTTTCAACCTTCATCACGTGATGTTAGATCTTCATTTGGTTGGATCAATGCACTCCATGAGATCTCAATCTGAGGGGTGGAACACCATTATCTAATCAATTTTCTTTCACTAATATTGTGACACTTATCACTTTCTCACTCATTACAAGGATTTGAATCATCAACGTTCATATTTCACTATCATGTCTCCTTTGATGGATCAATCATGCTTTGTCGAATCATATTTTATTATGTATCATTAGATCTTTGGCAAGGTTCCCATGATGGTGACACTTATCACCCTCTCACTTGTTTTAGAGTTTCATGAAAGTCTTGAATTTAACACACATTGTTAGATCAATCTTGCCTGAGAAAATGTGTACCATTGATCCTACAGTCAAAAAATATATTAAATCAAGCTTGATAAATATAAATAACTTAGGTTAAATATTTTAAATTAAGGTTTTATTCATGTTGATAAACATGGTAAAACCTTAGGATAAAATTTTGGGCTAAGTTATAAAACATAATAAAAGGGACCTTGTTAATGATAAGAGATAATTCATAAAGTTTTAGCCTAAGGTTTTTATTTTACTCAAAAATATAATCAAAACCTTAGGATAAATATTTATGACTTGTCTAGGATATAGCAAAAGGGACCCTGTATTATTTAAACCATGCCAATAATAAAATAGACCAATAGATTATGGGATATAAAGGGACCAAGCATAAGATTTTTAGACTAAGGTTTAGTTGTGTTGAAAAACATGGATAAGCCTTAGGATAAAATTAAGCCAAGTCCATGGCACAAATAACTATTCCTATGTAAATTATTCCCACATAATTTTGAATTTAATTAAAAAGGGGATCTAGGTTAAAACATTAGACTAGGGTTTTAACATGACTTAAAATAGATTCAATTAATCTTTGACAAATGAAAGGCTAGCAAAAGATAAATTTAACATTGAAGAACAAAACCCTAAGCATTCTCATTCCCAAATGATATTCCATTAAAGCTGCAATATAGAATCATAGTCAATAATCATTAGCAACATTAGAAGGGATAAAACCATGATCACTTGAAAACATGTCAATTAACCCAAATGAGCACTAGGTATAGATAATATATAAATAAATATAATGTGAAAACATGATAATATTACTCTAATAAAGTGATTTTCCAAATTTAAGGTACGAATTGCACAATATAAAACAAAGGTCCCCATTTTTAGGAATGGGGGTATGTTGACCAAAACAAGACCATAAGTCAACTTATTTTCTTACGTATATTTACACACCTTTTTTTTAAAAACCAAAATTCTTAGGAATATTGAAGGGTTATATGGAATAAATATCCGTTTCAAGAAGTTTTGGTTTGGAGGTCTATATGTTATGAACCATCATTAAGAAGGTGGACCTCCAAAACCCTCCTTAAACCCTACTATAGACTAGTTTAGAGAAAAGTGAATATTTTTGTATGCAAACACCCATGAATCACCTGATAAACATTGGAAACATGAAGTACACTTAGATAAGGTCCTGACCATGGTACTGTGTTGTACATAATTATACATATCTATCAAAAAATAGTGTTTCTTTAGGAAAAAATGTATAAAAATAGGTAGAATGAAGTTTAAGAAGATGCCAATCATTGGAGAATAATTTTTTGCATTTTTTCCACATTTTAAAGGCATTATATGTCTAAGGATCTACCTAAAAATGCCTCTATGAGTTTCTTCTAATCAACCAATCTATAGGAATGAAGGACAAGGTGACCTAGTCACCTAGTTTGACAAGTTCATAGATGTTTCTTACCCAAAAGGACCTATGTTGTGACATGGGATGTTGATTTAGGTATAAAAATCACTCTTTCACAATTTTATAAGGTTTCATATAGGGTTTTAATGGCCATCAAGTACTAAGAGTTAGGTGACTAGGCCTGATTGGCCTACTAGACCTACTTGGTCAAACAAGTAAAATGAAGAATGGCATAGAGAACTAATGAAGTGAATTAATTAAAATTGTAAATCCATACTTAACTAATACTTAGAAGTAATAATTTTGTATAATTGGTCTTTAAGTGGAAATTTCATACATAAGTAACTATTAAGTGGTAAACTACAATAGTTGTTTAACAAGATAGAGGTGTATCATGCTTCAATATGAGGTGGAGTTATTCAAATACATCCTCAACTACCTATTTACAATTCCAAATAACTCATTCAAGAATCATGAAAGATCATCAAACATGGAGAGTGTTTTACATTACTATTTGTAACTAGTTGTAACTAAAAGTAATAATTGAGTTAATGATTAGTCATTGTTGACCTTTTATTCTCTCCTCTATGTCATATTATCTAGATTATTAGCTTCATTTTTTCTATATATTTAGGGTTGTAGGCACCTTATAGGGATCCCTCTCTTGGGTAGGTGGAAACTCTACTAAGATAGAACTTTGTAACCTCTTGGATTAATAAAATGGACTATTACAACTTTTTTATGATTAGATTATAGTGTGTATATGTTTTTTAAATTGTGCATAAGTGGTATGAATCTTCCCTTGTCATGTCCTTGCCTCACCTATATGTTAATGACTTATGTTATGCAGATTATATGAAGTGTCAAAGGTTGGTGAATATATTTGAAGTAATACGTAGCTAGAAGTGTCTCAAAGTATACCTCTTACCCATCACCTCCAAGTTAAATCCACTCACCATGACCTTCATGTAAAATAATATTGCATAGGAAGCCTTAAAGATAGTATTTTAGTCTATGCTTAGTTCATTAGTGTTGTTAGGAGTATAAGATTGAGTGTATGAATCATTTAGGTGCATCACCATCACTAGTATAGGTTTTCCCTTTTAGTTATCTTTCTAACTCTTTTCACCTCCAAATCAAGTAGGTTTTATTAAACTAAGTAAAGTTGATATATCAGAGGAGTTAGCCTCATAATCTAGAGGTTTGGTCTAAGATACAAGTATCCCATAACTTATAGACCAATCCAATGTTAGTGCAAGTTTGAAGGAGATCTAATAAAAATACTTCAATAGGGTGCAACTTGGGTTGCTAATAGGTATGTTTGGGTGAAATC
The DNA here is from genome assembly GCA_037957365.1 of Torreya grandis. NCBI lineage: Eukaryota > Viridiplantae > Streptophyta > Pinopsida > Cupressales > Taxaceae > Torreya > Torreya grandis. The sequence goes on along the minus strand of JARHVA010000988.1, from coordinate 2,376,452 downwards.
TAGTTTATCCAAGAAGGAAAAATTAGATGTGAATGGTTTTACAAAAGGTGAGGTGTTAAAAGCCAAAGGTGGTTGATAGATTTCCCTATAGATAAAGTTGGTTTGGGGGTTCAGAGGTCCAAAATGGATGATGATTCCAATGTTAAGATTATAGTGAGTATGTTGATCAAGGTTTCTATACTATTGAGAAGTAAGAAGGGTATTGAGAGTCAACATGTGGTTTTCTCTTAGTGAAAGACATTGGAATATGGATTCCAATGGGTCTTTCATAGGGATTTTGGAAGAGGGTATGGTTGAACTTGTAGAAGCTTCATTGGTGTAATTTGGAGGGGTTGCATCCTTAAATGGAATGAGGACATCATTTGGATGGTAATTCATTTTTCATGACTTAAATGTACTAGGGTCGATAGGGATGATGTGAAGTTAACCCTCATGTTCAAATTTTAGACATTTGTGTAAGGTTAAAGGTGCAGAACACATGGTTTAGATCTAAGGGTATCCAATTAGTATATTGTACTAAAATTCTCCTTCTATAATGTGAAAGAGCTCAAGGATATTTTGAGGTCCTAAGCATATGTGAAGGAAAATAATTCCCAAGGTGGTTATCCTCATGTCATTGAAAGAATGTAACATGATAGTCGTTTGGGACATGATGTTTTTAGGAAGTTTGAGTTTATCATAGGCATGAGATGAGATGATGTTGATATTGTCTTCCCCATCAATCATGACCATTTTGATTTGAGTTTGATTTATGTGGTATTTTATGAAGAGGGGAGGACCTAGATCATCTAAGTGGAAGGGAGGTATCTTAGAATTCTAGAATGTGAAAAGGGATGATACTTAGAGGGATTCAATAAGGGTTGATAGAGGTCAAGGATATTTGGGTTGGACCTCAATCAATTATAAAGCCTCAATCATTTCTTGATGGTTTTGAGGTGAGGTTTGGATCAATTTATATAAGTTCATCTTCTCCAAGGTTTGGTGAAGTTAGTTGAGAACTAACTTGTGTATCAGTCCTGATGGGTTGGGTTAAGGTGTGCCAAAGATATAAATATTGGGTTTTAACAAAGGCTATTTGGGTGTTTCTATAGAAGAATTATATTTCTAAGGGATGGATACTTTATCTTTTAAATTATCCTTTTAACTTTATCATCGAGTGACCACATGGATGGTGTCAATTTATAATATAGGCAGGCTAGTAGGTTGTTTTGGTTCATGCTTGTCTTGGTTCATCCTTACTCTTTGATGAGAGTTTAGAAGTAGCTCTATGTGAGGTCATTTTTTTTTTTTTTGGTTTTTATGTGGGTTAAGAGGAGGATCCTATTTAAAAAGGCCATCTTCATCATATAATTTTTGTATTATGTCTTTAAGAGCTTTACAGTTCTCAATGTCATGGTCAGGTGTTTTATGGTATGTGCATATTAGGTTATCGTTACACCAAACTGGTTTTAGGTTGAGAGGGTTGAATGTTTTAATTAGAGGTAGGGTTATATTTAAGTTTTTTAACAACCTTCCTAAGATAGTATAATAATATTATACCAATGGTGTTAACAGGGTTGAAGTCTTTCCCTTAGTTGTTGGGGTTAGCACCATTTTAAGGGTAGGTACTATGAGTGAAGTTTTGGTTGATGTTTTTGAAATGTTTTTGGTTGATGGTTTATGGGTTGAGGGTTTTGTGTTGATAAGTGGAGGTGTGGTAATAATAAGAGGTTAAGTTTTTTGTCCCTTTATTGTAGGGTTTGGCCTCTTCAACAAAGAAGAAGGGTGAGGTCCTAAAATAGATAGGGGGTAAGGCCCTAAGATAGAGGGTTGAGATGGGAGGAGAAATGGCTTTAGGCTTTTGATTCCTAAGTGTATTGATCTTACTCCTTAGTTTGGGTTGTTCATCTTTAGGTTGAGTTTGTGTTGTCAACTCCAATTTTAAGTGTGGATGAGTTAAGTTTTGGGTTGAAATAACACTTAAGTTCTTGACATATATGAGTGGGGTAGTTGGGATTATTTCACTTGTGTTTAAGGTAGTTAGGTTGGTTGGTTTGGTTTAAGGTTGATATGTTAATTATTTTATTAGTTTTGTTGAGGTGAGGGTGGTTAATTTTATTATGGATGAAGGTTATGTGGTTGATAGGTTTTTTGGCTCCTTATTTGTAGGGTAGGGAAGTCCAAGATGGTGCCAAAATGTAGCTTGATCAAGTTTTGGTTATGATAAGAATTCAATATTAAGAACCAGTCTTGAAAATGGTTTATATGTGGACTTAGCCTCATCAAGAAGGGTTTCTAAGGGGATATTAAGTGGTTGAGTAAGTGGGATGATCATGGTTTTCTCTTCCTTGTGAATGATTTCTAAGGGAAGGATGGGTGGTTCTGCTATTAAAGGAAGTGGAGTAGGTATGATGTCATCTTCATTAATTGAGATTTCTAAAGTAAGAATGGGTGGTCCCACTATAAAGGGAAGTGTATTAGGTATGATCCAACTTCCCTAGTTGAGATTTCCAAAGGAAGGATGGGTGGTTCCACTATTGATGGAATTGGAGTAGGTATGATGTCATCTTCCTTAGTCAAGATTTCCATAGGAAGGCTAAGTGGTTCCACTATTGAGATAAGTGGAGTAGGTGAGGTTGTTTGGGTTGGTTCCACAAAATTTGGAATTGGATTAGGTGAGGTTGTTTGGGATGGTTATACAAAATTGGGAAGTGGAATAGGTGAGGTTTGGGTCATGGGTTCTTCAATTGCAAATCCATTAAGGATAATGTTTATGATATGAAACTCATGGTTATAGAGAGTTTTTGCATTTATACACTCATTATTTGAATAAGGTAGGTAGTTTAGAAAAGGTTTACTTAAAATGTCAAGAGATTGGTTTGGAGGTTCATTTGGATTATCCATTACAAGTTCACCTCTATCAATCAAGTATTGAACTATGTTCTTAAAGTTCTTACATCTATCAACATTGTGTCTAATTATGTGATGGTAGTTACAAAACTCATTCTCCTTATACCAACTTGGTATAGGACAAGATGAGTCAAATTTTTGAGGGGGTTTAATTTGTGTAAGTTGTATTGTTGATGTTTTCAACAATTTTTCTAAAACCAAAATAAAAAACCCCCCTAGCAGGGTGTATTACTTTTGAACAAAGTGGTTTTGGGGTTTTGAATTTTGGTTTGTATTCAAAGATGTGGATGGGTTTGAATGTTTTACCACTATAGGAGGATCCATATAAAGGACAACCATATTATTTTATCCTTTGGTCTTGGGCTAGTTTGGAGGTTTGGAGGAAGTTTTAGTCGATTTAAAGCTGGAATTCTTATTTCTAAGCTTTAGTTTGCCTTTTTCAATCACTTGTAATTCTAATTTCCTTGCCATGTAAAATGCTTCATAAAATGTATGGAATGTTTGACCTTTTAGGTAGATGAAATATTTTTTGCACATGTTTGAGAGAAAAGTTTAATCAATTTCAGTTGAGGTAGGGAGAAGAAACATTGGTTGATTAACCCCCTCCATCAAGCAACAAAATATGTAATGGATTCATCCTTGAATTGATGAATAGAATATAAGTTGGTTATGGAAAAAAATTTGGAAATTTTTATGGAGAAGTGATCCAAGAAAGTTTGTGCAAGTTGGGTGAAGGAAAAAAGGGAATGCCTAGGAATGGCACTATATCAATCCAACACAGGTCTTGATAAAGACATGGGGAATGTTTAAAGTAAAATAGCATCATCATAGGTGATGAGATAGCATGCATGCCTAAATGATCTTAAATGTTGTTAGGTATCCTCCTTACTTTATAACTTCATGAATTTAGTAATTTCTCATTGAGCGGGGTAAGGACGAATTAGTATAGAAGGATGATTAGGTTCATTACAAATTTGGTAATAGGATAAAAATTTGTGGGCTCCTAAAATGGATGTCTCTAAAGTTATCATTTGATCCATTAACATCTTGATGAGTCTGGTTTATGGTTCACCCCTAAAAATGTAGTGTATTTATTATTGGTGTTGTTGTGATGATGTAATTTATTGTATGTTTAGGAAGTTTAAGGTTGGGTGGATGCCACATATTGATAGTTTGTTATGAAAGGTTGGGATGATATGGGAGGCTTATATCCTTGTTGATTTGGGACATAACCTTGATTAGGTTTAGTGGATACTTGTTGATATATAGGTATGGTTGGGTTTGGTTGTTGAATGTGTGTGGTTACCCTTATACTTCTAGGCATAAGAGTGGATGGTATAGAAATGACTGAGATGTGAAATGGTGTGGATGATATTTGATTGCTTTGGTTTTGGGTGATAATAGGTAGGAAAACCACACTAGTGGATGGAATCCAAATGTTAAGTGGTGCTTGATTTATTATTAGTTGGGTTGACCCCACATTTGAAGGGTTGGTTATGGGGTTGGTGGAAGTTGAAGGTGATTGGGTATTTGTTATTGGGGAAGAGAAGCTTAGTTTTAGGAAATACTAGTAGATAGGTAACTTCTAGAATATGAGGTTTGAGTTACCATAAATTGGGTGGTGGAATTGGTGGCAACTGAAGCCTCACCCATAAGGTAATTAACCATAACATAAGAGGGTTTACTAGAAGGAACTAAAGTAGGTGCATGGTTAGAAATTATGTTAAGGTAATGTTGGAGGGAAATTGGGTTGTTTTCAAAGAGGATTGTGAAGTCCATGTCCCCTTGGGAAAAAAATTGGGGAACATCAAGACTCCTAAATTTTTTAGGAGAGTTCTTCACATCTAGAGTGTGTTCAATAGATGAAGAAGAAGAAAGTTGGTGGTGAGGTTAGTTTTGGTTGCTTTGGTCTCTAGCTTGTTGTTGTTTCAAGACCATGCAATAAAGTGGTGTAAGTTTACAAGTTGATGGAAGTGAACTCACTAACTCAAAAAAATAACAAAGAAGAAAAGTTAACAAGATCACACACACTAAAAGTACATTTAGATCCTATGGGTTCTTTTTATCTCACTTTTGGCTTATGCCTTAAGTTTAGAATTGTGAAACTCTACTTGGCTTTTGAAATGGGTACTATAAGATGTAGTTTATGGATAGTTTTAGGTTGTTTAGGCTCAAAATTTTTGTATTGGAATCAGTATGTGGCTTGGTATTAGGGCCTACGCCCTCACTTCACACACCATAGTGTAAAGGTGTCAATTGTTTTTCCTATATATACATGATATCTAGAGTTTATAATTAGTTAGTGTATTGAGTTGGTTCTCCCCTCAGTAGTGAAATCCAAGTAGGATAGTTAGGGTGAAGGTTACCACTAGGTGATGAAATCCTAGTCGGTTCCTTTATGTCAAGGTTTTGATGAGTTGATTGTGTAAGTGATTTAGCATTTTGTGAAAATAAATGATTGGTACACATTTGATTTTCCCAATTAATTAAGCTATGTGACTTAAGTAAATAGTTAATTAATGTATGTAACATTGATTTTAATCCCAAAATAAATTTTCAATTTCTTTTAATTAATACAAAAGCTCTAAATGCAACCTAAGTACAAGTCTTAGTCCTAGGATGATTGCCTTTCAAATTTTGGAAAGAAAGAAAATAATAAAAATGCCTTTTTACTTTGAAAATAAATAAAGAAAAATATATTTTACTTTTTGATATTTAAAATTAAGGAAATAAATTAATTCTTGATTATAAATGAAGAAATAGGAAGTTTCAATTTTGAATCTTAGAAAAAAACAAATGAAATGAAAAGCATTTAACCTTCCAAAATAAATTATATGATTTCTTAACCAATGCAATTCTAAATGTCTTAAAATAACTATGAACCCAAGAGAAATTAGGGGTCCCATTGGGCATGTGAGAATGTTTCACTATATTTTAGATCATTTTCCTTTTATTTTGTGAAAATAAATAAAACTAAATTAAAGGGGGAATGTGTAGGTGAACCTAAATATGGTTTTGCACTCCATTAATCTAGACATTATGAGTAATCCTATCTAGTTAGGAAGGAATGACCTAAAAATCAATAAGACTCAAATAAATTTGGATTAGTATGGTTGGTAAGTGGGTTTCTTAGAAAATTTATCTCCTAAAAGTATGAAACTTCCTTGGATGGTTGTCAATCCACTTTTGAAAAAAAATAAGTATGAAAGATGTTGATAAGAAATGATTAAGTAAACAAATGAGAAATTACATTAAATGAATGATAAAATAGTTTAATATTGCTTGACTCCTTTTAAAATAAACTAAGCTAATTTACATGAAATAAATATTAAGCTGATAATGGTCAAGTTTGATTGTTGTATTTTGCTTCTATATGGTGATAGACATTGAGAAATAGGGGTTTTGATGGGTTTAAATGGGTCTTTTTATCTTGTTGTTTTTAAAAAATAAAGTTTACAAAGAGATCGATGTCATTCTTTGTAGATCGACACCAATTATTCAAAACTAACGTCGATCATTGTGTAAAAACATAGTTTTTAACTTAGGTGGAATGGTTGGGTTTTGGTGGGTTTTAGAGAGTTGTTAGGATGGTTAAAGGTTTAGATAGGATTGTGAGGGTTGGAATGACACTCAAAACTATCTAGATAGAGGTTTTAAGATCAAAAGGATTATGGAAGGTTGATGGGTGTTTGATGGAAAAGGAATGTTGAAGTGTAAAACTTCAACATAGGTAGTTGGGGTTATAGGGAAGGTATGAAGACACTAAAAGCAACAAATACTAAGATAAAAAAAACTCTAAAATTGATTAAATAACACTAGATGCTTCTTTGATGCAATAGTGTTGGCCTAAAAATGGATGGTCAATTAAGATAACTTGGATGGAGACCAAGAAGAATCCAAGTAGAATAAAAACACTAAAAACCTTAGTTTGTCAATGGTGCAGCTCCTTTATGCCTCTAAAAAAGTCTTTGGTTCTCTAGTTTGACTCTCTAGTTCACATACAAGATATCAATAATGATAACTTACACTCAAACTTAGCTCATTCAACCTATTTAATAAAGTTCATGGGAAGACTTAATTAATCAATGTCAATCCTAGTCAACCAACATTATTTGAGGGATGATCGGCATCAATCATGGTAGAATAGGTCTAACTTACTAAAAATAGTTCTTTGCACTTAATTTTGGAAGTTAGGACCATTTGAAATGGTTTGATTTTGTTTAAAAGAGTGTGGTCATGTGGGTATAAATAGTCTAGGGAGGTTAGGGAGTAAATTTTATGGCAAGAAATAGTCTTAGGTGACTAGGAAGTAAATGTTAGTGCAAGAAATGGTCTTAGGGCAAGGTGGAAATGAGTTAGCATGAGACTTAGTCTTAGGGTGAGGTGGAAATAGGGGATTAATAGTTTAATTAAATAAAAAATTAGCTAAATGTGGGTAGGAGGTAAATGGTTCTTTAAGGGGGTTAAGAGGTATTTTAACCAAAAGGGGGCTAAAGGGTTGAAAGAAATGTGTTTTGACATACCGTTAGTGTAGTTTTCTTATGTCTGCAAACTATATCCTCCATGTTGATATAATATGATGAAATAATATTAAAAGGAACTATATCAACTAGGTCAATATGGTCTATTGATATAGTTGGAGTGAAATGGACTCTATCAACCAAACTAATATAATGTAATAAAATGGGACTTAAATGAACTATATCAATGAAGTTGATAAAATCAAATAATGATATAGGACTAAGATGAACTGTATTAGTTAAGTTGATATAGTCTAATGAAACATGACTAAAATGGACTATATAAGCTAGGTTGATATATTTTGATGAAACAAATTGAACTATAACATCATGTTTTGGGTCATGACCAGTGTAACTGACTATAGATAAAATAACTATATCAACATAATTTGTGTCCTGGATGATGTAGTTTATTGTATATGGTTGTAACTAAATTGTATTGGGTTACCAATACCATTCAAAATAAATTATTTTGGTGGTGAATTGGGTAGTTGAGAAGAGGTTAAATTAGAATAGTTATGAATGTTCATATAGTATCAAGGATCATAATCACTTGTAATGCATAATTTAGTATGCATTTGGATTAGGTGTTCTTCATAAGCTCATGAGTTGAAAAAAAATGTTGAATGTGAGCATAGGTTTGATGAATTATCTTCCTAAGTCCTTCCAAGGATAGGGTAGAGGGTGGGTAGACATCAAGGAAATCATGTTCATTATTTCTTGAATTATAATTGGGATTTTTAAAGATGGGACAATCATAGGAGGGATTTTTGTATATATCATAGTTATCAATGGTAACACCCACTACATTTTTATGTCTTTTCCTGCATTAGAGTAGTCATCATAGATAGGAGAATCATGATATTAATTTTCAACCATGTGAGAAGTGGTGAAGGTGGGATCAAAAAATATTATGTAACCATACTAATAATCAATGGTCCCACTATAAGTGGTATCATTTAGGTTTTCATAGGGATCTTCAAGAGGATAGTTTTTAGTGTAAGGATTTTCAAGTTCATAGGTCAAAAGATCATTATGGGGATATTTTATAGTTTCATAAGTATAAAAAATGATGTCATTAGAATCCTTATATGGATATTCATCAAGGGGAGGACCATATTAATAATTTTCACTCTCACTAGAAGTATCATCCTAGATGGGAAGAGTCTCATTAGGATCCTCAACCATGATAAATGGTGTAGTATAATTACCCAATGAGGATTTGCCTCCAATGGTGATCATAGAAATAAGAAAGGAGTGACCCATGCAAAATTGGAATGGATTGAGGATTTTAATAAATATCTTAAGAGTAGACATCATGATGAAGAATACTAAAAACATTGATGTAAAATAAGTTTGATCAAAAAGAAGGTAGATGGTATTAGTTTGGTTGATACAATTAGTTGGAGTCTATAAATATATACTTTATGATCCAAACTAATAAAATATCTAGAATAATATATTATATTAGCCTAGTTGATGTAGTTGGAAAGACACACATAACCATACTAGGCTAGGTAGTGTAGTTGGAAAGATACAATAAACTATACAAGGATGGGTGATGTAATTGGGAAGAATATTTAATTGATCAAGTTATCTAATGGATTTTGAAAGATACACTAAACTATACTGGGCTAGTTTGTACAATAAGAAAGATAAATTAAACTATACTAGGTTGGTCGATGTAGTTCAAAAGATACACTAAACTGTACTAAGATGGTCAGTTAAATTTCAAAGATGCACTAAACTATACCAAGTTGGTTGGTGAAATTTTAAATATACACCAAACTATACTAGGATAGATGGTTTATTTTTAAATATATAATAAATTGTATTGATCTAGATAGTATAGTTTTAAAGATACGTTTAATTATATCAAGTTGGCTAGTGTAGTTTGAGATACTATTGAACAGTATTGGGCTAGCTGATACATTTAGATTGAAAGATAAATGATGATTTTGATGATGTTTATAAGAAGCTAAAATAAAAAACATGAAACTAATGCAAAAAAATGTGGGGTAAGATTCACATTGGGTTCATCAGAATGTATGCAAGGGCTAGGATTACTTATAACTATCTTCTTTCTCTCAATAAACTAGAACTCAAATAAGGTCAATTGAATAGATTATGTGATACTTGGATGATCGAATAAGGAACTATGAAATAATCAGATATAGAAACAAGTTAATGTAGTCACTAAAATTAACATTTATGGCCAAAATAATACATTTGAGACCATCCTTTTACATGTACTTAGATCATGCCCAATTCCATGGTTCTAAACCACTATTCCTATACTTATATGTAGATGATATTGATCCTTAATAAATTATAATACTTTATATTCATATTCCTTAATCTCAATGGCTTAAACTCACTATTAGACTAATCCACACTTCCATTTTATCTATCTTTGCTCCTCAAACAAAGCCACTCCTTCAAGATTATCTCACTCACTAGTAGTGTCTAAATATGTTGGTCATGTCCTCCCACCAAACATCTAAATGATCAAATTTAAATTTATATAAGGTCAACCCACATTTTTTCCAAGTCCTATTTGATAAAATTCCTAAAATACCACTATATAAGCACAATTTATTTCTTTTTGAGAAGAGGATGCCATTTTTACAAATTACTAAATATATTTTGACTGCACATTAAGAGGAAAACATCTATTCTTCTTAATTAAGATTCCACATAGCACAAGTAACTTTGAGCTAAGTTTAAGCACATGTATAAGGTCCTGTAGACACTGAAATCATGTCTAACCCTTGTTCATTCCCCCCCTTGGTCTATTCCTAACCCATTCCTAAACCATGCAATTACTAATTTAAAATAATAAACTTATTTTGAATTAATAACCCCCCTCCTTTGACACATTACCCATGACACCTCGCCTAGGACACCTCGCCTTGGACCATTTCCCACCCTATGACTCACCTAAGACCTATTCTTACTTCTTTCTAACCGCCTAACCAACTCTCATGCGTATTTAGCCCAACTTTTGACATTCTCCAATGGATAGTGCACCTGGCGGATGGAAAACGGGCTTGGTGGCTGTTTTTCCCGTTGTCCACCCGCCGACGTCGGTCAAATGTCAGCCGATGCCGGTGGAATCGCCGACGTCGGTTATACTTAAACCAATTTTATAAGCATTTGATGGGACCCAAATCAGAAATCGTTAATCTCTAGAGCTAATCACGAATCTCTGATCTTCTTTCAGTGAAACAAAGTGCTCGTGCTTTTACTTTCTAGTGTTCTAGCTTTTTGGTGTTCTTACAAGGATCAGCTTTCTTGACAGCATCTTCTAGGCATTGAGGTCTTACATCAGACATTCTACACAGGGATTGCACGATATCTCCATCACCAGCGACATCCGAAACACAACTTCTGCACCTTTGCCAACTCGTATCACAGCTAAGTATTTGTAATATTTTCATTTCAATATCATTTCAAATATATTAGCATTCAGTCTATTGTCTATTCTAAGCATCCTTGACCCAACCTTCCCTGTTCTTCTCGGAGAGGCTGAAAAGCCTTCTCTCACCCCTTATTCCCTTTTCTTTGCCTCTGACACTCCTTTAGTCTCTCATTAGACAACACCCTCTATCCAATCAACTCAACACAAGCTATCAGATACCTACAGACCATCTTAAGACCAATCTAATCACCCTGACTAAATTGCTTCATGAAAAGGCTGAAAGGCCTTTTTCCTGCCCCTTCCCCCTTTTCTTGAAAACATTCTCAGTCCTTTAGATCCTAAGCAGTCCCTCTGAATCCCTCATAGACCCTCAGACCCCCAGACGAGACTATAATCCATTCTACAGACCAAAAACTAGACCTGAACCTGTCCCTGGCCATTACCCCGACCGACCTCGTCCACTTCCCCTATCGATGTCGGCAGTATAACCGTCGTCAGTGACATTCCTGACCGATGCCAGCAATATCACCGCCATTGGCAACTGTGTTAAGCAAATTGTAGCTTTATCAGGTATGCATTTACTTTTAGTCCTTTCTTTTCAAGTGTTTTATCATTTCTCTTTTTTGTCTCTATCATATTCTATTTTTAACAGTGGATTGTCATCCGCCAAGAAGCCTTAGTGCTTTTAGGACCAAGCTTTTTGCTTGGCAATCCACCTTCTTATCAGCTAATGTTTTTCATGTTTTAGTGTCTGTCTCTTTCAGGTGTCATTCCTCCACAGCCAAAGAGGAGTTCTCACAGCGTCTGGATTATGGTGCACATGATTACATCTAGGTACACAAGCCTTGACCATATCCTTAAGTTTCTTCATTTTCTCTCTTTGAATGTGAAAGCAAAATTAGCATAGAAACATTCTGGCACGCCCGGTGGGACCCTTAGGGCCTTCCTTGGGTTCCTTTCCTTCTGTTTTCATTTAGGTGCATTAGGATCCTCCCTTTTCACCTCTTTCTTTTCTTTCAAAAGACATCATAAGAAGGAATAAAAAGAACTTTTCTTTTCTTGCATTTCTAGACTAGTCAAAAAACATATTCTTCAAACCCTTTCTCAAACTTGTTTTCATTCCAACTTAACATTTCAATTTGGGGCTTTAAAATATACTACATTCCATTTCTGCTTTCTTGCATTTCTTAGTCCACACTTAGTAATTAGTAAACCACATATTGAATTAATCGTAGATCACTTGATGTTACACAACCAAACCACGTGCACTAAATTAAACACCAAACTCACTTGAGACAAGGTCCGACTGGGATTTCATCACCCAGCGGATACCTTACCCATCTCGATGATCCTACTTGGATTTCACCACCAAGGGGAAAGCCCACTCTATTCTCTGGCAGAGTCTAATCTATAGGGAAAGTATATTTTGGCTAAGCAAGACCAGCTAACCACTAGAATCATGAAGTGAGGGGAGCTTGCTCCTTAGCACCAGGCCAAGTACGGAACCTAACACAGACTTTTGAGTGCCTAAACATACCTGAAACCATCTTTAGACTACCTCTTTTAGGACCCTTCTAACAGTCAACTTCCTCAAATATCACTTTAAGGCATAAGCCACATGATCCTAATAAAATTATTTATAGGGATTTAACGCTTAGGATCTACCTGTCTTCATCCTATTTTCTATTTTTATCTATTTTTTTTGAGCTGGTAAGGACGTCTTCTTTATTTCCAAAAACTTTTTTTTCTGAGTTTCTGGAAAACACAGTAACCGACATCGGTTTTATAACCAATGTTGGTAACTTTTCTCAATCGGCATCGGTTATCTGACCGGCATCGACAAACTTCTTCACCGACATCGGTTTTTATACCGACGTCGGTCTCTGTCCAATCTTTTTTTTCCAAAAATAGCAAGCTTAAGATCCAACTTTCTTGCTGTCTAAACATTCATTCTGGTTTTATGAGACTGAAAAAAAAAACACAATTTTCTAAAGCCTGACCCTTTCTTGCCTTGAATGGTTTTGACACGCAATCAAACCAAGGCTCTTCTTGACCACGCTAGACAGCAACCGCTTCCACCTTCACCATCCATAACCAGTCCTATAATGGAGTTCCACTCGGAGACCGAAAGAACTCCTACTCGCCCAACCCCACCTCAGACTCTTATTGTCCCAGAAGGGGACCAAGATTTTGCACGATTCTTGGACCTTAATGTCAAAGCCCTGCAGCACTATCTCGTGCATAGCCAAACGTGAGACTCCCTAGGCAACCTAATCTATGGGATGCCAACTTCCTTAGTCAAGACAAGAATCACATCAACAGCATCTATAATTCAACCTATAGACAATCAAGCCAACACCTCGACTAATAATCCAATCGTGTCCTACCTTCAAAATTTAACCTCTCCTTCTAGACCTACCTCCATGGGGGTTCCGATACCCCCTCAACCTCAAACTACTCAACCAAATCCTACACCTTTCCAAAACCCATTGGTCTCTATCCCCCCTACTCTTGCACCTGTCAACACAAGAGTAATTGTCTACCCTTCAACAAGTGTGGCTACTCCTCAACCATCCTTAACAGCCCCTATCCAACTTGTGCCTACCAACCCCATAACACAAGTGCCCTTGGCTTCAACTTTTTCTCCAATAACTAGCTACCCATATGTTGCGTCTACGCAACCAACCATGTCATATGCCCCTCTCAATATCTTTTAAGCGCCTTATAATCTAGGTGGCGCTCCACCCGCCAATTTGTCAGTAGATATCATCAAAATGCTGATGGACAAGATGTCTAGCCTAGAGACCTCCATTTCTGGCTCACGCAATGCTCTCTCATACGAGCAAATTTGCAATGAGCCCATTCATCCTTCTATCCTGATTAGACCATATTCTAGCCAGTGGGAGCTTCCCAAATTTTCTCGCTTTCAAAGCAAGGAAGACCCATAGCAGCACTTACGGGCATTTAGGCATGCCTGTTACCTTATTGCCTATGATGATGCGTTGCTCTTATGCACATTTTCTATGTCCCTTTTTGGTGCTACACTTGACTGGTACAGCTCTATTGCCAGCCATTCCCTCTTCACATTTACACAGTTGGCCCAGCTCTTTCTTGATCATTTCTCCATTAACATCACCAAGAAGGTCTCGATCATAGACCTCTATACTATCTACCAATTCGAGGACAAATCTATAGCTGACTTCATTGCTCACTGGAGAGGCCTCATCAATCAACTCTCCTTTTCCTTACCCCAACCCGAACTTATTGAACTTTTCTCCCAAGCCTATGCCAAACACATTTATTCCACCTTACGGGTTCAGACCTTCCGCACCTTCGACGAAGCCTTCACGATGGCCTGCAAACTTGAATTACGTGTCATCGAGGAGAATAAATTCAAGTTGCGGAGCAAGAATCCCAACTCTAAGACCAATGACTCTTCTTCTTCTAAACCTTCATCATCCAATCCTAAGTCTAAAGCTTTAGCTAATGCTGTAGTCGTTAGACCTTCATCCTCTTCAAACAATCAGCCTGAGCCATCCACATCCCAGAGCGCCACCCGTCAATTCCAGCAGAGATACGTATAATGATAGTATACTCTTCTCAGAGAATCATATGCGTCTATAATGGAAAAACTTGTTAGACAGGGGGTTCTCAATCTCCCCCAAATTCGACCACCTCCACAATTTGATCCCTCACGCGCCATCCCTGTGTGGTATAGGGAAAATGACTTCTGCAATTACCACCGTGTCAAAGGTCATGACACAGGTAACTGTAAGACCTTTAAAAACATAATCCAAGACATGCTTGAAAAGGGTGACCTCATTCTAGATAATCCCAATGTACCTCCTAATCATGGCATCGACATCTTCAAGCAACCATTCCCCAATCATCCACCGACCCAAAATAATGTCTAGACCTTGATTGACAACACTCATGAACACGACATTCAAACAGTCAATACGGTCTCACCATTCATCCCTGACCAACCTTAAGAGGTTATTCCATCTATCAGTCCATCACGTGTGGACGAACCTCTTTCCCTGGTTAGTTATCCATTAACCTCTCTCGTCTTGGAGGATACCTCAACTTTACCAGCACCACCGATCTCGCCATCCTCCTTCTTGCTACCTATGGAGGACTTGACCTTACCTACTCCTCAATCGCAAGTGGAGGGCACCATAATCCCTGCCCTTTACCTACTTGAGGAGCCACATTCTCTAGTTCATTCTCCACCAAGAGAAGAACCTGACCCTCCATCTTCTTCGACTAACGACAATCCAGTTATAACTCTCACACACCTTGGGTCCGAGACTACTGCCACACCTAACACATCTTCTCAAGGACCCAAACCTCATCCACCAAATTCTCAACCATTCTCTCGATTAGTAGATAAATTAGAACTTCTCCCTTCACAAAAAGTAGAGCATCAGGGATTATGGGAGCATCTTAAAGCTCTGCAACATCCCCATGCCCTCTCGTTTCATGCTGCCAATCCTCCCAAGGTAGAATCTCCCAAGACTCTCAACAAAGACCAAACTCCCACTTCTAAACCTGCATCTACCCCATCTAAATCAATTAAGTCACTCGGTGTTCACCCTGTCTCTACCCTCACTCACCCACAAGTGAAGGTGGACTTAGACTAGACCTCGACCAATAGTAGTCTTCCAACCAAGTCAAAGAAGACTGCCAGACCACAGAAGCGAACCCCTCCTCCACCATCAACATTACCTTCCATTTTAGGCCCCCATCCTTCTACCCTAATCAGAGTGCTCCCTACTCTGACCCTTAACCAAAACAAATTACCTCCATTACTTCCTTTGCCATCCGCAAGTCTACCCCCTCTCAAAAATTTGGCACCTCTCACGAAGAAAGTGCCGTCTTCACATGTGGCCGCACCACCAACCCAAAAGGTGGTACGGAAGCCTTCTTCAACACCTCCTAAGCAAAAGTCACTAGCACTTCATACATCAACAAGCATGAGCCCCTTAGTAGGTTCATACGCTTTGATATTACGCCAACTTTTACAGACTTCTAGCATAACCCTTCCATCCATCAAGCCATTTCAACCCCTCAGGTCAAAACCTACCTGGTTCGATGATACAAAGATTTGTTTATACCATCATATGCCAGGGCACGATATCAAGACTTGTTGTGCCCTCAAGGCAGTCATTCACCACTATATGGAGAAAGACACTCTTCTCCTTGAGGACACTCTTGACTGACCATCGACACCTTCCCATCTAACCTCTTCAACCACATCAACATCTCACCAACAGGCCATGACCCCTTCTTCATCTCCTATCTTTGAAATCAATGCTATTCACATAACCACTAGGTCACAAAAGGACAAGGTGAAAGAAAAAGCTACTATTCCTTGGACCTATCCTTTTGTCTAGTCACCTTAACCACCAAAACCCAAGATTTCCATCTTAGGTGCATCCCAACCCCCTTCTTCAGAGGCAATCAAAGACTCTATGATAAAACAACTTCACCAAATGCCTGTGAAGATGACCTTATCCAAAGCTCCCCCCAGCATCGTCAAGCTCTAATCAAAGCCTTACAGGCAGCAGAGGTCCAACCTAAAGACCCTCAACCACTAGTTTCCCTAGTCCATTCTTTATCCCCCGTCGAGTCTATCACTTTCAGTGATTCTAAAATTCCTACCTCTACCTTGGAAGATCAGGACGCTGCTCTTTTCATCACAGCCTACGTTGATCAAACCCATATTAAAATGAGTTATGATTGATGGGGCACCAGCATTAATATCATTTCATCCCACGCCTTTGATCAATTGGCTCTTCCCAAGAATTGCGTATCAAAAACCGATGTAATCCTTAGATCCTTTAATGACACCACCGCTAACACTATTGGCACTGTTGTCCTCCATATTCACGTTGGTCCATGCCCAATCCCAGAGCTCTTCTACATCATTAAGGGAGAATTCCAATATAACATGCTATTAAGATGACCCTGGATCCGCGCCATGGCTTGCATCCCTTCAACACTTCACCGTTGTGTCAAATTTGAACACGACAAACAAGTCCATGTCATTCCTACTGACCCATCCCCTTTTAAGACTTGGAACACAACCTATCGACCCAATGATGTTCTTATTCCTCTCAAGGCACCAACCCAAACATTGCCTCCATCTACAAAAGCATCAACTAGTATGCAAACAGTGGTTGCCATCACATCACCTTCTCAATTAACAACCAAGGACTCCATGGATGATATCTTCCAAAGACTTTCACTGGGGGAATATCGCCTACTTACTCTAGACATGTTCCAGACTCCTCAAGAGTATGGACAGCTTCATCAAAATCCAAGCTATGACCGTTGGATCGGAATGGTCATTCCTTATGGTCCTCCTAGCCTTCGAACCAATCTCATCTATGGGGGGCTGGATCAAGCTCCTACTGACTCAAATCCTTCCTCCTCACCTCAACTATTCACATCGGATTTCTCCTTTCTTGGCAACCCCACCTTTGCACATACATACCTTTATAGGTGTGCATGGAAGGGTTTTGGCTTTGGGTGCTATGAACAAGGCTCCCATCGGCCCATCGAACAACCCAATGACGATAATACCAAGAAAAGATATGAACTGGGTTTTCAAGAACTCATTAAGGATTCTGCAAACCTTTGCCCTGAACCCACCATCGACCAATTTCTTCCAGACTCGCCTATTCTTCCATCCTCACCTACAATGTCAGTGGTTTCCATCCCTCCTAGTTTTTTTTTGCATAAACACCATCCACTTGGAACCCCTAACCTATCAACTCAATGGGGTTCCCAGGTCTCTCCCTCTCGTTTATCCCAGCATGATAGACGATGAATCGGCAACCATCAACATTGTCCACTGCATAGACGATGACGCCATTCTTACCTATATGGGTGCTGACGATTCTTTCATTTAGTGCTCCCTCCCTTCTGAAACACAAGTTATGTTAAATGAATCAACCATTGACATTAACCTTTCATCTTCTGGTGTTCCTCATGTCTTAAAGATTGGTCAATCTTTAGACACCCAGGAGCAGATCGACTATACAACATTTCTCTCAGACAATCACAAAGCCTTTGCCTGGACCTACGCTAACATCCCTAGCATCGACCCTAACATTGCCACTCATAACATCGTCACAAACCCAAAGGCTAAGCCTATTAGGCAAAAGCTTCACAAAATGCATCCTCGTGTTGCACTCCTTGTTAAAGAGGAGCTTTAGCACCTTCTTTCTGTCTCCTTCATCCAACCCATCGATTATCTGCAGTGGGTCTCTAACATCGTTCCTATCACCAAGATGACTGGGGGAATCTAGATTTGTATGGACTATCATGACCTTAACCTAGCCTGTCCCAAAGACAACTTTCCTCTTCCAAACATTGACCAACTTGTTGATCTTACGGATGGCCATGAGATGTTGTCACTCATGGATAGATTTTCAAGATATAACCAAATCCTAATTGCACTAGAAGATCAGCACAAAACCACCTTCATTACACCATGGGGAACTTTCTGCTATCGGGTCATGCCTTTTGGTCTGAAAAATGTAGGCGCCACATATCAACGTGCCATGACTTATATTTCTCACAATCTCCTCCATAAAATCATGGAGGACTATGTAGATGACCTGCTTGGCAAGTCTAAGCTTTGTCGTGACCATTTGGCTATCCTCAAGATCATCTTCTCTTTCCTTCTTCAGTACCATGTCCATCTTAACCCCAAGAAATGTGTCTTTGGGGTCCTCTCAAGAAAGCTTCTGGGATTCATTGTCTCTCTTCATGGCATCGAGATAGATCCTGCCAAAATCTATGTTATCCTCGAAATAACACCTCCAACTAATCTCAAGCAACTTTTCAGTCTACAAAGAAAGCTCCAATCCATCTGTCGCTTCATTTCACAGCTTTCTGACCGCTGCCAACCCTTTCATCACCTCCTCAAGAAGGACATCTCCTTTAAATGGGATAAAGATTGCCAAGAGGCTTTTAAAGCCCTCAAACGCTATTTGGTCTCTCCACCAGTCCTTATTCCACCAAAAGATGATCAGCCCTTCTACCTCTACATCTCAGCAACCAATCATTCGTTAGGTGCCATGATCGCGCATCGAGACGAGCAACACCATGAACAAGCAGTCTATTACATAAGCCAAACACTTGTTGACTATGAAACTCGGTATACTCATACTGAGAAACTCTGTTTGGCATTAGTCTTTTCCACTACCAAGCTTCATCACTATCTTCTTAATCACAAAACCTTTGTCATCACTCACACTGATCCTCTTAAATACATGCATTCCAAACCATATCAAAACCAGCGTATGGCTCGTTGGCTCATGCTTCTTGCTGAATTTGACTTAGAATTTGTCCAGCAAAAATCTATAAAGGGGCAAATAATCGCTGACCCACTAGCAGATGCCCCTCTTCCTGACAATCAACCTTCTTAGTGTGAGCTTCTCGATGAATTTGTCGCCACTCTCTCGACTGATGACACATTCTACCAAATGATGATGTTCTTCGATGGCTCTAAATGTCAACTCGGTGGGGGTGTGGGGGTCATCCTCATCCCACACGAGAGTGAGCCCATGCCTTTAAACTCAACTTTGAATGTACCAATAATATGGCCGAATACGAAGCCTTAATTTTGGGACTTCAAACCGCCCTTTCTTTAAACATCAAGACCATCAACATCTTCGATGACTCACAACTTGTCAATCAAATAAATGGTTCATATCTTTGTAAAAATGAAATTTTACAAAGATACAAGCACCGTGTTGACACCCTTTTAGCATCTTTCAACCATCACTTATTGCAGACTGTCCCTCGATCTACGAATAATTTTGCTAACACCATGGCCTCCCTCACCTCGCATATTCCTTCTTCATCATCATCCTCATCAAGAATTTATGTCATGGTACATCACGTGCCATTTCCTTCATACATTTCCACTGACATCAACCTCATCCACACCATAGACTCTAGTTCACAAGATGTATGGTATAAACAACTTGAGGACTACTTGGCTCATTCTATTATTCCTCCCAACCTCTCTATCAATGCACGATAGGCTTTCATCAAGCGCACCACTCGCTATACCATGCTAGGGGGCCTTCTCTATAAAAGAGGTTTTGACAGCCTTCTTCTTTGCTGTTTAAACTCCATTGAAGCCTCTCATGCTGTGAAACAAGCCCATGACAGGATTTGCAGCAGACACTTCAGTGGTAACTCGATTGCCAAGCGCATCCTTCACCTAGGTTATTTTTGGCCCACTCTTCATCAAGATTGTAGCGATTATTTTTGACGTTGCATCAAGTGTCAGTAGCATGCTAACTTTCTCCATCTCCCTAGTCATGCCTTACAAGTTGCTCAAGACTTCTAGCCTTTTTTACAATGGGACTTAGATCTCATCGACGAGATTAACCCTCATTCATCTTTTCGTCATCAGTCAATCATCACTACCACCGAGTATTTCACTAAATGGGTGGAAGCTATTCCTCTCATCTCCACAAAAGCTAACAAGATTGTCAACTTCATCAACACCCACATCATCTATCATTTCGGTGTACCTCACAAAATCATCACCGATAATGGAAAGTCTTTTAAAAACAAAACTGTCCAAAAACTTTGTGACTCCTTTGGCATTAAACTCAGCTTTTCTTCGCCTTACTACCCACAAGCAAATGGGCAGGCCGAGGCTTCTAACAAAATCTTAACTAAAATTCTCATGAAGGTGGTCAACAACACTAGAAGGGATTAGCATGTTCAAATACCCTTCGCTTTGTGGGCCTACCGCACTAGCATCCAAACCTCTATAGGTGCTACCCCTTTCTCTCTAGTGTATGGAACAGAGGTTGTTTTACCTCGTGAAGTACAGATCCTATCTCTTCGCATTTCTCTCCATGACATTCTTTCTAACGATGACTTTCATCAAGATTGATTAGCTCAACTTGAGTTACTCGACGAACGTTGTCTTGTTGCCCTCAACCATCTCCATGTCTATCAAAATCACATCAAATGAGCCTATAACAAAACTCTGAGAGAATGAGATTTCAATATCGAAGACCTCATCCTCAAAGAGAATCAACATGTGACCAATATGGAACGGAGTAAAAGAGGCAAATTTGCTCGTAATTGGCTCGGACCTTATATCATTACGCACAAGTATGGATCAGGGACTTATCCTCTATCTTCTCTTGAAGGCTAACCAGAACTTGAGCCCCTTAATGCTTTACATCTATGACCATTCTATTGTTAGTCGAGTACTCATCCACTTAACATTTAACTTGAGCTCATCCCTTGAGCAATCCCTGTCCTTTTAATCCTCAATCCTTTTCACCCTTTTTCCCTTAACAAATCCTCTATAACCCTTTTATGACGTATGGATGCTTCATCCTAATAAAAGGGAGTCCTTGACCTTCTATAAGTCTTGTCCATGACTCAACATTCTGTCAAAAATAAATCAAGATGTCAAAATATCTAAGGTCACAAAATCAAATCAAAAAGCAGACTGCTCCCTCAAAGGACAGTTGTACTATCATTGTTGTAGCTAATAGACTGCTCCCTCAAAGGACAGCTATTCAAAAGCCTTTAAATCTATAAAGTAAAATATAGACCACTCCCTCGAAGGATGGCTATGACTAAATCTTGCTACAAACAGCACCTTTTTTAGAAGTTTCTCGCATCGATCAGCTTCACAAATGACCACAAAACAAGATGACATCTCTATGTGGACTTCCCACATTGATCAGTCCGCTCTAAAAAAAAAAAATGGGTCATGGACTTGACTTATAGTTGTCTCAGGGCCTCCTATAAAAAGGGGCAAAGTTATCACTACTCTAAAATGGGTTACCCTCTCCTCCTATCCCATTACCTACTCAAGGGACTTCAAGCTCACTTTAATGTCAAAGTGATTCGATTACCGCTCTAACACAACTCATGGTCAACGATGCAATGTATGAATGGGGCTCTTGGTTCTAACAATCCCTATCTATGTTGTCATTTTGGTCCTTGTCAATAAAAGGGTGCTTATGCCTTTTACTTTCTACCTACACTTTGGTCACATTCAATCACATCATCTATCAAAACAATTCAATCCAACTCTTTTCAAACCACTCACATAGCCTACTCATTCTGGTTTCCATAGATACCAATACACATGGAAACTAACAACCACATAATTTATGTCAAGCATAAACCATTACTTGCTGAAGCATAAATTGACCTGCAATTCATTTTTAGCATTCATCCATCATGAATATGGATAGTTGCTAGGGATGAAGAACCCCGACTAATGTTATAGAATACACCATTTGGAAAAGGCTATAACATCATTTTCTCCTCACCTTAACCTTGACCAAGACCAATTCCATCTCTTTGACCATTCCTCCCTTTTGGGGAGAACTGCATAGGCCTGAGGCCCCTAACGACAGGGGCTATGTAGGTAGCACTCAGTTGACATGGGGTCTTCTGGGGTTAGCTCGGCCATTCCTTCATCGCATTTCTTCCACCACATTCTTTCGTCACCTATCAATCACATCACAAACAATCACCTATTTTCATAATCATTAACATTAATCATTTACATCCATATCATTAATCATTAATTCTAATCATACATTCATCATCATATCAACACAACAACATCAGCATCATAATCCTAAACATCATATCAAAACATCTATCAAATAAAAATAACATACAAACACATCCATAACATTTTTCATAACACATCAATGATCAAAATCACATCATATATATGTATCAATGTTTTAAAATGGCATAATCTGTGCCTCTGTCTCTCTCTCAAAAAAATCAAATACATCTCACATCAATGGCTCACAAGCCGGTATCTACATAGTATCAAAATCTGCTCTCAAGGTTGTGGCTATGGTGGTGGTGGCGGTGGCTGAGAAGATGATGTATCCTCTCCCCCCTCTGATCTATGCCATCTGCACAAATCGATAGTAGTCACCCGTGACATAGACCGCTACCGGCTCAACTCTGCCCTCATCTCAGAGTATCACTATATCTGAGGGAACCCCCTGATGGCCCTCTCATAATAAGCGATCTCATCTAGCGCATCATTATATCTAATTATAGATATAGTCTGTGGTGGACCCATCAGACCTACTACCGTGCCCTGCACTGAACCTTGTAGCTGTGAAAACTTTGGCTATACTGACGCTGACTATGTAGGCTACTAAACTGGCTATCGAGGTGGATGCTGCATTGGGCCCTGTCCTCTCAAATCCTGTCCTACCAATACCTGTGCCTGGGCTGCGGCTAACTGCCCCTACAAAATGGTAACCTGTCCTCATGCTACATCCCTCTCCTGGATGGCCGCATCTCTCTCCTATCAGGCCACATCCCACTCTCTAATCACTATCTATAAATCAAGCTGTGGTCTCACCTGTACCCCTGTATACTGACCTACCCACCATGTCAAGTAAGCCTCTGTGCATCCTAGATCTCCTATCCCAAGACCAACCGGTAACTCCTCAAAATCTAGCCCCTCTGTCTCCTCTGGTAGTGGAAGTGGTGTCTCTATGTCATCCCGCCTATACTGCGAGAACATGAGAGGTACATCGTATAGCAGTGCGTATTGGTGCCACACTCTCTCTACTGGGACCCTCTCGAGCTCACCGGCTCATCTGCCCCTGACCCATAGCATACTCTGAATCCTGACCAGCTGCTCTCCTTGATCTCTAAATGCTGGATACACCAAGTACGGTCTCTAGATGATATCTGCAGGGATCAGGGCCTCTAGTACCCCTCTATAGTGGTCAATATCTCTGACCACTCCATCTACCCATGTCTGTGCCATCACCTCGCACCATTGCCTAAATCTAACTCTAAAACTGGCCTGAATCACCACTGGGAGGCCGAGAGGTTGTGTGACCATGATGTGCTCATAAGCCCAGCAATGTAAGAGGTGGCTAACACACAAGCTATATCGTCGCCACTGCCTAATTCCCCATAGCTCTCTGTATACCTAGGGCAAAAAGACTGGTGCCCAGGCAAACACTGTCTGCCACTCAATCATGTCCATCAGCACTCCAGTCATAGCAATCAAAAACCTGCCTCCCTCTATATCTAGCAGTGCATAAACAGTGATGCCTATCATCATCAGAATAGCCAGCTGATGTGCGTCCTCATCCGCCACATATAGAGGCTCATAGGCAAAACTGGCTGAGTGATAACTCACCTCAGCTACATGCTCACCAAACAACGTAACCATATGAATATCATGTGCCTCTCTCGAGCACACATATAGGTCTGCTCTGTGTACTGGCAGTCACAAAATTTGGTATACATCCTCCACTATGACAGTCATCTCTCCTATGGGTAGGTGGAAGGTATTGGTGGAATGGTCCCACCACTCGATCAATGCCACCATAAGACTCATGTCTCTTGCCACTCTGCAGTAGCGTCTAAACCCCCCTAATCCAACTGCACTCATCTGCGCCCACTCCTCAACCGTCACACCTCTGCATAGCCGTGTCAGCAAAGTTGGGAGGTGATCCTGCAGTATCAGAGTCTACCTCACCTGCATCCATCAATAATTAATCTCATGTTAAATCTGTTCCTACTCTTCCTACTTGACCAACCTATCTGACCATCTACGTTCATCCTGACACCCTGAAAGTCCTTGGCGTAGCTTCGACCCCTCAACTTGACCATTTTTCATCACTCCTTTTGACCAGGTGGCCACTGATATCGGTTATCATGCTGGTGATGGCACTCACCTCACCGACGTCAATCTCTGGTCGGCTGACACCAGTGAACCTGCTGACGTTGGCGACTGGTTCGGCCCTAAGGCCGAATGGGGTGAGCCCTAAATTTAGGGCTTCCCCATTTTTTCCTCCCCCAACCCTCCTAAACCCTCCTAAATCACTCCTAACCTATCCTAGACCCTCTAACCCCCTTCCTAGCTACCCTCCCCCCTCAATTTCTGCCTAACTAAACAACTAAAATTTCAAAAAAAAAAATCAAAACAAAAATCAATCAAATAGGGTTCAGAGACCCTCCTACCTCGTCCCAGCATCGTCGGCATGGTGGCACGATGGGTGCCACTGGTGGTGGACCTCCCATGGGTCCTCTACTCCCCTCTGCCATCTCTTTTGTGCCAATGACCCTGCACACTCTTGCTGGCCCACATGCGTCCCTGCAGCGTCTAATCGACCCCCTCTCTTCACGAATGTTTCTCTGACCCGTCACACTACACCTCGATCAACCTAGTGTCACTTTCACTCACTTGGCTCCAAAGCTCTTTTCTCTCAATCAACCAAATCACAAATGACTTCTAGTCGGCTACTAATCCAGTTTTATTAGATTTGGCATGCCTCCGACATTGGTATAGCGTGCCTTAGACTGTCGACGTCGGCTGATATACTGCCAACATCGGTCCCTTTATGTCTCTGACATTAGTTTTATCACTAATGTCAGCAACTTTCAAACCTCTTTTTTTCATCACGTTGCCCCAAAATCATGCCCCAATCAGTTAGCCCTCTAGTACAAGTCATTTTGGTCCCCTGGGGCACATTTGAGATCACTTATATCTCAACCCGACCAGCGACCCTGGAGATCACGCCTATCTCCACCGACCTTGACCACTTTCAAGACAACTCTATCTCGGTTTTGTTTGCACACATGCTACCTCATGAATAGATAGCAAAATTGTTTGCAGACCATATTTTTGGACCCTCACAAGTATAGGATCACACGCCAATTGATCCATACTATTTGTGACATTTTCATGTTTTTGGGAGCACTTCCTGAGCCAGGGATACCTGGAACTGACAACCATTTGGAGCTATAGCTTAGATTGAATAACTCGATCAGCTACGACTAATGTTGGGGCCCAGTTATTTTAATTTTGGCACTCCTTGACCTTTTGACTATGACCATTTGACCTACCTGTCTCGTGAAGTGGTATGCGCGCAATCACAACTATCACAGCATTTTCACTCACTCTTCTCTTCCTCAGCCACCTTTTGTCAAAATTAGCACCCGACATCAGGTTCCCTTCCCTCAACTCCCACTTTGAGGGGGAATACCTCATCCATACCTCGGGGCAATCCACATCATCCCATACTTGGGGCAACCAACTCTTATTTTTGTCTTGCAGTTCGTCCAGAACAACCAACAAAACAAAAAGGGGCAAATGTAGACACCAAAATCATGTCTAACCCTTGTTAATTCCCCCCTTGGTCTATTCCTAACCCATTCCTAAACCATGCAATTACTAATTTAAAATAATAAACTTATTTTGAATTAATAACCCCCCTCCTTTGACACATCACCCATGACACCTCGCCTAGGACACCTCGCCTTGGACCATTTCCCACCCTATGACTCACCCAAGACCTATTCTTACTTCTTTCTAACTACCTAACCAACTCTCATGCGTATTTAGCCCAACTTTTGATATTCTCCAATGGATAGTGCACTTGGCAGATGGAAAACAGGCTTGGTGGCTCTTTTTCCCATTGTCCACCCGCCGACGTCGGTCAAATGTCGGTCGATGCCGACGAAATCACCGATGTCGGTTATACTTAAACCAATTTTCTAAGCCTTTGATGGGACCCAAATCAAAAATCATTAATCTCTGGAGCTAATCACGAATCTCTGATCTTATTTCGATGAAACAAAGTGCTCGTGCTTTTACTTTCTAGTGTTCTAGCTTTTTGGTGTTCTTGCAAGGATCAGCTTTCTTGACAGCATCTTCTAGGCATTGAGGTCTTACATCAGACATTCTACACAGGGATTGCATGATATCTCCATCACTAGCGACATTCGAAACACAGCTTTTGTACCTTTGCCAACTCGTATCACAGCTAAGTATTTGTACTATTTTCATTTTAATATCATTTCAAATATATTAGCATTCAGTCTATTGTCTATTCCAATCATCCTTGACCCAACCTTCCCTGTTCTTCTTGGAGAGGCTGAAAAGCCTTCTCTCGCCCCTTATTCCCTTTTCTTTGCCTCTGACACTCCTTTAGTCTCTCTTTAGACAACACCCTCTGTCCAATCAACTCAGCACAAGCTATCAGAGACCTACAGACCATCTTAAGACCAATCTAATCACCCTGACTAAATTGCTTCACGAAAAGGCTGAAAGGCCTTTTTCCTGCCCCTTCCCCCTTTTCCTGACAACATTCTCAGTCCTTTAGATCCCAAGCAGTCCCTCTGAATCCCTCATAGACCCTCAGACCCCTTAACGAGACTATAATCCATTCTATAAACCAGAAACTAGACCTGAACCCGTCCCTAGCCATTACCCCGACTGACCTCGTCTACTTCCCCTACCGACATCGACAGTCTAACCGTCATCAACGACATTCCTGATATACATCGGTAATATCACCGCCATCGGCAACTGTGTTAAGCAGATTGTAGCTTTATCAGGTACGCATTTGCTTTTAGTCTTTTCTTTTCAAGTGTTTTATCATTTCTCTTTTCTGTCTCTATCATATTCTATTTTTAACAGTGGATTGTCATCCTCCAAGAAGCCTTAGCACTTCTAGTACCAAGCTTTTTGCTTGGCAATCTACCTTCTTATCAGCTAACATTTTTCATGTTTTAGTGTCTGTCTCTTTCAGGTGTCATTCCTCCACAGCCAAAGAGGAGTTCTCATAGCGTCTGGATTATGGTGCGCACGACTACATCCAAGGACACAAGCCTTGACCATATCCTTAAGTTTCTTCATTTTCTCTCTTTGAATGTGAAAGCAAAATTAGCATAGAAATAGGTCCAAATTAATTTTTTAAGAAAATAATTACATTAATATTGCACTAGCATATAACATTACACTAGTATTTTACACACACCATTATAACATGTGATAAATACATGGAGTTTGATCTTTATTCAAAGTATTGGCATGTAGGCAATACTCAACATAGGGGGTGTTGAGGTCAAGCACAACTATAGACACTAACCCATTTTCCCCATTTATTATATTTATTCCTCATAGTCTATAAACCTATGGTTCTAAGTGAAGAATAAGGCATGTAATGGATTCTGTAATGAATCAAATAGATCCGATCACACATAGGACCTATAGGTGAAGGTGCAAATATCTAAATTCAAGCAGATATATAAACCCATACTAGATGATAATGTAGGATAGCCTCATCCAATTAGCATAAATTTATTCTAGGTAGATGCAAATCTTTGTTCTTGATTCATAATGATCTCACATAGTCATATAGTGAGTTTGATAGTCATAGTCATAGTCTTGCATGCCTAATTTCCAGCTAAGTTATTTCTCTTCAGTACTTTCCATTTTTAACATATTTCCAAAATAGTAAGTTTAAAATCAATTTATGTTATGTATTCCATATTTTAAGTAGTCTAATTTTATGTAATAGTTTGTCATAATTAATATTTAATATCTATCTATCCCAAATTTTGACAAAACATATTGGTGAACCTATTTATTGATTAAATATTGTAAACCCTAACCCTAGATGTTATAAGGGTTTATTTCCATGATTTTATTGTTTCCAATTATCATATTAAGGTTATTAGATTTGATAAATTATTTGTTAACAACAATCTTCCAGGTTTCTATTTCATATTTTATGCAATCTGATAAATTTGTTTCTACCTCTCTTAGACTAAGTGCTAGATTGAGTGGTACTCAAGTTAAGATACTCATATTTCCTTTAATAAGTTACATAATATGGATAATAAAAAGGGTATATCATAACCTTCAGATGTTCATACATAAATTGAATATATATAATTAATGACAACACTTCATAGCATGAATAATATAATCAAGACAACCTTGACTCTCAATATGAGCATCAAGATGAAATTCCACCTATAGGTGATGAACAACTAGATATTAATAAATTAAAACTTATTAATAACTTGTGATAAAAAAATTCATGACCAATATTTGGATTATCATAATATTTTGGAAACTTTTTTGGAAATAAAAAGTTCAATTATGACTCCATCATTTGCAACATCAATGATATGGGTTCCTTACCTTTATCTACATCATTTGATACAAATTTTATACCACCATATACTATGGGTAAACCCAAGGGTTTCAACAAATTAATATAAAAATTAATACTCAATTGTTTCAAAAACCACCTTTGGTTAGCACACATTCTATTCTTGGTGCATAGTCTCTTATGCAGACCATTCTAGTTCTAAAAACTAAGGTGTTTCGAATGGAACAAAGTGTTTTGAAACCTAATAAGATAATTGATTCATATAATTTACTCCATACCCCATTTTCACATCATATTTTAGTATATCCTTTACCAACTATTTTTTGGGCACCTAAACTTACATTTTATGATGCAAAATGTGACCCTAAGCAACATTTGAGAGCATTTCACATGGCATGTTTGGACTATGCATCCAAATATAGGTTGTTGACCAAATTATTTCCTATAAGTTTAAAATAATATGCTCTAAGATGTTTTTATGATTTACAAAATCAGTCATTTCATGTGTTCAATCCTTTGGTATATGTGTTCCTTACACATTTATCAATCAACATAAGTGAAAATATTTCATATGCTCAGATTTCTTAGCTCAAACATGAATTTAATAAACCTATCATATAATATATAATATACAATATATAATATAGTATATAGTATAATACCATGTTATCCAAGATGATGAATCATGTTCAAGTTAAGGAATTATAAGACATATTCAAATAGAACTTGATTTCACCTCTATATTTATGTTTAATAAGTTTCTATCATTCATAGCTTTATGTCACACAATTAAAGAAAGAGAGATCAAGTTGTTGGTAATAAAAAAGCTAAAGTATTCAACTGACATAGTTTCTACTTATCATGAAAATAATATAAGTAAGCCACTATACAAGGTGATACATGTATGAAATTAGACATGTAACATATCTATAAATCAATCCTAGATCAGAGAAGATAGAGCATACTTACACTTCCGATTGGGAATACATTTGTTAAATGAGATCATGACCAATATGGGGATCTACTAGACCCGATTAGGGGATCATTTATCATAATACACCATGCTAAAAAGGGTTCCAAAGCCTTCAATATAATACAATCATATAATAACCCTAAAGGGGTCCTAGGTTTTGATATTTAACCTAAAATAATAAGTAAATCTAATCTAGTGCTCACTAAAGCTTGTGGCACAAAGTGGGGGTTAGAAACAATCAAAACATGTATAAGAGGTAATCTCAATTAAGTTAAGTATGAGTAAGACCCTAATACATGGAATGTGAAGATTAATATTATTCTAAGCCAATACTTATGCTATTTCTATCTACTAAAGAGAGGAGCAAAGTTAGAGAATACTTACCTGAATGTGAAACCTTCAAGACTCAATATCTCTATTGGCTAATGGGGATTCACAAGAGGTTGTTTTGGATTGTAAGGATCACTAAGAAAAGCCAAAGCATCCAATACTTATCCACAAGATTAGATTCTTTAAATTTAAACCCTAAGATATGACTCCTTAGGTAGAATGGTGGAAGAGTAGATTATAAAGAATCATGAATGAATAATAACTCTTGATTTAATATTGAAATAATTATGAAGTGATCTTGTCTATATAGGTAGATTTGATCAAAACTCTTCCAAAAATGTCGATAAATAGGGTCAACCCAATTGACCTAAGACAATTTTGGTCAATAATTTACTAGGTCATGAGCTAGGTTGGCCAAAGGTCATCCTAATTCCTATATGAAAACATCCCAAAATTGTATAGGGTCGACCCAATCAACCCTATACAGCCGATTGATAAAAGGGACTTAAGGTGAGGAAAAGAGGGATGAAAATAGGAAAAATACTAGAGGAGTGTATAAGAGAGGAGTAATATCTTAGAGAATGGTTTTAGGATTTGGTTGGATTGGTAATAATGTGTCCATAATGGAAAAAAATCTTATGAAGCACCAATGGTCTACCCACCCCTTTCATAGTGCACCCCTTAGGGCACGCACTTAGAGAGATTGAGTCTTGATGGGTTCCTACAAGCTGTAAAGTGTTAGTATATTGATAAAAGTTGAAAATATTATGTGTATAGATATGCCCCACTTGAAGCTCATCACGCGTCACTAAGGTAAAATAGGGGATGGTGCTTTGAGAAAGAACATAAGAACACATAATGTTGATGCTATAAATAGTTTCAATATTTTAAAGCAAAAATAATTGAAAGTAAATGACTAAAAAGGAAATAACTCAAAAGTAAATGACTATAAATTAAATTTAATGTGTACCTTAACTTACCTTTATCATTTAATGGTTATCTATTGTGTTGTTAGTTTTTATTTGTAGGGAACAAAGACTACTTTTGATAAACCCAATAATACAGAACTAAAGATCTATAATGAAGAAAACCTTGACTCTCAATATGGGCATCAAGATGAAATTCCACCTATAGGTGATGAACAACTAGATATTAATAAAGTAAAAATTATTAACTTATGATAAATAATTCATCACCAATATTTGGATTATCATAATATTTTGGAAACTTTTTTGGAAATAAAAATGCAATCATGACTCAATCATTTGTAACATCAAATGATATGGGTTCCTTACCTTTATCTACATCATTTGATACAAATATTTTACCACCATATACTATTGGTTAAACTCAAGGGTTTCAATAAATTAATATAAAATATCATACTTAATCATTTCAAAAACCACCTTTAGTTATCACACATTTTATTCTTGATGCGTAGTCCCTTATGCAGACCATTCTAGTCCAAAAAACTAAGGTGTTTCACATGGAACAAAGTGTTTTGAAACCTAATAAGATAATTGATTAAAATAATTTACTCTATACCCCATTTTAACATCATATTTTAGTATATCCTTTACCAAATAGTTTTTTGGCACCTAAACTTACATTTTATAATGGAAAATGTGACCCTGAGCAACATTTGAGAGAATTTCACATGGCATGCTTGGACTAAGCATCCAAAGATATGTTATTTACCAAATTATTTCCTATAAGTTTAAAATAATATACTCTAAGATTTTTTTATGATTTACCACATCAGTCACTTTATGTGTTCAATTTTTTCATAGATGTGTTCCTTACACATTTCTCAATCAACATAAATGAAAAGATTTCATATGCTCAGATTTCTTAGCTCAAACATGAATCCAATGAATGTATCGTATAATATATAATACAATATAATACCATGTTATCTAAGATAATGAATCATGTTGAATTTAAGGAATTACAAGACATATTCAAATATAGCTTGA
The DNA here is from genome assembly GCA_037957365.1 of Torreya grandis. Taxonomy (NCBI): domain Eukaryota; kingdom Viridiplantae; phylum Streptophyta; class Pinopsida; order Cupressales; family Taxaceae; genus Torreya; species Torreya grandis. The sequence continues at coordinate 2,344,374 of JARHVA010000988.1, read as the reverse complement.
TTCCACCTCTACATTTATGTTTAATAATTTTCTATCATTCAAAGATTTATGTCACACAACTAAAGAAAGAGAGGTCAATTTATCGGTAATGAAAAAGCTAAAGTATGCAACCAATGTAGTTTCTACTTCTCATGAAAATAATATAAGTAAGCCACATACAAGATGATACATGTATGCAATCAAAAATTCAACATGTCTATAAATCAGTCCTAGCTTAGAGAAGATAGAGCATACTTACACTTCCAATTGGGAATACATTTGTTAAGCAAGAGAATGACCAATATGGGGATCCACAAGACCTGATTATGGGATCATTTATCATAATACACCATGATAAGGAGGGTTAAAAATCCTCTAGTCTAACACAATCATGTAATATCCCTAAAGGGGTCCTAAGTTTTGATATTTCACCTAAATTAATAACAATTAAATTAAATCTAATCTAGTGTTCACCAAAACTTGTAGGACAAAATCGGGGTTAGAAATAATCAAAACATCTATAAGAGAATCTCAATTAAGCTAAGTATGAGTAAAGACCCTAATACATGGAATATGAAGAGTAATATTCTTTGAAGCCAATACTTGTGCTACTTCTATATACTAAAGAGAGGAGAAAAGTTAGAAAATAGTTATTTGAATGTGAACCCATCAAGACTCAATCTCTCCCTTGGTAAATGGGGCTTTGAAATAGGTTATTTTGGTTTGTAAGGATCATTAAGAAAGGCCAAATCATTTAAGATTTATCCACAATACTAGATTCTCCAAGTAGAAACCCTAAGCTAATACTTGTCAAGTAGATTGGTGGAAGAGTATATTGTAAAGAATCATGAGTGAATAATAATTCTTGATTACTTATTGAAATAATGACAAAATGATCATGTATATATAGGTAGATTTGACCCTAAACCCTTCCAAAAATGTTAGCTGATAGGGTCAATCCATTTGACCTATCATAATTTTAGTCAATAATTCACTAGGCCATGAGTGAGGTCTACCAAATGTCAACCTAATTCCTATGTGAAAATATCCAAAAATTTTATAGGGTCAACCCAATCAACCATGTACAACCAATTGATAAAAATGGACTTAAGGTGAGGAAAAGAGGGATAAAAAGATGAAAAATACTAGAGTATGCAAGGGAGGAGATATATCTTAGGGAATGGTTTTAAGATCAGATTGGATTGGTAATAATTTGGCCATAAGGGACAAGAATCTTTTGAAGCACCAATGGTCTACCTACCCCTTTCCTAGTGCACCCCTTAGGGCATGCACTTAGAAAGATTGAGTCTCGATAGGTTCTTATAAGATGTAAGCATTAGTATATTAATAAAATTTTAAAATATTATGTGTATATATATACCCCACTCGAAGCTCATCATGTGTCACTAAGGTGTAATAGGGGATGGTGCTTTGAGAAAGAACATAAGAACACATAATGTTGATGCTAAAAAAAGTTGTAGTATTTTAAAGAACAAATAATTGAAAGTAAATAACTAAAAATTAAATGACTCAAAAGTAAATGAATAAAAATTAAATGTGATTCATACCTTGACTTACCTTTATCGTTGAATGGTTTTCTATTGTGTTTTTAGTTTTGATTGTGTAGGGCATAAAGACTACTTTTGATAAACCCAAGAATACAAAACTAAAGAGAAAAAACAAAAAAATGTAGGAAATCCAAGATAATTGGTTATTTTTAGATGGGACATACTTGTAAATTTGGTAATCTAGGGTTATAAGTGCTATGTTATACCAAATGACCAAGTCAAAAAAAAAAACAAGAGTAAATCAGGTAACTGAAAAGCCAAGGATGCTAAAGACTGAAAAACTAAAACAAGTAAACCTTTAGTAAGAAAGACATGCTCACTAATTAAAACCAAAGATACATGTCAAAAAAGATGTTAATCAAACATCAAATGTAAAATAAGAAATAAAATGGTAAAACAACATTGATGAGTGAGCAATAACAATCTTTATCTCGCTCAACAATGGAAAAAGGTGCATAAAAAGGGAAAAAAACATTATCAAGTGAAAATTAACAAGCCAACCTCACTCAACAATGGAAAAAGGTGCATAAAAATGGAAACCAAAATTTTTGAGTGAGAAGTAACAAGCTAACCTCACTCAACAATGGAAAAAGGTGCATAAAAAGGCAAAACAACATTACTGAGTGAGAAGTAACAAGCCAACCTCAATCAGTAACGAAAAAAGGTATGGACTCAAGTGTCTATGATAGAAGGGTATTATAACAAATGATAAATGGTGAAAAGAGATCAAAATATATCTAGGAATGAAAATATATGGTGTAAATAAATTAATCCAAAGTTACTCAAACATGTTGCTTCACTTTAAGGATAGATAAAATTGAAACAAAGTAGTGCTAGCATGTTTTTAAGATGTGAAAAAGGAAACAAAGAAGAATGGAAAATAGATTTGGAATCACAATTTTCCTATCAAAGGGGGAAATTATATGGGTGGAGGGGATATGAATAAAAAACCAAGGTAGAGGAACTCTTTATCAAATTCAAGACACTCAAATTAGGTTTGTCAGAACAAGAAGTCTTTTGACCTTAAGGACTCTGAAGAACTTCTCTTAGCCACACAAGTCTTAGGTCAAAAAATGCAGTATATAGATCGTCCCATGAAGGCTATATGAATGAAAATTAAAATGGACCTACCTTCCCACAATGTGTTCCCCATTCCTCAGTACCCCTTATAGATCCATCAGTCTACTAAAAAGATTATGTACTTACATGAGAAAGTAGGTAGCACTATAGAGTTTGTTGAATTCTCCTATTCCAATCTACTAGCCTACCACACCCTAATGTACTTTAGCTCTATGTGAGGTAAACTATGGAGTTTGAGCTTCAATTAGAGATAGGAAATGTGTTTATAATCATATCTTTTAGTGTGATGTTGACTTTTAAATTTTTTATGTTGCCTTTTATTTCAAATGATTTAGATTTTAAATTTTTTGATGGCTTTTTCTATTCCTCCTCCATATAGATTTAGAAAACCAAACATGGGTGATAAATATTACTTTCATTTACATATTTTGGACTTGGCTTCTATGAGAGAAAAATTCAAGGAGAATGGGATTTAAAAGTCTCATAAATCTAGGTGAAATAAAAGTGATATCTTGAATTTAACCTTGTTTTATCCAATGAAGAGTGAAAGGAAAGGAAATCAAGAGGAGTGACACATGGAACAATTTGAATTTCTTCAAATCACAAAAATGTGACAAATGGTGAAAAAGGGATACAATGATAAAAAAGTGTGATTTCTTATCATAAGAATGAGGGGAATGGAGTAAAACATGCTAACATATATTTTTATGTAAATTCCATCTATCAAAAGAAGTATAAGTTAAAGTTGAGAACAAGGATCAATAACATTTTCTTATAAAAGGAATGACAAGATGGTAATTTTATGAGGAAGGCCAGGTCCTATCCATGGTATTACACCATAAATCATAAAGAGAAACCCAAAGAATGTTAAAAAGAGTGTAACAAGAGTATGAAAATAAAGAAGACTATGGTACATCATGAGGAAGATTGGGTCATATCGACAGTTTTACAATTCAACTCATGAGAAAAAGGGGAAACCAAAAGACCAAAAAGGAAGCACTAATTTTTTGTGAAAAGAGATAACTTTTTCAAAGGGAAAGAACCATGCTAGTATCCTAAAAAATTATGTTAGATAGATATAGATAGAAAGCATGAAAATAAGGAAATGATCCTATACTAATGTATATATCAAGGATGATCACTTGAGAGACAAGTTTGTGTCTCAAAAGGTTTCTTGAAGTTGAATTAGTTTTCTATCATGCCACATATAATAAGAGTTGTCATCATAAGATGCCCCAAAGGGTAAGTGGATGTAGGGATGGGCATCACAAGATGCCCTAAAGTCTAAACTCATATGTGTGTGGGCATTGTAATATGATGATGAAGGGACATATTAGAAATGTCCAAGAATTGGTCTAGTATTCATGACCATGAGTGAAATTTGAATAGGATTCCTTTAGAATTTTTTCTGCCTTTTCCTAGTTTGAATTTTTAAAAGGAAAGCAATGAGGGATTGAGGGTGTTCTAGTGAGTCTAAGTGAGTGTAAAAGATATGTATTTTATAAATAAAGTTATAAATGAACTTGATGGTCTTATGAATGTCATAAATATGTGTTAGAGTCAATAAGTTAGTTTTAAGAATAAGGTGGCAGTCATGTTGTTTCACCACCCTACATGGGTTTAGAGTTGATAGAGAATTTCTTAGATCAAGAAATTATTATAAGAGTCTTGTTTTAGAGTCTATTTCATGATAGAAAGGTGTTAGAGTGGGAGAAGTCATTAGGAATTAGAGTAGTGAAGAAGATAGGGTAGATAGGGTTAGGAAAATAAGAGAGATGTTTTTCCATAGCAAGGAAGAAGGACTCTATGTAAGTCCAAATTGAATGTATAAAAGAACATCAATGAAAGATGACATTTTGAATATTACTCCTTCTGATTAATATGAATTCTTGAGTTTATATGGTTATTTTTATGATCTTAATGTAATCCATGCAATTTAATTTGGTTCAATAAAGGTTACAGGCAAATACAATTTTGTGTATTATTTTGAAGAACAAAACTCTATGTGTTTGTGTTTTGTATAGGCATAAGAGTGATAAAGCCTATTTGAAGCATTGTGTATCCTATGAAACATGTTTATAAACTTATTTAATACTGTATTGGGATAGTTTTATTGATTAAATAAATAACTCAAAATGATACTAATTGTAGATATGCGTACCTTATTTACTAAATGGAATGAAATTGATTGTGCACTTACAATAGAGAGACTATCTAGAAATAGATAAAAAGTATGTTGATGATTGGGAGTTTTTATTTCAAGGTTATTAAATCATTTTGATTTTGATTGTTTTATCCATTAGGTCATATGCTTCTTGGAATATAAATGTGAGAATCCTAATTCTGCTTTAAATACACATACAGTAGACACTTTGACTAAGTGTTTTGTTGATGAACAAAGTACATGGCATGAATTTTATTACCTAGAATATATATAATAAGGTGTAAGAGTAATAAATGATTAAATATAGGTATTTAAAATTTTGGAGGCTTATAAACCCTAGGTTCTTGGTTTATAGTTGGTTACAGGCTTTGACTATGTGTGGAGAGGATAAGAACATGCTAAAGAGGAAACTGAGGATTGAACAAGGTGAAAAACTGATTGAACAAGGTTGGTATGAATTATTAAATGCTAAAACAAGATTAATTTTTATTTGAAACTTTTTTGGGAATTTTATAAAATAAATTGATTGCTCTTAGGTCTATTAATAACCCAAAAACCCTAGAAACTGGTAATAAGCTTCAAACTTGATTTTTGAGAAAAGTAACCCATGGAAAAATCTGAAAATTGGTGTATAGATGAATAAAAAGGTTAGTTGAGATATTAAAGTGGTTTTATATCTTAAGGGTATGTGTTCATACTTTTATATATGATTTTAACTAAATATGGTGTTATAAAGCCTATTAGACCTAATTAGAGAGTGAAAAAGGTCTAGATTAATGATCTAATGGAGGTATACCTTGAAAATTTGTAGAAAACTAAAGGAGGATAGTGGGTATTTAAATTGGTGATTGATTTTATATTATTCTATCTTACATGTCCATATATTAGAGAAGATGATAAAAATAGGTCTACAAGAAGTGGTTTAAAGGTAGAGCAAAGTTATGCAAGTGAGTAACCAATTTGATTAGCAAGGTAGAAAAGAATGTCAGAGGAAAGAGGTAGGTCTTGATATGATCTAAACCATAATTTTTTTTTGATTGTGTAGGGAAAGGACATTTTAGGATTAATGTATTCTATGAGTTTCATGCAAGTGAAAGTGAATACATGCACAAGAATGTTTCAGTTTATTGAAACTTATGGAATGGTTTGTTGATGGTGTAAAGTTCATCTAAAACTAATATAACATGATATCCTAAAACATTGTGAAGGTACATTATAACCATTATTATATGATTTCCAAAAGGAATATTGGGATGAATGAATGAAGGAAGCAAATAATCTTGAATGGAAGGATATAGGTAGAGTTTGACAAGAAGTGGAGTTTTTTCTACATCAGATGCCCCAAAGGCTAGACTAATGTGTAGATGGCCATCACAAGATGCCCCAAAACATAAAGAGAGGAAGAAAATATAGGAAAATTTAAAAATCAAATATAACCCCATATAGTGTTTAAATGGATCCATGTTTTCCAAGAAGATTCTAATAAGGGACTTCATAATGATTTGAGGGAAATGAATAGAATGCCAACAAGTAAAAATAGTGAACTAGATGAGAAAACAAAGAAGGTAAAAAATAGTATCAATTCAACTGGGTCAATCTAACATAGGAAATAGGGCCTAAAAATTATACAAGGTCAACTTGGTTGACCCAACATAGAAAATAGAGGTTTAAAAAGTGTACAAGGTCAATTGGGTCGACCAAGTACAATAAATAAGGAAAATCAGACAGCTTATAATAGACTTTATCAACTAAAATGGCCATACACTAACAATAATAATTTTTAAACTATTTAGAAAAGAAAGAACTGAAGGGAAATAAATAATCAATTATATCAATAAGGGTGATCTAATTGAGGCACACAGCATAAAACCTTGTACCAATGTTGTCTAATACAAGTTTTTACAATATAACATGCAATTGAGTAAAGAGTAAGCAATCAACTTGGAAAGTAATAGATAACTAAGTGGTTAACCTAAATGTTTGTTAGATTATTAGAATATAAATGTGATGGGAAGTTAGTTGTAATTAAAGAACTAGAAATCAATCTAAGGATGGTTTTAGGATGTTTGATTTGAAAGGGATCTATATTGGTGATGTTACATGTTTGGTATTAGGGCATACCCCCTCACTTCAAACACCATAGTGATAAGGGTCTCAGGTGCTTAACCATAATATACCATTAACCACATGTTTATACTTAGAAATAAAACCAAGTTGGCTTCTCGCTTAGTGATGAAATCTAAGTAGGTAGGCCTTGGGTAGATAATTGTTAAAGTGCTTGTTTAAGATTTTATGATTTGGTTATGTGTGCATAAAATATAAAATAATGAAACTAAATAGTAAATTAAAAACCACATAATTATACTATGTGATCTATTCTAAGCATGAAATCAATAATAAATGAAAGTGTGAGCTAATTAGTAGCATATAAAGCTAATTCCAACTTTGAAACATGGTACAGTGTCGATGTAGTCAATAGTGTATCCATAAAATATAGAATAAGGTTGATAGTGTTGTGTCTATATTGTGGAATAAAAGGTATAAAAATGAATATATTTGATAAAGTTAACATAATTATCTAGAAAGCATACAAAATACATAATTGGATTGATAGGGTCGATCCAATTGGTTGTACAGGGCCAATTTTAAATACTACAAACTATGAAAGGAAAGACTACAAAAAAAGAGAAAGAATATAAAATAATCTTGGTGAGTTTAAAGATGTAAATAAATGAGATTTTTTTCAAGTAACCTTTATAAATTCTTATAAATCCAACTAACAAGGTCAACTAGGTCGATCTAGCTTTGTAGAAGCCTATTTCTAAGTGTTTGAAATATGCAGGGTCAACTAGGTCAACCTAGTAGTTTAGAATGGATGTCCAAAAGTCTATACTAGGTCATTTGGTTTGATATAGTATCTTGTACCTAAAAAATAACCTACATATAAATAATAGAGTCATATGGATGTGAATTTGTGTTAAATCTATGCACATAAGTTAGAACTATGTTGATGTAGTCGATCTAGTATAAAAAATATATGATAAAAATAATGATAAAATAATGAAAAATAAGTGAAAAAATCCTAAAATGGTTATTTCACATTGGGTTAAACATTTTCTATGCAATCAAAAATTAAATATGTCTATAAATCAATCCTAGCTTGGAGAAGATAGAGCATACCTACACTTTTGATTGGGAATAGATTTGTTAAGTAGGATCATGACCAATATGGGGATCCACTAGAACTTATTAGGGGATCATATATCACAATACACCATGTTAAGGAGGGTTCCAAAGCTTCCATTCTAACATAACCATGTAATAACCCTAAGGGGTCTTAGGTTTTGATATTTCACCTAAATTAATAACAAGTAAAGTAAATCTAATATAGTGCTCACCAGATCTTGAGGCATAAAGTGGGGGTTAAAAATAATCAAAACATGTATAATAAAATCTAAATTAAGCTAAGTATGAGTGATATCCTAATACATGGAATATGAAGAGTAATATTATTCGAAGCCAAGACTTATGCTACTTTTATCTACTAAAGAGAGGAGCAAAATTAGAGAATACTTGCCTGAATGTGAACCTATCAAGACTCAATATCTCCCATAGCCAATGGGGATTTACAAGAGGTTATTGTGGTTTTTAAGGAACACTAAGAAAGGCCAAAACATTGAATACTTATCCACAAGACTAGATTCTCCAAGTAGAAACCATAAGCTAAGACTTCTCAAGTAGAATGGTGGAAGAGAAGATTGTAAAGAAGCATGAGTGAATAGTAACTCTTGACTACATATTGAAATAATGATGCAATTATCTTGTATATATAGGCATATTTGACCCTAAACCCTTCCAAAAATGTTAGCCTACAGGGTTGACCCAATCAACCTAGCACAATATCTATCAATAATTCACTAGGTCATGAGCTAGGTTAGCCAAAGGTCAACTTAATTCCTAATTGAAAATATCCTGAAACTATACAGGGTCACCCTAGTCAACCCTGTATAGCCAACTAACAAAAGGGACTTAATGTGAGGAAAAGAGGGATGAAAAGAATAAAAATATTGGAGTGTGCAAGGGAGGAATAATAGCTTAGGGAATGTTTTTAAGATTTTTTTGGATTGGTAATAATATGTCTATAAGGGATAATAATTCTATAAAGCACCAATGGCTTGCCCACCCCTTTCCTAGTGCAACCCTTAGGGCATGCACTCAGAGAGATTGAGTCTTGATGGGTTCTTGCAAGATGTAAAGCATTAGTATATTGATCAAATTTAAAAATATTATGTGTATATAATACAAACTAAAAATAAGAATGATCAAAAAGAAATAATGAATGTAGGTTTAGATCCTACTCCATGATTGTAATATCAACTCCTCTAAGGATATAGTTTTCCAACTTGTTAAAAGGTCCCTACAAGGTGTTAAATTTTTTATCAAAATGTCATATCATATCATCTCCCATTAAATAGGTTGATGTGATTAAACATCTTCCAAAAGGATTTGATCAAAACAATTTTTTGATTCTCATAGAGCACCAGATCATACTACCAGAAGATCCATTAGTTTAATACATGATATTGAGGATTTGATAATGAGAACATCATTGATGTGAATACACCTACTAGTAATACAAAGGTACAACCAAGTGAGAATCAAACAATGAGTATATTCATTGATCATTTCCTTGAGCATACATATCAAAAAATAATAGTTAAATTAGAATTGAATTCCACATATAATGTACATCCTCCACTAGGTTCTTGTCATCCTCACATAAAGGCACAACATCTTTTAAATGGAATAATTGGTACATATCATGTTTTAGTGCCATCTAGACTAGTAATAACATTTGTATAGCATGATATTATTGATGATGATTTTGGTTTGAACTCTTTTTTTATTAATCTTACATTGATCATTAACCTATAGTGTGTGTCATGATTGATAATGGTTCAAGTGTGAATATGTGCACTATCACGTTCCTCTCTCATCTTAGATACACATATTAGGATATACTTCCTACAAAAATAGTAATAAAGGGATTCAATTGTTAATTTTAGAGTTATATTAGTGAGATAACTTTACCATTATAGGTTGGTCCTGCACATGTGGAAACCAAGTTCATAGTAGTAACTAGTGAAAAAAATTGATATGTTATTGGGATTTCCTTAGATTCAACAACTTCATGTAGTTATTTCTATATTACACATATTATTGAAGTATATTTTGTTATGAGGTTATGACAGTTCATGGTATTCCATTTGAGTACCCCCTCAAACCAAAGGCTATTGTTCCTAAAAAATAGATATCAGTTAGAAAACCTAAAAAGATTTACCTACTCAGATAATTTAGAAAAAAGTGGTTAACTTTCCAAGGATACCTATCCTTGTAAATCTACTTAATCAAATATTTATCATAAATTTTAGAGTGCCACTCTCTACACTAGCACATCTTAGATTAATATTATAAGGCATTAAATGTGTTCCACAAAGAGCACCAACACAAATTTTGTATACTCCATAATGGGTTTTGAAGAGTCCTAGAGTTCAAAATCTTAATCAATATACACAAGCTACTACAAATAATTATCATGACAATAGTACTTATATTATAGAGTCAAATCTATTTTTTATTCTGAGTTAAGACTATATATTTCATAGTGGCATGATACTTTACATTTTTGAGAGGTCATTCCCCCTATATTAGATACAAAACCTACTGATCTTGAGGATCTTATGGGATTCATTTATTACTATGTTCCTTTCTCACTCTTATATATTCAAAAATACAAAAAATAGAAAATTCAATGAAATTCTAAAAACTAGGGCCTATGTACCATATGCTTAGTTCATTTACATCAATTAATTTATGATTTATTTTATGTAGTACTTCTCTATATCTAGTTTTATATCAAAAATTCTTCATAATTATAATTAATTTATTTAAAGAACACACAATTTGTCACTTTTAGATGCAATTGTAGTTGGTGATAGTGTTTTAAGCCTAGAAACTTTACATAGACAAAAATACTCTACCCTAGATATTAATGCACTCCATTCCTATCCAATTTTGTTAGACTTGTCCTAGTGAACACAATCTCTACTTTCTCATATCAAAGTTATTCACCATACTTATATAACATTTTTACATCTCAACAAGTTTAATGGGGGCATATTTTACAAAGGTTTTATCATTTTATGATTATCCTTATTATTCATATTATAAATATATTAAATTGTGAAAAATATTTTCCTATTTTCTCACTTTCACATTGTTATCTTACTAGATACCTAAGTTTATAAATATACTAATGTTACAAACTTATTATGTAGGTCAATTTCACTTATACATGCATGCTTATCATGTTTTACTTATTTGCTTCATGACTTGTGTGTAATCTTTGCTTTGAATTGTGGGCATTTTAACATGTCATTGTTATTAGGTATAATCCTTATTTTATGATTTTATGCATGTGAGTGACATTCAAACATGTCCATTGTATGTGTCCCCTTGTCCTTCTGTGTTTTGTGTGTTCTTGATTTTACTCTTTATGTGTGTTTCATGGTCATGACTCTTGTTTGCCTAGTTTTCAATTCCATCATGGATATCATGCATCTTCCCCATTTTTTAATGTCATGATGGATATCATTAATCCTCCCTGAGTTTCTCTATATTGGTTTAAAATTAAAAATATATAATAATTTTTCACTATGAGCTTAATTTCCAACATATATCTAGACATGACACTATGTATGCTTAGTTATACGTGTATCATACATTAATATTTTGTTAATATTAATAATATGATGTCATGAGCTCTAATGTTATCATTGATACTCTATATTTAAATCTTTTCTATAACATTTTTTGCATAAGTTTTTATTTTGAGATAAATTATAAGTTGTATATGATATTATGGATTATATATCACCTCAATCTTATACACTTAGAAAACTCAAACCTTGGTTTTTTCTCTCAGTTATAGACCTTTCTCACTTTTAGAAGTCTTGAATCTATTATATCTTGTGCCCCTCGGCCTATCTCTTGGTCTGACTAGTTTTATGTTGATGACCTAGACCTTATATCTTTCCCAAAATGCTTAAAACCTTATTATCTTCCACATCTACAAGTTTTGAGTCTATACCTACTTTCATGTTTTCTAAACACTAGAATCCTAGATAAACACCTACATCAATGTAGGTGTCCTACTTTAACACAAGTGTCCAGTGCCCTAAAGTCATCTAATTTTAAAATAAATTGTATCATAATGGTTAGCCTAAGTGCTTTAATTCAAGTTATTTATCCAAAGAGATTGATATAAGTAAAATATTAACCCTCATTCATTCCTCACATATAAAATCTAACACAAACCAAGGCAACCTATCAAAACATGCAATCGAGCACTTAATAAATCAAAACTTACCTATTTTATCCTATTTTCATATTAATCATAGTAAAACACATACATAGGTATGAATTACTGAAGGAGCATCCTATGAGCTATATTTTTCAAGTTACAATCTAGGTCACTATTGTACTTTCTTTGTACATATTACATTATTCACACGCAATCCAACACATAGGAAAAAACTACATAAATATTAGGCCCTCTTTAGATTATTGGCTATGTAGGTAGCACTAATTAATGAAGAGGTATTTTGGGTCAACTTGATACCATGTGCCAGTTAACCCAATTCTCCCCAAGGTCACTATGAAGATGAAAAACTAGGGTTTTGTAATTTCATTAGGAATGACAATCCATGACCTAGATCTAAATGCACCATAGTAAAGGTGAAGACAAACCTAAAATTATCTAGGTGGTTGCATCCTTTTCTAGTATTTATTTCATATAGGACACCTACATTAGGTTCAGACAGTAACATTGATGCAACTATCTAATGTTGATGGTACTCAGTCTAGAATCTGATGATGATTTTAGAATCATCTTCCAATCTACTTCCTACTTATTCTATATTTATAATTACATTAACATCATAACCAACTAAGTACATTAATTCTTTATCATTTCCATATCTATCATAGTTGTATATACTATTTTTATCCTATCTTAGCATAAAAAAATAGTGTATGTTTATCTAAGTTTAACATCCAATAGGCCTATTATAGAGATAATTTATCACCCGTGTACCTTAATCTATATCTACCCATTTAACCTTAGATACCCCAACCTAGATCATTTTAAGGTTAATCATTTGATGAACCCAATCTTTGAGCATCATTATTACCTAAGGGTACTATTTGGTTAATATTTAGGATGTTTCTTTCCTACTTTGTCCTAAACTTTGTGATCTTTATCTCTTTCATCATGGATGATATTGATAGCTTTGATGACTATGATTATGGCATGTTATTATATATGATACATAATCACATTCATCTATTATAAAATTATCTTATCCTTTTGAGGTTAGGTAAATTTTGGTTCCCATTATTCCCTCACCTCAAATGGGGCATATCAGTGGGGTCATGTCATAAAGGCATGTTCTTCACATTTTAGCATGTATATTAGTTTTAAGATTCAATGAGGGAATGTCATATAGACATGGATTCCAGATATTCATAGTTTTTCAAATTTAGTGGATAAATTTCATATAAGAATGGTTTCCACACATTCATAGTTTTTAGATTCAGTGGGGGGATGCTTTGGAAGCATGTTTTCCACACTTATTTAGTATTCAGCACACCCAGATTATAGTGGGAACATGTTTTAGAAACGTGTTCTCCACGTTGGCACTTCTTTTACTTTTTAGATTTTTCCATATATAGTGGCGGCATGCTTTGTAAGCATGTTCTCTACACTTACATAATTTATAAATTATCCAAAGCACATAGTTATATAAATTTCAATTCACAACTATGGTAGAATGTTATACATTGGTACCATTATTATACACAGTATCATCATGAGACATAATTAAGTTGCATATGATATGTAATTTCAGCCTAATATTACAAAATATGTATTAGTTTTAAATTTTAAAAAACTCTCAAGAACTATCATCACCCATCAGGATGTAACTTTACAGACTGTATAGTGTTAATCTACTATAATAGTTAGTTTATTTTTGGTTTGGTTGAGGTGATTAAAACACTTAATCTTTGTAACTTTTTAGGTTGTACTTTATTGTATCATCTAGCCTTACCAATTTGATAATATGAGTTTAATTTTTCACTCATGCTCACCGAGTTATAAGTATGATTAGGTTGCATGATTGAGAGAATCTCAACTGTTAGGAGGAAACTCACCTTTTCTTCAAGCTTGGGGGCATATGCCTTCTAATATCTCTATCTATATCCTTAAATATATGTACTTTCCATATTTATACATATCTATCTTAATCTCAGTTTCATATCCTTACAATGATATATCTTTTCAAATCAATTTACCAATAAGCAAGGCAATTATTGATACACAAGTGTACTCCTAAGATCTTGCTCTTTAAATTTCAATATTTTCAATACTTTCAATTTTATATTATATGCACTAATTATATACTATAACATGCTCTTGGTTATAGGTCATTCACTAGAAAATCACTCAAGTTAGACTCAAGAAAAGGCAAGGTGCGTTATACACACTCAGGTATGCATTTATTTTTATTTAAATAAGTAATTTAAGTACTATATTAAAGGGGGGAAATGTAGATTATAGTTATGTATTATATATCATCTCAATATTTTACACTTAGCAAACTCAAACCTTGGTTTTTCCTCTCAATTCTGTACCTTTCCTACTTTTAAAAGTTTCACATCTACTCTATCTTATGCCCTTTGACCTATCTCTTAGACTAACTAGTCTTATGTTAATGATGAAAACCTTATATCTTTCCTAGAATGATTAAAACCTACTTATCTTCCAACTCTACAAGTTTTGAGTCTATACCTACTTTCATGTTTCCTAGACACTAGCATCTTAGATAGATACATCGATGTACGTGTCCTAATCTTATGCAAATTTTTAGTACCCTAAAGTCATCTAATTTTAAAATGAAACATATCTTAATGGTCATGTTAAGTTATTTAATTTGATTTATTTCTCAAAATTTATTGATATAAATATAAGATCAACCCTCATTCATTCTTCCCTTACAAAACCTAGCACAAACCAAGGCAACCTATCAAAGCATGCAATCAATCAGCCAATAAAGCAAAGCTTCCATATTTTCTCCTATTTTAATATCCATCATAGGGAAAACACACATAATTTTGATGTATTGAAGGATTAGCCTAAGATATCTATTTTTAAGTTACAATCTAGGTCACTATTGTACTTGATTTACACATATTTCATGATTCACACACAAGCCAACATGTAAAGAAGATCTACATCAGTCTAAGGCCCTCTTGAGAGTATTGGATATATAGGTATCACTCATATATATATGGATATTTGGGGTCATCTCAATACCATGTGCCCACTAACCCATTTTCCCCCAAGGTTATTATGAAGATGAAGAACTAGGCTTTTACAATTTCATGAAGAGTGATAGTCTATGACCTAGATCTGAATGCACCAAAGAAAAGGTGAAGAGAAAACCAAAATTATCTAGGTGGTCATATCCTTTTTTATCAAGTATTCCATATATGACACTTACATAGAGCTCATATAGTAGCATTGATGGAAATATCTAATGTTAGTGTTAGTGTCTACATCACTAGAGGCATTCAATCCAAAATCTAAAAACTATTATAGAATCATCTTCTAGTCTACTTCCTACCTATTCCATCTCCATTAATACATTATCATAAAAACTTACTAATTACATCATTATTTGACATTTCCATATCTAACATAGTTTTATTTATTAGTTTTAGCTTATATCAACATAAGAAATTTAGTATATGTTTATTAGATGTTAGCATCCAATTGACTTGCTATAGAGATAGTTTATCACCTTATAACTTAATCTATTTCTACCCCTTTAATCCTAGATACCCTAATATAGATCATTTTATGGTTAAACATTAGGCAAGCTTCATAACTCACCTCAAAAGAGGGGCCATACACAATGGCTTTTCTTAGAGACTAATCTAAAATAATTCATTGCACAAAAAGTTAAAGATATGATTTTCTTAATTGGTCACATTTCATACTCAAATTTTACACAAAAATTAATTTTAGAAAACAAAACTCCATTTGGATAAGGGTGTAGGTCAAACATGTCTAAATTAATGTGTTTTTGTCCTAACAGTCAAAAATAATAATTTTTAGAATTCTCAGATTTACACTCAATTAACATAATAATTTTTAACAACTAATTAGAAATAGTTTTAGGTTTTATGAACATGTTTAGTTTTAAAAAAATTAAAAATTGGGGTATCATGTGTAGCATGTGTTCCATAATATTACACATCTTTACTCAAAAATTCACTTGATATTACTAAATTATCAAAATCAATATACTCAGATATCAGATTGGGGGTATATGTGTGTGGCACATGATCACTTTATTTCTTAATTTTGTGTCATTTTTTACAAAAATAATGTAAATTTGTGTCATTATTTATGTTATATACACCATACTCAAACCATGTTATTTTTCACTAGTTTTACACTAAAAATGAATCTTATTCTATATGCAATGGTTGATTCAACCTTTTGCACCATTGTTTACACTAGATTGATCTATTAAAGTTCATACATGGATTCCAAGCCACTCTAACAACCTTTAGGTACTCAATTATGGATTCAAGCATGCCTTGATTTATTAATCATACTCTCCTACCAATGAGGGTTAGTTCATGCATAATCCAATCCAAGTGCTTCAAAGATGAAAATATCCACGGGTTCCACCCTCTCCAATCACTAATTTACACCAAAATATTTAACCCTAAAGATATATATATGGGGAATCTAAGGTTAAAGGAGTAGAGATAGCCTATGGTATAAGGATGATATACTAGCTCTAAATCATGATAATTAATTATAAAACTTAGACAAACATATAGACTAAATTTATTATGTTAAGATGCTAAAGATATAAAGTATAACTATGGTAGATATTGAAATGATAATGAAATAAGATACTTAGTTGGTTTTGATGCTAATACAGATCTAGATATAAAATAGGTAGAATGTGGATTGGATATAGATTATGTAATATTCACTTGATTATATAAATTATTCCTATGTAGTTGTAGACATGTTCATTGACCTAGGATGATTGCATCAATGTTACTATCATACTTGGAGATAGGTGGCTCGTACAAAATATTTTTTAACCCTAAAATGGATTTTGATTTGTGTTATTTAGATTATTAAAGGGGTATGTATAAATAAAATGGCATAAATTTGATAATTATATCTATAATCAGCCAAATAGATGCTAAACATAGATATAATCATACACTAAATTTATTATCTTGAGATAATCTAAATATAGAAAATAAAACTATGTTAGATATAAAAATGACAAAGAAATGATGTACTTATCCTATTTTGATGTTAATTTAGTTCTAAATATAGAATAGGCTAAAGGCAAGTGGGAAGGAGATTCTATAATAGTCATTAGACTATAGTTCTAAAGCTTTTATCTCTCTAGATAGTAATGTCATCCTAGGATGGTTACATCGATGCTACTATGTAGGTTTGATGTGTTATAAATCACAATTCATTAATGAGATCACAAGATCTTTCCTACAAACCATTACTACAAAAAACATCTCTAAAATTATGCACACATAATAATTATACATCAGTCTCATTATTGTCTCAAAAAATAATACAACTTGTATAGTTCCTCTCTTCCACTAGTCTAGGAGAAGCATAGGAAGTGCCTACTAAATAACCATAATATTTTGTTTCTTACAACAAATAATTTGTTATGTGAAACCAATTTTAGTTGTTATGGAATATTTGCACACATAAAATAGGTGTTACAAATATTTGACACATAAAAACTAATTAACCAACTCTTAATAAAGCTTAACTCATGAACGAGTGTGAATTCTCACTCCAAAACCTTCCTTTAAATGCAAAATAGAGAGTAAAAAAAGAGAAAGAAGATAAATTAATGGGTCTCGATAACTAGGCCTAATCAAGTACCCATGTATAAAATTATAATGAAATATAAAGTGTCCCTATGGTAACCAATCCATCTTATTGGACTACATGGATGATGAATCATTATAACTACCAAGTCAAATATGAATTGGTATTTTGTATGATGATAACTCAATAAAAAATACTAATCTCAAAAAATTGGGAAAAAAAGTCACCAAGGATGAACTGTATCACCGCAAGGTGCCCAGAAACTAGTAATAATAGCTAAAGTCAAGAGAGTAAAAAACATATACTGCAAGGTGTCCCAAGAAATCAAATGGATTAATAATCAAACATAAAACTAAAAAGGGTGTACCAAATGGAATAAAGGCCATAAAATAAAAATGCACTTGATGGACTCAAAATTTTCAATAGAACTCAAATATGCACAAGTGGTCTAGATCCATTGCTCAATCATAAAAAATAACTAGCACTAAAATGCACTAGAATAGCTCTTATGAAAAGAGATTGTCAGAGGTGTCAATAGTGAAAAATAGTTCACTAACTAAATTCAATCTACTACCAAAAGATGCAGTGCGCTAAGGGTTAGTAATGAACATGACAATCAAAGAAGTAGGATCTGTACCATACCTCCCCATACTGATGACTAGGTGGAGTGATGTAAGAAAGTCTATATAAGTGAACTAAATCCACTAATTGAACATTAACATGTTGACATTATATTATATAGAATATCTACTCTTCAAAAGGAGATCAAGCTCCACAACAAATATGAAGGAGACTGTCAACTGTCAAAAAAAGTGCCATATATACATAACAATATCTCTCAATAAAATGGCCCTTGTAGTGATGGGAAAGTCAAAAACTAAAGATTAAGTTCTCAACATGAAGCATACAAACATGAAGAAAAAGACTCCATGACTCTCAATGTGACCACAAATAAATATCCCATATAACAAAAAACATCAGATGATATATAAAACCTATAATGCAATCAGTCTATAGAAGACACCATTAAGAACAAGAGAGTTGCTCCTAAAGCAAGGAAGAAGTGTGCAACATAAAACTGTAGTCAAGAATGTAGTACATTACGATCTATCAAAAATGTTTCTATGAGTACAAAATTGGCACAAAAATATAATGCAACTCAAAAAATGGGACATCAAACTCTATCGATAATGCATCCATGAGTGCAAAGTGTGATGACAAGATCAATAATATGGACCAAGAGAGTACAAGTGCAATAACAATGACTTCAAAAAATTAAAAGTAAAGAGTGAGAACAAGTTTGTTTTATCTATGAGGGGGTCTAACCTCCTATTAGACTAGACCTCATTATCCATCTTTGACAAACAAGGATGAAAGAATGGTATCCCAACAATGAGAAAAGCCTCAATAATTAAAATGGACTTAAAATTACAATAATAATATCTTAAAAAAATTCCCCACTATAATAATAAATAACCCCAAAGAAAATGATGTTTGGCACAAGTAAAAATGGCATAAAATAAATGCCATGCTTATAAATTCATTTTCTTCTTTTAATAAGTAGTTAATATCCCCATAAAAAATGATGTCTCCATCTTTAACAAAATCACCACTTTAAAATATTCCACTTTTTAAAGGAATGTGTTCCCCACCTAAAAATAATCACATCACTCAAAGAGTGATGTCCCCATTTAAAATCCAATCCTCCCTATTAGAAAAAAAAAAGTAAAGGTTCCCCACCATACTTTATAAAAGGTTTAAATATTGTAAGTTTTAAAACTCATAAACCTTATGAGTTTGAATAAATCCTTTTGATAAAAACTTTAAAATTTAATAATTTTTGAATGACTTAAAGTAATAAGATTCAAATCTTGAAAATTATAGACCATGTAAATGCACATACATGGTCAAGGGACAAAGATAATAGGCCTTGTTTCATGTAGTTGGCCAGCAAGGTGGAGGTTGTGATGTAGTGTGGAGGATAAGGTTCCACATGGAGTGGTGATTGCATGGGAAATGAACCAAAATTTGGGGAATTTAATCTATATGTATTTATCAAAAAATGGAAAGAATAAATACAAATATGTAAGGCTTACCTCTACCAGAATTTGGTCAATAGTATACTTGGTGGAGTTTCTAGGTCACCATAGCCATGTAGGAAAAAATAAGTCTAGATTGGAGAGGTTGATTAAGGATAAAACCAAATATGTCTTATACAAAATCCTAATAAGTGACACATTGATTGACAATTTTAGAGGTTTTGGATAGATGACTCCTAAAGTAGAAGAAGAAAACTTAACCTCTCGAGCATCTATCAGTTATGATGATATATGGGAAAAAACTCTTCTGGAAGCATCAGATGGGGAGGAAGATGATACATAATCATCTAGAAAATCCTCCCCTAAATCAACTACATAATTTGAAACTTTAGTTTCATCTCAATTTCGTACTTTTCATTATCTTTCATTGTTCAGCTTAGGATCATTGTCTTATGGCACAAATACATGTTCGAAGGATAAGCCTGGGCCTGGAAAAAGTAGACTAAGAAATATTTCAATAGTTTTAGCATTCTAAGATCACCATCTATACTTTCATGGATCAAGGGATGAAAAAATAGGATGAGAGTCAACTATAATGCAAGAGAGATCACTCAATGATGGAGTAGAAGGTGGACCAGTGGTTGATGACTTCCATAGAATTCTTACTAATTAAATTACTTCCATGAAAAGTTATAGACCAATTTAAAATAAAAGATTTTAATAAATTTTAGGTGCCTATCAATGCAAATACATTTGTGAATAATGGTTGATGCACCAAAGATTAATCATTGAGCAATGGTTGTAGAAGTATGCTTTGATACCATGTCAAAATGCACAATGCATTTATGAGACCACAAGATCTCTCATGTAAACCATTACTATAGAAAAAATCTATAAAATTATGCAAACACAATAATTATGCATTAGTATATTTATTTTCTCAAATAATAATACAACCCACATAGTTTCTCTCTTCCACCAAGCTAGGAGAAGCATAAGAAGTGCCTATTAAATAGGCATGATAGTTTGTTTCACACAACAGATAATTTTTTGTGTGAAACCAATTTAAGTTGTTATGGAATATTTTCACACATAAAATTTGTGTGTAAATATTTGACACATAATAACTAATTAACCAACTCCCAATAAAGCTTAACTCATGAGTGAGTGTGAATGCTCACTCCAACATGATGTTAGTGTCCTATACGAAATATCTACTAAAATAGGATGTGACCACATAGATGTTTATGGGTTTTTATTCACCTTCACTCTAGTGAATTCATATATGGTTGATGTTTGTAATTTTTCCTTTCAAGTCCAAAATCTAACCCCTGTAGTTCAAAACTTTTCCCAATACTGCTAAGCCCATTCAAACCAATCTAAAACTAAGTATTTTTGCCTAGAAAGGAAGATTTTTAGTTTTCAAATACCAAAACTCAAGTTAAAATGTCATAAAATAAGCTAAAAATACCTTTTAATATATCCAAATATATGATATTATCTTATGTTCTAAGTTTCATAACTTGAAAAGGTGATTTAATGTGTTTTATAAGCCTAAAAAGGGTCCAAATCACCTCCCATGTGCCACATTAGGATTAATAAAGCATGAAAAAGGATTTTATTTGTTTTTTCATGATAAATATCATGTATACATCCTTTCCATGCATTTACATTGGTGTTGGAAGCTTAACTTGGCTTTAAAAGATCAAAAAAGAGGCTATTTCCTTCACTTTTTAAGAGTATTGTATGCATCTGTATGAATTTCATACAACTACATTAGTGAATTTGAATAATAGTTCATGGTATATCTATATCATAATTTTCATTGTGTTTGGATGTAGCACATGCCCAGAACCATTCACCTTCAAGCAATTTCCAAATTTGCACAAAGTAACCTACTTGCAAATTTTTTGATGGTATGGTCTGATGGAGAAAGGTAAAGGTCTAAATTTTGGGGTGTAAAAACTAGAATCAGATCGATTAATCATGGATTATGTGGTTTTTAAATTGGTTTCTCTATGCTCATGAACCATCCAATTTAAAATAGGCCAATTTTTGTAGCCTTGCAACTAGAAAGGCAATCAGTTTTTTTCAATTTCTCCTCACTTGGGCAAAGTTTCAAGAAAATTCAAGTTGTTACATAAACTTTGGGGCTTAATATTCCTCTTTATGTCCTCATTCAATTTTTATTCATGCATTCAACCAAATCTACAAATGGGCATGCTTTCAAGAGAGGTTATACGATTGAAGAGAGATAATGAATTTTATAATATTATTGTTTTGGTCCATGAAATTATTTTCCTCCATGTTTTCATGTTTTAAATTAGGTTTCTCAAATAAATTATCCAAAAAATTTAGCTCACCTTGGTGCTCTTTAGTATCTTCAAGGGCTTAGTTTAGCATAAATTAAGGAAATTTGCATATTTTAAAGTTTTTTAGAGAAAACTATGATTCCTTCTCATCTTGTATCTCTCCTCTAATATCCTCCAAAATCATATGAAATGTTGATCATATGTCCATGTTTGTAATAGGGCTCTATTCCAGGGTTCTAGGATACTCCTTCACCCTCTTCTCCACCTCCATCCACATTTAGCCCATACCTCTATCATACTCTACCTTTTTCAACTATGTATGTTTCTTTTCACTCTCCTTTCATGCCTTTTCATCATCTTTCATCCTCCATTCATGGTCATACCACCCTTCCACCCATCTCCATCACCTAGTTTCATCTCAAAAGAGCCAATGGTTGAACAAGAGAAGATATGAGCCAATTAAAACATCATATATAGTCATGAGAAAAGGACATATAGTAGGATATATAGTTAAAATCATGATCATGAAGATCAATTAAGATTCAAGGTGAAAGAGAACTTTTTTATGATCTAGAAAGATCAAACAACTCTTATGCAGGAGAAGGTGATCACCAATGTAAAATAAGGTGTGGAGACTTTATGCAACGCATAATTTCATGGAAATGACCACCTAATGTAGGTTCATATATTCAAGGAAATCCATAAATACATCGATCATCAAGATACAGTTACTAAGGTTATCTCTATAATGGTCGATGTAGGTGACCTTATCAAGTAATGAAGAAGATTAATAAGGATTAAATCTTCCTTTGGGCTATCCTTACAGTTATATATAGGCTATTGCCCACACAAGGTGCCATCTAAAGGAAGCTATAGTTCTAATCATGCTTGAAATGTGTATCAAGAAGTTTAGTTTTACTATTTTAAGGTCATTATGTGTGTGAAGAATGTTATAATAGCTTTGAGATGGAAAATATTACTTCATGATGTTATGTTCAAGAGCACCCATAGTGTTACAATAAAGTATCTTATAAGCCTAATTAAGGGAGAACCAATAATTCATAATACAAATATCATAATAGGCCTATTCAAATCTTGAATAGGTGTTAATAACTTATGATTGGAAACACTCACCAAAGCTTGAACATGTTTTGAGACTAAACTACTTAAAAGGCTAAATGATACCCTACAACCATTAAAAATGTAACACTATAGTCAAGTGACAATGCTAAGGGATATTTTAAGGGTTTAAGACATCTAAAGGAGGGTTTGTGACTTTTAAAGAAAAGGAAATGGGTGGAGAGATTTAAATCATGTTATCAATAGTTTTCCAACTCTTTAAACAGTCCCAAACCATGCTTCAATATGTACAAACCCTACAGTCAAGTATGATATAGAAGGCAGGGGTTCAAGTGGGTTTCATGACAATTATAGGGTTTCTTATTCATAAAGGATATCATTAACTAAGTATAGTTGAATTTGATTAAGATATTCAAACCATACAGTTCAACATCTTCAATAGGTTTTGAAGATGGAAAATAATGACCTATAGCCATGCTAATATAGGCCTATAATCATCCAATGAAGGACTTTTCAAATACAATGTCCTAGTGAAGGGTTTCTTGTCTCAAGATAGTATGTCAAATGGATAATGTTTATTAGGACCACTAAGAGAGGATGAAGGGATTCTCAAAATCATGAATACAATTGGATCACCTTACCACATGCACCCACATACCATTGTATGGACTATGCATAATCAGAAGCATAAAAGCTTGGTTATGAGTCAAATTGGTATTAATAGTCTTTAAGCACTTATTAAAGATGGAATGGCCATTAAACATGTTTAATCCTAATCAATACCCACCTATAATAGTGTATACACAATCATGTGAGGCATAAATACCTTGTTTGGGGGTCAAAACATGTTTGAAGAGGAGTCAATTATGGTTTTAAGCATCTTGAAGGGACTATTAAGCTAATTGAAGATGAATTTGATCTTAAATACCTCCATCACCAATGAAATCAGCTTAAACAACATAAAAATATAGTTAAATATGTAGTATGATTGTTTAATCAAACAAACAAAGTGAGTTGGTGTTGAAGATGGTCATCAAGCAATTCATTTTGGAGTTTCCATGCCATATTTCATGCACATTTTCATCCTTGAAAGTTCATTTTCATGTAATAAAGGACCAATCAGATAGTTAACTAGTCCTAAGGGCTCATGACTCCAAGTTAACAAATCATGACTAGTTGATTATCTTCATGCATATTCCTTTATTATCATGCAAAGACAGACATTAAAACACTTCAAGCTCAGCTTCAAAGTGGACTTAAGACACAAAAAATGGCATTTAATTCATGCAAAGGATTTTTTGACTAGTCAATGGGCCCATCTTTTTTTCCAACACTAAAGAAGATTTTGATGCAAGAGAAAGAAAGAAAAGAGATATCTTGAAGGCTTTTGTATTAGATTGAACTAAAATTGGACTTGAGTTGACATGAATTTCACCTCCCCTTCTCTTTTCAAATCCATTCTTGGCTAGTTCTATGTTATTGGCTATATATGTAGGCTTTTTAGCCATTTTTAAAACTTGATCCCTCTCTTAGCATGACAAGATTCTTCCAAGATTGAGTTTTGTAACCTTTTTAGATAAATAAAATGACTATTTTAGATTCCATTATTTTGGTATAGTGTGTTTATGTCATTTGATTTTCATGTGGTATAACCTTCTCCCTTGTCAAGTCTTGATTCTCACCTAGTTACTAGTTTTTAATATTACGCAGGTCATGTTTAGTGTTTAATGTCTTTTATTTGAGTTAACAGTGGATATAAGCAGTTGATTAGTGCCTTGAATTAGACCTATTTCATCCTTTTACTCAGGTTTTGATCAACTGATAAAACCTCATCATGAGATACTGATGCATATGAGTCATTTGGAGTTGTAGATTCAATCATTTGCTTATCTTATCATTTTTTTAGGATCTCAAATAGAGTCAATGAACCAAAAATATAGGTGATCACCAATAGTTAAGTAGGATTTACATTTTAGTTTCCTTCTCCCCCTTTTCATCCCTATAATTAGTAGTTTAACAGATAGTACAAAGTGATACATCAGAGGAACTAGCCTCAACAAAATATAGAGGTATAGTTTAAGTTCAGGTGTCCCACACCTCAAATCATTCCAATGTTAGTCCAGGTGTGAAGGAGTTTTATATTCAAATATATCAAGCCTTAAAAGTAGGGTGTTATCTAGGTTGTTAATAGTTTTGGAATGTCTAATGGGACATGAATTCATCTATTGGAGTACAATTTTGTAGCACATTCATTTTCAAAGCCAGTTTTTAGTACTCCACTAGCCCTTATCTCAAGGTAAAAGGTACATTATTATTCATAATTTGAGTTATATTCATGATTTTATAGGCTATGGTAGCCTATAGAGAAGAATTTCACCATTCTTCTCCCTTTCAACATTTCCAGTATGATCCTCATGACCCATATCAACCTTCACATAACCCATATCAGCCATATGGAGAGTATATAGAGCTTTATCAGTAGTATGAAAGCTCATAACAGTCATATAACAATGATCCATATGCATCTCATCCTTATCCATATGATTATTACCCAATCTAAGATCAACCACCCTTCTAAAACTCTCTAAACTTTCATGATGAGTTAGAGGAAATGAAGAGGGTAAGCTAAATGATTGTTGAAGAGATATCAACCTACAAACAAGAGCTATTAGATAATAAATCTCAATCTCAAATACCAATTCCTATTGCTTCCCCATATTAATATCCTTAGATACCAAGTTCATTTTAATAAGAAAACATCCCAATCATGACTCAAGATGCAATACATTTAATATCAGATGTTCATTCTTCACCACTTCCTCCTTAGAAGCCTAAATCCTTTCCTTCATGGAAAATCATTTAATAAATATTGCAACAGAAAGAGGAGGTGAAGGTGATTTAAGAAGAGAAATCTCAAGAGTAAAATTAGTTACCTATGGCATAACTATTGGATCTTTCACATCTTATTTAATACTTTTAAGGATTCATTGTGCCTATCTTAGAGAAGGAGCCTATCCTTTCTAAAGAAAAAGAAGTTACAAATGATGTAGATGGAGATGAAATAATTTTGCATGAACATAATGAGGACATCATCATAGACACACTCAGTGTCAATGAAGGGATGGATCCACTTTCATATGCTATAAAAGAAAGAGAAGTCAAATAAGTTATTGTGATTGAAGATCAACTAAAAGTAGAGGATAAAATTCAAGAGGAAGACACTCCAATTATACAATTTTAAGGTATTTTCCATGAGTTTATTGATCACACAATAGCTACCATCCATCATGAAGAACAAGTTGAGATACCAAAAGATAATTTACAACCTAATGATCATAGTGAAGAAATTTCAATTGTACTTTAACTTCATGAGAATAAATCTTTAGATTTGTTTGATATATTCTATTCAAGTTATTTTTCACATGAATGTGGTCCATTATAAGATGAGAGGATTGATTTCACTAAGCAAGAAGTAGGTTTTTTCTTAGGAGATGACATGTTTGAGCATCTCAAGCATGGTTATCAACCCCTCTCATCATCTTTAAATGATTGTCCACTTTTGGAAGCTAAGTATGAACACAAATGGCCTCCAGAAATCATAATATCAGATCCATGTCACTTAGAGGTCATCCTTGAACATATGAAAAAAGAGATATTACAATCTGGTATACATGATCATGATTAGTGATTTAAAAAAGAAGAATTGGAAATGTTTTTAAAAATTACTTGGATCTAGAAGCATGATGATTGGGTCTTGGATACATACCTTCAATCAATGTACCTAAGAATGAAATTTGGAATCCCACCTACATCATCTAGAATATATGAGCATCTAATTGTTCTTATCTATAAAAGAGAGCTATCAAGAGATGTTAAATATGTTTCAAAATCTATGGTATATCAGATAGCTTTACATTTGATCCTCAAATAAAGCTTCTCATTTTAAGTTAGTAGGTTTATTTAATGTAAATAAGTGAGTAGCATAAGTAGAAAACTACTTCCCTTTCATTGTTTTCTTCTTTTCCTTATATTATTTGTCATTGCTTTCTATTTTAGTTTTAGTTTCCCTTCCGTCTTATTGTGTCACAATCAGAAGAGGTGTCTCAAAGCCCAAATGAGTTTGTTTGACAATGGAATATAATGATTTATTTTGACCATCAAGATATTCAACCTTTATGAGTGGCCATAAATGTTGGAAATTTTTCTTGTTAAGGCTAAATTCTAACACTTATAGTTTAAAACTTTTCCCAATACTGCTAAGCCCATTCAAATCAATATGAAATAGAATATTTTTGCCTAAAAAGGGAGATTTTTTTGTTTTAAAATATCAATATTCAAGTTAAAATTTTATAAAATAAGGTAAAAATACATTTGACTATATCCAAATATATGATATTAGCTTAAGTCCTAAGTTTCATAACTTGAAAAGGTGGTTTGATGTGTTTTATAAGCCTAAAAAGGGTCCAAATCACCTCCCACATGCCAAATTAGGCCTATTAAAGCATGGAAAAGGATTTTATTTATTTTTTTAATGATAAATATCACGTTTACATCCTTTCCATGCATTTACATTGGTGATGGAAGCTTAACCTAGCTTTAAAAGATCAAAAAGGGGCCATTTCCTTCACTTTTCAAGAGCATAATATGGATCCATACAAATTACATACACCTATAGTAGGGAATTTGAATAATAGCTTAGGGAAGAGCTCTAGAATAATTTTCATGGAGTTTGGATGTAGCACAGGCCCAAAACCATTCACCTCCAAGTAATTTTTAACTTTCCACAAAGTGACTTGCTCGTAGGTTTTTTGATGGTACGATCTGATGGAGAAAGGTACAGGTCTAAATTTTAGGGTGTAAAAATTAGACTCAAATGTATTCCTCATGGACTAGATGGTTTTTTAATTTTTTACTTCATGATCATGAACCATTTAGTTGAATATAATCTCATTTTTTAGCCTTGCAACTAGAAAGGCAACTGATTTTTCTCAATTTTTCCTCACATGGGTAGAGTTTCAAGAAAATTCAAGTCATTCCAAAATCATGGGGACTTAAGTTTCCTCTCCATGTCCTCATTCATCTATTATTCATGTATTTCATGTTCAAATAAATCAAGAAAACATATCTAGTTAAATCTGTAAATTGGCATGCTTTCAAGAGAGGTTATACAGTTGAAGAAAGAGAGTGAATTTTATAATTTTCCTTTTTTGGTCCATGGCATCATTTTCCTCCATGTTTTCATGTTTTAAATAAGGTTTCTCAAAAAAAAATTCCAAAATATCCATTATTTAACTCACCTTGGTACTCTCTAGTGTCTTCAAGGGCCTAATTTAGCATAGACTAAGGAAATTTGCATATTCAAAGGTTTTTTGGAGAAAACTATGATTCCTTCTTAGCTTGTATCTCTCCTCCAATGGCCTCTAAATTCATGTGAAATGTTGATCATGTGTCCATGTTTTTATTTGGGCTCTATTTCAAGGTTCTATCATGCTACTTCACCCTATTTTCCATGTCTATCCACATTCACCCCATACCTCTATCATACTCTACCTTTTTCCACTATGTCTATGTATTTTCCCTCTCCTTTTATGTCTTTTCATCATCTTTAATCCTCCATTCATGGTCATACCACCCTTCCACCCATCTCCATCACCTAATTTCATCTCAACAGAGCCAATGGTTGGTCAAAATCAACATAAGCATGAACAAGAGAAGATATGAGCCAATTTAAACATCATATACAGTCATGAGAAAAGGATATATAATAAAATATATAGTCAGAATCATGATCACGAAGATCAATTAAGATTTAAGGTGAAAGAGACCATTTTCAAGGTCTATAAAGATCAAGAAACTCATATGTAGGAGGAGAAGGAAATCACCAATGTAAAAAAAAAGTGTGGAGACTTTATAAAAGGCATAATTTCATGGAAATGACCACCTAAAATAGGTTCATATAGTCAAGGAAATCCATAAAGACATTAATCATCAAGATACAGTACTAAGGTTCTCTCTATAATGGTCAATGTAGTTGACCTTATCAATCAATCAAGAAGAGTAATAAGGATCAAATCTACCTTTGGGATATCCTTATAGTTTATATAGGCTATTATCCATAAAGGTGCCATCAAAAGGAATTTATAATGCCAATCATACTTGGAATGTGTATCAAGAAGTTTAGTTTCTCTTTTGTAATTTCATTATGTGTGTGAAGAATGTTATCATAACTTTGAGATGGAAAAGGTTACTTCATGATGTTATGTTCAAGAGCACCCATAGTGCTAAAGTAAAGCATCATATAGGCCTAACTAAGGTAGAGTCAATAGTGCATAATTCAAATATAGTAATAAGACTATTCAAATATTAAATAGGTGTTAATAATTTATTATTTAAAATACTCACCAAAGATTGAACATGTTTTAAGCCTAAGCTATTCAAAAGGTTAAATGATACCCTATAGTCACCAATAATGTAACCCTACAATCAAGTAACAGTGCTAAGGGATATTTTAAGGGTTTAAGATATTTCAAGGAGGGTTTGTGACTTTTTAAGAAAAGGAAATATGTGGAGATATTTTAATCATGTTATCATTGGTTTTCAAACTCTCTAAATAGTCCTAAATCATGCTCCAATCCATATAAACCCTACAATCAAGTATGGTATAAAAGGTATGGGTTCAATAGGGTTTCATGACAATTGTAGGGTTTTTTGTTCACAAAGGATATCATGAACCAAGTATAATTTAAGTTTATCAAGAGCTTCAAACCATATACTTAACATCTTCAATAAGGTTTGAAGATGGAGAACAATGACCTAAAGATATACTAATACATACCTATAATCATCTAATGAATGAGTTTTCCAATGAAATGGCCTAATGAAGGGTTTCTTGTCTCAAGATAGTATGTCAAATGGATAATGTTGATTATGAACACTAAGATAGGATGAATGGATTCTCAAAATCATGAATACAATTGGATCAACTTATCACATACACCCACAGGCCATTGTATGGACTATGCACAAGTAGAAGCCTAAAATCTTGGTTATGAGTCAAATTATTATGAAGGAGATATGTGGAGAGATCTAAATTGGTCTAAATAGTCTTTAAGCACCTATTAAAGATGGAATGGCCACTAAACATGTTCAATCCTAATCAATACCCACCTATGATAGTGTATACACAGTCATGTGAGTCCTAAATGCCTTGTTTGGGGGTCAAAACATGCTTGAAGAGGAGTAAAAGATGGTTTCAAGCATCTTAAAGGGACTATTGAGATAATTGAAGATGATTTTGATTTTTAAAACCTCCATTACCCATGAAATTAGCTCCAACAACATGAAAATATAGTCAAGTATGTAGTAGGTTTGTTTAATCAAACAAGCAAAGTGAGTTGGTGTTGAATATGGTAGTTAAAAAGTTAATTTTGGAGTTCCCACACCATATTTCATGCACATTTTCATCCTTCAAAGTGTATTTTCATGCAATAAAGGACCAATCATGCAGTTAACTAGTCCTAGGGGCTCATGACTCCAAGTTGACAAATCATGACTAGTTGATTATCTTCATACATATTCCTTTTTTATAATGCAAAGGACATTTAAACACTTAAATATCAGATTAAAAGTGGTGTTAAGGCACCAAAAAATGGTTTAGAATACATGCAAAGGAGATTTTGACTAGTCAATGGACCCACCTTTTTTTCTAATGCCAAAGAAGATTTTCATGCAAGATGAAGAAAGAAAAGAGATATTTTGAAGGATTTTATTTTAAATTAAAATAAAATTGAACTTGATTTGACATGAAGTTCACCTCCCTTTCTCTTTTCAATGCCAATATTGGCTAGTTCTATTTTATTAGCTATAAATGTAGGATTTTTAGCCATTTTTTAGAATCGATCCCTCTCTTGGCATGACTAGTCTCTGCCAAGATTGAGTTTTTTAACCTTTTTAGATAAATAAAATGAATCTTTTATATTCCATTATTTTGGTATAGTGTGTTTATGTTAGTTGATTTACATATGTGGTAGAACTCCCTCCCTTGCCAAGTCCTGATTCTCACCTAGTTACTAGTTTATCATATTATGCAAGTCATGTTTAGTGTTTAATGTCTTTTGGTTGAGATAATAGTGGATATAAGTGGCTAGGTATTTCCTTGAATCAAGCCTATTCCATTATTTCCCTTAGGCTTTAATCAACTGATAAAACCTCTTCATGAAATATTGATGCATGGGCGTCATTTGGAGTTGTAGATTCAATCATTTGCTTATCTTATAAGTGTTTTAGGAACTCAAATAGAATGGATAAACTAGAAATATAAGTGTATCACCAATATTAAAGTAGGATTTCCCTTTTATTTTCCTTCTCCTCCTTTCCATCCCAATAATCAGTAGTTTAGCAAACAGTGCAAAGTGATACATCAGAGGAACTAATCTCATCAAAATTTTGAGGTCCAATCTGAGTTCAGGTGTCCCACACCTTAGATCATTCTAATGTTAGTCTAGGTGTGAAGGATTTTTAGATCCAAATCTATCAATCCTTCAAATTAGGGTGTTATTTGGTTTGCTAACAATTATGACATGCCTAGTGGGACACAAATTCAATTATTAGAGTACACGTTTGTAGCACATTCATCTTTAGATCTAATGTTTAGTACTCTTTTGGCCCTTATCTCAGGGTAAAATATACATTATTGTTCATAATTTGAGTTATATTCATGATTTTCTAGGCTATGGTAGCCTACAAATAATAATTTCATCATTCTTCTCCCTTTCAACATTTCTAGTATGATCCTCATGACCCATATCATCCTTCCCATGACCCATATCAGCCATATGAAGAGTATACAGAGCTTTATCAATAGTATGAAATCTCATACCAGTCCTATAACAATGATCCATATGTATCTCATCCTCATTCATATGAGCCTTACCCATTCCAAGATCACCCACCCTTCCAAAACTCTCTAAATTGTCATGATGAGTTAGAGGAAATGAAGAGGGTAAGCCAAATATTTTTGAAGAGATATCAGCCTACAAACAAGAGATAGTAGATAATCAATCTCGATCTCAAATATCAATACCTTTTTCTTCCCCATATCAATATCCTTAGATACCATGTCCATCTCAATAATAAAATATCCCAGTCATGCCTCAAGATGCAATACATTTAATCTAGAGGTTTAGCCTTCACCACTTCCTCCTCAGAAGCCCAAATCCTTTCCTTCATGGAAAGCCATTTAATAAATAGTGCAACAAAAAGAGGAGGTGAAGGTGATTCAAGAAGAGCAGTCTCAAGAGCCAAATTAGTATCTATGGCATAACTATTGGATCTTTCTCATCTTATTGAATACTTTTAAGGATTTGTTGTGTCTATCCTAGAAAAGGAGCATATCCTTTCTAAAGAAAAAGAAGAATTTGCAATTGATGTAGATGGAGATGAAAGACTTTTGCATGAACATAATTAGGACATCGTCATAGACACACTAAGTGTTAATGAAGGGATTGATCCAATCTCATAGGCTATATAAGAAAGAGGAGTCAAAGAAGTTCTTGGTGTGATTAAATATCAACTAAAAGTAGAGGAATACACTCCAATTATACAAGTTTAAGTTGTTTTCCAAGAGTTTATTGATCACACAATATCTACCATCCATCATGAAGAACAAGTAAGATACCAAAAGATAATTTGTAACCTTATGATCATAGTGAAGAAATTCCAATTGTACTTCAACATCATGAGAACAAATCTTTAGATTTTATTTGACATCTTTTTTTCAAATTATTATTCACTTAAATGTGGTCTATTACAAGATGATAGGAGTGATTTCACCAAGCAAGAAGTATTTTTTTCTCAGGAGATGACATGTTTGAGCATCTCAAGCATGGTTATCAACCCCTATCATCATCTTCAAATGATTGTCCACTATTAGAAGCTGAGTATGAACACAATTGGCTTCACGAAGTCACAAGATTAGATCCATCTCACTTAGAGGTCAGCCTTGAAGATATGAAAAAAGAGATACTACAAGTTGGTCTACATGATCATGATCAGTAGTTTATAAAAGAAGAAGAATTGGAGATGTGCTTGTAAAGTACATGGATCTGGGAGTATGATGATTGGGTCTTAGATCCATACCTTTAATAAATGTACCTACTAATGGAGGTTGGAATCCTAGCTACATCATAAAGAAGATATGAGCATCTAATTTCTCTTAGCTATAGAATAGAGCTATCAAGAGATGGTAAATTTGTTTCAAAGATCTATGGTGCATCAGATAGCTTTCCATTTAATCCTAGAATAAAACTTCTCATTTCAAGTTAGTAAATATTTTTTATGTCAGTAAGTGAGTATAATAAGCATCAATCTACTTCCCTTTCATTTTTTTCCTATTTTCCTTTGATTAGTTGTCATTGCTTTCTAATTTAGTTTTATTTTCCCTTCAATCTTGTTGTGTCACAATAAGAAGAGGTGTCTCAAAGCCCAAAAGAGTTTATTTACCAATGGAATATGTTGATTTATTTTTAACATCAGAATGGTCAACCCCTGTGAGTGGCCACAAATGTTGTTAATTTGTCCTATCAAAGCCAAATTCTAACCCCTATAGTTTGAAAATTTTCCCAATACTGCTAAGCCCATTCAAACCAGTCTGAAACTGAGTATTTTTACCTAAAAAGGGAGATTTTTGATTTTATAATATAAAAATTAAAGTTAAAAGGTCATAAAATAATGAAAAAATAAATTTTAATATATCCAAATATATTATATTATCTTAAGTCCTAAGTTTCATAACTTGAAAAGGTGATTTAATGTGTTTTATAAGCCTAAAAAGGGTCCAAATCACCTCCCACCTGCCAAATTAAGCTTACTAAAGCATGGAAAAGGATTTTATTAGTTTTTTTTCATTATAACTATCATGTGTACATCCTTTTCATGAATTTATATTTGTGGTGGAAGGTTAAATTGGCTTTAAAAGATTAAAAAAGAGACCATTTCCTTCACTTTTTAAGAGCATAGTACAGATTCATACAAATTTCATACACCTACAGTAGGGAATTTGAATAAAAAATCATGGAAGATATCTATAATAAGTTTCATGTTGTTTTTATGCATCATATGGCTAAAACCATTCACCTCCACACAATTTCTAACTTTGCACAAAGTGACCTGCTTGTAGGTTTTTTGATAGTACGATCTGATGGAGAATGATATAAGTCTAAATTTTGGGGTGTAAAAACTAGACTAAAATGGATTCCTCATGGATTAGGTGTTTTTTAAATTGGTTAATCCATGCTCATGAACCACCTATTTTAAGATAAGCTAATTTTTGCATCTTTACAACTAAAAAGGCAACTAATTTTTCTCAATTTCTCCTCACTTGGGTAGAGTTTCAAGAAAAATAAAGTTGTCCCATAATATTGGGGACTTAATATTCCTCTTCATGTCCTAATTAATCTATTATTCATGTATTTCATGGTAAAACAAATAAAAAAAACACAATCAACCAAATATACAAATGGGCATGCTTTCAAGAGAGGTTGTACAGTTGAAGAGAGATAGTGAATTTTATAATTTTCTTGCTTTGGTCCATGGCATCATTTTAATCCATGTTTTCATGTTTTAAATCAGGTTTCTCAAATAAAATTTCCAAAAATATCCATTATTTAGCTCACCTTGATGCTCTCTATTGTCTTCAAGGGCCTAGTTTAGCATAGATTAAGGAAATTTGCATATTTTAAGGTTTTTTGTAGAAAATGATTAATCCTTCTTAGCTTATATCCCTCCTCCACTAGACTCCAAATTCATGTTAAATTTTTATCATGTGTCCATGTTTGTGTTTGGGCTCTATGCCAAGGTTTTATCATGCTCCTTCACCCTCTTTTCTACCTCCATCCACATTCACCCCATACCTCTATCATACTCTTCCTTTTTCCACTATGTCTTTGTCTTTTCCTTCTCCTTTCATGTATTTTCATCATCTTTCATCCTCCATTCATGGCTATACCACCCTTCCACCAATCTCCATCACCTATTTTCATCTCATAAAATCCAATGGTTGATCAAGATCAACATGAGCTTAAACAAGATAAGATATGAGATAATTGAAACATCATATATAATCATGAGAAAAGGACATATAGCAAGATATAGAGTTAGAATTACGATCATGAAGATCAATTAAGATTCAAGGTGAAAGATACCTTTTTTAAGGTCTAGAAAGATCAAAAAACTCATATGTAGGAGGAGATGGCCATCACCAACGTAAAATAAGGTATGGATAATTCATGCAAGGCATCATTTCATGGAAATGACCACCTACAGTAGGTTCATATAGTCAAGAAAATCCATGAAGACATCAATCATCAAGATACAGCTACTAAGGTTCTCTCTATAATGGTCAATGTAGGTGACCTTATCAAGAAATCAAGCAAAGCAATAAAGATCAAATCTACCTTTGGGTTATCCTTAAGATTATATAGAAACTATTATCCATACAAGGTTTCATCCAAAGGAAACTACATGGCCAATCATGCTTGGAATGTGTATCAGGAGTTTAGTTTCACTTTTGTAATGTAATTATGTGTGTGAAAAAATTTATCATAGCTTTAATATGGAAAAGGTTACTTCATGATGTTAGGTTCAAGAGCACCCACAATGTTATAGTAAAGAATCTAATAGGCCTAATTAAGGTAGAGATAATAGTGCATAATTTAAATATAGTAATAGGCCTATTCAAATCTTAAATAGTTTTTAATAACTTATGATTGGCAATAATCACCAAAGGTTGAACATGTTTTCAACCTGATCTACTCAAAAAGCTAAATGATACCCTACAACCATCAACAATATAACCCTATAGTCAAGTGATAATGCTAAGGGAGATTTTAAGGGTTTAAAACATATTGAGGGTTTGTGACTTTTGAATAAAAGGAAATAGGTGGATATCTTTGAATCATGTTATTAGTTATTTTTAAACTCTCTAAATAGTCCTAAACCATGCTTCAATCTGTATAAACCTTACAATCAAGTATGATATAGAAGGTAAGGGATCAAGAGGATTTCATGAAAATTGTAGGGTTTTTTATTTAGAAAGGATATCATGAACCAATTATAATTGAAGTTGATAAAGATATTCAAACCATATAGTCAACATCTTCAATAGGGTTTGAATATGGAAAAAAAATGACTTACATCCATGCTAATATAGGCCTATAGTCATCCAATGAAGGAGTTTTCCAATGCAATGTCCTATTGAAGGGTTTCTTGTCTCAAGATAGTATGTCAAATGGATAATGTTGATTATGATGAATAAGAGAAGATGAAGGGATTCTCAAAAGCATGAATACAATTGGATCACCTTACCACATGTACCTATAGGCCATTGTGTGGGCTATGCATAGGTAGAAGCCTAAAATCTTGGTTATGAGCCAAATTGATATGAAGGAGATATGTGGAGAGATATCAATTATTCTAAATATTCTTTAATCACCTATTAAATATGGAATGACCACTAAACATGTTCAATCCTAATCAATACCCATCTACAGTAGTGTATACACAATCATGTGAGACCTATATACCTTGTTTGGGGATCAAAACATGTTTGAAGAGGAGTAAAATATGGTTTCAAGCATCTTGAATGGAATATTGATCTAATTTAAGATGAATTTGATCTTGAAAACCTCCACTACCCATGAAATCAGCTCCAACAACATGAAAATACAATCAAGTATGTAGTAGGCTTGTTTAATCAAACAAGAAAAGTGAGTTAGTGTTAAAAATGGTCATCAAGTAGTTCATTTTGGAGTTACCATACCACATTTCATGCACATTTTCATCCTTAAAAGTGCCTTTTCATGCAATAAAAGACCAATCAGGTAGTTAACTAGTCATAAGGGCTCATGAATCCAAGTTGACAAATCATGACTAGTTGATTATCTTCATGCATATTCCTTCATTATCAATCAAATAAATACATTAAAATACTTCAATATCAGACTCAAATTGGAGTTAAGACACCAAAAAATGGTGTAAAATTCATGCAAAGGAGTTTTTGACTAGTCAATGGGCCCACCTTTTTTTTCGATGCAAAAGAAGATTTTCATGTAAGAGAAAGAAATAAAAGAGATATCTACAAGTATTTTGTATTAAATTAAACTAAAATTAGACTTGAGTTAACATGAATTTGACCTCCCATTTTCTTTTCAAATCCAATCTTGGATAGTTCTATACTATTGGCTATATATGTAAGCTTTTTAGCCATTTTCCAGAATCAATCCCTCTCTTGGCATGCCCAAACTCTGCCAAGATTGAGTTTTGTAACCTTTTTAGATAAATAAAATGACTATTTCAAATTCTATTATTCTAGTATAGTGTATTTATGTTAGTTAATTTCCATATGTGTTAGAACTTTCTCCCTTGTCTAGTCTTGATTCTCACCTAGTTACTAGTTTGTCACATTATGCAGGACATGTTTAATGTTTAATGTCTTTTAGATGAGCTAAAAGTGGATATAAGTGGCTGGTTAATGCCTTGAATCAATTCTATTCCATCATTTCCCTTAGGCTTTGATCAACTGATAAAACTTTTTCATGAAATATTGATACATAGGAGTCATTTGGAGTTGTAGATTCAATCATTTACTTATCTTATCATTACTTTAGGAGATCAAATAAAGTGGATGAATGAAAAATATAGGTGTATCACCAATAGTAAATTATAATTTCCCTTTCATTTTTCTTGTTCCTTTTTTCATCTCAATAATTAGTAGTTTAGCAAGTAGTACAAAGTGATACATTAGAGGAGATAGCCTCAACAAAATTTAGAGGTCTAAACTGAGTTTGGGTGTCCCAAACTTCAGATCATTCCAATGTTAGTCTAGGTTTGAAGGAGTTTCAAAGCCAAATCTATTAATCCTTCAAAGCAGGGTGTTCTCTAGGTTTGTTAACAGGTTATGGGAAGTCTCCCATTATGAAATGGAAAAACCCTAGCTCTCCATCTTCAATGTGACCTTGGGGGAAAATGGGTTAGTGGGCACATGGCATTGATTTGACCCCAATCACCCCTATATCAAAGGATGTTGCCTACATATCCAATACTCTAAATATGGCCTTAAACTAATGTAGTTTTCCCCTACATGTTGGCTTGAGTTTGAAATATATAATGTGTTTAAAGTAATTTCAATAATAAACTAGCTTGTAAATTATAAAATTAGGCTCTTAGGCCACACCTTTAGTACTTAAAACCTATAGATGTGTAATCCCTATGATTGGTATGGAAATAGGAATGAATAGGGAAGCTTTATTCAATTTAATGTTCTTTAAATGCTCTTTGGTCTTTTGCTAGGTATTCATAGGTGAGGAATGCATGAGGGTCGATCTTATATTTATATCAATCCATTTGGAGTATTAATTTGCATTAAATGACATAAGCTAACCATAAAGATACATTTCATTTTCAAGTTAGATATTTTTTTTATAATTCTTACCAAAGTAAGCATGAGCAGAGGTAGCATGAGGAAACCTATTCTTATGATAGAAGGAGGGGAGATCATCATATGCCCCTAAGTACTCTAGTAATGATTTTTCATTGGATAACTTGTCCATTGCTATAATGTTCGGGAAGGTAATTTCATCAATTAAATGTTGGTTAACCACTTAGAGCTAGGTTGTGGAGATATTCATACATTTCATTTTAGCCTTTTGGGAAAAAATTATATTTCAAGGGATTGTTTGTGTTTAGTAGCTTTATTTCAAAAACCCAATCCTTGTTGATTTATATTATTTATATAAGAAATGTTTTATGTTATTCCTTTATCATTTTTATCTAATCCTTGTCCCTTGTACCCATATTTGAGTAAATATTGAGAACCAAAATCAGAGTTATAGGCTTAAGGTGTAGTATACATGGGTGGTTAAACCATTGCACAATGTTTGAAAGGATTAGTATCCATTGGGAATGTATAAATGAATCCTTTATAACTAAATTTAAAACATTCATGCAATGTGGAGGTAATCATGTACATCTCATGTATCCAAAGTCATCCTAGAAGAATGTTATAGTTCAAATCAATTAGCATAACTTGGCATAAAGTGGGAAATGTACGAGGACCTACTATAATATCCAATGTTATATATCCCAATACTTATCTTGACATGTTTTCAAATACCTTTATACTCATATTAAATGGTTCTAAATTGGATGGTCCAATGCCCATTATAGATAGAAATGATATGTTACAAATGTTCAATCTAGAGTCATTATCCAAAAAACTCATTTTACCATTTTGTTGTAAACATATACCTAGATATAGAGTGGTAAACAAATATTTATAAGGTGTTGGGTGGTAAATCCTCCTTTTCAAAGGATATATTATGCTCAATCTATTTTATGGAGATTAAGATAGAGGCCACATATGGTGTCTCAACATTATAAGGGAGTAAAGTCATACATAATGAATGTAAAAGAACATCCTTGTAATGTGAAGAGTTATGTAATAATTACAATAGTGAGGTTTCAGTAGTAGTGTGTTTATATTGGGAAAACATATGTCTTAGGGAGGATGATTGGTTCATGCACTCCCTTTGATGTTTTGTAGTGATAGATAAAAGTTCATTGTAAACATTAAAACAAGAAGGATTATGCAGGAAAATAGATTTTGAGTCTCTTATAGATAAAAATGAGTTAATTAGGCATGATATGTAACAATTAATAACCACTAAAAGGCATTATAGAATTAAAGAATTAATGT
The DNA here is from genome assembly GCA_037957365.1 of Torreya grandis. NCBI lineage: Eukaryota > Viridiplantae > Streptophyta > Pinopsida > Cupressales > Taxaceae > Torreya > Torreya grandis. Next base: position 2,304,384 of record JARHVA010000988.1, on the reverse strand, counting down.
AACTATCCATGGCAAACATGATTAGAAAAGATATATAAATTTAGGGATCAGCAATAGAAAAAATTAGAAAACACTAAGTGACATAGGGTTTGATGTTAAAAGATCAGGTTCACCAAATATTTAACCCTAAAATGGATTTATATTTGTGTTATCTAGATTATTAAATAGGTTTATAAAAATGAAATGGCACAAGGGTGATAATTAGATCTATAGTAGGCCAATTAGATAAAAACTCAGATACAAGCATAAACTAAATTTATTATGTTGAGATAGTCTAAATATGGAAAGTAAGACTATGTTAGATATAGAAGTGATAAATAAGTGATGTGCTTGTCTTTTTCTAATGATAATGGATTTTTGGACCTAGAAAAAACTAAAGGTAGGTAGGAAGGAGATTTTAGAACAATTGTTAGATTTTGGTTTTGATGTTAATGGCTCTCTAGATTTTAACATCATCTTGGGATAGTTATGTCAACACTATTATCTAGGTTCAATTCTAGTGTCTTGTATAGAATATTTATTAAAATAAGATGTGACCACCTAAATTTTTTTGGGTTTTACTCTAACTTTTCTCTAGTGCATTCAGATTTAGGTCATGGATAGTTGTTCCTAGTGAAATGGAAAAGCCCTAACTTTCTATATTCAATGTGACCTTAGGTAAAAATGGGTTAGTGGGAACATAAATTTGATTTGACCCCAATAACCCTACTATCAAAGGACATTACCTATATAAATAATACCTTGAATAGGGCCTTAGATTAATGTAGTTATCCTCTACGTATTAACTTGTTTGTGAATCATACAATGTATGAAAATCATGTACAATAGTGACCTATCTTGTAACTTGTAAATTCAGGATCTTAAGATACTCTTTTATTACTTTAGACCTATATATCTATATTTTCTATGACTGGTATGTAAATAGGAATAAATAGTAAAGTGTTGTTTAATTGAATGCTCTTTGGTATTTTGCTAGGTATTCATAGGTCAGTAACTAGTGAGGGTTGATCTTGTATTTCTATCAATCCCTTTATAGTAATAACTCGCATTAAAGTACTTATTCATAACATTAGGATATGTTTCATTTTTAAATTATGACTTTATGGCACTAGACACTTTCATCAAGATAGGACAATAATGTTGACACTAATATCTGACCTAGACATTAGTGTCTAAGGATTAGGATAATAGGTAGTAAGAGAATAGGTATAGGTTACAAACTTGTAGAGATGTAAGATAAGTAAATTTTAAGTATTTTAGGAAAGATAGAATACTTGGGTCATTAATATAATATTTTTTAGACTAAGATATATGGGCCAAGGGGCACAAAGATATAGTAGATGTAAGACTTGTAGAAGCGGAAAAAGTAGAGAACTAAGAGGAATGGCCAAGGTCTAAGTTTGCTAAGTGTAAAATACTAAGGTATGATATGATCAAAAAATAAAATCAATAAATACCTATTAAAACTAGATGTGATGACTTGGATGCCTTGAAGTTCTATATGCACCTTTGCATTGGTGTGTTCATATTTAGGTCATGGATTGTTATTCCTTGTCAAATAGAAAAAAACCAGTTCTTAATCTTCATATTGGCTTTGGGAAAATGGGTTAGTGGGAACATGGTGTTGAGTTACCATGAATTCTCTTTTGTCAATAAAGACTTCCTACATAACCAATACTCTAAATAGAGCCTCAGACTTATGTAGTTCTCCACTATGTGTTAGCTTATGTGTGAATCATGTAATGTGTGATAAGTAAGTACAATAGTGACCTAGCTTGTAAATTATAAAATTTGTGATCCAAAACTCAGAAGTTTTGGTTGATAAATATTTCAATAGCATATAAATAACACATAACAATTACTTCTCTGAGAAGAGATGTAGTATTACTCAAGATCACAATACAAATATATGCTTATCTCTGGGAAGAGATGTATGTCTTCACATTTTAGGTTACCTCTTAATTTATACACATTTTGAAGGCATGGGGAGGATTTGGAAGGTCACAAATATAAATTGAGATTAAGTGGTTCAACTTCCAAGATTTAAAACAATATAGAATTCGAGGAATTACTATTTTTAGACTGCACTACTAAAATTGAAATTTGGGGCACTTCCATTGGGTTTTCGGGGGTAAAAATTCATTTAACAGATCTCAATTCCATCTCACAACATTCTCCTCATTCTTATCTTTCCAATGGTTCAAATGGTGAGTCAATTGGAGCTACGGTGCAAAAGTTATGGCTCCCGAAAGTTCTGTCATCAATTGGGGTGGAACTGTCACCTGAATTGTCACCTAAATTGTTACCCAGATCATTCCTCCCTCCTTGAAAACAAATGGTTCCCATTGTATAAATGGTCCCCATTAGGTGTGGTAGTTGTTTCTTGATTTTATTCTCTATGATCCACTCACCTTGATGGCTTAGCTGGCCCCTTTTAACCACTCGATAAAGTGGAATAAAGCGTCCTCTTGTTGTCTTCATCAAGGTATCCACAATTTGATCCTCTTCCACTGGAGCAAAACTTGTTGGATCAAGATCATCAATGTCTAGTTGTTTTGATACAACTAAAATGTCTAATAGAGGTGGGTGATATGGTTTGAGGAGCTCCACATTGAATATTAGATGCAGACCAAGGTAGGCTGGTAGGTTCAACTCAAAAGCATTTTCTCCAACTCTTATGATGATGGTGTAGGGACCATATCGCAGAGTCCAAATATTTTTGTGTGGATCTGCAAGTCATTCCTTATAAATCTGCAACCAAACCTTGTCACCCACATCAAAATGGTGTGTAATCTTATGTTTTTCATGGCATTGCTTATACTTCTGATTCATCTTCTCCAAGATATCATGAACTTGTTGCTAGATGTGTTGCATTTGTTCAATAAACTTTGTTGCTTTTGCTGCCTCAAATCTTCCATGAGGTGTGTATTTCATGGTGGAAAATGGAATGGCTATATCAATTGGTGCCATGGGTTGGAACACAAAACATGCATCGAATGGACTATGCTTGGTCAAGCTATGCAGCACCTGATTATATCCATGTTGTATGAAAAGAAGTCCCTCATCCCATGTGCATGGATGTTTGGAGTGATACATCTAAATCATGTGAATAATCAAGTGGTTTACCACCTCTATTTGACCATTAGTCTATGGATGGAAGGTTGTGGACTTCATCAGCTTAGTATCCATCATCTTCCATAGAGTGGACCAAAAGATGCTTAGGAACCTACTATCTCGATCTAAGACAATGGACTTGGGGAGACCAAAATGGAGCCATACATGACTAAAATATAGTTGAGTAGTTTCCTCAGTAGATATTTTTTATTACAAGAAATCATGATAGCCATTTTTGAAAAATGATCAACTACCAAAAAAATACAATCCTTACCATGTTTTGAAGTGGGCAAACCTAAGAGAAAATCCATTGAGATGGATTCCCAAGGCCTGGTTGGTTCTGTAAATGGTGTGTACAATCCTTACTTCTTATTTATTAGCTTGGCTATCACACATGGGGTACAATATTTGAGATATCTTTCCACATCCTTTCACATATGGGACCAGTAGAAGTGTTTTTGAAGAATTGCCAATGTCTTTTCAATACCAAAGTGTCCAGTTGTCCTACTGAAGTGTGCTTCCCATATCATCTTTTGTTGCTCTAAAACTAGAACACAGATGTGCCCCATATGATAGAGGACATTATCTTACAAATATAAATTAGAAACATGTTTACCTTTTTAAAGTGCTTGATATGTATTAGCAAAGGTAAGATCTACTTCATACAGAGCACCCCAAGTGGTAGTCTCATGTCCACACAGGTCAAGAACTGTTGTGAGTGTAGTAATTGGTGGGCGGCTCAAACAATCTATAGCTATATTTGAGCTCCACTTTTTGTGTTTGATTATCAGGTGGAATTGTTGAAGATATGTGGCCCACTTTTGGTGCCTCTCATTTTGTAGTTTTCTTTACGTCTGGATGAATTCCAATGGTTTATGGTTAGTGTGGATGATTGTTTCTTTGCCCAAGATGTAGTGTTTCAATTGTTTACAAGATTTCACAATGGCATAGATCTCCTTATCATATGTTGGATATTTCTTGACTGTATTAGTGCAATTTTCACTATGATATGCAACAAGATGGCCATGTTGCATGATGACAGCTCCCATGGCATATTCAGATGCATCTGTCATCAACTCAAAAGGTTGATGCAAATTTGGCAAGGCAAGAATAAGGGCTGAGCAAAGTTTATTCTTTAAATTCTCAAATGCCCTTTTTTTGTATTTCACCCCATTAAAATGTAGCTTTAGCTCCTCTTTTAGTCACTTGGGTTAGTGACTAAGCAACATGTGAAAATCCAAAAACAAACCTACAGTAGAAATTTGCAAGACCCAAAAAGTTGTGAAGCTCTGTGAGGGTCCTTGGTGTGGGCCATTCTTGAATAACCCAAATATTTTTTGGATCAACATGGACCCCTTCCTCATTCAAAATGTACCTGAGGTACTGAATTCTTGTCACCCTAACTTTGCATTTGTCAAGATTTGCATACAACTTGTGCTCCCCAAGAGTTTAAAGCACCTTACAAACATGTTGCAAATGTTCTTCCCATGTTCTAATATAGATGAGTATGTCATATAAGTAGACAACCAAAAATGAGTTGGTGAAGGGTCGTAGGATGTCATTCATCATCCTCATGAAGGTTACAAGTGTGTTAGTTAAGCCAAAAGGCATAACCAACCATTCAAAGAGCCCCTCCTTAGATTTGAATGCAATCTTCTAGACATCAATGAGATAAATGGGAATTTGGTGATAACTAGATTTGAGATCAATTTTGGTGAATAAATTCACACCATGGAGCTGGTCTAGTAGGTCATCAATCTTGGGGAGAGGATAGCAATTCTTCACAGAGATTTTATTCAGGGCTTGGTAGTCAATGCAAAGCCTCAAGGTTCCATCTTTCTTTGGTGCCAAGATAATTGAGCTACTACAAGGTGAAGAGCTTGGCCTGATGTGACCCTTTTGGATCAATTATTTAATCTATCTTTTTATCTCATCATTCTCCAAAATTTATCTGTGATACACATGACTGTTAGGCAAAGGTGATCCTAGGATCAAATTGATAGAATGTTTTACCTGGAAATGCAGTGGAACTCTTATGGGTGACTTGAATAAGTCATCATATTCTCCTGTGATTCATCCTATCTAATTTTGTTATTGTGTTGATTGTGTAGTTAAGACTGCAACATCAACTTTCTTCAATTTCTATGGTTTGACCACCATGAGAACAAATTGCATTGTTTTCTCTACCAATATCTTGCATTGCTTAGCATTGATCAAGGAGACAAATGTGGGAGGTGGTACCTCTGGTACCCTATAGCACCATGTTCCAAGAGTGAGGGTGATCATTCAATTTCATGATTCATAGATGCCATGTCACTCATACATGAACGGCTGACCAAGGAGTACATCACAAACATCTAGATTGACCACATCACACAAGACTTCATCTTGGAATGGTTTTATAGCATATGAAAGATGACACTAGTGGGTGACATGGAGGTCTCTCCCTGGGCTCAACCATCCAATACTATAGGGCTTTGGATGAGGCTTCATGGATAGATTTGGACTTTTCACAACTTTAGCAGAGATTAAATTCTTTTGACTCTCACTATCAAGAATGAAATGCAGAGGCTTACCTTTTACCCATAGTTTAGAGTGAAACAGTCCTTCCTTGTCATCTAGTCTTTCCTCACAGGTCTATGATGAAGTGACAATGGTGTCAAGCTCAGCATCTACAATTTCTTCTTCATCCTCTTCGACTGTGGGTTGTGTATGAGGTAGATTAGTAGATGTCGAGTATTGTAACTTAGAAAGTAGTGACTTGATGGCTCGACATTCTTCTTTGGAGTGAGTTCCAATTTTGTGGTAATCACACCATTTTCAAACCTTCCAATTTTGGGATTTCTTATCCTAAAACTCCTTTTGATTCCAATTTTGGCCTCATGTTTGACCTTCCTTGTCACTTTTCCATTTTGAGGGTTGACTCTTCGTATTCTTTCTACCATGCTTCTGTTCAATCTTCACTACAAATTTATATGCCTCACTAAGGGTTTTCAAATTGAAAAGTTCCATTTCCCCTCGTATGTACCATTATAGTCCACCATGATATTTGAGAGTCTTATGTTTCTCACTTTCTTAATGCCCAATCTTGTAGACAAAGAATGAAAAGTGTCTGTGTAATCTTGAACAGATTGGTCCTTACCTTGGCGAAGTTGTTGTCAGTGTATGTACAGATCATCATAGGCTCTGATGGGATAGTATTCTTCTTTCACCACTTCCATAAAATCATCCCAGGTAGGTTCCATCTCAAGGCCAATGTCATCTATACTGAACCTCTTTTTGTACACCTCCCACTAGTTTTTCACAGGCAATGATGATTTTAAAAGAGCAAAAGTAATCTTTTCTCCATCGGTGAACTTATTTATAGAGAAGTAGGAAGACAGTTGATCCAACCAATTTTCTACTACATCAACATTGATTTTTCCTTCAAATTTAGGAATATCAAAATTTACCTAAACCTTGAAGGGTGTTGGGGCACTGAAAGGACATTCCATGGATGAGGAGCCAAGAAGTGGAGTCATAGAGCCAAGATTTTGAATCAAAAGTGTTTGAAGAATTTGGGAAAATTATTGTAGCATCTACACTTGTTGCTTTTGGAGGGATTCATTCACCATTTCCTTGAAAGGATTAGATGTCTTGGTGTCGTTTTCCATTTGAAGTCATTTGGAGCGAATAGGTGGAAAATTTGGAAGCTCTGTTGTTTCCCACCCAAGCTTCTTGTAGCTTGACCTCATCCTTAGGATCATACACTCTCAAGACAAACCACTCTTATACCACTGATCCAAAACTTAGAATTTTTGGTTGATAAACATTTCAATAGCATAGAAATAACACATAACAATGAATTCTCTGAGAAGAGATGTAGTATTACTCAAGATTGCAATACAAATATATGCTTATCTCTAGGAAGAGATGTTTGTCTTCACATTTCTGGTTACCTCTTCATTTATACACATTTTGAAAGAATGGGGAGTATGTGGAAGGTCACCAATCTCAAGGGAGATTAATTGGTTCAACTTTCAATATTTAAAATAATATAGAATTCGAGGAATTACTATTTTTAGAAACTTATTACTTTTAGACTACACTACTAAAATTGAAATTTAGGGCACTTCCATTGGGTTTTCATGGGTCAAAATTTATTTAAAAAATATCCATGCCATCTCACAACATTCTCCTCATTCTTATCTTTCCAACATTTTAAACGACGAGTCAATTGGAGCTACGGTGCAAAAGTTATGGCTCCTGGAAGTTTTGTCATCAATTGGGGTGGAACTGTCACCCGAATTGTCACCTAAATTGTTGCCCAGATCAATTTGTCTCATATAGTACTCATTTATTAATTTATACATATATTTATGTTTTCCCTATGACTTATATGTAAATAATATAAAATAAGGAAGCTTTTCCCACTTGAGTGCCTGATTGAGTGTTTTTGGTAAGATGCATTTTGTCTTTTCTAGGTATGTGATATGTTTTTCTAGGTAAAGAATGAATGAGGGTTGATATTATATTTATATTAATCCCTTTAGATAATATCTTGAATTAAATCACTTAGGCCAAATTTTAGGATATGTGTTGTTTGTAAATTAGATGACTTTAGGGCACTAGACACTTGTGTTGGGATAAGACACATCGATGTAGGAGTTTTAATGGGATGTAAGTGTCTAAGTAGTTGATAATAGGTGCAGGTTAAAAACTTGTATAAATGGAATATAATCATTTTTATAGCATTTCAGGTAAGATAAAAGGTCTAAATCATCATAATAACATTGGTCAGACTAAGAGATAATTAATTAGGTAAGAGAGATAGAGTATGCAATATTTTTGGCCTAGAAGATAAATGTACATCCATGATTTGTATTTTCTAAGTGTACAAGATTGAGGTGCTCTATAAGTTATAAATATTGTCTAAATTTACCCCCCCTTTAATCTAGTAATTAAATTTCTATTTTAAAGGAAAAGAAATGCATATTTGGATGTGTATAACACACCTTATCTTTGCTTGAGTCCAACTTGAATGCTTTGCTAGTGACTGCCCTATAACCAAGAGCATGTTATAATATATAATTATTACATATAATCTGAAATTTAAATCATTTAAATGATTAATATTTAAAGAGAGTAAGGTTTAGGAATACACTTGTGTATCGATATAATTGTCTTGCCTTTTGGAAATTTGATTTGAAAGATATATCATTATGAATCATGGAAACTAAGATTAAGAAAAATATAAATATAAAAATTTCATATATCTAAAGTGATATAGAGATATATTAGAGGACACATGCCCCCAACCTTTGACAAAAGAGGAGTTTCTACCCAGTAGTCAAGATTAGCTCAACCATGCAACCCAATCATACTTATAACCTGGTGAGTGTGAGTGAACCAAGTTAACTCACACTATAAAAATGGTGATTCTAGTTTATGTAATCAAGACCAACCTATAAAATTGGAAATATTGAGTGATTTAATCACCTCAACCATGCCAAAAATTTAACCAACTATTGTTGTAGATTAACTCAAAATAGTTTGTAAAATTTCAACCTCATGGGTGATGATAGTCCCTAAAATTGTTTAGAATCTAAAATTGATTTGATTTTGCAATATTAGGTGCACATTGCATATCATATGCACCTTAGATATGTCCAATGCTGAAAATATGTATAACAAAGGTACCAATGTGTATAATTTTTCCACAAATGTGTATCTAAATCATATAACTATGCAATTTGGCCAATTCAAAATTATGTGTTGATAATGTGCTTTCAAAACATACCCCCACTATATATGGAGAAATATGAAAACTAATATAAGTACCAATGTAGAGAAAATATATCCATGCCATTTCCCCATTATAATCTAGGTATTTTGAATACCGAATAAATGTGGATAATATGTTTCCAAAACATGCCCCCACTATAATCTAAATATGTGAAGTAATATGGAAGTCATGCCTCAATGGCATGCCCTCATTGATATTCCCCCTATTGAGGTGAATGGAATTATAAATTGGTATCTATCTTACCTCAAAGTAATAAGATAACCATGTAATCTATGAATGTACCATATATCATATAGAGAGAACATGTCTAGGTACAAATATCATTGAAGCACAAATAATGTGATCACATAGTATCCTCAGATGCATGATATAGGTCATGGTAATGTCTAGATATTAATATTACAATCTCAACAAGAAATCAAACACACACATAAGAGCATTAAAAAATCAAATCAAAAGATAAAGGCCCATGGATATAGAAAATAAGGGGCATGTTTAAATATAACACAATTGAAAGGACATGACTTAGTACAATGTCTACCAAACAAAAAATGACATATTTAAATGTTAGCATATAAAAATCAATGAAATATTCAAATATTAAAGAGGAAAATAAAGGCATGGGGGCCAAAAATAATGGATCATACTCAAATTATCAAATGAGAAAGATAATAGCAAGGAAAGACACTCAAATAAGTGCATACATGAAGGCATAAGAAAAAATCATAAACATAACATACTAGTCCCTAGATATATGTGTTAGGAAAAAAAATATAAGTACATAGAATATCAAATACATTATGAAATATATAAGCATGTATAAATGCATGTGTATTACATATATGAGCTCAAACATGATAATGTAAAGTAACAATTAAATTATATAACCTGGATGTATTATGTTCATATAGGTGGATGCCCCAAACATCCTAGTAACATGAGTAAAAGGAAATACCAATATCCAAAAGTTCATAAATAATGTATTTATGTATGCTTTAATCACACTCCAAACATGTGTGAAACACATGTATATAAGAAATATGGATATGCAATCTACCAACATGGAACCAATGACATATATGCCAAGGATATAATAGGATATGAAAATGTTGAAAGTATTTTTGGATTTTTGAAGTTTTTTATTTATTTTATGGTATTTTAGAACTATTTAATCCAATAATTATTCAAATTTAGGATACAATATATTTTATGGTGGCCTTGCTTGCCAAAATTGTTTATATTACATAAGTGCCAATAGTGTTGTGTCTATTGGTAACTCACTTCCAACAATCATTGGTACTTATACCCTATATTCATTAAATGGTATACTAACCTCCTTGTTCTCAAGTTCAAAAATAAGTCAAGGCTTTATAACATTGATAACTAATTTCATATCAATCAACCATTGTTGTCCAAGATGCAAAGTCAAGTATTTTTGTTGGTTCATTACCCATATGGAAAGGTCCACTACCTTTGGGCCACATGCATTGGGTAATATTATATACCCAAGAGGTTGTGGAAATGCTAGTGAGTAGCATAGCTCATATATATTATGTCCCAACTATTCTAATGAGGTAATATTTAAAGTTATTTATTGATTATTTACATAAATCTTGAGATGTGGGTAATGTATCCCATAAATATTTGTGATAATCATTAGATTCTCATGCTTTGGCCACTTTGTAGGATTGTTTCTTTTTGAAATATTAGAAGTACTATGTCATTTCCATGTTTTAGACATTAATTGTATGTCTTTCATTCTTGTATTTTTGAATCGTGTTCTTCAATACCTCACATTGATTTATATAATGATCACTGATTTAGTGATAATTACAATATGGTAATACCTCTTTAAGAAGAAGTTTATTTCTTGATCTATACATGTTAAGAGGTAAAGATATCATGTGATTGTCAAGTAACATAGAAATTATTGTATCCAGTGTATCCTAGTTTCCTTAAATTTATAAAATTTGTCATGTAGTCTTATGAGAGACCTTAATGTTATTTACATGATGTATCACCATTTGACCCTTATATGGTTAACTTATTGTATGAAGCCAATAGGGGTATATGGAATAACAAGAATTTACATGTTTGTCTACCTTTTTTTTTTCTCTTATCTTGATTTTGTTACATATCCTCTATAGGTGAGTTTAGCCTATGTAACAGGACCTATAAGTTCAAAAACATTATACAAATGATGTTCAAGTGGATCAAAAAAATTCATATCATGGGATAGATCCTCATCACTATCATAATAATATAAATCATGGTCATATTCCTACTAAATATTGACCAATAAAGGAAGCTCAAATATTGGAGGTACTTTCAATTTTTGTATCATAGGTTCCTTTGGTATTGGTTTTTGTTCTTGAGGTGCATCGATGTGCACTTTAGTATTTAGTGCCTTATCTATATTTGGAGATAATAAATCTATTGTACTTGACTCACCCACTTCAAAAGTTTGGATATTCACAAGAAGAATGCATTGTATAGGTGGTAATACCATAGGAATTCCCTCTTTATCAAAATGTATCATTTTGCCAAATTTGAAGATATTTTTAAGCATTGTTCCTGTTGTTGAAGTTTGGCACTGATGTCAAAGGTTCTTAAGAAAGGTGTTCATGAGGTAATTTAATAATGTTCTTATTTGATTGAATCATTGATAAGTATGACATTTATTGAGTATCTTGGCATACATATGATAAAGGTATAATATCATCAATAAGTGTTTCAAGGTTAGTGTTAAGTTTTAAGAGCTTAAGAAGCCTAGTCATGACATTAGTCATTGCATGAAAAGACATTGTGAGAAGGTATGAGCTTGGTGTCTTAGTTAAATGGATGCAAAAAATCATAAGAGGGTGTATGAGGTTTTTTGACATGCATATGAGTCATTCGATCACTCATGAGGGTCTCAAAGTGAGCCTACATGGGTAAGAACTATAGATCTGGTATGAAACTAGATCACCTGTATGCCTTACTTGGCCTAATGAGACATAATGATCTATTTTCAAGGCATATGAAGGATGTTTGACATTTTTTGAGCATGTTATATTTTTTTTAAGCATGTAAGTGAGGTGGAGAGTGCATTGAAAAGGTCTTAAAGGTCAATTTCAAGGCCTAATGTGGTTTATAGGTTAAGGTCTAAGTAAGCAAAAAGAGAGATGGTGGCCAAATGAGGTATGAGATTCAGATTTCAAGATTAAAATGAGCATGTGAGAATTTTTATTGGTGTTGATAGGTTGTTTTAGGTGTTTTAACCAAGTCTAAGGTCAAATTTTTCAAAAAAAGGCATGGAAAGTGGTTTTGAGGTTTCTCGAGTGCACAAAATGAAGGGTTCTCAACCTGAAAAGAACTTTCAAGTGTTCATTTACATGTTTAACCTATTCATGGGATATTAAAATATTCATGGTATATTAGGAATTTTTTTATCTCAAATTTCCAAGAATTCATTTCTATAATGAGGAGCTAAGCTTTATAAATGATCATTAAGACTAGAAGATGGTTCAAATCGTCAAAGAACCCTAACACTGATCTAATGTCAAATATCTAGTTTAAAATGTCATACAATGGTCTCAAATGACTATAAAAATTATTCTATCTTGTATCCAACTCTCATAATCACCTTAAAGTGTCATTGGTTTGTCAGGTGAGTGAGTGGACCCTATAGGAAATCCCTTGTTTCTTAGAGATTTGATGTAGTAGTCAGAGTTGACCAAGTCAAAGTTGATAAATAGATTGAGGACAAATATTAAAAATTATATTTGATGTCCATTTTGGTTTTTTATTAGGTTTTATACCTTAGGTGTGCTAAAATAGTCATCCAATTTGACTAGTCGCTAATAAACCTAATGGTATAAATAGTGAGAAAACCAAGCATAAGTGAGAAGTTGATTAAGGATGTGTTATCATGGATTAGGGATGAATCCAAGTACATGTAAATTTTTTTAAATACCTTTAATACATGTTCATGTTGGATATATTTTTTGGACATCAGTGAATATGATCAAAATGTTGCTCATAAGTTTATTTGCCTAGTTCAGATGAGACAGTGAGGTACAAGATTATGAGATTGGTATACAAAACCAATATTTCCATTTGACTATATTATCTATCTATATGAGAATGTTTAAATTATATCATAGGATAATCTAAATTAATTTGAATTCTTTGTTCATTTAAAGGTGTTTTAGGTCATTATTTCCATGACTGTGTTTTGAGGCCAGTTGGCAGTTTTGAGTGAGCTACTTGCAGAGAAGGATTTGAGTCATTTTTCCCTATGTAATTAAGTATAATTAACTTGGTGAATTTTTTTAGGTATTTAATTTTATATTTATATAATTTTTTCCATGGTTATTTAAAAAAATTGTGCTTTTGATTAAATTATTCAAGACATACTTTCTAGGTATGCACAGGTCTAATTGTGAACAATGATAATGGCATACTTCAAGTAGTGGATGGATCCAAAAGGTGTCACGAACCTAATATGAGATTTTTATGGGTATATTTTAGTGAAATATGATTTTTTTTGTCATTTTATAATTTTTAGAGTGTTCCAAATATTTCAAATGGTAACATATGCTAATGAAGGCCTATTGAATTAGGTCTCCTTAAGGCCTAAAAGAGGTTTTTGGTCCTATATGCTATGACCAACCTATCATCATGTTTGATTAATTTTTTTTGAATTTCATAAAACTTATTATATTTAAGATATATGTGGTAAATTTTTTATGGCTGACTAAGAGGTGTGTGATCAAGAGCCTAGTATAAGAACAAAGACTAATAGGCCTAATTTGCTTGTTAGAGAATGTGTGTTGAAGCAGAAGATATAGCACTTTGAAGAGATAAATGAGGTATTTTAGAGCATATTATGGTGAATATAAACTATCATGAATATCTAATATGGGTATTTTATATTAAAATCAAGATCATATGACCTAATCAAGTCAAGAAGAGGACTAGTTGAGCAAAGATGCCTAGAAGGCAATTTGAGAGGGTTTAAAGAGAGAGAAGAGATAAAGAAGGATATCATCATCTATTATATGAGAAACAAAGTGTTATTAATGTGATAAATTATTTTAAGGTAGATTATTTTGTGCTAATTCATCTAGGGGCTTGGTGCCTCCTTGTAAGTAGGTGATTGTTAAAGCCTAGTCAAGTGGGTGCTTAGCTAGTTGGGTTGGTGTTCCAAGTGAAGTTGGTGCTTCACTAAGTTTTGATGTTTGTATTATATTAATATATTCAATTTACATCATTAGTGTATTTTCTTCCCATTAAGGGTTTACCACTCACATAAGTGTTTTATATGTTTTGCTCCTGTCTCATGCTCATAGCTCTCAATGTGTTGATAATTCACTATATTATTTTGATAGTTCATGAATGATAAAGTAAATTTGTAAAAGTTTTGAATATTGATTCACCCCCCCTCTCATTTATTTTTATTACAATAATTTTTATCATATGATATTCCTTTGAGGCAAGTCTAATAAGCTTGAAGGTGAACCTAAGAATCACAAGAATGTCTTATGATCAATAGGAAGAAGATAGCATGTATGATAAATAAGTCTACTATGAAAATGAAGAAAGAGAAGCTGAATTAGACCCTTAAGCTAAGCTCATAAGTACCCTTGATGATTTGAATCATCAAAGGAAGACTATCAAGGATACCAGGAGTCAATTAAAAGGGGTCAACATAAGGTTTAAATCAAAGGAAGTTGAGTATAACTAGTTGAAGACAAAGATATATTCCTTGAAGGTTGAGTATGAGTAACTCATATACAAAATGAGAAAGTTTTAAAAATATCATGAGAAGTCAAAACAAGTCAATAATACCAACATGAAAAGACCAATTAGGCATCCCAATGAAATTAAGGATAAGTGATCATGGAACCATGATAATTATAGGAATGTTATTTGTTACATATTTCAATATTATACTCTAATAGAGTTAGAAGTCCCACAAGATTCAACAAGATAGATGAATCTCCTATAATGCATAAGAAGAACCAAATATTAGTATAGAAGCCAAAGCAAGTTAGGATGGATCATATTGAGCTCAAGAGGCAAGATGGACTATTTTCCAAGGAGGAATAGAAGACCAAAGTGGATTCTATGCTAACTCAGACTACCTTTCACATTCAAGATGAAGGCATGAAATCGTATATAGATATTAGTTTTCCAATCCACATGATAGGAGACATAAATAATTTCATATCATTAAAGAATAATTTTTTTGGAATAGTGAGGTTTGGAGACAACACAACTACCAATATAGTTGGTAAGGGTGTCTTAAGTTTGGATAATTGAAAGACTAAGACACAAATTGTGTTGTATATGGAAGGTTTGAAACATAACCTACTTAGTGTAATTCAAATTTGTAATCAAGTACACACACTAATATTTCATGACATAGGGTGTGAGATAAGGAGATCCAAATTAGAAAGTCTAATTACTAATGCCAAGAAGACTGAGAACAACCTATATGTCTTGAATGAGATCAAGGAGAGATATTTCATGAGAAAAATAGATTAAATTGTCCTATGGCACAGAAGGTTAGGTCACCTAAACTTTGACAATATATTCAATATTAGCAATAATAAGTCTATGAATAATATGCCTAAGATCACTAAATGTACTTTGCAAGGCTTGTCAACATGGTAATTAGACTAGAAGAAGGTTTAAATCCAATGATTACTCTACTACAAGACCCTTGGAATTAATACACACTAATATATGTGGGTCTAAAATAATTCAAATCATTTAAGGAGATAACTACTTCATGTTACCCATAGATGATTATACAAAAATGACTTGGGTTGCATTCTTAAAAGAAAAATCAGAATCTCTTGACAAGTTCAAGGCATTTAAGGATTTTGTTAAGAATGAAAAGAATGGGAAGATTAAGTGCCTAAGATATGATATAGGAGGAGATTTTTGGTCCAATTAGTTTCATGACTTATTTGAGGTTCATGGAATAAGGAGATAATTCTCAATAGCTAGGACACCTCAACAGAATGGGGTCATAGAAAGGAAGAATAGGACAGTTCAAGAGATGGTCAGAACTATGTTAAATGAGTCTACATTATCTGATGGATATTGGAGATAGGTATTAAGCATTGTTCTCTACATTTTGAATAGAGTGTATATAAGGATTAATGGTAACAAGACTCTTTATGAACTATGGAAGGGTAGACCTACCAATATGGAACACGTTAGAGTGTTTGTGTGCAAATGTTTCATCAAAAGAGATGAGGAAGACTTATGTAAGTTTTACTTCAGATCTGATGAAGGCATATTCTTAGGATACTCATCAAAGATCTTAGCCTATAGAATTTATAAAAAGAGAATACAAAATATAGTGGAAAGCACCAATGTGAGGATTAATGAGACAAGGAAATCTCACTCACAGTCAAAGAACACTTTAGAGAATGTAAACTTAAATAATGAAGAGGATACTATAGAGGTTGATGACTAAGAAGAATAATTTGAAGAGAGACAAGATTCAAAAAGGCCCTCAAGATAGATTCAAATAGATCACTTTGAATCTCAAATCATTGGCAACAATAATGTATGTATGCAAACAAGGAAAAGACTGACAAGTAATATAAATCAAGATAATGTTGCTCTAGTATCCAAGATTTAACCTAAGATTCTTATAGAATCAAGCAAATAAATTTTTTGGATATGTGCTATGAATGAGGAGTTAGACCAAATAGATAAGAATGAGACTTGGGAACTAGTTCCTAGGCCTAAAGATAATAATGTCATTAAAACAAAATGGGTGTTTAGAAACAAGTTAAATGAAGATGGAGAAATCACTAGGAACAAGGCTAGATTGGTATATAAGGGATATTCACAAGTTGAATGGGTAGACTTCGAGGAGACCTTTGCACTAGTATCAATATTAAAGGCCATTAGATTACGCCTAACATATGCAGGATTCAAGGTATATCAAATGGATGTCAAATCTACTTTTTTGAATGGGATTTGGAAGAAGTGCACATTGAAAAAAATAAATATTTCTTACTATTATATGAAAAATACTATGCTCTTAGATTCAAAAATCCCCTCTATAGTCTAAGACAAGCTCATAGAGCTTGGCATGCTAGGTTGGATAAATATTTGTTGGATCAAGGATTAAAAATAGGAGTTATAGATAGTAAGCTATACATCAAGACAAAAGATGACAAATAACTGATAGTAGTTGTATATTTGGATGACATCATCTGTGGTAGAAATAATGAGAACACGACCAAGGCCTTTGTAGATGTGATGAAAAAAGAGTGAGATTTCCATACTAGGATAACTATCATTCTTTCTTGGGTTGAAAATCACTCAATCTAAAAAATGTATATTCATCTCACAATTGAAGTACATAAGAGAGATGTTGAATAAGTTTGAGATGGAATATTACAAAGTACTTATTACACCCATGATCACAAGATGTAATTTAAGTAAAGAATATGAATATTCAAAGGTTAATCAAATGTCATATAGGTTAATAATTGGAATTTTGTTGTACACCACTACCTCTAGACCTGACATCATACAAGCAATAGGTCTTGTGGGAAGGTTTCAATAAAATCCAAAAGAGAATCATCTGTAAGTATTCAAAAGGATAATCATGTATCTCAATTGGACTATGGAGTATGGATTTTGGTATCCAAGAATCAAGGAGTTTAATTTAATAACCTACATAGATATAGACTGGGTAGGAAGTATAGATGATAAGAAGAGTACTAGTGGAGGAGCCTTCTTCCTATTTAGTTCCTAGTTTTATGGATAATAAAAAATAACCCATCAATATCTTTGTCCACTTGTGAGGCTAAGTACATTACAATAGCTTCATGTTATACTAATGCCTTTTGGATAAGATAAACCCTAAAATACTACAAGGTGGAGTATGATAATCCTAACCCTATCTATTGTGACAATATAAGTGCTATAAGCATCTCAAATAACCCTATCATGTACTCAAGGACCAAACACATTCCCATTAGGTATCATTTTCTAAGAGATCAGGGAAGTGAACAATGTGTCAAACTTGAAAATGTTGCTACATAGGATCAGATTGTGGACATCTTGATCAAACCAATTATAAATGTAACTTTTGAACACATAAGATAGGAATTATGTGTAATTTCTACCCCTATAAATCATTGAAAAAGTCAAGTACTTAGGGGATCTAATCATGCTCATTAAATCCAAGAACAAGTAAGTTATTACTAGAAGGTAGGCATGGAGATAAGTGGAGCATATTTGTATTTTGTCTCATGAAATAATAAGTCTTGTGTGTTGAGTGTTTTTTTTTCAATGAGTATGATCCAAGGAGTTTCAGACATCATTTTATAATTTATGTCAAAAGGGAGATAAAGACTAGAATAGGGATATTGTCATTGATGTCAAAGGTTCTTAAGAAAGGTGTTCATGAGGTCACTGATTAATGTTCTTATTTGATAGCATAATTGAGAGGTATGAAATTTTTTGAGTATATATTAAAATATATGATTAAGGTATAAGAACATCAATAAGTGTTTCATGGTCAGTGTTAAGTTTCAAGAGCATGAGAAGCCTAGTCATGACATTGGTCATTACATGAAAAGACCTTAATAGAAGGTATGAGCTTGGTGGCTTAGTGATATGAATACATAGAAGAATAAAATTTTGTATGAGGTTGTTTGATAATTTATATGAGTTATTGGATCACTTATTAGAGTCTCAGAGTGAGCCTAAAGGGGTAGGACCTACATACATGATATGCAACTAGATCACCTCTAGACCCTTCTTGGCCTAATGAGGCATCATGATCTATTATCAAGGCATATGGAGGATGTTTTAAATTATTTTATTATGTGATATATTATTTTATTATGTAATTTATGTGGATATTTCATGAAAATATGCTTGAAGGTTAGTTTCAAGACCTAATGTGGTTTGTAGGTCAAGGTCTAAGCAAGAAAACAGAGACACGGTGGCTAATTGAGGTATGAGATTTAAATTTCAAGATAAGAATTATCATGTGATAATTTTTAGTGGTGTGATAGTTTTTCCCAAGTATTTTTACAAATTTTGAGGTAAAATCTTGTAATAAAAGGCATGAAAAGTGGTTTCGAGGTTTCTCAAGTGCACAGAATGAAGGGTTTTCAACTTGAGAAGAAATTTCAATTGTTAATTTACATGTGTAACCTATTCATGGGAACATAATATTTTCATGGTATATGGGGAAGGTTCCTAGATAAAATTTCAAAGCATTGGTTTTTGGAATGAAGGGATAAGCTTTATGAATGATTATTAAGACTGAAAGATGGTTCACACCCTCAAAGAACCCTAACACTAGCTCGATGTCAAAGATATTTTTCAAAACATCCAATAATGGTCTTAAATGACTATATAAAATATTTTATCATGTATAAAACTCTCCCAATCACCTCTATATGTGATTGGTTTATCAGGTGAGTGAGTGGACCCTACAAGAAAGGCCTTGTTTCTCAGATATTTGATGTAGTAGTCAAAGTTGACCAATTAAAATTTGCTAAATAGATGGAGAAAAAATCTTGAGAATTATATTTGATTTACATGTTGGTTTATAATCATTTTATATACTTCGTGTGTGATAAATAGGTCATCCAAGTTGACTAGTCACTAACAAACCTAATTGTACAAATAGTGAGAAAACCATGCAGAAGGAGAAGTTGATTAGGGATGTGTTATCATGGATTAGGGATGAATAAAAGTACATGGATAATTTTTTAAAGACATATAATAAATTTTCATGTTAGATATATTTTTTTAATATCATTCAATATTATGAAAATTTTACTCATAAGTTGACCTATCTAGTTCAGATGAGACAGTGAGGTACAAGACTATGAGATTGGTCTAAAAGAGCAATTTTTCCATTTGACCATACTATCTATCTATATAATAATGGTAAAATGACCTTATATGATAATATAAATTCTTTTTTATTCTATTAAAATTATTTTATATGTGTTTTAGGTCATTTTTTCTATGACTGTGTTTTGAGGCTAGTTAGTATTTCTGAGTGGGCTACTTGTAGAGAAGGGTTTGAGTCCTTTTTCCCTATGTAATGAATTATAATGAATTGGTGAATTTTTTTAGGTATTTAAGGTTATATATATATTATTTTTTCTATGGTTTTTTAACAAAATTGTGTTTTTACTTTAGTTGTCCAAGACAGACTTTTTGGGTATGCACAGGCCTAATTATGAACAATGTTAATGGCGTCCTTCAAGTAGTGGATGGATCCAAAAGGTGTCATGAACATAATTTGAGCTTGGTAGGGGTATATTTTAGTGAAATATGATATTTTATTACCATTTTATAATTTTTATATTTTTTAAAATATCTCAAAGGGTAATGTATGCTAATGAAGGCCTAATTGAATTAGGTCTCCTTAAGGCCTAAAAGATATTTTTGGTCCTATATTATATGACTGACATATTTTAATTTTTTATTCATGTGTTTTTATTGTATTATGGACTATTTTATTTAAAATATAAGTATTCAAGTGTTTATTTCTGACCAAAAGGTGTATGATCAAGAGCCGAGTATAATAACAAGGCCTAATATGCCTAATATACTTATTAGAGAATGTGTGTGTTGAAGCAAAAGATATATCACTTTGAATAGATAAATGAGGTATTTTATACCTTTATCAAGGTGTATAAAAACTATAATGAAGATATAATATGGGTATTATAGATGAAAATCAAGGTCATATGACATAATCAAGTCAAAAAGAGGATTAGTTGAGCAAAGAGGCCTAGAAGGCAATTTGAGAGGGTTTGAAGAGAGATGAAGAAGGAGATCATCATATATTTTATGAGAAAAAAATTTGTATTAAGGTGATAAATGTTTTTAAGGTTTATTAGTTGGTTTTGAGTCATCTATGGGGTCAGTGCCTCATTTCAAGTAGGTGTTTCCTAAAGCCTAGTCAAGGGGGTGCTTGGCTAGTTGGGGTTGGTGCTCCAAGTGAAGTTGGTGCTTCACTAAATATTGATGTTTGTATTATAGGACTGTATTCCAATTTCACCATCAGTGGGTTTTCTTCCCCTTAAGTTTTTCCCACTCAAATAAGTGTTCTATGTGTTTTGCTCTTATCTCGTGTTCATAACTCTCAATGTGTTGATAATTCACTATATTATTTTGATAGTTCATGAATGATAGAGTAAAGTTTTAAAGTTTTAAATATTTATTTATCCCCCACTATATTAATTTTTCCTATTATAGGGCTCATCATTGGCAAGCATCATCAATAAAGTCCCATCATGTATGAATTTTACACATCAATGTAAAGTAGATGGGACAGACTCCATTGTGTGTATCCAAGGTCTACCCAAATGTAAATTACAAATTAATTATTGATAAATTACCCAAAAGGTGGTTGGAACCATTTTTAGCCCCAATTTTACATTCAAAGTTATTTTTCCAATCTAAGTGATATGTGAATTATCAAATCCCTTGATATGTATCTCTATTTTTTATAGAAGGTTGGTGTTAATACCATGGTGGTTAGGAAATTTATGCTACAAATGTTTAAGCTTAATACATTATCAATTAAAACCCTTTTGACTCTTATTATACATATTTACTTATATGAAAAAAGGTAACTCTTGGTCAATTACATATTTAGATGGTAATTCTATTGGATTAAAGGTGAGTATTTTTGCATTATTTTTTATATCTTGTATGATATCCGCAAAGTAAGCTAGCTCAATATCACTTGAAAATTGGGTTTCACAAAATGCCTCATATAGGACATACTTATAAATAATAAATTGTTTAATAAGTTCATGTATGTAAATATTAACATGACATGTGTGTTTCTCAATTGGCCAGTAATGTCATATCCCTTAGATTTGATCACAAAGTTTGGCTTAATGAGAACCTATTGTATATTGATAGGTGGCAGGTTAGGTTAAATACCTTTACCTTTTTGAGTAGTGACCTCATGGACCATGATATCTAATATGGGTCATGGGTGAATTTTGGGTATAGGATGGTAGCTATCACTTGAAGAAGACATAGGTGGAACAAATGGTTGAAAGTATACTTGTTAGCATCTAGATACTAGCTTTATAGTATTAAAAAATAAATTTTAAAGAGATATCAAGTGTTGTTTTCACTTTAAACCCCACTCATCATATTTATGGATCTATTTATTTATTTTTATTAGCATAGTACAATATCATACTATTAGTACAACTAAAAATTAGAACGTAAAATGAGCTACACATGTATCCATATTGAACATGTGGATAGAAAAGGAGATCTAAATTTTAGCTTGTAAAATCTTGGTAAATCAAAAATTATAAATAAAGAATTAGTAAACCATATATCAATATCCAGGGTTTTAAAAATTAAAAATCAAGTTCACTAAATGTTTAACCCTAAAAATATAGATATGAGGAATCTAGGGTTTAAGGGGTAGAGATAACCTAGGACACAAGGATGGTAGACTATATCTAAAGTATGATAATTAATTACAAAACTTAAATAAATAAATATAATAAATTTATTATGCTAATATGTTAAATATATAAAGTAAAACTATGCTAAATAATTTAATGAAAATGAAACAAGATACTTAGTTGGTTTTGACGCTAATACAAACCTAGATTTAGAACAAGTAGAAAGTGGATTGGATCTGGATTATGGAATAGTCACCTAATTCTAGAAATTATGCCTCTATATTTGCAAACATTTATGTCAACCTAGGATTATTTCATCAATGATGATGTCTAACTTGGACATAGGTGTTTATTAAGGAACACCTGATGAAATTAGATGTGACCACCTAGATGATTCTATGTTTTGTGTTGCCTTCACTCTAGTGCATTTAGATCTAGGTCATAGACGGTCACTCCTTGTCAAATATTAAAACCCTAGTTCTTCATGTTCATATTGGTTGTGAAAAAAATGGGTTAGTGGGAATATGGTGTCAAGCTACCCCAAATACCCCTTTTTCAATGAACACTACCTATATATCCAATACAATACTTATGTATTTATCCTCTACATGTTAGCTTGTGCATGAATCATATAATGTGTGATAAGCATGTAAAATAATGATCTAGCTTGTAATTTGGAAAATGTGTCTCATGGAATGTTATTTTAATAATTTAGACTTATAGGTATGATGTCCCTATGATTGATATGGAAATAAGAGAAAATAGGGAATTTTTTCCCACTAGAGTACTTGATTGAATGCTTTTGGTAAGTTGTGTTTTGTATTTTCTAGGTATGTGCTAGGTTTTTCTAGGTGAGGAATGAATGAGGGCTGATATTATATTTATACCAATCCCTTTGGAGAATATCTCGCATTAAATCACTTAGGCTAACCTTTAAGATATGTTTCATTTGAAAATTGGATGACTTTAGGGCATTAGACACTTACATTTGGATAAGACACGTCGACATAAGCTTCTGAATAGGACATAAGTTTTCATGTAGTTAGAAAATAAGTACAAGTCCAATCATTTTAAAGGTGGAAGATAATCAGGTTTATAACATTTTGGGCAAGATAGAAGATAGAATTCATAAGAATAACATTGGTCAGACTAAGATATAATCAATTAGGCATAGAGAGATAGTGTATGCAAGCCTATTGGTAGTGGGAAAGGTCTAGAAGTTAAATTTATATCCATGATATGTATTTTCCAAGTGTATAAGATTGAGGTGCTATATAATTCAAAAATAGTGTCTAAACAAAAAATAAAATGGTTCACATATCCAAACATGTGTATTGATTCTTTTTTATTTGATTTATATCTTTTCTCATCTTTTCTTTTAAATTTTATATTGAATGAAGATTGGTTTATACATGTTTCATTTCAAGTTTACATGAATCACATTTCAACATATGATCTACATATAAGCCTATTCAAAACAAGTAAGCTCAAGTATAACTCTTTTTTTTTTACTTTAGTACTTTCACTTTCTTGTATGACTAGAATAAAAGGGGGGAAAAGGTAGTCACTAAAATTAATATTTAATTTTAAAATAATGCACTTGTGACCATCCTTTTATACACTTAACTTGTGTCCAATTACATAGTTATAAACAAGTATTCCTCTACTTCTATGTGAATGATCTCTATCTTTAAGCAATCATGATACTTGATACTCCTACACCTCATTCTAAATGACCTAAAATCACTATTAGAATCATCCACACTTCTAGTTTATTTGTCTTTGTTCCTTACACAAGGTTGTTCCTTTAAGACTATCCCATTCACTAGTACCACCAAATAACAGCTAATTTCTCAAATTCAAATTAAACCTAACAAATTATCTTGCACATTTTTCAAGTCTCATTGGAGTAAATTCCTAAAAAACCATTATATAAGCACAATTTATATCCTTTTGAAAAGAGGCTATCATTTTTACAAATTTATGGATTTATTTTAACTGCACATTAAGAGAAAAAAAATCTATTCTTCCTAATTTTGACTCCACACAACCCAAGTAACCCTGAGCTAAGTCTAAATACACCTCCAAAGTCACAAGTCATTATTGAATCACATTATTACACCAGGAGTACACTAGCATATAGCATTACACAAGTATTTCATACACACTATCATAACATGGGAGAACTACATGGAGTTTGATCCCACTTCAGAGTATCAGTATGTAGGTAGTGTATAACATAGGGGGCATTAAGTTCAAGCACAACATCAACTACCAACCTATTTTTCCCATTTATTTTATTTATTCCTCATGTTCTATTAAGTTAGGGTTCTAAGGGAAGAAGAAGAATACAATGACTTCCACAAAAAATCAAATATATAACCATGCACATAGGACCTATAGGTGAAATTGCATTGATTTAAATTTACTTATAGAACTAAAACCCTATCACATATTAGCATACCCTACATATAATAATGCAGGTTAGCCTCATATAATTAGTGTAGCCTTATTCTAGGCAAATGTGAAACCATGTTCCTAATTCACAGTGACCTCACACATCCATAAAACTTGTTTCACAATTGCATTCACAATCCTGCATGCCTGATTTCCAACTAAATTATTTATATTTGGTACTTTCCATTTATAGCATATTTAGATAAATAGTAAGATGCAATTTAATTTGTGTGATCTATGCCATATTTTATGCAGTTACATATCATTTTTTGATAATTAGGATTTAATATCTATTTATCCCAAATTTAGATAAAATAGTTGCTTATAATGTAAATGTCAATAGGAAAGGGTTTTAATGCCTAAGCTTATGGCATAAAGATGTAGATCTTATTATACATAAAAATATATACTATGATTGTACAAAAAATAATTATAATAGACTAAACTAAGGATGGGTTAGAATGATTGTAAAGGGGCAAGGTGCCATGGTTAACCAAATGGGGGTCTACACAATCTAAAGTTATTTATGGAAAGTCTAAGCAATCCTATAGCTACACTAACTTATTTGGTGTGAAGAAGGCCGAAAAAAGGATACACATGCATATATTCACAAATAAAGAAGCAACATCTAATCTACTAATTAAATAAATGAATGAGTTTGAGGATAAAATAAACTTACCTTTCGGTGGATTTGTCAATGCTTCAATCTTCCCATTGGCTTAGGTGGAGATTTGAAAGAGAATTTTTTAGGTTGAATACCTCCAATAGTTGGATGAAAACTTAAGATATCCCTAGTTAGGAACTCCACATGAATCCTCTTATTGAGTTTCAATGACACCATAATATAACACTCCTTAGGATAAGATTTTATGCCACTGACTCTAACTAATGTACTTAATGCATAATTGCTAGTGAAATCAAAGATAATAAAGTGTATATGATATGATTTGAATGAAATATAACCCCTATATATAGTGATCCAATATCCAAAACCAACCCTAGACACTAAGCTAATAGTATCAACCATGAAAATATAGTTGGAAAGACACATAAATGCATTGGGTTAGTCGAGGAAGTATTAGGCTAGTAGATATAGTTGGAAAGATAAATTTATAAAACATATGGTAACATCTAGACTAATACTATAGGATATAAAGAAGCTAACAAATCTAGACAATATGATAAATAAAAGAGATAGATAGACACTTAGAGGAGGTCAAACTAATAGTAGAAATGGTGTAATTGGGATATAATAACATCTCTCATAAAACCTTGTGATCCTTTCCCACACCATTCACAATGTGCCTTTTAATTCATGCACTTAGAGAGATTGATGTGTCGGCAAGTTATTACTTGAGAGAAAGTGTCAATAAATGAAAAAGTGAAAAATATTATGTATATAAATCTTATTTTAGGTATTTGTGTTTAATCATTTATTATTAATAATATTTTAATATATTATCACTTACTTTCCAAGGTATTTTAGTAAGGAAAAGTCCAAAGATAGAAAAGGTTGGCATTGACAAGGTAACTCTAAAATCATAATTTGTATCAAAAATATAAGTGAATTACATTATTTGTATCAAAATAATTCTCAAAAAAAATAAATGGTCCAAGTTTTTCTTTGGCCTAATAGTGTGTTAAAAGTCACCTCTCACAGTTTAGTCTAATTTTAGATATCTTTGTGTTTAATCATTTATTTTATATGTTTGAATAATCTATCAGCTACTTTCTATGGAACTTCAGTAGTGAAGATTTGAAAGAGAGAACAAGTTGGCATCAACAAAGATAACTCCAAAATAAGAATTTGCAACAAATATTTAAGAGAATTGTATTATATTTACACTTTGACAAGTCCTATAAACCTATTTGTTCTAAAATATGTTAACACATATATGCCACTCACAAACTTAAAAAAGTAGAGTTTTACTAATGTAAAGTAAATGCTTTAAAAAAGAAGTGGTTAAATATTTTTGTGGAACAGAATCTTCAACTAATAGGGATAATGTAAAGTAAATGCTTTTAAAAAAGAAGTGATTATTCATAGTTAAATATTATCGTGGAACAAAATCTTAGGGATATGTTACTTTGTTTAAAATAAGTTTGTAATTTGCACAAACAACACTTACATTAAAAATAATTACAAGATAAATAAATCCATAGAGAACATAAAAATTGCTCAATAGTGTTAGGGGCAGGAAGATGCTAACAATTTCCTTCATAAAAAATATCAATTTAAATAAATAATAATCTTCAGCTTAAAATATAAGGTTTATATAGTTCATAACATAGGTAAATAGGTTTTTTAGGAAAATTACATATAAAAATTTTAATTGATATTTTATATTAACCCCATAATCTATTAACAAGATAGTTTTTCAATCATATTCCATGATCCATCATTAATATTTATATAGACTACTAAATGTGTGTTTCAAAATATTATTTTTAAAATCACATAATTTTTCCAAAAGTCTTCTTTACTCGATCCTAATATAAAATGTCACTCTACTTAAATATCCATCTCAAGCTAAATAGAGTCCAACACTTAAAATAAAAACTTTTTATAATTAAAAACGTGTATCACCATATTTATTAATGAAAAATTTTAAAAAAGAAGTATGTAATAGTTTAGAATTAAAAAACATTTTTCTAAAAGTCTAATTTACTCTATACTAATTTAAAATGTCAATCTAACTAATAGTTATCATAAGTTAAATAGAATCCAATACTAAAAAATAACTTTTATTATTAGAATCACATCACAATATCTATGAATAAAAAAATAAAGGTTAAAAATATAAGATTAAAAAAATGTCATCGTACTGTGAAAACTCAAAACATAATACAAACTATTGAAGACTCAAAACATACTTAATACAAACTATTTAGATCCAACATGACACAAAATAACAATTATAACTTAGTCTTAAAACATAAGTCATTAATGCACAAGGAAAAAATTCTAAAAAAAATAGGTTACAAATATTTGTTTAATGCTCTTGATGGGATGGGGTCACCTTCATTTTTTTTAATAATGTTTTCAATCCACTCATTTCTTTGACCTTAATGTTGTAAAAAGTTTAGAGTCAAATGTGTTGGGTGAATATTTTGTCCCCAGCTGACTAATGAAAAAATGGTTAAATCAACCATAGCATAAGGAGATTTATGCGGCAAAATGGGTGTGGTGACCACAACCAAAATGAGATAAATCTCTCCTCTCAGCAAGGGGAGGTTCCCTATAATTTATAGTATGTATATATATATATATATATATATATATATATATATATATATATATATATATATATATAAGCTGAAAATACACACAGGGGTGAAATCATACCATCCATCTCTCTTTTTTTAGAGATGATGTTCACAAAATAGAGGAGAATTTTTGGGTAATTTCTAAAGGCATTTCTCTTCTTTCAGAAATGATGTTCAAAAAATTAGAGGAAGACTTCCTAGGTAGTAACTATAACCACAAGAAACCCATGAAAGCACAAAGTCTTTCATTACTTCTCTCACTGATTAGGACAAAGGGCACTATAGGATTAAGCATAGCCTAGTCTCCACCTAAAACTATAATAGAGTAAAGGATTATGAAGGATAAAGAGATTTCAAAGTCTTTCTAGTATCCTTTACACAAAACATAGACTGAAGATAATTATGGTAGCACAAAGTCTCCCACAGTCATCTTCAGGACATCTTCCAGCTTATTTCCACTTGTTCTACTTATTTGATTAAATGGACAAGACTGTATTTAGGAAAAAGACATAAGAAGAATTTCCTAAATAACACAAGCTATTTCAACACAAAGTTTTAAAGGTCACTTGCTTTCTCATTCACTTAACAAAATATGATTAACAGTCTGAGCTCAAAGTCTTAAGAATGCCTTTCAATTTGGGCAGAGCTTCACTTCTGATAACAGAGAGATCTCCCTTATACAAAATAAGAGATTACAATATATAGCATCACAAGAAAGACTTGGGCACTTATTTTCATAAAAATGGCCCATGATAAATTAAATGCATTATATATCTATAAAAGGGCCATGCTGGAATAGGTCATCAGCCTTGACTTTGGCATTCTGAATCATTTTAAATGTCTCCTCCTAAGCATGGGTTGTCTGGTCTTCTTTATGACACTTGCACGACTGTCCATTCACTTTTACTTAATGCAAAAAAATAGGCCATGCCTTTAAATGTTTATGTTCTCTAATGTCCACCTGGTGGACTGCTCCACCTACTAGAAATAACTCTTTTGTAGATATTTCTAGATTTATTGTAGTTGTTCTCTCTTTCCTTGCCATGTTTTGTCTCTTCCTGGTGATCTAGGCTCTCGGGGCTACCTTCTTGCTTTATGTTGGCTCCTTCAGCTCCTTTCTAGGTTGGTCACTGAGCTTGTTCTTAGGTCTTTTGAAAACCAATGGTTATTCCATCACCCTGAATTTGACATCCATGGGGACATCACCGATTGCTTGAACCTCTTTGAATCTTGAACCTTGAACTCTTTTGGTTAAAAGTTTCAATGGTTCAAAGGTTCAATGGTTTGGTGATTGAATGTTTTGTAAAGGGATGCATTCACTCTCTTTTTCTTCTTCAATTGAACCATTTGGTTGAACTTATTTCGAGAATCTTCCACTTCATTCACTCGAAGCTTCCTTTTGAACTTTGAACTCTTTGAACCCTTTAAACCTTTGACCCATTTCGATTCAAGGTTCAATAGTTCATTCTCTTTCTTTGAATCCTTTGAAGCTTCAAACTCTCTAGATCCTTTCCTTTTCTAATTCCATCAAACTCTTTGAACTTATTGAACCTTTAAACCTTTGAACTCTTTTTGGTTTAAGGTTCAATGGTTCAATCTTCTCTCTTCAAATCCTTCTTTTCTTTAAGTCCACCGAAGCCATTTGAACCTTTGAACTCATTAAACCTTTGAACCTTGCAGAGGTGGGGTTTAATGGTTCAATGGTTTAATGGTTCATTCTAATTGTTTAAATCCCATTGTTAAGTCTTTTGATTGAACTTGGGCATTGAACCATCCTCAAAACACTAAGGAAAAGCCTTAAGTGTTTTGAACTTCCTTTGAAGAAAGCCTGCCTGTTAAATCTGTGACTTCTTCAGCTGAAAAGGCTTAAATATTTGAAAAACTTAACTGTTTAAAACATTTTTGAGAAATAAAAGAGAGATTTTTGGTCTGCAGGACCAAAATGGTTGGTATGTTATCCATAAAATCAAGTGATGGATTTTGGGAACAATAGCTGGCTCCAGTTAGTGAACTTCCATCGATTAAAATTTTGAAACAGTTGAAGGGAGTAAAAACTAGAATCTCAGTGCCTTTATTTATGCCATTGGGCTATGGAGTCATACTTACCCAAAAATAAAGGTGCCAAAAAACAAATAGCACCAAAAATAAACAAAAAACACAAAACAAAGAAAGGCTATACATATATACAGATGGACTTATCTGACACTTCAAGGATTGAAGTGCTTCAGATGCTGCCCACTATGAGGTAGAGTAAATGGCATTCCATCTTGATATTTTAGCAAGAAACTATATTCATCATTTAAATGATGAATGGTGAATGGGCCTCTCCATAAGAAATCCAATTTTCCATGCATTCCTTTTGGTTCTCTCCTCTTGTCCCATAATAATACTTGATCTCCAACTTGAAAATCATAGATCTTTGTTTTCTAGTCAAAGAATCTCTTCACCAGACTTTGATGCACAACAATTTTGTCCACCACCATAGTTTTTTTCTCATTAAGTTCAGTCAAGCACATGATCCTCTTGTCGATGGAACTTTCAAAAGTTAAATCTTCTACTACCTTTGCTAACTTTAATGTTGGTAATTATAGGGTGATTGGTATCTCTACATTTAGACCATACAGAAGTTAGAATGGGGACATACCAATTACCCTCTTGGGTGTAATTCTATCTACCTATAAATTGTCAAGCAATGCTTTATGCCAAGTTCTCTAATTGTCATCTACCAGCTTCCTGATAATGATCACTAGGTTCTTATTGCTTGATTCTGCTTGACCATTTTCTTGTAGATAATAGTCAAAAGAGTGAGAGAGGATAATCTCATAATAGTAACAGAACTGAGTAATCTCATGAGAAGAGAAATAGGCTACATTGTCTGTTACAATCTTGGTTGGGACTCCAAACCTAGAAATGATGTTTTCCTTGAGGAAATTACACACTACTTCTGAAGTATGCTTGACTAGAATGGCTTCCACCCACTTGGTAAAGTAGTCTGTGGTTATGAGGACATAATCATGTCCAACACTGGAGGATGGATTTATAGTTCCAATGAAATCAATCCCTCATTACTAAAATGGCTCTTCTATCACCACAGTCTTGAGAGGTAACACAGCCAACTTGGGTTTGCCAACGAACTATTGACATAGCTCGCATCTATGCACCCAAGTGTATGAATCTTGAAATAGAGTAGGCTAATAGTACTAGCTCATAGAATCTTATAGGTATTCATAGGCACATAAAAATGTCCTCCACAAGCCAAATTGTGGAATGACTCCAAAATTTTGTTCTACTGCACTTTATCCACGTAGCGAAAGAATATCCCATCAAGGTTCCTCTTATACAGACTATTATCCCACAGGACAAAGTTGTTAGATTTCAACTTAAAAGTCCTCTTTTCTTTATGAGACAGGTGAGCAAGACACTCACCATAGGTAAGGAAATGAGAAATATTTGAATACCACTCATTCATAATGGTGATAAAGAGAATTGTTGGCATGTCTTCAACTTCTATTTTTTCATACCCTATTTCTTTTGGTATGTTATCAGTAATTAATTGGCAGAGGCTCCTTCCCCACACAAGCTTCATTGTTTTGATAACAAGATCAAACTCCTAGGTTTTGGCAACCAATTACCTCTTTTAGTTCCAAACTCTTGTTGAGTTAGTATGGACTTGACTGTTGTATCAGGGACCAGAGTAACAGTGTGTGAGTTCAGGATGTAAAAATGGAAGTGCTTTACCACCTTTACCATAGCATAAGCATGTTTTTCCATGTTTGAATACTTTAGCTCATGAGCTTTGAGAGGACAAATCATGAAAGATATAGGAGACTCCACACCTTTGTTTTGTTGAACCAAAATGGTTGAAAGTGTGTGTTTAGAAGCATAGCTATACATCATGAAGTATTTGGTGTAATCAAGACAAATCAGGATTGGGGCATGAGTGATAGCTTCTTTGATGTCTTGAAATGTTGACTTTCCTTCTTCATTCTAGCTGAAAGTGGATTTGCCCTTCATCATATTGACAATGTGGTAAGTTTTCTCTAAAAATTTAGGAATGAACCTTCGTAAAAAATTCACCTTTCTAAAAAAAGAGTGAACTATAGTCTTACTGGTAGGAAGAGCAAGCTTGTGAATGGATTTAACCCTTTTTGGGGTCGATCTTTATGCCTTCTTGAGATACATTGTGACTGAGAAGTCTACCTTCTGAAACCCCAAAAATTGATTTCTTGGGATTAAGAGAAATATCATTCTACCTACACTGCTCTAACAATTGTTGTAGATGATGCACATGATCAGGATGATGTTTAGAAAAGACTATCAAGTCATCTAGGTATACCACAATGAACTTCCCCATTTCATTTCTAAAAGCAAGATCTATTGCTTTTTAGAAGGTGGTGCTAGCATAGATCAAACCAAAAGGCATTCTATGATATGCAAAAATTTCCCAAGGTGTTGTGAAAGTGGTCTTATGTTGGTCTACTTCACCAACTTCCACTTTATTATATCCTAAAAACCATCTAGCATTGATAACATCTTAGCACCAGTCACTATTTGTAGTAGCTAATCCATGATAGGCAGGGGATAATTATCTTTTAAAGATGACTGATTCAGATTTTTGAAATCAACACACAGGTGAATTTCTCCATTCTTCTTTCTCACAAGGACTATGTTCGCAATTTAGGTGGAATGATGGATTAGGAAAATAATTCTTGCATTCAGCATTTTTTGTATCTCAGAAAGAATAGTGCCTGATATCTTGGGGTTGTACTACCTTTGCATCTACTTGTGAGGCAATGACCCAATCTTGAAAGGAATTTTATGCTAAATTTATTCAGGTTTGAGAGATTTCAGATCATCATAAGATTATGCCAAAACATCAATGTAATGGTGAAGCAGAGTGATAAATTTGAGTTTTTCATCAAGGGTACAACAATTTTCAATGTTGACCATTTTTGGATTGACTTATGCACTCAAATTTATTTGATCAAAATCTTTGGAGGATTTTGAATCTATTTGTTGTTCCTTGATAAATCTATCATGCTTGTCAAAAAAATTCTCAAGAGAAACTAATCCTTTGGGAATTTTATTCTCTTTAAGCTAAAGGAACTCTTCATCAACTTTTGAATTTGTTTCAGGAGTTGATTCCCATGGTGGAGATTTATTGCCTTCAAAATGAAGCTTCTCAAAGTTGTCCATCTGATCTAGAAAAGCAATAATTTGGTTGTCACCATTGAACACCTGCCAATAGTTGGCATTATCAGGTACACTTGGTCGAAAGATCAGCTTAATAGTGTACTTGTTACCTTTGAAATCTTGGTGAGGAACCAAGAGAGTTGCAGAGACAGCCAATGCATCTACACGACTGTTAAATTCTCTAGGTAAGGTAGAAATACTGAAACCATCAAAACTTTTAATGTAGTCCCACACCAAAATATGATAATGTTGCAATTTCTTATTCTTGGTTTGATACAGGTTCCTCACTTGACAAACCACTAGCTCAACATCTC
This sequence comes from Torreya grandis, assembly GCA_037957365.1. Lineage (NCBI taxonomy): Eukaryota > Viridiplantae > Streptophyta > Pinopsida > Cupressales > Taxaceae > Torreya > Torreya grandis. The sequence continues at coordinate 2,270,821 of JARHVA010000988.1, read as the reverse complement.
TTTCAGCATGAAAGAGCTTAACACCTTTAACTTGAGTAGCCTTTAAACTAAGCAAGAGCGATTCATATTCAACAGTGTTTTTAGTGTTGTTAAATTGAAACATATATGCATAGGGAAAAATATCTCCTTGAGGAGATATCAAAACTAATCTAACTCTAGAACTGGTAGAAGAATTGCTACCATCGAATTCTAGAATCCAAACATCATTAAAATCTAATCTTCTTTTAAATTTTTTCATCAAGAAGGGAATATAGTTTTTCATGTGTACTATGCCCTACTAATTCTTTTGATGTCTTATCTAAATTTTTTGGATTGTCACCTATATAAATTTCATCTAGTAAAATAGGAATGTTTTCAGTAAACAAAAAGTAATTACCCATTCCTGAAGACTCAAACATAATTTGAGCTTCAGGGGCTGACATTTGGGTGATAATGTACTTCAATTTCTTCTTAAAAAGTAGCCTTTGCATGATGCCCTTGATAGGGATCCTTGCCTCAGACAAGTCCATGCTCAATTCTCCACCAACATCTTTACAAAAAATTTGCCCAAGAAGAATGTTGTAGGAGGCTAGGACATCGGCCACCAGGACTGTCATTTTAATTTTTTTATCTGGGAAGGCCACAAATACAAATTAAGCATCTTTGATTTGTCTCAGAAGTGGCACTTGTTTATTTTCCATGGAGAAACATCTCCCAAAGGTTTTAGTCAGTGTGAGAACAAGAGATTATGCCACCTTGGTGGGCATCACATTGTCAAAGGTGCCAGAATCTATAATGCAATTATTTAGCTGATGACTGTTTATCAACAGGGAAACATAAAATGGTTCTATTTTCCCAGGGGTAGCTAGAGGAGTATTCACAAGATTATTTCAGGTAGGTGTGTTTTTTAGGGGAAAAGAAGTTACTTTTAAAATTTCTTATCCTGCAAGGATGGTTTTATTCTTGACGTATTAAACTAACCTATCCAACTGCTCAGGGTGGGATTATAAGAATTCAAACTCAGACATTTGAATTTTGGTCTTCTTAGCATGGTCAATTATATCAAATGACTGAAATGAATTCAAAATAGAGGAAGGTAGTCCATCAATTTGGGTTTTACTGGGTGTGGGACTGGTCTGTGAATTTGAAGTAGAAGGTAAAGGAATATTTGAGGTACTTACTTTTTTAATGATCACCAAGTCTTTTGATTGGAAAGGCAGAGAAGCCCCTCATTTATAAATTTAAATTACTAGTTGAGATTATTCCCTTGTTTTTCCTTTATTCACTTGTTGAGCTGACTGGTTCTGGGACCTGGTAAATATAGCATATGATCCATCAAACGCTTCTCCTTTACTTTTGGGTTCATCTTGGTAATTTAGGAAATTGATGTTGGAGTCTCCAACTAATTCTTATTGGCCTTCTAAAAAGAGATTAGCATCATCTTTTTGGTCTAACTTAGGTTGGAAAGAGAAATCATGTTCAGCTTCATGATAACCAACTATTGAGTTAGCTGGTGCTGCTTCAATGGCAAGCTTCCCTAGTGGGGGAGGAAGGCAATTTGGTTGCCCTTAATTTCTGGTAGCATTGCCTTGATATGAATGGTTGGGAAACATCCTCCTTGGTATATCTCAATAAGAAGGAGGAGCAGACATCCTTTGTGCCATTTGTTTTTTGAGAGCTAGCAATTCATTTGCTAGCTTTTGCACCATAGGATCAGTGGTGCCTGTAGAAGAATATTCAAAAGATGAAGAAGATTTACCTCTATTAGGATCTCTTCTTATCTTTCCTTCCAAGATAAGATCATTTTCAACCTTAGTGACCAAAATCTGAGCTATATCAAGGTCTATGTGGCCAACCTACCTCAATAATAAAGTCACTTCAAAAAGCTGAGTATTGATGAAGAAGCATTTGAGATTCTCAGGTGTCGGTTGAGTAATTGTGGGAATCCTATTTCTCAGCTTGTCAAATTTAGCAATGAAGTCTCTCATGGGTTCATGAGGCTTCTTCTTCATTTGTGTAAGTTGGGCTAACAAGGCATGTGCATCTTTTGTAGGTTTGAATCTAGCCTTAAATTTGGCCTTGAAAGTGTTCCAGTCAATCACTATTTATACTTGCAGATGATAAAATTAGTCTGCAACAGCCCCTTGCAATATTTCCACAAACAATCTGACTGCAATGTCTTCATATTCAATGCCTGTCACACCACAGGCTATGCAAAAGGTTGCAATATGTTCATCAGGATGAACCTTCCCATCACCATAGAACTTGAGAAATTTCTTTCTTGAACTACGAGGTAGTTCATGTAGAGGTGGGGTTAGATTCAGAGGACCAAAAGTATTACCCCATGGGCCTTGAGCTGCCATGATGTGGATGTTGAAGGGAGGGATAATAAATCTATGTGGGATATGTATAGATAAAGCTCTACTAGCAGAGGAAAGAGAAGTGTTGCCTAGTATTGGGGACCTGATGTTTGTAGGAGGAAAACTCTTGGTTTGCTAAAAGTGAGATGGTGGAGGAAAAAGATTAAAATTACTTAGCTGCACCAACTCAAATATAGGGTCAACAATACCTTGAGCTCTCTAGCTTCATGTGTATAGTGGATCTACCAAAGTGTAAAATGAAAATGGAAAAGAACTAGAATTGCTTCAATTTGAAGCTTGAGGCTTCAAGCTACTTGTTCTTCCCCAGTGGAGTCACCAAAAAAATTTTGTGTGGAGTTTTTTGTGTTATATCCCCAGTAGATATGAAATGTTAATGGAAAAGAACTGAATTTTTTTTTTCTCTAGCAGATTCACCAAAAATTATTGGCATGGAGCTACTGGAAAAAGATCAAAATTATTCATTCATCCCCAGCAAAGTCACCAAAAATTGTTGGGTGAATATTTTGTCACTAGTTAACTAACGGCAAAATGGTTACATCAACCACAACATAAGGAGATTTATACATCAAAATGGGTGTGGTGACCATAGCCAGAATGAGATAAATCTCTCCTCTCAACAAGGGGAGGTTCCCTATAATATATATATATATATATATATATATATATATATATATATATATATATATATATATATATATATATATATATATATATATATAGCTGAAAATACACACAGGGGTGAAATCATACCATCCATCTCTCTCTTTTAAGAGATGATGTTCACAAAATAGAGAAGAATTCTTGGGTAATTTTTAAAGGCATTTCTCTTCTTTCAAAAATGATGTTCAAAAAACTAGAGAAAGACTTCTTAGGTAGTAACTGTAACCACAAAAAACACATGAAAGTATAAAGTCTTTCATTGCTTCTCTCACTAATAAGGATGGACACTGTAGGATTGAGCGCAGCCAAAAGTCTCCACCTAAAACTACAATAAAGGATTATGAAGGATAAAGAGAGCTCAAAGTCTCTCTAGTATCCTTTACACAAAACACAGACTAAAGACAATTATGGTAGCACAAAGTCTCCCACAGTCAACTTCAGGACATCTTCCAGCTTATTTCTACTTGTTCTGCTTGTTTGATTAAATGGACAAGACTGTATTTAGGAAAAAGACATAAGAACAATTTCTTAAATGACACAAGTTATTTCAACACAAGGTTTGAAAGGTCACTTGATTTCTCATTCACTTAAAAAAATATTATTAACAGTCTGAGCTCGAAGTCTCAAGAATGCCTTTCAATTTGGGTAGAGCTTCACTTTTGATAACAATATATAGCATCACAAGAAAGACTTAGGTGCTTATTTTCATGAAAACTACCCATGTTGAATTGAATGCATTGAATATCTATGAAAGGGCCATGCTAGAATTGGTCATCAACCTTGACTTTGGCATTCTAAATCATCTCAAATGTCTCCTCTAAGCATGGGTTGTCTGGTCTTCTTTCTAATGCTTACACGGCTATCATTTGCCTTTACTTAATATAGAAAAATAGGTTGTGCCTTTGAATGTTTATGTTCTCTAATGTCCACTTGGTGGACTATTCCACCTACTAGAAATAACTCTTCCATAAATATTTTTGGATTTCTTGTAGTTGTTATCTCTTTCCTTACCATGTTTTGTCTCTTCTTAGCGATCTGAGCTCTTAGGGCTATCTTTTCACTTTATGCTAGCTCCTTCGGCTCCTTTCTGGGTTGGTCACTGAGCTTGTTCTCAGGTCTTTTGAAAACCAATGGTTATTCCATCACCCTAAATTTGATGTCTTTAGGGACATCACCGGTCACTTGAACCTCTTTGAACCTTGAACCTTTAACTCTTTTGGTTCAAAGGTTCAATGGTTCGGCAATTGAATGTTTTGTAAAGGGACACATTCACTCTCTTTTTCTTCTTTGGTTGAACCATTTATTTGAACTATTTAGTTGAACTTCTTTCTGGAATCTTCCACTTCCTTCATTTGCTCGAAGCTTCCTTTTAAACTTTGAACTCTTTAAACCCTTTGAACCATTTCGGTTCAAGGTTCAACAGTTCATTCTCTTTCTTTAAATCCTTTGAAGCTTCAAACTCACTGGATCCTTTCCTTTTCTATGTACGTCAAACTCTTTGAAATTGTTAAACTTTTTAACCTTTGAACTCTTTTTGGTTCAAGGTTCAATGGTTCAATGGTTTAATCTTCACTCTTCGAATCCTTCTTTTCTTTAAGTCTGTCGAAGTCATTTATACCTTTGAACTCATTAAACCTTTGAACCTTATGGAGGAAGGGTTCAATGGTTCATTCCAATTGTTTGAAGCCCACTGTTAAGTCTTTTGATTGAACCTGGGCATTGAACCATCCTCAAAACATTAAGGAAAAGCCTTAAGTGTTTTGAACTTCCTGTTGAACCTATGACTTCCTTAGCTGAAAAGGCTTGAATATTTGAAAAACTTAACTGCTCAGAACGTTTTTGAGAAATAAAAGAGAGAGTTTTGGTCTGCAAGACCAAAATGGTCGATATGTTGTCCACAAAAGCAAGTGATGGATTTTGGGAACAATAAAATGCTCATTCAGTTGTCTAAGTCAATTTTGGACTCATTACAACTAGATGCAAACATGGAGTTGTTTTTCTACACTCAAGATTTAACACTTGACTATGTTGACATCAATTCACATAAGGCATAAGCCTTATGCACTCGCTTGAAGCACAACAAAGAAAGAACCATGGCCTGTGTTGGGCTAGTTGTGCCATAACACAAGCCATGGGTTATGGGACTTAGTCAATCAAGCATGGTTTTAATTAGATTCCTTGGCATAATACTTTCATGGAGTATGATTAGTTTTCAATGGATGCAAGCCTATTTTGGGTTGGTTCTATAGTCTTAAGGGTTCAAGCCTTGGATAAACTAAGCCTATTGTCATACAAGCACTAGATGGGTCAAAGGGTTGATTCAATTCAAGTATTCATACTAGGCTAGTGCTTCATAAGATGATCTCAATGATTGGCATAGGATCAATCTATATTTAGTCATTATAAAAGATATGTTGACATCATCATTTAACATAGGGACACTATTAACACTTTGGACCAGAAGCTTGCAAACAACATTCTTAACATACATGAATTAGAATTATAACATTATAACTATTACATTCATTATACATTCAACTAATCAATATCAAGGACACATCAACCAAATAGAGCATAATTTATTACAATATTTATCACTATTAATTAATCTTTAAATAATATATAGTTCATAGTACTTAAATTAGAGTAACCACTTCATTCAAGATACTTAATGGCCCAGAGGCCCATAGCCAATCTTGGGCATATACAAATGGAGCCTTAATGACATCCATGATATTCATGATACTAATGGTAGCCATCACAATGCATGTATAACCAATTATCCAGAGGTTCATTGCATTAATTTACATCATTTGTGCTTGTTGGATTGAGATCTTTTTATATCTCTATAGGAACGCTTCTACCAGGGTAGATTGTGCATGCCAAGTGGCGAGCTAGAGCCTTAGTAATCATTCCCACCAAATCCATCACATTTCACCCTTTATGCTATAGTCACCATGTCTCATCCAATTTGAAAGATGCCTCAAGAATTCTAGAAATGGTTAGCTGTATACCAGCTAGTACAAGGTGTGCACTAAATCTTTTAGCTGCCACCAAAATGCCAAAATAACAATCATCATGCCAAGTGATTACCTCATACTAAAGTGTCCATTATGCTAGCATGAATCGCATACTTACTAAAATAGGGGCCCAATATTACCCCATACAAAATTATTAGTCCATCCTCAGACTAGGATGTCAAAGTCTTCAGCATGTATAGCTTCAATGTGTTCTCCTTAAGCTTGGTGTTGAAGTCATTAAAGCCCTTGATAGTGAACTTAATTTCTTTAGTGGCACTATTTATTTTCGGGGAGGTAGATCTAAGTGTGAGCACATTAATCTTGTCTAATTCTTTCCTAAAGGCCTCTAGACTTACCGTAGACTTTGTCATACCCCCATCCAGGATTACTCCTTGATCATAGGCCTTAGTTTACAAGGCATGGAAGAGTGCTTCTAGGTTATGTTCTTCATCCTTTATCTAGGTGCTTAGTTCAATGACCTTCCCCATTATCTACATTCACTTTGACCTGCTAATAGAGTACACCTACACCATCAACTTCTCCTTTTCCTCCTTTGCCTACTTGAGGCATGTGTCTATGACAAACATTTGGTTGGAAAAGTTTAGTAAGATGGCATCAAAGACATATATGCCCTCTTGTAGCTTCACAAAGAGGTCTACCTCTTTGAGCTTAGTAACAAATTCCTTCTATAGCATGGCACAGGGATATTCTTTTTGCACTAGCTCTAATTTCATCCTTGGGAGCATCTACTCCACTAGCACACATACTTTATCAACTTTAGAGAGTTTTGAAGTACCCACACTGACCATAAGGGATGGTTCATGCATCTCTATGTACTCTCAAAGCTACTATAGCTCGAATTTCATGGCTTGCACTTCATCTTTGAAAATTTTATTCCATTTCTTTTCCCTACAATCATTGATGATATTTTTTAGTGCAACTTCAGTAGCCATTCAAATAAGCACATTCCTAGATCAAACTAGGTTCATGGCACTGTTGGCCAATTTTGGCCCACATACAAAACTTTATCTAAAAAGGTATGTGGTAAAAATATGAGCAAAGTCCTGGTTGAGTAAAGGTTCAAAGAGTGAAAAGAGAAGAGCACAGTGCTTGCAAAGCTTTTCGAAACACTTTAAGCAATCTTAAAGTGTTATTTTTTAACCTTTGGAAAGCAGTTGTTAAGATAGGTCTAAAATGGCAAATGGAGGGTTCCCAAGTAGGGTTCAAGGTGTTTGAGTAGTTCAAGGTCCGAACACATCATATTATAGGCCTTAAAAGTTCTTTTGAGCCTTGAAATCCAAGTAGTGGTTTTTCACATAAGTTCAGAGGAGCTTATGGGCTTAAAAAGGCTTATTTGATACTTGGGACATTTTTAAACTTTTGGCTAAGTGCTAGTAATTATTTTGAGGGTAATTTTTTTGGTTTTTTTGGCTAAGTGTTGGAGACTTGTTGGGAAAATTGGCTAGATCAAAATTTTTGAAGACTCATTTCAGTCAGGTAAAATTCCCACAACATTTTCTTGAAGACAGAATTATTTCAAACATTTTGTCTAAGGGAAAAGGTATGAAGCAAAAGGCTGAAATACAAAGTCTAAAAGTATTGTTTGTTGAATGGAAAATGCATGGGAAGCATATGAGACATTCATGTGAGTTTCAAATTTAAGACACGGCTAAAATCTAATGGATTTCAAAGTGTGATGGCCTCATAGACATCAAATACAGTCACGTGGATGTCATTAATGGTCGTGCAAACATTACAATAAATCTCAAGCAAAAAATCATTAGGGTTTAAATTGTGATGGGCATGAAAACATTAATGATAGTTTTAAAGACATAAATGAGGTCATGAAAATGTCAAATTTATGATATTAAAAAACCATTAGAGTCTAAATTTAATGGTCATACGAATATCAAATATGGTCACATGGACATCAAATGATAGGAGAGAAAACATCAAATTTAGCCCTCATGAAATAGTCATTTGGTTTCAAATAGTGATCCCTAGAGATCTAATGGTTGGCATTTGATCATCAATCAAAGATATATGACATGCAAGTAGGTCAACAAATCAAAAGGGTCCCTCTAAGTTGAGAAGTCAAGGGTAGATCAACGACTCAAAGGAATTCATATAAGGAAGATCAATAGAGTGAGATGAGTCAAAATATCAAATAGGTCTAGTTTGATATCAACAAACAATGAGCAAGATCAAGCCTAGGGTATTTTTGATAGAAGTTGATAAAGTATTACTCAAGCTAGGTAAAACAAATATGAAGGGAATGAGCTTAAATGGGATCTAGGTTGAACTAGTAAGACCAAACATTATCAATAATGCTCTATGAATGTAAAATAGGTCTTTTTCACCTAATACAAGCCAAGGGAGTGGCATCTCATTATCAAATTGAGATCAATCACCTGTCAAGCTTCTTTTATTGACATAAAAACTATAAAAAAGTAATAATCTAGATTGGTTTTCATCTATAGTAGACCCAGGTTTAGATTCCCAAATGAGAGTAAAAATTTACAATTATGAAAGAGAAACTCATCCTTTAGTATGGCCATGTCCTCAACAAACCACTACTCAAAGCATGTATGGCATGGCTCTGTTAGATTTAAGATATGGGGATTGTCCTCATAATGAGACCAAGTGGATAGATAGTATATAAGATCAAATCAAAGGGATCTAGTTTTTAGAGAAGCAATTAGAGCATTCAATTATTTTATGGAGATTTTAGGGGTTTTCCTTCATATTTGGATCATGACTCATCATATAAAACTAATTATTGTCTTCTAGTAGATTTCTTAGCTAATAATAAGAAATTGAAGACTAAGTGGAGTGAATTTAGGCTAATTGGTGGATGATGGACTAGTCCTAAATGGACCAAAAGATGGTGGAGTATTCATTAAAAGGTGGTAGCTCATTGATTGATCTTGGATGATGTGTTCTCCCTTCTCTCTTTCCATTTCTCTATATTAGCCCATTATTTCTCTATTGTAAGGGTTATTATATTTTATACTTTTCATCTTTTTGGGAGACAAGGATACTATCTAAGATATTGTAAAGTATTCTCAACTTGATTAGGCTCTACCTTATCAAACATTTATAAGAACTACCTCTTGATGCAATGAGACTTTATTCATCTATCTCTTGTTTGGTTATGTGTTAAGTGAGTTGTGCATTATGTAATTATGTAAAGGAGAATCTTCCTCATCCATGGTCCTTTCTGACCTTGTTTATGGAGTTTTCAACTTTGTTTGTAGGTCTGGATTAGTGTTCTTTCTACTATTGATGTAGTCCCTCAGTGAGTCTCATAACTCCTCTTTATTTGCATCCATTGCTTCCTCAACCTCTTCTATGAAATACTTATGTAGTTAGCTTGATATTGATATTGTGTGAGTTAGAATTATCTTCTAAAGATCTACTGTGGGTTGAAACTTATTGGAGTTTCCCATTTTTATTTGGTGCATCATCCTTTTATCCTTATTAGGATCCCTTAACCCTCTTTCTAACCCTTTTCCCTATGAAGCATTATTTTAGAATTAGTTTTAGGTGAGCATGAAAAAGGAAACCAACCTACTCCAAAGGTTTATCCCCACTATAGGTAACCCACCACTTTTTGTTATTCCCATGTTGGACTAGATTTTGAGCAAGAGGGATTGAACAATCCCCTTACTCAACTAGGGTACAATTCTAGTTGACAATAATTTATAGCACACCCAATAGGAATAAGTTCCAAAGTATTGGAAGGATTTTTGGTGTTGTTCTTATAAATATCAACTTTTGAAGGCATTCTAAAAACATCAATGGCAACTCCAAGCATCTATAAACTAGTTAAGTATCCTAACTAAGTGCCTAATCATCATAATCTAGTATGTAAAATTAATCATCTTTTGATCAATATGCTTATTTTCTACCTTAGCATCACACTTATCAATCAAATAATGTTTATGTTTTCTCCCCAAGTGGCCCTCAAATAGCCTATCAACCCTATCATGGCCTTTGTCCTCCTCCCACCCCTATATATGACCAAGGTTAGCCTCCTTTACATTCAAATTAGTAATCTAATTCCTCTTATCAAGACCAAGCTTATCATATTACATCATTGTCAGGAGTCAACCAAGCATTATCAATTTATAATAAGTTGATAAGGTAGATGGGTAAGGGTTTAGAGTTTTATCTAGTCATCCCTATCCATGTTCTACAAGAAGCAAGGAGTGATCTTAAATTGGTCAAGAATAGATGGTCAATTTGTTAGGGTGAAAAATGGTCATCTAATGAGAATGAGGACATATCAATGATGAGAAACATCATACAAAATGTAGACAATATGTTAATATATTATGAATATTAGTATGCTCATTTGGATTAATCTTATATGTCCTCTCCCTTCAAAGAGCCTCAAGCTCAATCTTCAAGAGGCCCTAATCAACCCCCTAGTCAACCTTGTCAAAATCCATTCTTATCAAAGATCAAAGAGGTGATACTATACCAAGGTAGAAAAAAATGAAAATCAATGAGGGGGTTGATCTTGGATAAGAATCTCCCATTCATTTCATGGAGGGGATAAGGATCGTCTTACAAGAATTTTGGAACATATGGGAATCCATTAAAGAATTTAACTATCCACAAGCTTAGAAACAAGAATTGAAAGGGTGGGTATTATCCATTGAAAAATTGTTTGAGTAGTGGGAGAAAGAGTATGTCAAACCTGATCTAATTAGTTTGGCCTCTTCTAGCCCTATGCCCATCCCACTCAAGAGAATGAAGCCATCCCATCATGGATCTTATCCATCACATTTAACCCTAGCTATGCCATGCCCTCACTTGTAAGGCCAACTTCTCCTATATATGTTCAAAAGGAAGAAAAAAGGTTTGTTCCATACTCAGTTCCATCATGGAAATCAGTTTAGTAAGGCAAAAAGGAGGTGCTAGTTGAGGTAGTCCAAGAAGTAGTCTTGGAGGAATAATTAGTTATGCCAAAAGTAAATCAAACAATTATATCTCAGCTCAATGATCTTGGTGTACAAGAGTTCTTAGACTCTCTCTCATTTCCTTAAGATCCACCAAAGAAGCCATTCAAATTCCTTAAATGGAAGGACAAACTCCTAAGATGCAAGCAAGGTGAACTCCTTCACCATCCCACCATCTCCCTCTTGGAGAAAAAACCTATTTTACTAAAGATAGAGGAGGAGTTTGTAATCATGAATGAGATTGAAGAGGACAAATCAAGTGTCTATGATGAGGAAAGCATGATAGGCAATGCATTTCATAGGGAGGATCATATTTCAGCTTTCAACTTATAGGAGCTTGATGAGAAACAAGAGGATAGCCTTCATAAACTTATTATGGAGGTCAATGGTAGCTCAAGTGATTTAGAAGTTTAATGGTATAATTTGTGCTTGGATTTATTAAGTGAAATGGAGCAGCTTAATGTTTCAAACTTGCTTAAAGAGGACAATTCTCAAGATGAACATAAGGTAGACCTTGAATGGAATACTAAAGGTCCATTCTACATAAATGAAGAATAGGATCAAAACTAGGAACCAGAGGTTGGTCTATTTCAATATGTGGTGTCAATTGAGGATAGCCCCAATATGTTGGAGCTAGAGGAAAGCAGATCAGACCTTAAGCAAGATAAATGTGATGTTTTGGACCTTGAATGGTTAGATCGAATCTCATTTGTAGTTGAAAAATAATATGAAATCTTGAATGAGGTTGATGAAGGAGACATCTCAAATGCTCAAGAAATGCAATTTGAGAAGCATACCAGTGAAGATCTTGAAGAGTTATGGCAGTGGTTCAATGCCATATCCAAAGAATTTGAAGAGGCCAACAGACATGTCCTTCTAGAAAGATATGAATGTGTTTCTATAAGCATGAATATTCCTAAATCACACAAGGACAAGGTGGAAGAACATGGTCTTTTTGAACCACCAATTGAACTAAGTGCAGTTGCTCCCAAGAGCCTGAATGAAGTCTTCATACAAGGCTTTCTCAAGAGTGATGACCAACATCAAGAAAGTGTTCCCATATTCCAACATGAACCAATTTTAGATGACTTGGACCAGTATGTCTACATTTGAGACATGTTTTTTTACATTTCATCCATTAGATATCATGTCAAAAGGATTGGCCTTCAAGCTATGTGGTTCACCAATTTTGATACCTCCAAAGCAAGGTATTTTACATCTTGATTTGTTACAAGTTGATGACACTAGAATTTTCCCATTTGACCCAAGTGGGAGGTGATAGTAAATTAAAATCTTGTACATATTAGTTTATTTGTATTTTATTTCCTCTAAGTGTCTGGTGCACATTCCTTTCTTGGCGTGTGTTTCCTTTTCCAAAGTGCCTTGGGCATTTTGTTTTGTTTTGTTTCTTTTGGTCCTTATTGCTTCAATAAGAGGTTTTCAAGAAAATGTCAGCCTTATATCAATTTTAGTTCATTAGAAGAGAGACTTGACTCCATGCCCAATGAATTAGACAAGGCAAATGGTTTGGTTTCTTAAGCATAGTAGGCATACTTCCCTAAGATGTCACTAGAAATTTTGGCCAATTTTGGCCCACATATAGAACTTTTCCTAAAGATGTTTGTGGTATGAAAAGTTGAGTAGAGGTTCTAAGATTAAAAAGATAAGATCATAGTCCTTGGAAATATTTTTAAAACACTTTAAGAAAGCTTAAAGTGTTATTTGTTGACCTTTAGAAAGTAGTTGCTAAGATAGGTCCACAATGGAAAATGGAGGGTTCTCAAGTAGGTTTCATGGTGTCTAAGTAGTTCAAGCTCAGGACACATCATAGTAAAAGCCTCAAAAGTTTTTTCAAGCCTTGAAGATCAAGCAGTGGTTTCTCACATAAGTTCAAAGGAGCCTACAAGCTTAAAAAGGCTTATTTGATACTTGGGACATTTTTCAACTTTTGGCTAAGTGCTAATAATTCTTTTGGGGGAAATTGTTTTGGATTTTTTGGCTAATTGTTAGAGACCTATTAGGAAAATTGGCTAAATCAAAAGTTTTGAAGACTCATTTTAGTCAAGCAAAATGCTCGTAACATTTTCTTGAAGATAAAATTCTTTCAAATATTTTTTCTTTGGGAAAAGGTCTAAAATAAAAGACCAAATCACAAAGTTTGAAAGAATTATTTTTTATGGGGAAAATGCATGGGAAGCATATGAGATGTTTTTATGAGTGTCAAATTTAAGACATGGAAAAAATCCACTAGAGTTCAAAGTGTGATGGCCTTGCAAATGTCAAATACGATCATGTAGACATCATTGATGGTTACTTAGACATCATAATAAATCTTGAGCAAAAAATCATTAGGGTTTAAATTGTGATGGGCACATGAATGTTAATGACATTCTCATAGATTTAAATTATGATCGCATAGATGTCAAATATATGATATAGTAAAAAACCATTATAGTCTAAATTTGATGGTCACATGGATGTCAAATATGATCACGTGGACATCAAATGATGAGATCACAGATGTCAAAGTTATCCCTCATGAAATATCCATTTGGTTTCAAATAGTGGGACCCAAAGATATAATTATTGGTGTTTGATCATACATTGAAGATATATGGCACATGAGAAGGTTAACAAGTCAAAAGGGTCCCTCCAAGTTGATAGATCAAGGGTAGATCAATGGCTCATGTGTATTCATACAAGGAAGATCAATAGAGAGAGATGAGTCAAAATATCAAATAGGTCTAATTTGATATCAATAGCCAATGAGCAAGATCAAGCCCAGGGTATTTTTGATAGAAGTTGACGAAGTAGTACTAGACCCAGGCAAAATAAATATGTATGGATTGATCTCAAATGGGATCTAGATTGAACCAACATGACCAAACATTTCTAGTAACACTTTGTGAATGTAAAATAGGTATTTTTGACCTAATATAAACCAAGGGTGTGGTAGTTCATTATCAAATCAAGATCACGTGCTTAGCGAGCTTCTTTTTTTGACATAGAAACTATAGGAAAAATAATAAGCTAGATTAGTTTTCATCTATAGTGGACCTAGGTTCAAATTCCCAAACAAGGGAAGATATATGTAATTATGAAAGAGAAACTCATCCTTCGATGTGGCCATGCCCTCAACAAACTACCACTCAAAGAATGAATGGCATGGCTTTGTTAGATTCAAGATATGGGGATTGTCTTCATAATGAGACCAAGTGGATAGATGGTGTAGAAGATCAAAACAAAGGGATCTGATTGTTAGAGAAGTTGTTGGAGCATTCAATTATTTTACAAACCTTCTAAGGGTTTTCTTTCATAGTTGGATCATGACTCATCATGCAAAATTGATTCTTGTCTTCTATTGGATCTCTTAGCCAATAAGAACTTGAAGAGTAAGTGGAGTGAATTCAAGCTAATTGGTTGATGATGGACTAGTCTTGATTAGACCAAAATATATCATAGCATTCATTAAAAGGTGGTAGCTCATTGATTTATCTTGGATGATGTACTACCCCTTCTCTTTATTCATTTCTCTATATCATCCCATTATTTTTCCATTGTAAGGGTTCTCAAATTTTATACTTTTCATTTTTTTGGGAGACAAGGATACTCTTTAAGATATTGTAAAGTATGTTTAGCTTGATTAGGATTAACCCTATCAAGAATTTGTGATAACTACCTCTTAATGAAATGAGACTTTCTTCACCTATTTCTTGCCTTGGATCTATGTTGAGTGACTTGTACACTATGGCATTATGTGAAGGAGAATCTTCCTCATCCATTGTCTTTTTTTTTGACCTTGTTTAGGGAGTTTTCAATGTTATTTGTAGGTCTAAATTAGTATTCTTTCTGCTATTGATGTAAAACCTCAGTGAGTCTTAGAAATCCTCTTTGTTTGCATCCATTTCTTCCTAAACCTCTTATATGAAATACTTATGCAGTCATCTTGATCTTGAGATTGTTTGAGTTAGCATTATCTTCTATAGATCAAGTGTGGGTTCAATCTTATGGGAGTTTCCCATTTTTATTTGGTGCATCACCCTTTTATCCTTCTTATGAGCTTTAACCCTCTTTCTAACCATTTTTCCTATGAAGCATTCATTTAGTATTAGTTTTAGGTGAGCATCAAAGAGGAATCCGACCTATTATGGAGGTTTAGCCCCACTATAAGTGACCCATAGCCTAGGTTTGTTCCCATGTTGGACCAGATTTTAAGCAAGAAGGCCTAAACAATCCCCTTGCTTAGGTAGGGTGTAATTCTAGTCAAAATCATGCATGAGGGTTGATGTTAAGGGAGTAATGCCCTTATTTGGGTTCTTCTACACATAATTTAGCCTTTCAAGGTGCTTCAAAGTAAGGCTCATCCATGTAGTGATAAAAATACAAATGTAATTTGTTTTCAAATCCTAGTTGTGGTGGCCTCAGGGGTCATGAATTCAAACATATATAATTATTCATCCATCCACCCCTCCTACACTTTTTCTCTAGTGCTTAATTCTATGTTTTCATTCTCGATGATGGCCAACTTTGTTTACTCTTCTTCCTCTTCACTGGCACCATTACTTTCTTTAGTGATTTCCTTAGAGGACTCATTTTATTATTCTTTAAGGGGTTCTTCCTTAGACTTTTCCCCTTTGTCTACTTTTTCTTCTTGGGGTTTCTCAATACTCACCTCTAGGTTTATTCCCTTGATGTCAGCATCACCTTCTTTCTATTTGGGTTCCTCTTTAGTCACCTTTTGTTTTTCCAAGGTGCTAGTATTGCCTTCCTTTTTTTTAGGTGCCACTTCACTTCTTAGGCATGCATATTATGCATCTTCATATACTTTCTTGGTGGGGACACTAGGTGCCTTCTTGGCTTTCTCAAAGGCTAGTCTTACACTTGTGAGAAGCTTCTTCATGTTCTTCTCTCTCTTGGCCTTCTCTTTTTTGGCCTTCTCTTCTTTGGCATTAGCCTTCTCAATATGTACCTCACTTAGGCCCATTTCCTTCTAATTCTTCTTCTTATTTTCAAGCACAAGTGCCATCTCAATCTCTTCCTCATTATGGCCCATATTCTTCCACAACCTTATCTTCTCCTCTTCTATTTATAGAGGATATGGATAGGGTTATCTAGATGAGGTGCTAAATGGATTATTTTGTTCTTTAAGCATGATAATTGTACCAATTTTGAGGGGCTTCTATACATCTGTGGCACTGGGATATTCTTCTTCTTTGACCTGCACAATAAGTCTTCATTCTTTTTTCTTCTTTCATTTCTTCTTCCCATCTACACATGAGGGTCTCTTCCTCTTCCATTTATACTAGAGTTATTATAGGGAGTGCAACGGGTCCCTTAGACTTCTTTTTTTACTTCTTAGTAGAGGAAGTAGTTTTTGGCACAAAGGTTACATGCTTCTTTGGAGATGTAGGTGTAACTTATTCATTAGAGGTGATCCTCAATCTTATGTGCTCTTGGATTTCCTCAAGTGTCTCTCCTTATTTCTTTTAGGGAGACTTTTAATGCATTTTTAGTGTTGGCTTCCCTTATTCATTAATCAAGAGGGGGAATCATCATCTTTTTTAGGGTTAGAACCCTTCTTCCACAGCTTCATCTCATATTATTTATTGAATATGCACCTGATTATAATTTCCCTCTAGAGGGGATGGAGGTCCATTTGATCAGAGTCATTATCCTCATCCTTTATGGCCTTTTCTCTTGGGTACACATATTTTGCCTCAACCTTCTCCTTTCTTGGTCCACAACCTTCACCAAGATCTCTAATTGTTACACATTAGGAATTCTCCTTATCACCACTATGAAAAATTTAGAAAAAAATGCATAAGGTAGCTTCATCTAATTAGAGAGGTTTTTGTATATGAGTGCTAGGTGTAATACATAGAAATGTTGCATGATAGTAAAATTTATCATTCCTATCATGTGTTAGGGGAGTTTCTACAGGATGTGTCATTCAATCTTGAATGCCTCTATGTATCAGTCACACCACCCTTGTACTCTTGTCTAGTAATTTTAGGAGAAGTTGGATGGGTAGGTGAATTTTTGGTACATCATTGTTGAAGAGTATTTGTGTGGTGGGAACACCCATAGATGGTCATCATCACCAGCGGGCACATCAATCTATTTTATCACAATCAAAATTAGCATGGACCCCCATCAAAAGGTTTTGCACACCATGTGGTATTCTAATGTGTTTTTCACCATCTCCTCAATAATAAATTTTGTAATATTGAACTTGACCCCTTGCACCATGTGGTGGGTGATGCACAATGTAATATCCCCTTCAAACAGGAAATATAGCAACACAAAAAATCTGAACCAAGATATAATCTCTGTTGAATAAATTCAGAATGATAATAATAATATAGTTTTTTTTAATAGTAAATCACAGATCTTATCACTTGTCCTTCTAAAATATTACAATTGCAATCCTCTATTATGCATATAAATATGAAATATAGTCTTGAAAACCCTGGCTTTGCAAATCTAAAAGTGAAAATTGAATTCTGGAAAGTCTCGGCCTGCTGTGTCGAACACACAGTCACCGGCGTCGGTCGATATACTGCCGACGTCGGTCACTGCAGGTCCTTATCTGCCGATGTCGGTCTCTAATTGGCCGATGTCGGTATCTGGAAGCTCTCTTTCAGCTGATGTCGGTGTCGGTATGGATTTGTACGGACCTGTACGGACTTCGTACGGCCACCAATTAAGCACAACTTCCCTATTTTCAACCCCTAATCTGAAAATATATGCTTCTAGCACAGAAGATCTCTAGCTGTATAATTTATTGAATCAAAACATAAATAAATAAATACCTGGAATATCTGTAATAACTTCTGTGTGAAGTTATCTCTCAACCCTATAAATTCTGTGATAACTTTTGGATGAAGCTATCTCTCAATTTGGCAATAGATCAGCTGATATTGCACAGCCTCTTAATTGCACACACTGAAGAGGGAACATTCTCCAATGCAAATGGAATCCTGGAACCCTAGGCTCAGTCTTCACAGAAGAAATTCTTCAAAATCAATAATCAATAATCAATGGCTAATGAACAATGGCCGCCATGAGAAACCCTTATACCCTCAAAAAGATATGCTTGCCCTAATTAGGGTTTCTTAAATTAGAATTAGGGTTTCTAATTAAAAATAGGCTAAATAATTAATATTTGATTAAATCAATCAAATATTAATATCTCCCTCAATACATGTCAGATCGACGAACCGATCGAAGCTAGTGAATCAGGGAGTGATTCCGCACATAACCATACCATAATAAAGGCGCTCCGCTGCATATCAAATATCCCTAAAATGTAGGAGCCCTGGCCAAATATGTCTGAAATAACCTGAATGAAAATCAAATGTAAAAATCTTGTGAATCAAAGTCAAGCCAAGCTCCATTATGACCCTCTATCCATCCTATTAGCCTACGAAGGTCGCATAATAGGCTAACCATGAACTCAGAACAGGTCAATTAAAAAGGGAACATGACAATCCGCCCCTCCTGAAATTGCTTGCCCTCAAGCAATCACTGAATGACAAATCAATCAATCCACCTAGATCCCAAATATAGTTTTGATCTCCACTACTGTCAATTAACACGACCCCCATGCCATGTCCATCCCAAATCTCATGTAATGGTGTCACATCATTTCTAGTACTAAGATAAGCACTCCAACATCTAATCCATAAATGAAAATCAGCAAGCAAACTCCTTACCTGAATAATATCTGAAACTGGATAGTGAAGACTAGAAATAGTCATATCATCATCAACCTATGACGCGACTGTAACAGAAAGTTGAGTCCTCACCACATGTGACAACTCCTGAACTGAACTCACCTCAAGACCAAGCTCATCCTCGTACCTCTCCTGTCTTGGTGCCAATGTGCTCTCATCATCACCCTCTATCATGTTATGTGGTATAGGTACCTCCATCCGATGAAAAAACATATATCTGAAGCTGCTGCCCCGTATTGCCTTAAGAATATGTGTCGTCCCATCAATATTAAAGAGAACCTCCATGTCCTTGAGATGAAGAGTAACTTCCTCAAATGAATGAAGCCACTTCATACCCAAGACTAAGTCTATATCTCCCATGTTTACCACATAATAATCAGCCTTGAACTCATAGTTGTTCAAGCGCAATGGGAGGTCTCTAATCATACGCTCACACTTAAGAGTGTGACCATCGGCTACCTTAACACTGATGCCCTCAAAGTCTATGGTAGTGAGCCCACGCTTCTCCACAAATCTAGCATCTATGAAATTATGTGTGGCCCCTGTATCAAGAAGGGTGATAACCTTCTGCTCTGCCAAAACTCCACGGAGTCTGAATGACTCATCTGACTGAATGCTGGATATGCGTGCCTCCTGTAGGTGAAGCTCTAACTCTGCCTCTGCATTAGGCCCTGAAGCCTCTACCTCTGCCCCCTCAGAATTGTTATGATGTTCAGAATCCTCAGAATCTGAATCCTCATAATATATCCACATCATACGATTTGCCTTGCCCTTAGGCCTCAAAGGACAATCGTGATGAATATCATATGGACCTTTGCAGTAGAAGCAAAGCTTCTTCCTACGTAGATCATTAAGCACCTCACGATCAAAAGGTGGTGCTGCTAGATTGGCCTTTGAGTCATTCTTTACACCTGATTTATCTATGTTAAAATCCGGTCTCTCTGTATCTGTGTTGGAGCACTTATGGTCTCTAGATGAAGAAGTACCTTTGAAGTTAAATTTGTGGGATGGGGCTGCCATCTCCATACTACGTGCCTTCTTCATAGCTACCTGTAATGAAGGAGGATCAAAAGCTTTGATCCACCCTCTCAATGGCTCTGTCAATCCCTCCATGAAGAGAACTACCAATCTACGCTCAGAAATATTGGGCACCATGACTGCCAACCTCTGAAACTCACCAATGAAGGACTCCAAATTACCTATTTGTCTCAACTGTGCCAGATCTTAAAAGTAAACCTCGGGATCCTTCCTGTTAAACCGCTCAACCAATCTATCCACAAAGTCCTGATACTCTGTCACCTGGTTATGCTGAAGTGTTACCATACCATGGTACCACCAATCATGTGCTACTCCATCCAAGTGCAAAGTGGCATATTTGATGGCCTCTATCTCTGACATTGGTCTCAATGCCAAAAAGGTGTCAAGCTTATGAACCCAAGCTTGAGCTGTCATCTTGCCACTGCCGTCAAAGGTAGTCAAAGAAAGCTTACCAGTAGCCTTCTTCAGCTCACTGAATTAGACTCTAGGTCTCCTGTCCTGTCTAGCCAATCTAT
The DNA here is from genome assembly GCA_037957365.1 of Torreya grandis. Taxonomy (NCBI): domain Eukaryota; kingdom Viridiplantae; phylum Streptophyta; class Pinopsida; order Cupressales; family Taxaceae; genus Torreya; species Torreya grandis. Next base: position 2,250,525 of record JARHVA010000988.1, on the reverse strand, counting down.
AGTGCTCTCTCCTCAAATTGACAAAATGATCAAAGGTTGTTCTCTCTTGAATATGAGGAGGTAATAAGTCCCACTCATCATTTGCAGCCATGTAAACATCTGCAAATGGAGAATTCCCTGCCTCCTCCTCTGCTGGTGCCTCTGGTTCTTCTTGAACAAATGAAGGGCGTGTAGGTCTATCAGCTATTTTGGAGTGAGTCTTTTGTGGTCTCTAATTAACCGTAGCACCCCTGTCATCTCTTTGGTCCCTATTCTGTCCATCAGGTGCATTCATTCTCTCTATCATGGTCATAAGTGCCTGTAATGTCTGAGCCATCTGCTGTTGGCTTGTCATCATAGCACGCTGAAATTCTCTGGTGACCTGATCAGCATCATACCTGTGGCCCCTGGGTGGGCTGCCCTCACGTCTATCACTCATGATGATCGGTCTCTGATCTAACAATTGGGTACCTTCAAGCAAGGCTCAACTGCGTGTGTTATACCTATGTGGTCCCAACTCTTGTGGCTGCATAAGATCTATAGACCCTTAGGCTGGCAGGATTTAGCTCTGATACCACTGTAATATCCCCTTCAAACAGGAAATATAGCAACACAAAAAATTTGAACCAAGATATAATCTCTGTTGAATAAATTCAGAATGATAACAATAATATAGTTTTTTTTAATAGTAAATCACAGATCTTATCACTTGTCCTTCTAAACTATTACAATTGCAATCCTCTATTATGCATATAAATATGAAATACAGTCTTGAAAACCCTGGCTTTACAAATTTGGAAGTGCAAATTGAATTCTGGAAAGTCTCGGCCTGCTGTGTCGAACACACAGTCGCCGGCGTCGGTCGATATACTGCCGACGTCGGTCACTGTAGGTCCTTATCTGCTGACGTCGGTCTCTAATCGGCCGATGTCGGTATCTAGAAGCTCTCTTTCAGCCGATATCGGTGTCGGTATGGATTTGTACGGACCTGTACGGACTTCGTACGGCTGCTAATTAAGCACAACTTCCCTGTTTTCAACCCTTGATCTAAAAATATATGCTTCTAGCATAGAAGATCTCTAGCTGTATAATTTATTGAATCAAAACATAAATAAATAAATACCTGGAATATCTGTAATAACTTCTGTGTGAAGTTATCTCTCAACCCTGTAAATTCTGTGATAACTTCTGGATGAAGCTATCTCTCAATTTGGCAATAGATCAGCTGATATTGCACAGCCTCTTAATTGCACACACTGAAGAGGGAACGTTCTCCAATGCAAATGGAATCTTGGAACCCTAGGCTCAGTCTTCACAGAAGAAATTCTTCAAAATCAATAATCAATAATCAATGGCTAATGAACAATGGCCGCCATGAGAAACCCTTATACCCTTAAAAAGATATGCTTGCCCTAATTAGGGTTTCTTAAATTAGAATTAGGGTTTCTAATTAAAAATAGGCTAAATAATTAATATTTGATTAAATCAATCAAATATTAATATCTCCCTCAATACATGTCGAATCGACGAACCGATCAAAGCTAGTGAATCAGGGAGTGATTCCGCACATAACCATACCATAATAAAGGCACTCCGCTGCATATCAAATATCCCTAAAAAGTAGGAGCCCTGGCCAAATATGTCTGAAATAACTTGAATGAAAATCAAATGTAAAAATCCTGTGAATCAAAGTCAAGCCAAGCTCCATTATGACCCTCTATCCATCCTATTAGCCTACGAAGGTCGCATAATAGGCTAACCATGAACTCAGAACATGTCAATTAAAAAGGGGACATGACACACAAGTACATCTTTCTTATGTCAATCCACACACCACCAGGGTATATCTTGGAGCTCATGAGGTGCACGGCTACCCTTGTCCTAGGGTACTATATGTATTTGATTGAAAATGAAAACCATGCCTTCTATTAGCCTAGGAGTTTTTTAACCCTCTCTACCTCCACATCATCCTCTATCATTTGGAGGATGTCCATCCCTATGCTTTGGATCCTTGTGATCCTACTAATGAAGCATGTATATATTTGCATGCACCTTCTTATGAATTAAAATCAATTACCATGGATGCATGAGAGGAGGAATTATGTTAATTCCTTTGACTTGCCAAAACTTGACAACTCATAAAGCTAGGTCATACTGATGATCTCTAGCTTATCTTAGATAGAGACATCAAATAGCACCATTCTTGCCTTCATCTTTATTCCTATATCAACCACATAATATTACTTGAGCTCTTATGCATTGCTCAATATGCAATGGTTGGACTTATTTAATCTACAAGTGTGCATGAAGGATACCCATGTCTCCCCAATTATTACCTCAAGGGGAAACTTCATTTCTCTGTATGTAAGTTTTGTTTTTGCTTTTGGGTCTAATTTTGCAACACTAAAAACTTCAACCAATTGCACCTCTTTCTTCACAGTTGTTGCTTATTTTAGCATCTACACCTTCTTGGCATCCTTCTATGCCTGAGGTGAACCTAAACTTAACCTCTTTTTGCCCATTTTGAACTATCTTCTATTGAACTGTGATCAGTTGATCTTATCAAAGCCATTAATCTTTCTTCATGCTTTCTCATAGGTATGGGGTCTGTGACTATAACTTCAGGTCTTGAGCTTCATTCATTATTAATGGTAGCCTCAACATCACTTAGAATATCTACTATATTATTCTCTCATAATTCTCTCTCTACATGCCTCTTTTTCAATACCAAATGAAACATAATCTCTATCTCTGCTCAACCATTCTCATTCAAGGCTGTTGAATTCTCAAGCTTTTCTATGGTATCATTTTTATGGTTTGGCTCTAGTTCAGATTCTGTGATCATCTATGCATTTGGGTTCAAATTCACACAAGGTTTTTAACCTATTATAATCTATCATTCACTTCTTTATACCTTAATTTTAGCTACCTTATTAATTACAGGTGAGCAATGGCATGGCAGTGCATGTATTTATTTAAATCTATTAAAACTAGGAAATCTAAGAAAATATACCACCACATTCACATTTATTGCATATCTTTTTACCTCTATTATCATCTTATTAACTTTTCTTAATGGTGTATTCAATGAAGTGATAGGTGATTCAAATGATCACTTCTTGCTAGTTGTTGGGTGGGTGTTAGCCATCCTAATGATCTTACTCATGTGATTCATTCACCTTGGTATGAAATTTGTACTTATTATGGTAACCTAGATGCATCACTTCACATGTGCATGATTCATTCTCATTGATTCCATCTCTTCTTCTTCCTGTTGTGATTTCTTTCAAGTATGATTTCATTTCTTGGTTGATTTCTCTTGCTTTATCATCCTCTACCTCATACAACTTCTTATGCTAGTCCTCCTTCACTTCATTATCCATGTTTCTTACACACTAGAATCTTGTGTGTCTCCCTTTGTCAACTTGTCACATCTTTCTAAATATATTAAACTCCACACGCCCAAAAACTTAGGTGTCTAGCTTCAGGCACTTAGAAAGCAACTGTGCTCAACTCACCTAACTAAATTTATGTGTGTAGGTGCCATAAGAGTTCTCTTATATACATAAAATCACCACTCTTATTCATTCACACACAACCAACACAAACATAAAATATTTGGCTTACACCAAATTTTATTCTAGTCATCACAACACAATTGACTTGTAACTAAGAAGTCAGTCTTTGATGGTGCAAGCACCATCTTATTGACTATAAGGCTTCAAATGGTTTCCATTAAAATGCCCAGGGAATATTTCACCCATCAACATGTGTAACTTACATGCACCAATCTCCAATATGTTATGGATGATCTAAGGTCCCATCCACCTAATCTGTAGCTTGCTTGGGTACTTGAGGTACTTTGAGTCATATAGCAATACCAATACTCCTTCAATAAGTACCTTGTGTTTCATGTGATTTTCATGTCAAAGATTTTTGCATGCCTTATCTACTTATTGACTCTATTACTTGGGTGTGTGTCTCATCCAAGCACTCAAATTCTTTCAAGTGTACGCTCAAAGACTCTTGGTCATCTAATCGACCAATATGTGTGATGCACAATGAAGTTAATAGAAACTACATGGGTAGAATGGCCTCTACACCAAACACCAATTATAATGGTGTAGCCTTATTCAAGCACTTGTATGTAGTATGATAGGCCCATAATACTTCTGACACATGGTCATCCCAATCCTTGTGACCAATATTACATAGCTTTGTGAGGCACGTTCCCAATATATTATTTAATGCCTCAGTAATTTTATTCACTTGGGCATAGTAAGGTGTCATCTTATGGCATGCTACTATATAGTCTATGAATAGGATCAACATAGTTTCATTAATGAATTATGCACATCAAGCGCTAGTCAAACTAAGTGGGCACCCATAGTGACTAATGATGTTCTCCCATATAAAACTTGTGGTGGTGATTATGTAATATTTAGTTGGCATAGCCTCCCACTTTGTGAAGTAATATGTGGCCACTAGAATGTATCATGTGCTTTTGCACCTCGTAGTGGGAGTAATAGGCCCAACCAATTTAATGGCCCATTTTTTAAATAGTGCCTAGGTAAGGATAGGAATGAGAGGCATCTCATCCTAGTGGTTAGGATTTATTATGAACTAGTAGATGTCACATACCTTGGTGTAATATTTCTCATCTTAGAATAGGGTGGGGCACCACAAGCCTAATTATAGTACATTGCATGCTATTGCATTTATAGCATAATGGCCTCCAATAATCCCCTCATGTTCCTCTTGTAAGACTGAGTCTTGTTCATGCTCTAGGACACATTGGTATAAGACCTCATCATGGATCAATTTGTATAGATCCCCACTAATGAGATGAAAGGGAGCAATGTGAACTACAAGCTACTTCTTCTTTTTAGTTGTCATAGTCTGAGGCATAGACCTAGCTGTCAAACATACAGTGATCGATACCAAGTCTTCTAGGATGAACTTAGCCTTGTAAAGTTATATATCTAGCATATCATCCTCAATAGGTACTACCATATCTCTAGAGTTGATGTGGTACAAATGGTATGGGCCAAGTTTTGTTTCCCAAGTTTAACTACAAAATAGAACTGGAACTCTTGGAATAAAACTATTCATCATCATATGTGCCCATGGAGAATGGGCTTGTTCACCAAGTACTTAAGTGCCTCATGATCAATGAAGAAGATGAAGTGGGTCACTAATAAGTACTATCAAAACTTATACAGGTCATAAACCATGGTAAGTGCCTTGCACTCAATTGTGGTATAGTTATGTTCTATTATGGTCAAATTTATACTTGCAAAATAAATGGGATAGTCCATCTTCCCCTCACCCATTTACACCATAATGGTGCCAATTATAGAACTAGATGCATCAAAATGGATGTGGAATGGAATCATCTAGTTAGGAAATTGTAATATTGACACACTTGCTAGTTTGAGATTTAGTGTCTCAAATGTATCTTCTTACATTGTGCCCTAATAGAACAAGCCATCTTTGTGCAATATATATTATAATAGCACCACAATCTTTGCATAGATCTTTATAAACTTTCTATAGTATCTGCAGTGTCCAAGAAAGGTATGAACATACTTTTACATTGATGGGGTCTAGATATGAAAGATGATGTTGATTTTTACTAGATCGATGAGCAGTCCATCCTTGTAGATGATGTGCCTAATCAAAGTGCCAAATGGTATCATGAAGACACATTTATTGAGGTTCAAAGATATTTTTAATTGCCTACACCTCTTAAACATTAGGCATAAGTTTTCATAGTGATCCTTCACCAACCCATACATAATCCAATCATCTAAGAACACTTGGAGGAACTTGTGAATGATATCCTTAAAAGTGGTGATCACCACTTGGGATGATATGGATAGAAAATTATTGAGTCCAAATGGCATCATGTTGTATGTGAAATAAACCCATCTTATCACAAAGGTAATTTTAAGCTTGTCTTTCTCCTTAACCTAGACTTGATGGTATCCTAAGAACCCATTAGTGAAAGTGTATATTTTTTAGCCTATGATTCCATCTAAAACTTCATCGATAAATGGAGTCAAAAAGGGGTTAGTTACATAGGAAGAATTCAATAATCTATAGTCGACATAGATCTAGATGCACCCATCCTTCTTGATGCTAATGACCATGGAGATAACTCATTCAAATTATTGCATAGGGTAAATGATGCCTATGGCTAGCATACCATCAATCTCTATTTTGATCATGTTGTGAAGGTTTAAGTTCATCTTGTAAGGTCATTTTTTTATAGGTTTTACACCATCAACTAACTTTATGCTCATCTTCCCAAGGGATGGGTGTATACCCTTCATGTATTTATAGTTCATAGGGAACAAATCTTGGATTTCCTTTAGGAGGTCTACAATTCATGTTGGCTCTATATCAAACCAATGTATGCCCATAGTATAAATATTTGGCTCCCCTTCTAAGTTGATATCTACCTTTGTCATTTTTAGTAGCACATGATAGGGCACATTCATTTCCTAATGAAAATCCTCAATTTTCCTTCTACCCTCAATTATTTCTATGTATATATGGGTAGGGTCTTCTTCCTCTAGAGTGTTATCCTTGGTGTATTATCTTTATTTTTCCTATTAGGTCTATCTATTTATGTGCCTTCCACGTTTCATCATCTTCATCACTGGAGTCACTGTTGAGGTTTAGATCTTCAAATAATGTCAAGAGCACCAACCCCTTTTCATTGAACATGTCTTTTAGGTTCTCCTTCAATATTTTAGTGTCCTCAAATATTGACTTCCAAGCTATCTATAGTGGCTCAATCAATTCAAGATTTTTCAAAGAAAAGGATAAGGTGTGAACAAACCACTCCTTAAGCGCATCCCAATTGGCTATCTTGTGGTGTGTCTTATTGATAGCATACCAATCTCATGCCCATGTCTTCAAGGTCCTATAAAATGCATGTACCCACACATTCCTTAGGGTATTCTTGCCACAGATAATCCATGTTTCTTTATATAAGTGCACATGTGTTATAGGGTCAGAGTCACCAGAGTAGGCAAAGATGTCCAAGTCTTCATTGATTTTATTGAATCTCATGAAAATGGATGCCTTCACATCTTGCCAAGTTGGAAATATAGGCCTTTGTGATACCCAAAAATGAGTGGTAGTGCTCTTCATTATATACACTAGTGTACCCATTCTGTCCACTTCTTTTGGGATGCATGATTTGAGGTCTCAAACATAGTCTTCTACTAGATTACTTCCTACATATCTTGGGAGCATTGCACATTTTCCCTTATAATTAAAAACACTCTCTTTCCCTTATTCTTGGTATAAGAGACCCACCTTTTATAAGGATGATCAATTTGGACCCAACTTATCTTTACTATTTTTGGCACCTTCACGCATACCAAGTGGTACCTTCAACTAGTTGTCTCATATGCTTCCTTGACCTAATGCTCATAAGAAATGTTGGTATTATCTAAGACTAATTACCCATCTTCCAAAGAAAACACTCTTTGATAATTGGGGTTTAGTGTCTCGATGCCTTGTGATGTAATGTTATATATGTGGTTGATCTCATCTTTGAGGTCCACACTCTTGACATAGGGGATCCTTGGTCATGTAAGAGGGGTATAACTACCCTCTCCTTTCCATTCTTGAATATCATGTAGCACTTATTAAAGTGCATATATGTGTTATTTTCATAGCATGATAGACTTCTAAGAAGTGTTGAGCAGTTATCTTATTCTTCTAACTCAATCAATTCAAAGTCAGCATGGAATTTGGCACCCATGATGTCTACAACTATGCTCTTTAGAATTATAATGGGTTGTGCCCAAGTCTTGTTGGCCATGAAAATTACATGAGGGGAAGGCCTTAAGGTTGGCCTACCCATTTTATCCCAAGAATTTTTATTCAATAGGTTGACATCAACACCTGTGTCTATAAGGACATCACATATAGGCTAGCTATCAATAGTGGCATCTATGAAGAGTTTTTTTATTGTACTCCACATTTTATGTATGCCTAAATTCTTGCACCCTTTCCATGTGTGGTACAATGGCTTCAACTAGATTTTATCATGTATACACTAAGAGAAATTTATTTAATAGGGGTAATATCCCCATGATTTATAGGAGGCATAGGATCTCTACTAATTCTTGTATCTCAACCTTCTAGTTGTCTTGTTTCTTTTAAGAAGCAGTAACCTATGCTTCTAGATATTGTGCTAGTTGGAGCTCCCCTTGTAGGTTTTGGATTACACTCATGGCCTAATACAACACATATTTTTGGCACACTAGGTTTGGGTAAGGCATATCTTTGGGTTCAAGCCATGTTATGCACTTAGTATGACCCTTATCCCCATATTCTATGTAACTTTGGTATTAGCACAACTAGCAATTGAGTGGCGAATCCACTGTGAGTAGTTTCCTACACTTTGACTATCTTTGTATGATTGGGTTATGCCTTTAAAGTCCACTTCTCCATTTTTATCTTGCACATGATCATTTTAGTGCCCTTGTCTGTGCCAAGCTTGCCTTGGGTCAAATTTTTATATAAGTCAGAGCATTCCTCAATCTTATGGGACCCTCAACAATATCCATACATGAGATGTTTAGGGTAGTTGTGCTAATAGTGTTCTCTGAAACCACACTTATAACATGAGAAGTGTTAGAACATTACACCACCATGTCCTCCACCTCACCTTATAACACCTCATTGCATCCTAAATCCTATATTTTTTATCCATATCCTTCATTTCCATGATTAGCTTACCTTCTAACTATTTTAGTGCCCTACCTTATACCTCTCTTCATGTTCTTTTGTATCTCATCACACAATCAATAATAAATGGTTTTGTTGACTTGGATAGCTCATTGAAATAAAGAGCAGTTGTGAAACATCATACACCTCTTGATAAACTTCATAGGTTAGAAGCAATGTATGTACATTCCTTCATGGGCAATTATTCTTATTGTGGCCTTCCACTTCATAGTCAATGCACCATAATCCACTTTGAATATCTTGAGATGAGCTTGTGGTAAGATTTTGGATTTGGTAGGCCATGGATGTAACTATGCCTCCATAAATGGGTTGATCCTAGTATCGATGCTTCTAATCACCTTGGCTCTAAGTGTGGCTTCGAGTGCTTTATGAGGGTCTATAAATATATTTATAAAAAGTTCTCTTTGAAATGGTACTAAAAAACCTCCAATGAACCATTGTTCATGCTGAGAAGGGTGTATGTCATAAGGTAGTTTTGAAAGGAGAGTCTTGAACCTTGTATTGTATAGTCACATGCTTTCTAAAAGTATTTGGGTTATCTCTTTCATCATGGTGATGCTTTGTTATTCAAACTCTAGAATGTCGAATTCATTAAGGAATGCCTCCTTCAAGGTATCATAATCTACCATAGCCTAGTTAGGGTCAAAGTTCCTATACTAGGTATGAGTGCAATCAAGTAGAGTGGTCATGAACTAGCTTGCCTTACACTCTAATTGGGTTATTCCCCAAGTGCACCACTATAGTTCACACTTCAACACATTCTCTATGACATTTTCCATGTTGTGATACTCTAACAAGTACATGGCCATTTTGTAATAGATTTTTTATGATGGGAAGCTAGCATATGGGGTACTTATCCCCCTAGCATATATCTTGGCGGTGGCCCTCCAATGCCTCCATCTACTAGGTTAGGCATTGGCCCCATTGTTATTATTGGTGTCATTGATGTTGATGGCACTATACTACTTGTGGTGTTGAACCACTTCCTATGGGATGTTGCCCACTTTACATCAATGACATCATTTGAGTTGGGATGTTTGTGCTCAAGTTCCATTATGATAAGCTAAAGCCCAATAATCTATATCTAGGTTTACTCACCTCCTTGTAGGGTATAATTTTTTCAATCACAAAAATACACTCTAAATCTACAAATCATCTAAAATCTATGTCGACAATAGGGTCAATTATCACTCTTGTGATTTCTTCAAATGGGGGATCCAGTGCATGAGCATGGACCATAGGTTCAAAGGAGGTAGGTGCATCAAACACATCTTCAATCACCAATACTTATAGGAACCCAAAACATTCCACACCTATCAAATACTGAGCTCCATCTATCACTCCATCATATCTCTCCTCCTTGTGCTACTATATTTTAAGAAATCCTTCACCATGCCCTTCCCACTCGCTAGGTTCTCTCAGCACTTTTCGGTTCTAGATCTTTAATCAGCCTACATCATCTCTTGTTATAGGTCTATCTTTTGAGCTTTTGGGTGTCAATTTTTCTCATCCCCTTCCATTGTGCTTTACCTACACATCCCCTTTTCCCCCTTTGTGATGCTCATATGTAAAATTACTTTAGCCTTCCATCCCCAAATTTTTAAACCCATAATATACCATTATATTTTTAATCTCTACATCAAATTCCTTCATAAATGTGCCTCTAGGTTCATGCAAAAATTGATACTCTACTTCCTTAGGGCACAAGTATGTTGAAACTATGAACTCAAGAATGTAACTCTTCAGTGCCCCTTGCCACCATTTATCTATTGCTCTACTCCAAGTGGCATTTAGGGTTTCAATCCTCTCTAAGCACTCATTTATCCACTTGTAGTGTTGTCCATAACTCCTCCTTTTATGGGTTTCATATGCAACCAATCATTGGTATGCATGTTTCAATAATTCACAAAAATATACCTCATACAGAGCATCATATAGGTTGTTTTAAACCCACTTTCTTAGCGTTTGTCCTCTACAAGTTGGATGCTTCAGTACAAAGCTATCTTTTACCTATTGCAACTAGTGCTCAATGTTTTCTAGGGAGATTTAAAGCATCATTCTATCACACCATTGTAATAACAAATTTTAACATGTGTCTCGATAATGAAACCAAAATGTTGTATAACTTTTAGAGTCAAGTGCTCATTCAGTTATCTAAGTTGGTTCTAGAATCATTACAACCAAATGCAAATATGAGGTTGTTTTTTATGCTCAACATTTAACACTTGAGTACACTGACATCAATTCACATAAGGCAAAGGCCTTATGCACTCACCTGAATTACAATAGAGAAAGAACCAGGGCCTACATTGGGCTAGTTATGCCATGGTGCAAGTCATGGATTATGGGACTTGGTTAATTTAAGGAGGGTTTCAAGTAGATTATTTGATACAAGCCTTTCATGGACTATTCTTCGTGTTTATTATGTGTAAGATTATTTTTGGGTGGTTCTATAATCTTAAGGGTACAAGCCTTGGATAAACTAAGCCTAGTGTGATACAGGCGTTAGACAGGTTAAAGGGTTGCTTCAGTTCAAGTGTTCATAGTAGGATCATCCTTCATGCAAGGATCTCAATGTTTGGTGTGGAATCCATCTATACTTAGTCATTATATAAGATATGTTGATGTCATCATCTAACACAAGGATGCCATTAACGCTCTAGACTAGAAGCTTGCAAATAACATTCTTAACATACATGAGTTAGAATTGTAACATTATAAATATTACATTTATTGTGCATACAACTAATCAATATCAAAGACACATCAACCAAAAAAAGCATAATTTATCACAACATTCATCACCACTAATCAAGCTTTAAACAATACAGAGTTCATAGTACTTAAAATAGACTAACCACTTCATTTAAGCTAATTAATGGCCTAGAGGCTCACAAACAAGCTTAGGCATATACAAATGGAGCCCTAACGACATCCATGTTATTCCTAATACTAATGATGACCATCATAATGCATGTTGAACCAATTCTCTAGAGCTTCACTTCATTAATTTGCATCCTTTGTGCTTGTTGGATCGAGCTCTTTTTATAGATCTATAGGAATGCCTCTACCAGGGTGGAATGTGTAGGTCAGGTGCCAAGATGGAGCCTAAGTAATCCTTCCCATTAGCTCCATAACCTTGTGCCCTTCTTGTTATGGTCACCATATCTCATCCAATCTAGAAGATGCCTCGAGAATCTTGAAAATGGTTAGCCACCTGCCAGCTGGCACAAGGTGTGCACTAAATCCTCTAGATGATACCAAGATGACAAAATAGAAATCATTGTGCCAATTTATTTCCTTGCACTAAAGTGTCCATCATGCTGGTATGATTCCATACTTATCAAAATAGGGGCCCAACATTTAATACAAACTATTTAAAGAGATAGATAGATAGATAAACACTTAGAGGAGGTCAAATTGATAGTTATAATGGTGTAATTAAGATATAATAGAAACATATCTCATAAAACATCATGACCCTTTCCCACACCATTTCCAATGCACCTTTTAAGTTATACACTTAGAGAGATTGATGCACCGACAAGCCATTACTTGAGAGAAAATGTCAATAAATGATAAAATGAAAAATATAACGTATACAAATCTCATTTTAGATATCTTTATGTTTAACCATTTATTATTAGTATTTTAATATATTATCACTTGCTTTCCATGGAATTTCAATAAGGAAAAGTCCAAAAATAGAGAAGGTTGGCATTGACAAAGTAACTCTAAAATCACAATTTGTATCAAAAATATAAGTGAATTATATTTTTGTATCAAAAAAACTCTCAAAATAAATAAATGGTCCAAGCTTTTCTTTGGCCTAAAAACTTATTTGGTCTAAAGGACGTTAACACATAAGATACCACTCACGAGCTTAAAAAAAGGAGAGTTTTATTAATGTAAAGTAAATGCTTAAAAAAATAGTGATTATTCATAGTTAAATATTATTGTGGAACAAAATCTTTAACTAATAGGGATAATGTAAAGTAAATGCTTTAAAAAAAGAAGTGATTATTCATTGTTAAATATTATCATGGAACAAAATTTTCAACTAATAGAGATATGTTACTTTGCTTAGAATAAGTTTGTAATTTTTACAAACAATACTTACATTAAAAATAATCACAAGATAAATAAATCTACATAAAACATAAATAATTCTAAATAATTTTTCTTCATAGAAAAATGTCAATTTAAATAAATAATAATTTTAAGTTTAAAATATAAAGTTTATAGAGTTCATAACATAAGTAAATAATTTTTTATGAAAATTACATGAAAAATATTTTTAATTAATATTCTATATTATATCCATAATCTATTAACGAGATAATTTTTTAATCATATTCTATGATCCATCATTAATATTTGTATAAACTGCTAAATGTGTGATTCAAAATATTATTTTGAAAATGACATAATTTTTTCAAAAATCTTGTTTACTCAATCCTAATTTAAAATGTCACCCTACTTAAATATACATCACAAGCTAAAAGGGCCCAACACTAAAAAGATTTTTTTTTTAAATTATTACAAACGTGTATCACCATATTTATTAATGCAAAAAAAGATTAAAAAAAAATACATGATAATTTACAATGGAAAAATATTTTTTCCAAGAGTCTAATTTACTCTATAGTAATTTAAAATATCATTTTACTTAATAATTGTCACAAGTTAAATAGAATCTAATACTAAAAATAACTTTTATTATTGGAAACACATCACCATATCTATGAATTAAAAAATAAAGATAAAAAGTATATTATTAAAAAAGAAGTAGTTGCATTGTAAAAATTCAAAACATGCTTAGTACAAATTATTGAAGACTCAAAACATACTTAATACACACTATTTAAAGCCAACATGACACAAAATAACAAAGAAAACTTAGTTTGAAATCATGTAAGCATAAGTCATTAATGCACAAGGGATTTTTTTTTAAAAAATTAGATTACAAATATTTGTTTGATGTTCTTGATGGGAGAGGGGGGGAGCACCTGCATTTCTTTTTAATAATGTTTATCATTCACTCATTTTTTCAACTTAAGTAGTTTTTTTTCTCAAAATTATAAATTTTCAAAATCCATAGAATTTTTAATTAAAAAAAGATTAGTTAATTAATTTTAGATTAATTTAAAGATAATAAATAGTGAATAGTGAATAATGAACAGTGAATAGTGATGATGAATTAAGACTAGGAAAAATTAGGGATGATTAGGAGTTTAGTGTAAAAAAGGTTAAAATCAACACAAAGTGTCTAATTTTAAGTGTTTATAATTGGCATCAATAAAAATAACTCTAGAATAAAATTTTGCAACAAAGATTTAAGAGAATTGTATTATTTTTACACTTTGATAAATCCTGCAAATCTATTTGGTTTAAAAGAAGTTAACACATAGATACAACTCACAAGCTAAAAAAAGAAAGTTTTATTAATGTAAAGAAAATGGCTTAAAAAAAAAGTGATTATTCATAGTTAAATATTATTGTGGAACAAAATCTTCAACTAACAGAGATAATGTAAAGTAAATGCTTTAAAAAAAGAAGTGATTATTCATAGTTAAATATTATCATGGAACAAAGTCTTCAACTAATAGGGATATGTTACTTTGTTTAGAATAAGTTTGTAATTTTTACAAACAATACTTACATTAAAAATAATCACAAGATATATAAATCTACATAAAACATAAATAATTCTAAATAATTTTTCTTCATAGAAAAATGTCAAGTTAAATAAATAATAATTTTAAGTTTAGAATATAAAGTTTATAGAGTTCATAACATAGGTAAATATTTTTTTATGAAAATTACATGAAAAATATTTTTAATTAATATTCTATATTACACCCATAATCTATTAACGAGATAATTTTTTAATTATATTCTATGATCCATTATTAATATTTGTATAAACTGTTAAATGTGTGATTCAAAATATTATTTTGAAAATGACATAATTTTTTCAAAAATCTTGTTTACTCGATTCTAATCTAAAATGTCACCCTACTTAAATATACATCACAAGCTAAAAGAGTCCAACACTAAAAAGAAAAACTTTTTATTGTTACAAAAGTGTATCACCATATTTATTAATGCAAAAAAATATTTAAAAAAGTACATGATAATTTACAATGGAAAAATATTTTTTCTAAAAGTCTAATTTACTCTATAGTAATTTAAAATATCACTCTACTTAATAATTGTTACAAGTTAAACAGAATCCAATACTAAAAATAACTTTTATTATTGGAAACACATCACCATATCTATGAATAAAAAAATAAAGATAAAAAATATATTATTAAAAAAATGTAGTCGCATTGTAAAAATTCAAAACATGCTTAGTACAAATTATTGAAGACTCAAAACATACTTAATACACACTATTTAAAGCCAACATCACACAAAATAACAAAGATAACTTAGTTTGAAATCATCTAAGCATAAGTCATTAATGCAGGAAAAACTATGGATGATTAGAAATTTAGTGCAAAGAAGGTTAAAATCAACACAAAGTGTCAGTTTAAGTGTCTATAGTTGGCATTAATAAAGATCACTCTAGAATAAAAATTTGCAACAAAGATTTAAGAGAATTGTATTATTTTTACACTTTGATAAGTCATGCAAATCTATTTGGTTTAAAAGATGTTAACACATAGATACCACTCACAAGCTAAAAAAGGAAAGTTTTATTAATGTAAAGTAAATGCTTTAAAAAAAGAAGTGATTATTCATAGTTAAATATTGTTGTGGAACAAAATCTTCAACTAACAGGGATAATGTAAAGTAAATGTTTTAAAAAAGAAGTGATTATTCATAGTTAAATATTATCGGGGAACAAAATCTTCAACTAATAAGGATATGTTACTTTGTTTAGAATAAATTTATAATTTTTACAAACAACACCGTTTACATTAAAAATAATCACAATATAAATAAATCCACAAAGAACATAAACATTTCTAAATAATGTTAGGAGTACCAAGATGCTAACAATTTTCTTCATAGAAAAGTGTCAATTTAAATAAATAATAATCTTAAGTTTAAAATATACAATTCATAACATAAGTAAATAAGTTTTTTAATAAAATTACATGAAAATTATTTTTAATTGATATTTTATATTACAATTTATAATTCATTAACAAGATAATTTTTTAATTATATTTCATAATCCATCATTAATATTTTTACTATGATGAGAAACTGTTAAATATGTGATTCAAAATATTATTTTTAAAATCACATTTTTTTCAAAAGTCTTGTTTACTAGACCCTGTCTAAAATATCACACTACTTAACTAGCCATCACAAGCTAAACAGAGTCTAACACTAAAAAGAAAAAATATATATTATTAGAAACATGTATCACTATATTTATTAATACAAAAATAAAGATAAAAAATCATATAATAATTTATAATTATTATTATTTTTTTTCAAAAGTTTACTTTATTTTATAATAATTTAAAACGTCACTCTATCTAATAATGTCAGAAATTCAAAATTTAATATTAAAAAAATAATTGTTATTATTAAAAACACATCACGATATCTATGAATAAAAAATAAAAAATAAAAAAATGTCATCGGACTGTGAAAACTCACAACACACTCAATACAAACTATTGGAAACTCAAAACATATTTAATACAAATTATTTAAAGCCAACATGACATAAAATAAAAAAAGAGAACTTAGGATGAAAGCATAAGTTATTAATGCAGAAGGGAATTTTTTTTTTTTTTTTTTTTTTAAAATTAGGTTAAAAATATTTGTTTAATGCTCTTGATGGGAAGGGGGCACCTTCACTTATATTTAATAATGTTTGCCACCCACTCATTTCTTTGACCCCCTAGTCTTTTTTCATATCAAATCTTCCCTCAAACGAAGTGGACCATCGACCAACCCCATGGAAAAGCATAGTACAAAGACCTTCCCTTTTCTTTAAATTAATTATATAAAAATAATTTTCTCACCTTTCGGAATATTTCTCGCTCCACTGGTTTGTGATAACGACACGCGTCATTATCTAGTCCCACGAAGTTAGTGCGTCCTTGGTGCGCCATGTGTCGGCCAACCGGTCGCTTCCTGGAAGCATCCATCGGCAATAAAACCAACTCCTATCACGGCTCTCATGCCCCCATGATCCATCAAGCGGTTGGTCCAACCGCCACGTGTCCTGTGCCTCCACCGTTCAGTATACCCTGATTCGGATAAATGTAATGAGTCGATGGTACGTCATAAACAGAATTACCGTTAATTAATTAACAGTAAAATGTGAAGGCGGCGGAGGGCGGTGCGACAGCCAGCCGACAAGTCGTTTCAATTTCCTTGACAAATGGGGACGGAATTTGACCCGTTAGTTGACTTTAACGTTAAATTTTTCTGTCTTTTTGCAGCCGTTTTTTCCACGGCCTTTTTTTAATTTAATGTTTGGCTGTTTTAATTAGGATTTGAGCTGAAAGGAGTTAAGTAGGTAAAAGGTGATGTTGATTCCTTATGATAATGGGCAACTTACCTTGATTGAACCTTATCCATCAGCGTACCCACCCCCTCCCCCCCCGGGGCACGGTCCCATGACGCCTTAAATGGTTAACCTTTCCTTGTCTTTTGTTTGGAGCACCATGAATGTGCTAGGGATTTGGCACATGTGAGAGGAGGTATATGTGTTTTACACACATTTAATTAAGTTTTTCATGAAATTGAGTTTATAATTTTATTATAAATAAAATATATACAAGAATATTGAAAAAAAAGGTAGTAGAGGATATGTCAACGATGACACATTAAATCACGTTTAAAGGTCATAAAACAACTAATAAAATAGGTCAAGATTAGAGAAAACTTTATTTAATTAAGTTTAAATATATATACAATAGTAAAATCAGATTTAATTAATATATTAGTTTTAAAACAATAAATGATAAAGAGTTATTATTGTAAGATCATAAATTTGAGCAATAAATTTGAACTTACACAATGAGTTATAATCTACTCACAATTCACAAAATTATCAAGACAGAAAAGGATTGGAAACAATTAAAATTAATTGGAGTAATCTTACCATCACTTTGTCTCGTTGAGGTTTCCCTCCAGGTTCATAAATGTTGCTCGTAGACAATTGGATTAAAAGATGTTGGATTACAAGTGTTTCACTAATTTGAAGTCTAAAAGAAAACAGAAAGAAGGATGGGGATAAGTGATTAGAATGAACCCGAATTTGGTTTGTGCATCGTATCCAGACGTTGTGAACACTCCTCTTTGGCTAGGGAGGACTACCTGCAGTAAGAAAACACTACCACAAGATGTTTGTTAATAGATAAATGAGTGGACTGCCAAGCTACGCACTTGTTCTAGGAAGTGTGAAACTTTCCTAGAGATGACAGTCCACTTTTGAGAGACAAAAGAATAATAAATAACTGAAAGAGAGGTAAAAAGAGAGTGAAAGAGAGATAAAATTATCGTTATGTTTTAGAAGTTGTCACAGGGTAGGTTTTGAAGAGGCTAGGGAATTCATAGTCATAGGGTGCAGGTGAGGTACTTTATGTTTTAGAAGTTATTTGGGTAAGTTTTGAAGAGGCTAGGGAATTCACAGTCATTGATGTCGATAGGAGTGTGACCGATATCGGTTATACTATCGAGGTCGGTAGTGAGGTGATTGGTGTCAATTAAGTTGCCAAGGTCGGTAAGGGCAATAATTGTTTGGGAGCTTGCGGAAGGCTTTCTCAGGTCTGGAAAATGGTTTAGATCAAGTCAGGGAGGTTAAGAGAGTTATGAGAGGGAGACTATGGCTTGGTTAAGTCTGGTCTGAGGTTTGGTATGCCAAGTAAAGGGGCAGCAGGCAAGGAAGATTTGTAACTCCTTCACGAGGGTACGATCAGAAGTGCGTCAAGCAATACAGAGTAGATATAAAGAAATAGAAAAATAAATATTTAAATGACCTATAGTATCAGTGATGTACTTAGATGTGGTGGTCACTGAACAATGAGTACCATGTAGATGGTCCCTATCAGGGAGTCCAAACCTGAATGCTTGAATAGAGAGAACAAGCGGGTGCTATTGGTCTTCAAGAGCTCAGTTGTTGATTGTGATTGACTTACACAGAGTGATTGTAAGCTTGGATGTCAAAAATAGAATGTCGAGATCCTGAATGAGAGTAAGAATTATTTTTTTATATTTCTATTGACCTAAATTATAGGTTGGAGTTTGGCTTATATTACTGACGTCGCCCGTGGGTTGATCGATGTCGGTGGCCTTAGAATAGGTAAACCTTTCTATTTTTGGCCTATTTTCTATTGTTGTGCATGCCAAGTGTGACACCTATTATAAAATAGTAAAAATAAGAGGTTAGGAAGGAAGTAGTTATTTAGGAATTTAGTTTGGAAGTGAGAATAAGTCTTGGGTAGTTAGGATAAGGGGACTAAGTCTCGATGTGACTCGTCAAGGGAGAATTAGTCATAAGGCGAGGTGGTCAAGTAAGGTGGCAAAAGGAATTTTTAATTAACTTAATTAAGTATTTTAAATTAATTAAATGTGTGAGGGGTACAAGTATGGGTTAAGAAGATTAATTGTTATTATTAAAATGGGCTTAAGGGGGGTTTCGACATAGGGAGTTACGCATGTGTATGTAATGTAATTTTAGTGTCTACATTTGCCCCTTTTTGTCTTGTAATTTGTACTGACATGTTGCAAGACAAAAATAAGAGTTAGATGCTCCAAGTATTGGATGAGGTATCCCCCCTCAAAATGAGAATCGACGGAAGAGAAACCAGAATCAAGTATCAATTTGATAAAAAGGTAATTGGATGACTGGTGGAGAATTAAGCATCACTATGTATGTGTAGGCCACAACAAGCTATAGTTGATAAAGTCAAGAACAGGTAAGGTTAAGGAGGACTCAGATAGAAGTAACCAAAGCACAACTTGTAAGTGATAGCTGACAGGTCAAATCAATCAAAGTTATAGCTCCAATGGCTAATGTGTCATAGGTATTCGAGGTAGGAAGTGCCCCTAAGAAACACAAAAGGGTTGAAGGTGACAAGATGGGCTTGTTTTCCATCCACAACACCTAAAATACATGCATGTGCATAATAGCCAACTACAGTGGAATAGCCTAATCAGTTAGGACAAGCAATGCAAGGGTGGTGTAAAAGGATCAATGAGTGAGAAAATATTCATGATCTCTAAGCAAAGTCATTGAGGGTGAAGATTTAAGTGATATTCAATGTCATTTTATCATGGTTAGGGGAGATATATGTGATCTCCAATTGGCCCAATATATGGGTAAGGTTGTGCAAAGTTGGGGGTTTTATGTTGGAAAATAATATTGGAATGGTGTTGATGTCAGTTAGATGTGTCGATATCGGTAATATAAAGTGCCAACATCGATACAACTAGGGAAATGTTGCCTATGTCAGTAGGTGTAAGCACCGATGTCAGTAGGTTAGGTCAAGAATGTTGACATTGATGACTGACCAAACTCAAGAAAAGTGGGTTTGGTAATCGACCAAACTCATTTGCAGCTTTGTGATTGGAGAGAAGAAATAGATCTTTGAGAGTGATTTGAGATGGTAGTGCAAGGAGGGGACCCAATAGGAGGTGTATGACCACAAGAGCCAACGGTGCTAGCTAAGAGGAGATGGAGAGATGAGGTAAGAGCCTACACTAGTTTGATTTGGTTTTTATAATTTTTAGGCTAAATGAGAGGTGGGGTTATAGAAAATAGGAGTGGGGGTAGAAAATAGGTTAGGGTAGGTGTAGGATAAGTTAGAGGGATTTATGGGTAGGTTTTTAGGGGAAATGGGTAGGTTGGGTTTGGGTTGTTTGACCTTAGGGCTGAACCAGTCATCTATGTCAGTGAGGTCGACTGACATCAACTGACATAACACTAAGGTTGGTAGCTTCCTACTGACATCTGTCATTATGTAGATCGTAAAGCACTGACATCGGCATTAATGCCAATGTCAATGACTATAGAAATTATAAAAATAGAAGAAAAGGTGAGTTTTAGATCTCCAGTGGAAGTGGTCAACTAGCCTAATGGCTAAGCTAGCCTCAGAAGACCCCTTGTCATCTGAGTGCTACCTACATAACCCAGTTTAGGGCCTCAGACCAATGTAGTTTTCCCAAAACCTAGGAAAAAGATCTAAAAAGGTGTGTTTTAGGGAAAAAGGTAAGTTGAGATAGTTGGAGAGGCCTAGGGCTTAAAAGATAGGTCATAGTATCAAGAGTTAAGAATATAGGTAGTAAGGCCTAGAGTTGGAATAGATGGGTAAGCCTAGGGTAGAGAGAGAGAAGCAATGAAGCCTAGGGTGGTTAGTAAGGTGGGTATATAGCTAAGCTAACTTCAGAAGACCCCATGTCGACTGAGTGCTACCTACATAACCCGATTTAGGGTCTTAGGCTAATGTAGTTCTCATAGTGAGAAGGGAAAAAGGTGGTGATAGAGTAGATTAAAAGATATGTGACCTAAGTTGTTTGTGTATGGATGTAGGTGAGGATGGAGCTTACACTACAAGATCATTTGCCAAGGTTATTGACATGCATGAGGAGAGATGTTACTCTAGATGAGTAGGAACAAATGGCAGTCGTGGGTGTAGGAGGAGTGAGATGGTATTGTCATGTCATGCGAGATGTGCCACTGATGATAAATTTTATTTAGAGGTGGGATCATACTACCAACACTTTCCATCTGCCAACTAGGGAGTTGGCAGTGACATAGGAGGATGTGTATAGGATTTTGTGGCTACCACTCTAGGGTGAGGAGCTTTTCACATGCTCGAGAGAGGAGTATGATATACACATGGTCACTTTATATAAGGAGTATGTTAGTGAGGTGACCTACCACTCTATGAGCTTCACATACGACCCACTCCATATGGCTAATGAGGAGCATCATCATCTGAGCATCTTGATGATGATCAGGATCATGGTGTATGCATTATCATATGCATATAGTAGGATATTTTTGATTGCTTTGATATATATGCTTATACATATGATTGAGTAGCAGATCATTTTTCCTTGGGATCTAATATTTTTGGCATAGTTATATAAAGAGTTGTGGGGTTTGAAGCTATGTCGATGATATAGTTTATGTGTCGATCATATAATACACTGCTGGGCATATGAGCACATCATGGTGATATGACCACTGGGGTTACCTACCACTATCCTAGCTAGTTTCAGGGTTGGATTTAGATGGTGGAGAGATGGAATGGCACAGACTCAAGTGGATGGGATCATGCAAGACATTGCATACTATAGGTGCATGATCGAGGGCTTGATCCTTATAGATATCATGTGGAGACTGCATTTGACATACCTAGTTTTTAGAGGGCAAGTAGAGTAGCTGGTTGGGTTATAGAGCTCATATGGGTCAAGGGGAGATGAGCTTGTGAGTTAGACATGATACCTTTAGTACAGGTAGGAGGCAGTTTGGGCTATTACAGGATATTCTACTTGCCTTCCCTTGATACAGGTAAGATGACATAGAGGCACCTTTACTATTTCCCCAAAAGACCAATGGGCCAGATTTTGAGGAGCTACCATTAGTGCCATGTGTTGGGGACCTAGGGTGTACAATGGCCTATACAGCTTGGTGGGTAGGGTTACATCTAGCCGTGAAAATCCAGAGGCCACCACCAGATTTATAGGGGTTAGTCAGAGAGAGGGATGTAGTGCTACAAGCCTGCGATACCATAGTACAGGCTTGAGATGCAGTAGTGAATGCTTGAGAGATGGCCCAGGGAGAGGTTTTAGCCTTACAGGGGTAGGTGGTGACATTATAGGGTCAGATTGGGCCTCTACAAGGTAAGGTTGTAGTACTACAGGGCCAGATGATTATTTTACAAGGTTAGGTGATTACAATGATAAGAGAGATAGTTTGAGAGCAGCAGGCTAGGCCACTCCTCCTCCACCACCACCATAGGGACTAGAATAGGCTGGGCCATCATCAGGTGCTATGGGTCCTCCACATATTATATCTATGGAAAGTTATTTGACTACCTTAAATGAGATTGATTACTATGAGAGGGAGATTAGAGAGTTCCCATAAATACAGAGATATTCAAAGTTTAGAGAGTATGAGAGGTTGATGTCATGTGTAATGGCTTCTAGCTCACGTCGACGTAGATGGATGGAGAGTGGTGATGACACTACC
Source organism: Torreya grandis (assembly GCA_037957365.1). Taxonomy (NCBI): domain Eukaryota; kingdom Viridiplantae; phylum Streptophyta; class Pinopsida; order Cupressales; family Taxaceae; genus Torreya; species Torreya grandis. The sequence goes on along the minus strand of JARHVA010000988.1, from coordinate 2,227,595 downwards.
TCCTCACAACCACATGGAGAGCTTCAAGGACCTTGAGTATTAGTGTTTTCTAGTTTTTGTTTATATATGTTACATGTATACTAGTATGTGAGCTGAAGATGCGAGATGTACATTTTGAGAGAGATTTATGATGTTATGATGAGGTAGATGATGAACATATACTTGGATCACATATTATATATATGAGATGTTCATTTATTACCATGTGTTTATTTGAGATGTGTTGCTTATGATTATGATGATGATATGGATGATGTTTATTTTATGCTATGTTTAATTTTGATCATGTTATTTGAGTTTAGACTAGCCTTTCCCATTTATGTGATGGTATATGCATAGTTGATTGGTTAGTTTCATCTTAGCATTTTTCCATATTTGTGATGGTGTATGTTTAAAACAAATAGAGTGGTTATGTCAGTTGATTTCATAATTTTTCCATATTTTTGATGGTGTATGCATAAAACAATTAGGTTGGTTATGTTAGTGTTGGTATGACATTGTTTCTTCATCTCAAATAGAGATATCGACATGTGATGTGGATGGGAAAATAAAGAGGCAAAATGCTCGTACACCGGCAAAGATCGTAATTTAGAACATAAATAGGCTCAAAAAAATGAGCCTCTTTCATGCCTTATATCTTTGAACCATTGTGTTTGTTAGAGAAGCATCATGTTTACCGTATGTTAAGTGAGGTTCATAGTCCCTTGAAAGAGTATGAGGATAATGAGGAAAAATGTTTAGATAACATAACCTACCAAGTAGAAATGAGATGTCCCTTTTGTGGGTGACCCAAGAGCTAATATAGGCAAGTCCATGACTTAATTTTTTTTTTTTTTTTGGGTGCATAAGTTGATTGATGTGGGAAGCCTAAAATGGGATTTTATATAAGGTAAGGTTGTGCAAAGAGGTGATGAGCCCTTTGCATTTGTTTTTCCCTTTGAGAACAAACCTTGGCTTAGCCATCCTTTAAGGAAGTGGTCTAAGCATTTGTTTTTAATTTTAAATATATGTCCTTCAAGGGAGCAGTCTATTGGCAATAGCAAAGGGAAATTATGTATCTATCCTTCAAGGGAGCATTCTATGTTGAAAATCATGACCTAAGATTTTATAACTTTTTCAAATATCCCATTTTTTTTTTAACTTTTAGTCATGGACAAGACTATAGAGGCTTAGGAGTTTTTCATTGTGAGGATAAACAATACCACTGTGTAAGTTATCTAAGTGTATAGGAGTAAGGGTGAAGATGAATGGAAATGAATGTAATAGGGATGAGCTCAAGTTGAACATGAATTAAAGTGACACTGGTTTAACAAAAGAGTGGTCATAGATGTAAGGCATTTAAAGGCTCGGATTTTGGCCTTCCTTCAAGAGAAGACAAGCGATAAGTTCATGAACCATACTTGTGAGTTATGATATAAGGTCCAAGCCAATTAGGAGAAAACTTACCCTATTTGATTTTCTCCATGTTCATCACATGTTAATTTTATTTTAAGATGAGATCTCCTATATTGAAATCTCACTCTTTGAGGTTTTTGTTATAAACACATTTGATATGTTCTTGATAGATTTGGAGATGGTTGAGGGCTATGAGATGATGCTCATCAAGCAATTCAAGTTGGGCTAAATATTCTTGGAAAAAGTCATCATTAGTAAGTATGTCATGTAGAGAAATGTGAAGAGAAAGAATTTGGACCTCAAGAGGTAAAGTAGCCTCTATCCCATATACCAATTAAAAAGGTGTAGCACCTGTAGGGGTTAGAATGCTAGTGTGATAAGCCCATAAAGCAAAAGGAATGTGTGTGTGCCAATCCTTGCCCATATCATTGACTACCTTCATGAGAATTTTGGTCAAAGTTTTGTTAGAAACTTCTGCCTATCCATTAGCTTGGGGTAAATATGGTGATGAGAAACTTAACTTGATTCCAAATGCATCTCAAAGATCTTAAACAATCTTGTTTTTGATAGACTTGCCATTATCTATTATAATCTTGTGAGGTACATCAAAATTATAGATGATGTGATGGTTAATGAAGTCAATAATTTTGTCAGCTTTAGTAGAGATGAGAGGGATGGCCTCGACCCATTTGTTGAAGTATTCAATGGTAGTAATGATAGAATGATGAGGAAGGGATGAATGAGGGTTAATCTCTCTAATTAGATCTAAACCCCATTGGGAGAAGGGCCAAAAGTCTTTGGCAAATTACAATGCATGATTGAGAACATGAAGGAGGTTAGCATGTTGTTGACACTTGACACAACACTGAATGTAATCTACACAATCTTTATGAAGTATGGGCCAATAATAGCCAAGTCGAAGGATACATTTAACAACTATGTGATCATTGAAATTCCCATCACAAATCCCATCATGGACTTCCTTAATATCAAAGGGAGTCTCAGTACTATTTAGACATCTAAGGAGAAGACAATCAAAACTTCACTTGTAGAGAAGTCCCCCTAGTATAGTGTAATGAGCGACATGTTTTATGAAGGCCCGTTTCCCATTATTAGAAAGATCAAGTTGAGTAATAGAGAAGGAAAGATAATCCATGAGTTATTTGTACCATAAGTCTTATGGGTTGGTTGTTACATTTATGACAAAGAGGATGTTAGCTGAGACATAGGAGGGTAATGTTAAGTAATGCACGGTGACATAGATTCTCAAAGAGGAGGATGAAGAGGGTATGTGTGAAGAAAGTGAAGCCATCCTATTAGCAAACTTATTTGTAGATTTAGGAATAGTTTTCAAGAGATAAGAATCAAATTATCCTAAGAGTGTATCTACATGATGTTTATACTGCTGTAGAATTTTATTTTTGCATAGGTAGGAACCATTGACCTTTGGCTAGAAATGTTTCACTAAATTTTGTCTATTTTAAGTCTAAAGGAAAACAAAAAGAAAGATGGAGATAAGTGATTAGAATGAACCTAGATTTGGTTTACATGTCATATCTAGACATTGTGATCACTACTCTTTGGCTAGGGAGGACTACCTGCAAGTAAGAAAACACTACCATAAGATGTTTGTTAGTAGATAAATGAGTGGGTTGCCAAGCTACGTGCTTATTCTAGGAAGTGTGAAACTTCCCTAAAGATGATAGTCCACTTTTGAGAGACAAAATAATAATAAATAACTAAAAGAGGTAAAAAGAGAGTGAAAGAGAGATAAAATTATCGTTATTAACAACTTCTATGCAACAGAGAGTGACAGGGTGCAGGTGAGGTACTTTGTTTATGTTTTAGAAGTTTTCTGGGTAAGTTTTGAAGAGGCTAGAGAATTCACAGTCGCCAACATGGGTAGGAGTGTGATCGATATCAGTTATACTACTGAGGTCGGTAGTGAGGTGACTGATGTTGGTTAGGCTACTAAGGTTGGTAGGGGCAATAATTGTCTGGGAGCTTGCAGAAAGCTTTCCTAGGTCTGAAAAATGGTTTGGATTAGGTTAGGGAGGTTGAGAGAGTTATGAGAGGGAGACTATGGCTTGGTTAAGTCTGGTCAGAGGTTTGGTATGTCAAGTAAAAGGGCAGCAGGCAAGGAAGCTTTGTAACTCCCTTATTAGGGTATAGTCAGAAGTGCATGAAGTAATACATAGTAGATATAAAGAAATAACAAAATAAATATTTAAATGACCTATAATATCAATGATGTACTTAGATATGGTGGTTTTTGAATAATGAGGACTAGGTTGATGGTCCCTATCAGGGAGTTCGAACCTGAATACCTAAATAGAGAGAACAAGCAGGTGCTATATGTCCTCAAGAGCTCAGTTGATGATTATGATTGACTTACACAGGGTGATTGTAAGCCTGAATGTCAAAAAGAGAATGTTGAGAGCCTGAATAAGAGTAAGAATTGATTTTCTTAATTTCTACTAACCTAAATTATAGGTTGGAATTTGGCTTATATTATTAACGTCAGTGATCCCACCGACGTCGGCCATGGGTTGACTGATGTCGATGGCCCTAGAATAGGTAAACCTTTCTATTTTTGGCCTATTTTTTGTTATTATGCATGCCAAGTGTGACACCCATTATAAAATGGTAAAAATAAGAGGTTAGGAAGGAAGTAATTGTTTAGGAATTTAGTTTGGAAGTAAGAATAAGTCTTGGATAGTTAGGATGAGGGGACCAGGTCTCAAGGTGACTCATCAGAGGAGAATTAGTCATAGAGTGAGGTGGCTAGGTAAAGTGTTAAAAATAAATTTTAATTAACTTAATTAAGTATTTTAAATTAATTAAATGTGTGAGGGGTAAAAGTATGGGTTAAGGAGATTAATTATTATTATTAAAATGGGCTTAAGATGGGTTTCAACATAGGGAGTTACACACATATGTGTGACGTAATTTTGGTGTCTACAACAAGATAAAATAGCTTCAAAGTTTTGGTGGATGTAAGAGACTATAGCTATGGATGAAAACAAGGATTATAGATGCAATATGATAGCTAAGAGAGCATGAAGATAATGCAAGGTTGAGGTTTTATAATTAGTCTAGCCAAGAGCTTTGCATGGCTATTTATAAGGGTGGTGAAGGGAATATAAGGGAATTTAAAATTCCAAGAATCCTCTAGATTTAGAGGGTTCTAGAGAGGTGGATAAGTTTGAAAAAATTTATAGAGTTAAAGAACTATGGACTTCATTATGAGTTAATAAGGGTTAGATAGGAGATTTAGAGGGGATTTAGGAACTGGGTTTATAGGAAAGGTTATGGGTAGGTGGATAGGGGGTAGTTAGTATTTTTGAATTTTAAATTGGCAAGTGGGAAAGTGGAGATTATATGTGTAGACACCTAAATTTCATTTAGTGTAAAATAACACCTAAAATCTATTTAACAATTTTTTTTAAAATAATTCATCATATTTCCCTCCACATTTAAATAATTGAATAAGTCAAATTAATCAATTATACACACTTTAAATCCTTATTTTAAATATAAAATCTATATTTTACACCTCATCAAACATCTTCCACCTTTTTCTCCCTCATCCCAACCAAACTCATAACTTTCTCAATCTCCTATAAGTCATCCCCTGAGTTGTCAAGAAGCTTGACTTATTCTTACTGATTTAGCTAACCAATCCCATGCTTCTCTCAACCATTTGAAATAGTTTTCATCCTCATGGGTGATGACTCATTAGCCATTGTTGATTATTTATATCATTTAATACATCCAAATAATCCTCCACCATTGGATCTTCCTCCAAAAGTCTATAAATAAACTTAAAAACTTTCATCCTAAAAAATCCTAGAATCAAAATCCTAACTTATGCTAACAAAGTTATATTCAAAAGTGAATCAAAGCATACAAAAACTCATTTTGAACCAAAATATTGCTTGTTATCTTTTGCATTGGAAGAGTGAAAACCATATTTTTGAAGAGAAACTGAAGTTTACATCGCAATGGAGAAAGTTTACACATTTGAAGCATAAGCTTATGTTTTTTATTTTATTTGTTTGTTTCTCTATCTTAGGTTGAATTTAGCTTAAATTAAGATTAGTTGATTTATTATCACTTCTAAATTTATTTCACATATTTATGACACGTTTGATGGGATGTTCCCTCATCTTTATCTTTTGATCATCATATTTGCATTTAAAAAGTATTTTTTATTTGGTTTTTGTTATTTATATTTGCATATGCATTTAATCTTATATTTTTGAGTGTTGGTATAAGCTACAAATCATTATTAGGGTATTTTTTCTTAGTTTTGTACATCCACTGTATAATAGTGAATTCATAAGCATCAATAGAGAAATTGTACTCCATAATAGCAAAAATATTTTTTGACTTATTTTTAATCTCTTTTTATTTATTTTATTTACATCATTGGATTTATATTCACTTTCTAATTTTGTCTATGTTTTCAATTTTTTTGTAACCCTTTACTACAGGAAAAATGCAAAATCGGTACACTTTTTAGCAAAATCATTGTGTCTAAGAGTGAAATTGTCATTTTTAGCAGTAAATTTTTTCAACTGAGTAGCAAAATCATTCTGTTAGTCCTTCTATGCTTTCTATTATGTATCTACAATTTTAGCAACAAATTCATTTTGAAACAACAAAATCACCATCCTTAATAGCAAAATCATCTTTTCTAGTAGTGAATTCGCCTATTTGTGCAGTGAAATCATTATTTCTATAGCAAAGTCATCTTTTCTAGCAGTGAATTCATCTTTTTGTATATAAATATCATTGTATAAGGTAGTGAAATCATTTTTTAAGCATGAATTTTTTTGTTCTTTACTTTTTGTATTCTATATTTTTCCTATGTTTATTTTATCACAATTTTGCTTTCTTGTCTTTCTGTATAACTGTGATTTTGTCATAGAGATGTGATTTTGCTTTGTTTTTTTATATTTTTAACTTGTTCTATTACAAGTTACCTAGCTTCAAGCCTAAGTAACTATTCTAACCATTTATATACATAACACTTGACAAACATTATCAATAAAAAAGATAAATAAAAGCCAACTTTTTTACTAATGCTTTCAATATTGTTTTCAAAGTTTTTAATAATTACATCACATTTCATTTCAGTATTTTATTTATAATTATAAAAATTGTGTGTGATTTTCTCTTGGTGTCACATTGGTGATGATAATCAATAATCAAAAATATTTTCTTAATTTTATATGTCACCCAAGTAGTGTCTATGCATGCTCTTTTCTTAGCATCACATTAATGACAATAATCGAAAATTAGAAATAGATACTTTTTATTTTCTTTTTTAAAGGCTCTATTCTCTATAAATTTTACCACCATGTAGTAGGTCAAATCTCATTTATTTATGAGTTATATAAATCAAGATTCAGTTGTTTCAATTGCCTAAACGTTTATGTGTTTTAAGCACACTATGATGTGAGGGACTTTCATACTCTAATATCCAAGTTTTCAACAACTAATTTAAAATATGATATCATCGATTATCAACACACTAAAACTCTTATGGCTATGTTAGACACTTTGGAATAAGACCCAATAGTGTGCACCTACTTTATCTATTTATTCCATAATTTTTTCTCCCTATATATTCTTGTTTAACCTTAAACATATGATAACTTCTTGTCATTCGACATTGGTGCATCAGATAGTGGTATAACATTGAGAAGTTACCTTCCACACACCCTCATAATTGGACTCAGTGGGAGAATGATAAAATATTTCATGATTAGTGCCTTGAAATATTAGTCTACAACTGAGAGTATGAATGAGTCAGTGACATTAGAAGGCCCAATAGTTGTTCATGACCCTCATCCTAGTTTTTCACCTTTTACAATTTCTTGACTGTTTAGAATAATTTTTTTTTTGTTATTTCCTTGTATTTACCATGTGCTAAAAAATCCTTATTTGAAAACTAATTCTTTTAAGTTTAAAACATATCATGAAATCAAGTCTTTATATCAAAAACTTAAAATAATTGGTTCAAAAGTTCAAGTTTTTCAGTCAACTTTTTGGTTAGTATTGTTAATTTAAAACATCCTCTCTTTGAGTCATTTTTACTTTTTTAACTATTCCTATTAGTAGGGGAATGGCCATGTTAAATCCTCCCAATGTAAGGGAAGAGTCTTTTGGCAATGACCCATTTCAATTACCTGGTCAAGAGCATCATGTAGAGATACATGAACTAACTGAGTAAAAAGAAGATGAAGGAGGGGCTTACCAAGATGAGGGTAGTGCCAACACTATCCAACCTCTACCCTCATTTGAAGAGTATATCATGTCAAATAAAAAAGAAGTACTGCTTTGAGCTTTGGGCTTTGGAGCAAAGTTCCATCTGATTTTGATGTACATAATTTGTAATATCTAATTGTAAGCAAAGAACCTTCATCTTCCAATATCAATAAAAAATCTCACAAAGTTCTTTATAGGGTATCAATGCTCTCATTACTTCCTCACAATCTCATCCCCAAGTCTCTCAGGATAAATGAAAAACTATTTCACGTGAGGTGTCATCTCAAACTAGACATGGTTTTTTCACAAAAATCCATACAACTCAAAGAAATAAAAAAATTATGAACTTTCAATCTCATCAATCAATCAATCCCTTTGGTAATCCCAATATGAATGTAAATACAAATTTACCTTCACAACACTATCCAAACAATCTAAGTTTGAATATACCTTTAAACTCATCAATCATGCACCCCACCAAACAAAACTTGAATCCTACTTTAAATTAACCCATCATGCAAAAAAATAATCTAAACTTGACTATGTGTCTCCCATCTGATTCAAGTTTAATCAATCAACATTTGATTATACCAAATTTGAGTATGCACCCAAATTCACAAGGTTATAATAGAATTAATTTGAGTTTGAATCTTCATTCAAACTCATTAATTAATCCCAATCATAGCTTCCAAAGCTCATAAATCATATCCAATCAAAATTAAATCTTGAATACCCATTCTAGCTTACCCAATCAATCATCCAATCATAGTTTGAATAATGTTTCATGCACATTCAATAATCTAAAATTAAATTATAGTGTACCAAATTAGTTTTTACTTGGATTGGTTCCATCCAATCTAAATCCCAATCCAACTCCAAATTAATTTAACTCTAATCAAAATCTTTCATTTAATTCTACCCTAAATCCCAACATCAACTCAAACCAAAACCAAACACAATCTAATGCCAACCTTAACTTGAATAATCTAAACACAAATTCTAACTCAAACTTTAACTAAAACCAAAATAACCCAATCCAAAATCAAAACCAAACTAATTTAAACCTAGGTTTTAACTAGTTACTCAAACTCCAACATACTTCCACAACTAAATAATTCAAGTTTGTTTAACCAAACATGTTTTAGTCAAAAAGCAAATCCTAGTTCCATGAACTTCAATGTCAATACACCAAACAATTCAAACTTTAACCCAAATCCAAACCAAACAAATTCAAACTTTACACAAAACCCCAACCTTGGTTTTAATCCAAACCCAAATCAAACCAATTTTAATTTTAACCCAAATTCAAATCAATTGAATTTTGGTTCCAATACAAATCAAAACCTTGGTTATAACTCCAACACATTTTTACATCCTCAAAACATTAACCTCAACAATCAAACTCCAAACAATTTTAATCAACACACTCCCCAAAACACAAATCGATTCATGAGTCAACCACCTAATTCATTAAGCCAAATGGATCAATTATCCCCATATCTCATGGAAGAATTTCAAAGCATAAAGGATATAGTTCAAGGATTGTAAGATGGCACTTACAGTTGGTAAAAACAATTTAAGTTTGAGGAAATTTTCTCATATCCATATGATTTGAGTAAAATGACCCCCTTTTCCCAAATGCTTTGAACTCCCAAATTTTGATAAGTATAAAGGTAAAGGATATCCGAAAGAACATATAACTAGATTCTATCATGCATGTGTGGATGTTGCTTATAATAACAAACACATGTTGAATTTATTTCTACGGAGTCTCTAGGGCCAAACCCTTAAATGGTTCTCTTGACTTTTGAAAGGGTCTACCTTCACTTTTGAAGACTTATCTAAAAGAATTGTCTGACACTTCTTTTATAACATTGAAAAATATTTGACCACTTTAGATTTGCACAACACCAAATAATGCAACAGTGAAACTTTTGCTTCCTTCCTCCAAAGATGGTGAGAAATGGCAAGTCATTTTACATGGTCATTTCCTAAGATAGATCTTGTGGACATTTTTATGAAAAACTTAAACTTAGATTTGGGACATCACTTTTTAATTCTTTGCCCAAGATCTTTTGATGAGATTATTGAAAAAAGAATTCAAGTGGAGAGAACTTTGATTAATAAATGTGTAATCAAAATATTTAAACCAAATAATAAAAATTCATCAAAACTAATAGACAAATCAAAATTCTTTGCCAAAAATAAAAATCTTGTTATAAATAGTGTAACCGATGTAAAATTAATTCAAAACTCGTAAACACAAATATATAACCAACCAATCCACAACATTACAATTCTTGGTAGACAACTAAAACAAATGAGACCTAAACGTAAGTTCACTCAATTAGGTGACACTTATGAGAATGTTTTCTGAAATTTAGCTCATGCAAGAATGATTATATGGCCAAACACTAAACCCTTTGAAGAAAATGTTCCCAAACATGATTGGTACAAAGAAGATGAATAATGTGAATACCATCAAACTAAAAGACATTCAAAAAATTGGTGTATGCACCTAAAACACTATGTTCAAGACCACATTGATAGAGGTGACATATCAGTTGAAAATCCATCATCTAAACCATCTAACAATCATAAATTATGGATATACTAAGACCCATTCCCTAATCATGATTAAGGTAAGGGCAAACATAAATAAGAACAATCAGAATCAAGTAATGTTAATCAAGCTAGTCATCCATTTGATAATATAATTAGTAGTATTAATATGGTGCATATACATGTTAACATCATTACTTTGTGAAAATATGAATGTGTCATCACCATAAGATGTGAAAATATTATCCTCCCAAGTACATCTCCCTCTAATGTTGAATGTAAGTACAATATTATTGACCATTTTTAGAAAACACTAGCCAATATCTCAATTTTAAACCTTCTCAAGACATCCCCTATGTATAAAGATATTTTGTATAAAGTTATCCAAGAGTCCAATGTCTCTAAAAATATTAATCCTAAAAATTTCCAAGTGCTAATAGGTTATTTGTTAATAAATAATTAAGTAATGTTTGATCATTCAGATGTTTATCTTTTAGGTTCAAATCATAACCTTCCATTATATATAGAGGTTACATTTTCTAGGCACAAAGTGAAAAGGGTTTTTATAGATAATTGTTATGCTCTTAATTTATGTACACTAAGACTCATAAACTATATAGGGTATCCAATAACAACATTAGAAACAAACATCATTAAAATAAAGGTGTATGATAATAATGAGCGTCAGTCTATTGACAGAATCCATCTTCCTTTGATGTTAGGGTCTGTTATTAAAGAAAGATTTTTTCATGTTCTCGATCTTGATTTACCATAAAATCTACTCCTTGGATGTCCATGGATTCATTCTATGAATTCCATTCCATCCACACTTCACCAATGTTTGAAATTCTCCCATGAAAGAATGGAAATAACTATACAAGGTGATCCTCATCTCTTCCAATATTGCAAGCGATTGGAAGGTAAATATCAAAAATTAAACTATCTACCAATCACATATGATAAATTTACCCTTGTTGAGGATTATTCTTCACTTGAAAACTATATCCATCTTGAAATCCTATTTCAAACACCTCCCCTTGGTGGTTGGATTAATACACCAACTCCCTCCATATCCATTGAAAAACCATTAACCAATGAAATATCTAACCAACATCTAAATAAGCTTCAAATACATCATCTGAGCAAGCTTAAAATCAACCATATATTGATAAAGATTATAATAATCCTTATATTAAGAAAACTTCTAATCCATCACTTGCTAACAAAGTATCCTCATTTGCTTCTTCACATTTTAAAATCATTGATCGAGGTATGAACGAGTACATCATCTAATATTTTTACACAATTACCATACATGCTAATCTAAATGACTATGGTAGAACACACCATATAAAGAATAAAATAATGGTTAATAAGCTTAGTCAGATGAAATTTATCGAGGGAGGTCATATTTCTAATGAACATATTGATGATTAAAATTCTTCTTGGATTTATTATGATAAATTAGTTACTTGATTTTCCACCAATAAATATCCCATTAAAAAATACATCATGTGAAAAATAATAAACTATAAAGGCAAAGGTCTTGGCCTCCATTAACAAGGTTTCATTGTGTAAACATAGGATTTCAATAGGGGGAGATTAGCATGGTGTTAGTGAATGAAATAAAATCCAAACAAAGAACACACTAAGCTAACACCTTAAGCCTATCTCAAGAGGGGAGCATACTAACAAAACCAAATGAGAAACACAACTAAAATTCAAAGAAAAAAAAATCCTTCACCTTCCTTGGATGCTCTAAATATCTTGTTGAAATAGCTTAATCGGCTTGTGCTCAATGAGTCTTCATCAAAGGAGGCTTGGCTATCTCCTCTTCTCCTTGGCACCTTTGTGATGGATTTGGCTTTGGATTGGATCAATAATTTAGCATTATAACACTAATTTCAATGGATTTTAGAATTATTTATGCATAACTTTACATTATCCAAGCTTAAAATTCATTTTCATGGCTCTTCTATTTATAAATTTTCAAAATGGTTCAGGATCAACCATGATTTTCCATCTAAAGATTGAGATGTGTGGCCATGAATAAATCCAATTATGCAATTAAATTTATAAATATCTCCCATAAATATTTGGGATAGAGTGGAATTTAAGAGGCATGGAGTGTCTTAATGAGGCATTTGGAGGCTTAACTTTGATATTTTATGCATTTATGGCCTCGAGATGCCTTCCCAAAAAATGATGTCATTTGATGATGCAGATATTAAATATTCATTACCAAAAATAAATATTCAAAAATGTCTATATAATTCTTAATTAGGCTCATGATTTGAATTAATTAGCTTTAAGAATGATTGGTCACTTTGGTGCAAATTTTGGCCATTTGATGCACAAATTAATCAAATTGGTCAAAATGTCTCTTTATTGGCTCAAAATTTGACTAGATTAGAATTAGGATGCAATGCTAGATGCATTTGATTCATTATCCCATTTAGGATGTTACCAACACAAAAAAAACAAAGGCACGTATCTTATGCAAAAAATTTGGTAGAAAAGAGTAATCCAAAGCACCCAAGTGCAAAAATGTCGTTTTAACTTGAAATGACCTAATCAAAGTTAGATATATTATAAATTAAATTAATACCCATTAATGATACCTTGGCCAAAATTGACACTTGAATATATCGATTTCAACTCATTTAATGTGTTTTATGTTTTTAGGCCAAATTGTGCATTCTGGTAAGAATTGGTCAAAACTCTGGTTGAAGGTCATCGATGACCAATTTTAGGTGTCTATAGTTTGCCCCTAATTGGGAAGGCATTGAAAGATATAAGCACAATAACATCTTCTCAAATAATGAAAAGGTCCTGTATGCCTACAACTGCAATGATGATGAACTAACTATATGATGCCCCCTCGAGGGAATGGTTGGAACAATTAGGTCAACAAAAAGTCCATCAAGCAAAATGAGGGGACCAAAGGAAGGAAGATGATGGGGGTGAGAACACAATTATTTATAAAAATTATTCAAAAATAATTGAGAATGCAAGTGGAATGGTGTACAATGGTTTGTCGAAAGGCAATTATAAGTATTGTACCTTGTAGTGGCAATGTGGTATGATAACATAATGATTTGACTAAAGGTGGTTATAATCATTGAGAAGATGGAGCTGCCCTAGTTAGGATAGAAAAACAAGATAAAAACATGCCCCTTTTTAGGTAAAAAGAAAGTAAATTTGTAAGAACACAATGATTTACCCAAAGGTAGTTATAATCATTGAGAAATGTAGGTGAGATGGTGTGAAATGATTTGCCCATAGGCAGTTATAATCAATGGACACCGATTATGGAAAACATGATTGATTGAATGATGATGATGATGATGATGATGATGATGATGATGATGATGATGATGATGATAATTGGACATAGAGGGCAATGATGAATTAGAACAACCTGCTAGTAGAGAGATGCTCATTTGAGCTAATAAATATTGAAATTCTTTCATGGTTAATTACTCTATTTGGGATATGATTGGGATATTGATGCTAAAGATGTGTTGGTGCAACCCTTGCTGAGTAGACTTATATAAGCTATTTTTTTTTATAGCACTTGATGATAAATATCAGATAGAACACTATGAGGACTAGGCCAAAATATATATAAGGATTGACTCTTGAGATCCAATACTCAATAGAAAATAATGCACCAATGATAAAAACCATGATGAAAATGTAAACATATGAATATGAATGGATTCAAGTTTAAATGCATAAGGATTCACCTAATGAATGCACATAGACTGAATCAAAGAAACAATGCTAAAAGTAAACAAACAGGCACACAAACAATAGACAAATAAGCAAAGAAATAAATAATAGTTAGTCCTAATGTTAGTAGAAATAACATGATGAACATTACCCCTAAAAAATAGGAAAAAACTTAATAAACAAACATGATAGGGGGAATATAAGAAAAAGAAGGGGGTGGATGAGATGTCTATATATGAGCTAGGCAAGTGGATGCTACCTACATAGTTCCATGGATGTAATATCCAATAAAAAAATTTAGGCCAAATGTAGTTTTCTCAAGAAATGAAAAGAAAATGATAACTTATGAAAAAAAACATGATGGATGTGATAGAAGAATAGGAATGAACTCAAAAAATGATGAGAGTATAGGAGAAAAAGGCCAAAAAAGATGGGAAAACTAAGTGATAAGTGATTTTCTTATGACTTCGTAAGGGTTCCTAGGATCCTTAAGGCAAAGAAGTGGTCAATGTTTTTGGTTTTTCTAACATTTTTACAAATGTTTTTAGAATTTTTGGAGTATCTCAACTTAATCAAGAATAACGAGACACTAAATGGTTCAATCTCATAAAATGACGAGAGCATTACTTAAGATGCTCATAAAATAGTGAGATCATGGATTAGGTTGCTCAAAAAATGGTGAGAGCATAGCTTAGGTTACTTGTAAAATGGTGAGAGCATGTCTTAGATTTCTCATAAAATGGTGAGAGCATGGTTTAGGGTGACTAAGCTGACCTCAATAAGTATCGAGTGTTGTCTACATAGTCCTAGAATGGGACCTCAAGTCATTGTAGTTCCACCTTACAGTGGAGAAATCTGACTAGTATAGCAGCTAATTCAAATAAAATAGACATAAGTGGTATGAAGGAATAGTATGACATATATAATTTCTAGTTGGTATGATCAAGGCACAATAAACAAATGTTTCCCCTAGTTTGCCCATAGGCAGCTATAACTAGGATATAATGGCATAGGTCACTACAACTAATTTGCCCATAGGTAGTTATAATTAGGATTAAGAAAATGAGAGAGAATGAAATAAGAAATGAAAGATGCAATTACTAAACATATGTATTACTAGTACAACATACTACCTCTGTTTCGAATTTGTGAAATAACTACTAAAAATGAATCTAAATCCTCTTGCTAAAAGTAGTGATGGAACCAAGTTCATAGGACTAGGTAGGGAGCGAGAGATGAACTCAGTTGATGGGGAAGGTATGATAAAACAAACATGTGATAGGAAAAATGATAAGGTGGTAGGATGATAAAATTGTATAGAACAAAGAAGATTTAAAAAATGATACAATTTGAAATAGTCCTTATAGACAATACACCAAGTCACTCAAGCATCGTACCACTTGAGGTGGATAATTTTCATCATCTCATCAATTTCATGGCCATCTAGTGTGGTAAGCCTATATGCTCCTATTCCAAAGTTTTCTATAATGATGAAAGGACTAACCTAGTTGGGTTTGAACTTACCTTTATGCTTCTTTTCAATCCTGGTAATCTTTTGGTTCTCTTTAAGGAAAAGATCACTAAGTTCAACTTCTCTATATTTCACATATTGATTGTAGTGGCCTCAAATTCAATTCTGATAGGCTTGGAGATTATTCACTACATCCATGTGTTTCTCATCAATCTAGTTCTTGTAGGTGAGCTACTTGATAGTCATTTCCATTTAGGACATGCTTAAAAGAGATGCATAAAGATGGGAACTCAACCTCAAGAGGAAGGATGGCTTATGTATCATAAATAAGTGAATATGGAATGGCTCTTGTGGGTGTATGATGATTGGTACAATATGCCCAAAGGGAATGAAATATTTGAAGGTGTTAATCCTAACCAACATCATTAATAATATTTTTGAGAATGTTGATAATGGTTTTGTTTGATGTTTCAGTTTGGCCATTACCTTGAGGGTAATATGCTGTAGAAAAGTGATATGTGATGTTGTATTCAATACATATCTTGTTGACATCCTTGTTATTTAATGATTTTTCATTATCAAATATAATGTTAGAGGATATACTATAGTGATAAATGATATGCTTGAAGATGAATTTAGAAATTTTCTTTCCAGTCACGTAAGTGAGGGGTATAGCTTAAACCAATTTGTGAAATATTCGATGATGGTAAGGATATGTTTATGGCTATTAGATGAGGTGGGATTGATATTTATAATGAGTTTAAGGCCCCATGTAGAAAATAACCATTGTGTCAACATTGGTTCAGAGCCTTGGCTGGGGCATGAATCAAATTTGCATGTTGTTGACATTTGTCACACTTTTTTACATATCCAGCTACATCTACATCCATCATGGGATAATAATAACTAGTACATAAGAAATTTTTGGATAAGACAACCCTACTAGTGTGGGATCCACATATGCCTTCATAAACTTCTCATAATGCTAGTGTATATTCTACCAAAGTTAAACAATGAAGCAAAGTTACATCAAAACTATGGTAGAAAAGGGTTAATCCAAGTATGGTATAATGAGTGGTTTGGTGGATGAAGGATTTGGTTTGTTTTCAGGATAAGTTAGGTGGTAAAACTTGGTTATGAAGTTATTTTTAAATGTCTGAGTACCAGATAGAACTAAGACCAACAATATCACAAATAATCATGATGGTTGAAAGTTTATGAGCTGGTGCTATCAAGTTCTTGATAAGGAATTGATACTCTTTAGCTATGTCTATTTGTGGAATCAGAGATCCAATAGTGGCCATAGCATCTACATCTTTGTTACTTTCCCTTGGTAGATGCTCAAACTAAATGTTGGCAATCTATCATTTGAGAGCATCAACCATAGCCTTATATGGAACTAGCTTGTCATCTTTGGTCTAAAAATGGTCTGTAACCTGATTGATGATTAGCTAAGAATCACTATAAAACTTGAGATGAGATACATTCCATTGTATCACTTGGTGAAGCCTTGCAATAAGTGCTTCATATTTGGCCATGTTATTGGTACAATAAAAATTGATCCTAAATGTTTTCGGGATTAAATCCCCCTATGGTGTAATAAATAATAGGTTTGCCCCTAATCCATGTGTTTTGAATGATCCATCAAAATATAGCTTCCAGTTCTAATCCTCAAGTGGTGTGTCAATAAAGGTCATTATGGATTCATCAGGAAATTGGAATATGAGTTGCTATGTGTCAACAAGGGGTGCTTCAACAAATTGATCTGTAAGAACTTGCCTCTTAATGGATTTTTGATTGATGTATTTGATGTCAAACTCATTGAGAAACATGATCCACTTGGCCATGCAACCTTGTAAATCTATTTTAGATAGTAGATACTTGTGTGGATCTACGTTTTAAATAACCATGGTCTTATTATTTAACATGTAATAGTTTAGTTTCTGAGCTATAAAGACCATGGCTAAATAAGCTTTTTCTATGGGCATATAATTATGTTCACACATGAACAATGTATGAATTAAATAGTATACATCATGCTCTTTTGAATTATTAACATGTTGAGCCAAAAGTGGCCCTAGGGCATTGTCAATAGCTGATAGATATAATAAGAATGGCTTTCTTGACATAGGTGAAAACAAAATAGGTGGATTTTTTAGATGGTCTTTTAGCTATTGAAAAGCTATTTTGAAGTGATCATCCCAGTGAAATGTGAATCCTTTCTTTAGAAGATGCGTAAAATGATGACATTTATCAGCCAATTATGATATGAAGCATTGGATAGACTAGATATTACCCTATAAAATGTAGAGCTAATTTGAAGTAGTTGATGGTTTCATCTCTGTTATAGCTTGGACTTTGGTTAGATCAACTTTAATGCCTCAATGAGACATAATGAAGCCTAGAAATTTTCCTAATGTGAATCCAAATAAACACTTCTTAGGATTAAGTCTGACTTTGTACTCATGTAATCTTTGAAATATTCTACATAGCACTATTGGGTGTTTAACCCTACTATCTGATTTACCAAAAATGTCATCAAAATAGTCTTCAACAATGTCATGCATCATATCACGAAATATGGTGGTCATGGCTTTTTGATGGGTGGCTCCAACATTCTTAAGACCAAATGACATAACTTGATAATATAATGTTCCCCATGGAGTGGTGAACACTATTTTATGTTGGTCTTTTGGTGCTATTATAATTTGGTTATATCCCAAAAAATTGTCTATTAATGAAAGTATTTCATAACCCACTGTGGAATCAACTATCAAGTCAATGTCTAGTAATGGAATGTCATCCTTAGGGAAAGCTTTTTTTATATCACAAAAATTAGTATAGATTATGATATCTTCTAGATTTTTGCTAACTAGTACAACATTGGATATCCACTCTGATTAGTTAATGGATTGAATACATCCTGCTTCTAACAGTTTTTCCAATTCTTTCTTTACCAACAATGCAAGGATGCATCTTACATAGATTTTATTTTACTAGTTTGGCATCAAGATTTACCACAAAGTGGTGTAGAACCAAGGTGGGGTCCAAGCTTGGCATGTAATAATATGCCCATACAAAAATATCTACAAACTCCTACAAAAGGGATGTAAGGAATTCATACTCCTTATCAGAAAGGGAAGTGCTTAACTTGATCTACTTTGGGTCATATAGGGACCCGATGTTAACCTCTATTATTTCTTCCACTAGAAGGTTTGAATCATCTTCCAAAATAGTGGGCAAAGTTTTGAATTGGTTGGCAACATTAGAGTCCTCCATTAGGACTAGTTCTTCAAGTTCTCCTAGGCATGACGAATTAGATTCCCCTAATGAAAGGTTTGGCCATGTAACAAAAATATTGAAAACTCTTGGATGATTTGATCAAAAGCTTGTTATTCTTTAAAATTGAACTCAGACTCATAGACAATTTCATCATTGGTGGTCTCCTGAGCTATGGTTGAAGAAGGCTGAACACCCCCATCTAATAGTGCCTAAAATAGGTTTTCACCACTAGACTGGCCTTTTTTTGTACTTTTACCCTGGTCAAAAAGCATGTAAAATAGGTTTTCACTTTGGGACCTCAATGTTTTAAGTATTTGGTTATGGCTAAGGGTGTTCACCCACTCTCTAAAATATGCTACAGGATCTAACTTGATTAAGAACCTTGATTTATGGTCCCCCAATGGAACATTATCTCTAAGTCCAAGAAAATCACAAAAACCCTCATCATTTTGAAATGCATCAATCGATATGTTGGACTCTTTCTAGTCCTAGTCTATTAGTTAGGGATAATACAATGGTAGTGGGTTATGATGAATGACTAGGCTAAGGGTATAAATGGAATGGGTGTTAAATAGGTTGGTTTCATCTAGGTCATCAAAAAGGATATGATCAGAATCTACTTTTATATCAACATCTTCATCACTATTCGATGGAGATGGAACATGCGTAAGGTATATGAAGTCACCCTAAAATAGTTTAAATCTAAGTCCATACGATCCTTTGCATTTGGTCATGGAAATTATCTCAAGTGTTCCTTGTTGATTAGGTTTGAGGCCTCCTCCTTCATAGTCTTGATTCTTCATGATCTTATTGGGAATAAGATACTTTTCATTCTCATAATAATCATCTTGGTTGTCATTATATAACCATGGTTCATCTCCCTCAAGAGGATCCTTTTCTAGGCTAGATTTTGGTACAAATGTGACAGGTGATTTACCTTCACTCTTTTGTTGCCACTTCAGATGAAGTGCCTTAGATTTAGGTCTTCCAAATGACTTTGGATTCTATGGAAGGTTTAAAATATGAAAGGTATCATGGGCCACATACTCCCCTAGGCCATTAGGTGAGATAGTAAAATGATTGGATACTTCAGGAGGCAACATGTGGGTAAGGGCATCAAGGGTATTAGGATCAATGTAGTTGTTCTCTGATAGATCAAGAAGTATTACTTTTCCCTTATCTTTCTTGGCCACTAGATTCATGTCAAACCAATAGTTATAACTATTTAACTTGGCCTCTAGGTGATTATAATGCTCGTATGGATGCAAATATCATGGTATATAAACTTCCATCCCTGAATGGGAGAACTTGATACATTGGTGCAACATCGATGGGACTACATGAATTTCATGTAACCAAGGTCTTCCCAAAAGCATATTGTATGAAAAATCAAGATCAAGCACATGGAAAAGTGTATCATGGGTCAAGGTCTCAAGGATAACTGGTAAACTGATGGTGCCTTGTGATTCTCATTCTTCATTATCATAGGCTTTGATGGTTATTATCTCTACTTGAATATATACCATTGTGTACCCAAGAATCTTGATGAGCTTAAGAGACACTATTTTATACCTAATCCATTGTCTATAAAGACACATTTTAATTTATGTCACTTTATGCAAAATTTAATGTATAATGGGTTATTATGCAGTGGGCCAAGAGATGACATATCACTTTGGTTGAAAGTGACTTGTTGGGCTAGAGCTAGGTGTCTAACCAAAGCTTGGAATTTATTAGGGGATATGTCACTTGAAATAGTGGATTAGCTCAGGACATCATTCAAAATATTTTTATTGATTGTTGATGTATGTAACAAATATAATATGGAGATTTATGTGGGCATATTTTGAATTATTCCACAATGTCAAATTTATTCTCTTGGTCAATGCTAAATGGCTTATTCCAAGGCTGGATGGCTGGTTGGGTGATGGGTAAAGGGGAATATGGTTGTGGGCTTGGTATGGTAATCTTCAACCTCCAAGTTGTGATCACATAATTAGGATTGAATATAGGACCATGATTGCTAATAAATGTTGGTGATGGTGGGGGACTAGATAGTATAAGTCTCATTTGTTGGAGTACTTGTGCATGGTAACTTTAAGGTCTAAAAGTAGGAACCCCTATTTGATGGTTTGCCTATGTGTGGTCCTAGGTCAAGAAAGGATTTCCCAAGTGATTAGATTGGTTAGGTATGGTTAGAAATGGTCTCATCTAATTAGAATTTGGTTTAGGATTAATGGAGATGGTATTAATGTGACCTCTTGTAATATGTCCTACAACCCTATTATAGTCATGTAAAACTACATGGTAGATTTGTTGGTTATTACTATTTTGACCTTGTTTCTATCCATTATTTTAGAATTGTTGGTTCTATTGTTAGTTCTACTAGTTCTATTAGTTTGGCCTTTGATTTTGATATTGTTGATTTTGTTGTTACATTGGTCAGTGCTATTGTTATTGCTATTACTGGTTGTTATGTTGGGGAAAGGGATTTTGATAGATTCCAAGGGTCTGATTGGAAGTGGAAGCACTATTATCCAATGTTAACTCCCCATTATCTAACATATTTTGAATCAAATGTTTAGTTATCATACATCTTTATAAATTATGCCCATTGACCTGGTGATATTCACAAAATTCATTTTCATGGTACCAATCAAGATAAGGAATGCCATGAAGATAATGTTTTGGTATAGGCAAACTAATCAGATTAGTGGAAGTAAGCTTGTGAAACATAGATTCTATACATTCTCTAAGTTCACTAAAAATGTGATGAGTAGGCACTATTATTCTTGGAAGAGGAGCTTGTAATGGCAAAGGTGGCTATTTTTATTGTGCGGGCCTAGGCTGTTACACTTGCTGCATTGGCTAAAATGGTTGTGGGTTAAGAGTAATTTACATATGCAATGTGGGTTGAGAAAATGGTGTTTACACCATTTGGACATGACGTGACTCGATTAATCCATTTCCAACAATATTTTTGTTATGATTAAATTGCCTTGGTCTATCAATATTATTGGCCTGTACCAGTTGTGATTCTTGTTCTTGGATTGGATGTTGGTTTTGGTCATTTCCTAGATTTATACCTTGATTTTGATTATATGAGTTAAGCTTGATGATACCTTTGTTAATAAGGGCTCACTCAATCAATAAACCTTTGTCAATGAATTCCTTAAAGGTATGTGCACACTGTAGTTCCAGATGATATGATATCTCACTGTGAAATTTTTTAGTAAACATAGTGGATAATTGTTTATTTAGTAAAATATGGGTGAATTGGCTTGCAAGGGCTCTCCATTATTGTAGATAATTTATAAAACTCTCACCAAAATTCTTCTTGGCTTATGTTAAGTCAACAAAATAAATATCATGTTTGAGATTGTATGAAAAGTGATGCACAAACTTCTCTTAAATATCATCATAATTAGATATTAAATTGTTGTGTAACTTTAAAAACAACTCCAAGACTTGTCCTGCTAGACTCCTTAAGAACAACAATTAAAGGTATATGTCACTATATGCCACTGGCTAGCATGTAACAAAGAACTCAATCAAATGAGCTTTGGGGTCACCTTTCCCCTTATATTTGTCAAATTTTAGTGGTTCATATCTTGAAGGAAATGGTATATATAAGTACTCCATGTTGATCAAATAATAACACATGTCATCTAACTTAAAATTTTTAGTCTATTTCCCAGCTTGGATGGTAGAAATTGCATCTTTTATTTGTTATAATTCTTGGGATAGGAAACTCATGGGAATATTAGCTTAAGGGGGAATATTAGCTTGGGTATATGGTTGAGCGATTATAAGTGGAACACTTTAAGTAGGGTATGATGGAGGTATTTATTGGGGGATGCTAGTTTAGTTGGGAAATGGACTAGGAATATGCATGTGTAGATTATGGTTCAATTATTGGAATTACATTTGTAGTTATGCATTATTTTGATTAGGGTTAGATATGTGAGCTTGGTTTTGGGGATTTTGAAGTTGGTATGGAGGGATGTAATTATATTGTGCCTGTTGAGGTTGAAGAGGGACATGCTATCGACTAATCTATCCTTACTTTTGAGGTGGTGCTTATCAACCAAAACCCTATCTTTAAAATAGTAATATGTTCTGCACAAAAGGCAAATGTTACTTGATTAGCACTTGAGGAACATTAGAACTTCTTTTTTTCATGAATACCCGTTAGGAGTGGGTGCATGTGGGAGAATTGGCATTTTCTGACCAATAGTTGTACATTATTGACTAGACATCACTTGGCTTTAAAGTGACACATTGGTCTGCAAGGAAAGAGGTATGTTCCCTACTACTTGATGAGGTAGACCATTGGTTGCCCACTATTAAGGTGGAAAAATATTCATCCTTTGCTACATTGGTATGTTTGATTGTGCCTATTTTTATGGAATACTACTCATTACCTATTAGGGAGGAGTAGGATTTGTCACATTTTATTGTTGAGGCATAACATTAGTCATTGGTTGGCTACCTAATCTTATTGGTTGAGCACTTGAAGAATTAGATAGTTGAGGATTAGTAGTAGTAGTTGGTTGAGGTTGGGATGTATAAAATCTTATTCCCTAATTTTGAGAGACAATCATGGTGTTAACTAAAAGTACACTTTCTTATGCACTAGTTGTTTGTGTACTTAAACCACTTTGGTTTGGATTAGATGTTGCTTATGCATTACCCACTATTTTATGTAGAAGTAGAAGACACTTCTTTAATGGTTGGAATATGAACCAATTTATCAACCAACGTGTTTTTCATGAATGGGTCAACACCCTGATTGTCCCAACTAGTCAAATCTATTAACACTCCTATCGAAGGAACTAAATCAATGAGAGGCCTATTCAACATGGTTAATTGGTTAAAATTATGTTCTAGGTTCAAGTAGGTTTGGTATACTATCTACATCTATAAGAAGTGATCCTCTATGGGGTCCTTGCCTTTGACAAGCATACTAGGGTCTTGATATGTTGTTTGGACTAAAGCTAAAGGATTGATAGAAGAAGCTTGTTGATTATACAATATATTATAAGGCATTCTTACTAGACATGGCAAATTATCATGGGGGAAGTCTACCAAAAACTTGGCCCCTACTTATATGTATCTAACTAAAATCTTGTATTTGTTCTTTAATAAATGACACTCAAAGAGATAAGGATCATATGTGGATGGTGAAGTAACATAGTATAGTTATTGAGGAAAAGGTTCTTCAATAGTAGCCACCATAGCTAGGTTGATGGGGAATCCAAAATAACACACCTATTTTGATCCCACTTGTTAGGATCTTGCTCCTCAGAAAGAGCACAATATGATTACCACATACAAGCAATTAAACATGCAAAATTAACCAGAAGTACAAGTAACTAGAATTCACAAATAACACATAATATAAGAGATAATACACAATATTGTATTAATACTCATCTAGAAAGAAAATACAATAAAGAAGATGCCACTTCTTCTTCCACCTCTCAGAGGCTTCCCACACCTCAAGGGCTCCTAGTAATTCTCAATCAAGAGTTCACTCTCCTACCAAAAATGGTCCCAACACACAACTCACACACAGAATTGGTGTTCACCTCCAACCAGTCAGTAATAACCCTGCCAATACACAAGTAATCTAAAGTACTTCAAGTAGATCTCCCATGAACCTACAACAAACTGCAATTCAACAGACCTCACTTACACATGTATATCTCCTGTGAGCTTGCAACAACCTGCAACTCAAATAATCTTACAATGGAAGGATCTTCCTTGCCTTCCTTTTTAGCTCATAATTACAATACATGCCAATGGGTCTATAAATAGATCCCAGACTTAAATAATAACTTAGACTCTTAATTTAGACACACAGCTCAAGACTCAAAATATCCTTTACATGTAAACACTCAGTTAATCAAACTAACTGTTCGTGCAATGAATAGTTCCAGAACACATAGGCAACCGACGTTAGTCCCTGTCTAACTGGAGATGACTGACATCGACTGCCGATGTTGATTGCCCTTCTGTTTACCCCTGACCGACGTTGGTCAGCCTAATCGACGCCGGTGACTGTGACACTCAGCAACTCCTCCATGTCTACAAATAGTTGAAGCTTTTAACTCCACAACCTAACATAGGTATTGTTCTATTTGTGCTTTATTCTACTCTAAGTAAGGAGGCATGTTTACTAAGTAATAAGCCAAAGGGTCTTGGTTCTATGCCCCTATTTGATCATTATAAGATGAATATACATCCTTCTCATAAGCAACATTATTCACATAAGGGTATTGAACCATTTCTTCTTGTGCAACCACATTACTAAATCCCAAATTATACATGAGGCCACTATGAGTGTAGGAAGACATGTTGGGATCCATAGTGAATGTTTTGTGATAAAAATAAAAAAGAGTTCTACAAACTCTAAAAATGAGATGTCTAAAATGATGTTTAAACTAGGTCTAACTTGGTCAAAAGGATGGATAGGTATATCCAAAAAGGTTGATGCAATGACTTGTGATAAAACAAGATAACATTAAGTTTTGAATGTCACATATCTCACACAAAAATTTCAAGTAAAAGGATCATAAATCAAAATGCCAAATTCTAGGTTAAAGTGTTTCAAATCAGTCTAATCTAGGAAAAACAAAAGTTGCTAGGTCTTTTGGCCAAACATGGTGTAAAAAGCTAGGCTCAAACAAAGTGTGTGTGTTAGGAATTTTGGCCAAATGGCATCAAAATCTAGACTTTAAAAGATGAGATATTTAATCTAATAGATTTAAAACACTTCTAACAAAAACTTAGGCACTTGACTCTTGGTTGTAAAACTTGATCAATAAGTACGAGGTATGAAACAAAAAACACTTGGAGATAGTTTATTTTCTTTCAAATAATGGCACAAAGCTAGGTTATTTTGATGAATAAGCTAAACAAAGGTGAACAACATAACTATGCTAGACAAAAATTCTCAAAGGAAACTTGAAATGGTTGAAACTTAGATAGACTAGGATTCTATGCAAAGAGGTCTATGAAACAAGTTTTAAAATAATTTGAGAAACATAATAACACTAAACTACTTAAAAGATGTGGCAAATGCTTGTTTAAAAAACTCTAAGGCAAAATGGTTCCAACATAATTTTGGCAGTGTAACACTACCATCCTCAACTTAAATGATTCCCACACACAAAATTGTGACAAAATATCTAAGGCATGAGTGTGCTATCAAATGGACAAATGGAAAAATAGGATGGGTAGTCAAAGTCTAGGACTTAAAGTGTTAGTAAACACATGAGATGACTTGAGTATTAGTACATGATGATAATGATGTTGAGTATAAAAATAGCCCTCAATTTAAATTGAAAATTGAACTCAAGTTAAAACAAGTTAAGTGCAAAGTGGCAGACCCAATTTAACACATCAACCTTTAAAACTTGGAAGAGTCTAATTTCAAATTTAAACTATCAATGAGGGACTTAAAAAAAATGTGGCTAAAGGTCTAGGCTTAAATGGGCAACATAACTATGCCAAATTGAAACATATGACACAAAGTGTATGATGATGAATTTGAAGAAGGAAAAATATGTTTTCACTTGGTGGCATAATGCCTCCTTTGTTCAAATATATTTAGGGACAATGCGTTTAGTTATGTCATTTTTTTTAACATCAAGTTTTGACTCTCAAATGAGACTAAGTAATCTAAGACAAAGACAAACCAACTAACTAATCATCTTAAATTCTAAACTAACAATTTATGGAAAAGTGGGGTTAACTAAACTAATTATTTTTTAAACATTATAGATGGATCAAATACATATTACTTTCACATCAACCTAAAAAATAAGTGCATGTCATTTGGGTCTGCATCATATGGCTTGTTGTAAAAAGGTCTTGCCCTTTTTACAACCACTACATACATCACTTGCTCAATGTAGTGTGATGTCCAACATGCTCAAACATCTTAGATGAAACCCTGGGTTAAAGCTTCCCTAAAGAACTTGTGGGAGGTAATGAAGTCCCCCTCATAAGACAAGATGTATGAAAACAAATGACAAGTGAAAGAGATTTAAAATTTGTTTCTAGGTCACTCAAGCCATGTAGGTCCTTGAGGAAAGCCTTCACAACATCTCTTTCATGCCTTTGACTAGGGCACTTTGCAATAAAGATGACACTTTTGATCTCAAAAGTTCCCTAAAGGGGATATATGAGAGAGCATACACACACAATCTTTATTTTTTCCAAACAAAACTAATTTAAGCAATGATCTATTGAATATAAACTTTGAAAATGTGTTCAATTTTAAATCACTAATTTTAAAAGTGTGGTGTTCTTTAACTCCTTGGCTTTAGGATGTAAAAATTTCAAAGACTACACCAAAAAGACTAAATAAAACAATAAACACCTAAGTTCATTTTAAACCCAAAGTTTGAAATGTTCAATACTTAGCATGCTAAATATTCATTTTAGGCACCAAATTTGAGGTGTGCATGATTTTAACCAAGTTATTTTTAAACCCTAAATTGAAATGTATGATTAGTTAAAACACCCAAATTAACTTCTAAACTAGCCTTTCAACCTACAAAAAAAGATTAGGTCTACTTGCTTTGAAGCACCTATAATATTGAAAAAATAACTTTGCAAAAAAGAGCTCTCATATTTTACATAGTCAATCCCACTACTTCATAAAACAATCTTGTGACTCTATAAAATTATGATTTAAATAGACAATATCACTATTCAAGTTATATTGATAAAAACAAAATATCACTACTTGGGCCCACAATCCCACTATTCAAGTTGACAATCCCACTACTTAGGTTGATAATCCTACTATTTGAGTTAACAATCCTACTACTCAGGTTGATAATCCCGCTATTCAGGTTGACAATCCTGCTATTCGGGTTGACAATCCCACTACTCAGGTTGGCAATCCTACTACTCGGGTTTGTAGAGGTTTTGTGAAATATTTATGAAAATTCAAGTTAAAATAATGGCATATTCTATAAATTTAGAGAAAAATACATGGATTTAAAAAAAATAAAAAATGGAGTCTGGATGACTCCAAACCAAGCTTCGAAAGATGGCCTATTCTGCACACTACAATATTTTGACTCACAGTGCAAAAAAGTAACTAAGTCAATCATGAGATTACAATATCATGATTTTAGAGCCATAGGATTGTAATGCCATGATTGTAGAGTTGTGGGATTACAATATCATGTCTATGGAGTTGCAGGATTGTAATATCATGACTATGTGAGTTGTAGGATTGTAGTCCAGAGAACAAATTGGTAATTCCGTAGGGACAAAACCACTACTTCCAAAAAAATGGAATTTTGGCCAAATTTTTACTTTCCTTACTTCCATATCCCAAGATACTACATGACAAGTGTTAGTAGTTTTCTTGTAGGTGCTTTATGACCAAATTTGTGAGGCTAGAGTCCCACCGTGCATGACATTTATGAACATAGGATTGCAATAGGGGAGATTAGTATGGTGTTAGTGAATGAAATCAAATCCAAACAAATAACACACTAATCTAACACCCTAATCCTATCTCAAGGGGGGAGCATATTAAAAAAACCAAATGAGAAACAAAATTAGAATGCAAAGACAAAGAAATCCTTTTCTTTCCTTGGATGATCCAAATAGCTTGTTGAAATGGTTTGCTCGGCTTGTGCTCAATAAGTCTTCATCAAATGAGGCTTGGCTATCTCTTCTTCTCCTTATAACCTTTATGATGGATTTGGATTTGGCTTGGATTAACAATTTGGCATTATAACACTAATTGTAATGGCTTTTGGAATTATTTGTGCATTATAACTTTGCTTAAAATTCATGTTCATGGCTCTTCTATTTATAGATTTTCAAAATGGTTCAGGATCAACCATGACCATCCATCTCAAGATTGAGATGTGTGGCCATGAATAAATCAAATTATGTAATTAAATTTATAAATATACTCAATAAATATTTTGGATAGAGGGGAATTTAAGAGGCATAAAGGGTCTTAATGAGGCATGGGGGGGGGGGGGCTTAATCATGATATTTTATGCATTTATGGCCTATGGATGCCTTCTTAAGAAATAATATCATTTGATGATTCATATATTCAATATTATTTACCAAAAATAAATATTCAAAAAGTTCCATAGAATTCTTAATTAGGTTCATGATTTGAATTAATTAGCTTTAAGCATGATTTGTCACTTTGGTGAACAAATTAATCAAATTAGTCAAAATGTCTCTTTATTGGCTTTAAATTTGATTGTATTTAAATTAAGATGTAATGTTAGATGTGTTATTTTAGTTATCCCATTTAGGATGTTGCCAACATAAAATAAAAAAGACACGTATCTTATGCAAGAAATTTGGTAGAAAAGAGCAATCTAAAGCACCCAGGTGCGAAAAATGTCATTTTGACTTGAAATAATATGATGAAAATTATTTGTATCATAAATTTTATTGACCCATTTAATGACACCCTAGCCAAAATCGACACTTGAATATATCAATTTCAACTCATTTAATGCATTTTAGTGTTTTTAGGCCAAATTATGCTTTTTGTTAAGAATTGGTCAAAAGCCCAATTAAAGGTCATCGGTGACCATTTTTAGGTGTCTACACATTGAACATACAACACTAAAATAAAATGAGGCAAATCATGGTCTAAGATTTAACCCACTTAATGTACATTTTACACTCTCCTAAAGTGACTCTTCTAGTGAATCAGAAGATAATTCTTTGAACAACAAGATGGGTTCTATAAATAGTTGTTTTGAATATATTACCCTTACTAACATCTTCCATGAAAATTTCATCCTTACAATTGACCTTGCATATCCATATCTCATACAATGGGACCAAATATCCACATCTCAACTTGATCATTTTTAGAATGATGAAGTTATATCTGATTTCTTCAGAACAAGAGATCAAATTCCAATAGGTGACCACAAGAAAGGATTTATAATACAATTATAAAATTTAACATACTCTAGGAAAAAAAAATTACATCACTCTATCAGTTCTACTTCCACATCCAAACAAGAAGAATTTGAGGAAGATTTCCATCTTCCTACACCACCCTTAGATTATAAAGATGAATCAACTCTAGTTGTTGAGGAAACTGTTATTGTAAACATTAGCACCAAAGAAAATCCTAAAATTGTAAAACTTGCTATATCACTCACTCAAGAAGAAAAGAACATATTTAATTTCCTTCTTCATGAGTTATTTGACATATTTGCATGGTCTTATGTGGATATGACAAGACTAGATCTAGAATTAGTAGTTCACCACCTTGTGGTGCATCCAAATGCAAAACTACTAAAACAAAAACTCCATAAGAAGCAGCCTAAGATTACACTACTAGTAAAGGAAGAACAAAAGAAGTAGTTGGTGGTTAGTTTCATACGTCCTATTGACTACTCAGACTGAATATCAAACATTATACCAGTGCCAAATAAATCATAAAGGATTAGAGTATGAAAGGAATTATTATGATATAAATAAATGATTCTCGAAGGATGATTTTCCATTGCCTAACATAGACATGATTATTGATTCAACTGTAGGCCATGAGATGTTATATTTAATAGATGGGTTTTCAAGCTATAATTATATAAAAATTGCTATCGAAGATCAACAAAAAATGACATTTATAACACCATAGGGGACATTATATTATCAGGTAATACCTTTTGGTTTTAGAAATGTTGGGGCTACATATCAGCTAGCAATGACCATTATTTTTCATGACATGCTTAATGATATTCTAGATAAGTCTAAATCTAATAAATATCACCCTCAGGTGCTTCACCATAATTTTGAGCACATGTGAGAGTATAAAATGAGGTTGAATCCAAAGAAATGCATATATGGTGTAACATCAAAAAAGTTGTTAGGATTTATTATTTCAAAATGTGGCAATAACATTGATACTTCAAAGGTTTCAACTATCATAGATATGCCTCCACCTAAAAATCTTAAACAAATTAGAAGTCTACAAGGGAAAATTCAAGAAATCAAAATATTCATATCTCAACTTACAGACATCTATCACCCATTCACCTTTTTTCTAAAAAAGGATACTCCTTTTACATGGAACAAAAATTATGAAAAATTATTTAACCTCAAACAATATCTTTCAAACCCCCTAGTGTTAATGCCACCTGTTGTGGGTAAATATATTTTTTTGTACATATTATCTAATCAATTTAAACTTGGGGAATTATTATCATAACATGATGATAATAGTAAAGAATGAGTAGTCTACTACTTGAGTAGAACATTGATATCCTATGAGCTAAATTATTCTCAAATAGAAAAGGCTTATCTTGTAGTTGCTTTTGCTTCTCTAAAACTATGGTATTACATGCAATATTATTACTAAGATTGACCCTCTTAAATATCTTCTATCCATAACCACTTTAATAGGAAGGATGGCTAAGTGGGTTATGCTTATTAGTGAGCTTGATTTAGAGTATGTTAACTAAAAACCAATCAAAGGACAAGTTCTAGCAGATGTATTACTAGAAGCACTGATCAATGGAAAATCACCTCTCATTGTCAAATTCTTGGATGATGCAATCATGTCTATAGATGAATCTCTAGTTTGGTAACTTTTCTTTGATGGTCCCTTTACAAACCATGGATCAGGGGTAGGTATCTTGTTAGTAACACCTACTAGGGATTGTATTCCTAAATCATTCTGAATTGAATTCCCTTGTGAAAATAACATATAATAATATGAAGGTCTCATAATAGGCCTCAATATATCAATCCAATGGGGAATCTAACATATCCTTGTTTTTGACAATTCTAATCCTATTATCAATCAAGTTACTAATGAATTCCAGACACATGATGATAAACTAATCCCTTACAAGAGGATGGTGGATAGATTGAAATCATATTTTGAGTACATATAATTAAAATAAGTACCCTAAATAAAAAATTGGGTAGCAGATGCTATGACAATAATTGAATCCCTACTAGATTTGAGCATAAAAGATAACACATTTTTAGTTAAGTAATAAGGATATTAACTTATGATACACCCAATTCAAAAATGGTTTGTGAGGTGGTTGGTCCCACTTATCTATGGTACTTTGATATCTATGCATACCTTCATACTCATATCATCCTAGTTAACTTATCGTCTAACCAACACAAATCCTTTATTCAATTCACATATCGCTATACCATCCTTGGTAACACCCTATATCATCAAGGCTAAGATGGAAACCTTCTATGCTATTTAAATTTTAAAGAGTCCACTTCAATAATTAGAGAAGTTCATGAGGGAATTTTTGGATCACATTCAAGTGTTATAGACCTTGAAAAAAAACTTCTCTGATTAGGTTATTATTGTCCTACAATGGAATCTGATTCATGCACTTATGTCAAAAAGCATATACCCTATTAGAAACATGAATATCTTATCCATATTGCCTCACAAGCTTTGCAACTTGTCATAACACCTTGGCTATTTTCCACATGAGGGTTAGACCTCATTGGAAAAATAAATCCTATCTCTTTTGATGGACATAAGCATATTATAACAACAATCGAGTATTTTACCAAATGGGTTGAGGTAATCCCACTTACTTATGTCATTGGAAAGCAAATTTCTAAGTTTTTTCCCAAGCACATTATTTTCCACTTTGGTATTCCTTCCACTCTTATTTCTGACAATGGTAAATCCTTAAAAAACAAATATGTTAAGACTCTTTTCCAAACTTATCATATCAAACATAGACGGTCCTCTCCTTACTACTCAGAGGTAATGACAAAGTTGAGGCAACAAAAAAAAATAATTTTCCCATCCTTAAGAGAGTTATCAATGAATTTGGTCATGACTAGCATACTCAGTTGTATCCTTCCCTTTGGGCATAGCTCACTAGTATCTACACACCCATGGGAACAACCCCTTATTCCCTTGTTTATGAAAGTTAGTCTATTATTCCTATAGAGTTTGAGATTCCATCTCATTAAAAAAAATCATAGATGAATAATCATACCAAACTTCATGCCTAAGTGAAATTGACCTCTTAGATGAGAAATGACTCAATGCTTTAAACCATCTACAAGTTTACCATAATCACCTTTATCATAGCTATAATAAGTAGATTAAAGTAAGTAAATTTGCAATCAAAGATCTTTTTCTCAAGGAAAATTAGTAAAAAACTAATTCTGAAAGAGAGAAGAATGGAAAATTTGAATCAAACTGGTTAGGTCCATATGTTTTTATTGCCAAATATGGATTAGGAACTGACAAACTAGCTTGATGAACCTATGAACATCATGCACCTTAAAATATTCTATTCCTAAACTTGTTCTATATATTATTATTAGTATATCAATAGTTAATAAAATAAAATAAAATTAAAAATAAATAAAAAGTCAAAAATAAAAATGTGTACATAGATCATCCAGATGTGAAAACTAGTTTACTAGTACTTTGGATAAGTACCACAGTGAAAACCAGGCTTCTAGTACCATGTGTAAACCATTTTATATACTTACACTCATTACTTGGGAATCAACTTGTAGTAATCCATTATATATTCCCACATTTATCATTTTGTCAGTTGTTAGTCATTTATCCTATCACATTCTCAGTTCAGGGTTGTTATTCCTATATGTGAACCTATACGCTTACTCATGATAAAATAAGAATGTCTTATTCCTTATTATAAAAAAGACAAAATACAAAAATTAAAATAAAAAACAATACAAAAACATTCCAAAAAAAAACCAATCAATCTCAACACATCTACCATTCTAAACTATCTTCCCATAGTTCATTCATTCTTGGGTGGGTCACTCATACATATTTTTCATCAAACATTCAAAACACTTTGTCAATCATCCATTTTCTCATCACTTTACATATTAGGAGATCTACATCTAGACTGATATCTACACATCAACTTTGTTTAAGGTGGATTATGTAGGCAACACTTAGAGACATAGAGTCTCTAGGGTTAGCTCAACCACTATCTTCCCCATAATCCATTTCCCCAACTATAGATTATCTTATCCTTACACTTCTCCCTTGATTGTTTGGTACCTATCCTTGTTCTTGGATACAATTGTCTACAAATTTTCCCTTGATTGGATTGATTTTTTTACAACTTTTTACATCCTTTATTTGTTTTTATTATTGTATTGTTTATTTTCTATCTTCACTTTATTATTTTTTATTCATTTATTTATCCTTAGCCATTAAGTTGGTTTCACTTCATTTTATCTCTAACCATTCCAATGGTTATTTCATTTACTTTATCATTTGTGATCATTTTTCTTTTATTTGAGTTACTCTTTGTTTGTTTATTTATGTATCATTATTGCTCATTATTATTGTATTACCATTTAAATTAGTCAAAAAAACAATAAATCAAATTAGTATGTTAATATAGAAAATAAATAATATTACCATTTATCCCATTATTCATATGTATGTTAATTTTATAGTTGAATAAGTCAAATTAGTCAATTATTCACACTTTAAATCTTTATTTTAAATATAAAATTCAGATTTACACCTCATCCAATGTCTCCCACCTTTTTCTCCCTCATCCCAACCAAACCCATAACTTTTTTAATCTCATATGAGTCATCCCTAGAGTTGTGAAAAATGTTGACTTATTCCTCCTGACTTAGCTAACCAATAACATGCTTCTCTCAACCATTTGAAATGGTATTCACTCTCATGGGTGAGGACTCATTAACCACCGTTTATTATTTGGATCATTTAATAAATCCAAATAATCTTCCACCATTGGATCTTCCTCCAAAAGTCTATAAATAAACTTGAAAACCTTCATCCTGAAGAATCCTAGATTTGGAATCCTGACTTATACTAATGAAGTTATATTCATAAGTGAATCAAAGCATATAAAAACTCATTTTGAACCATAATGTTTCCCATTCTCTTTTTCATTATAAGAGTGATAACCACATTTTCAAAGAGAAAATCAAGTTTACATCGCAATGGAGAAAGCTTGCACATTTGAAACATAAGCTTGTGTTTATTGTTTTCTTTGTTTGTTTCTCTATTTTAGGTTAAATTTAGCTTAGATTAAGATTAGTTGATTTCTTAGCACTTCTAAATTTAGTTCACATAATAGTATTATTAGATTAATGAGATATTAACATAATAAGTAATGGATAAATTAATATAATGTGGGATATGTAAAAGGTTAGCATGGTATAGGAAATATGATAGAGGGGCAGGGGGAAGGGGAGGTGAGGGTAGAACTAGATTATTAATTAGGAAATATTAGTGAATTATTATAATAAATTAGATGGGATAAATGGTGAATTTATATGAATGACTATGGCAAGTAAATTAACATACATATGGTTATCCATATAATTAAATTTATTTTTCTTACATATATGTTTAAATAGATGTAGCATAATAAAATTAGGTTTAATTAATATATCATTTTTTTTCAATTTAAAAGTGCACTTTTATTAATATAACAATATATAATACAATGATATTTATATAAAAAATATAGATGAAAAAGTCACACCCTAAAAGTAAAGCAATGTCGAGATAAATAAGCCTAAAAAAAGTATAAAATTATAAAAAGGTCAACCCAAGGCCACATGAACCAAAGTTAAACAAATTAAAGTGCACATTAATAAAAAAAGGTAAACAAAAGTACAAATAAGGAGCTCATTAAGCAACAAAAATGAATATGGTGGTAAGGGACATTGTAGGATGTAAAGGATCTTATGAGTTTCATCCCCATCTTCCTTGAGTAGGGGGATCCTCATCAATCGATAAGGGATCCCAACCATCATTATATTTCTTGTTTTAAAATTAAGCATGTCTAACAAGTGAACTGACAAGAGATAACTGAGAAAATTTGTCCTACAGAGGGGGGGAATGTTCCCCTCCACCACCATTCATGTTGGATAAATTAGTCTTATCATTATAAGAGAAGTGATGATGGAAGAAGGGAGAGGGGATATTCCTATTATGAGACCATATACTATGAGATCATTGATATCAAACCCCATGCCCATGCCACCCAAGGGGGAGAGTGGTGGTGTGGGAGATAAGAGGCTCACGATTGACAACACATGGAACATTCCCTCAATGGTCTAAGAGAAATTACATATAATTCAGATCCAACTAAACTTTATCTATTTGACTCTAGATTTGGAGGGTAACATTAGAAATTGCAACAACTTTGTTAGTTATAGAAAAGCTAATTTCCATATCTTCATGATTAAAACATGATTTATTTATAGTTTTCCAAATTTGAAAAATAATGTTAGCATGTAAAATTTATCAAAATATATTGTATCTTACATGAAGTAAGGTGGATTCCCCCAAGAGAGTCATTTTATAAGTGATTAATTCAGACCGAAAGGGCTTGAAGAGGGTGTGAATCCATCTCCAAGTAGATTGAGCATGAGGATAAAACTAAGAAATGTGTTTAAGGTTTTTTGGGTGGTGGCGAGTAAGGCAGATAGGGTCTGAGAACTCCATGTGCTTAAGTTGGTCACTAATAAGCAAAATGTGGTAGAGAATACACCAAATAAAATGGGATTTCTTAGGCTCAATAAGAGTTACCCAGATATTAGCAAACCTTCTAGACCATACCGAAGGAAGAGATATAAAATTCTATTGATGCTTAAGGGTTTTATTTTCAATGTGGTAAGGACCCAATAGATTATACCCTAGATGGGGATGATAATGACTAAAAGGCATGGCTATAGGCTAGTGATAATATTTCCACCAGGATGTAAGGGAAGTAACAACAATTTTATGTAAGTACTCCTCTTGTATGGAACTTTGCAAATCAACAATATCCTCTGCATCTTCACTATTAAGATTAAACTTAGATTTCATAATATTCCATAAGAGTAGTCCTAGTTTATCTTGTATAATAAATCTCCAATCATTTTGATACCCTTTTTGAATATTCTCAAACCTTTGATCCAATGGACCATGGTAAAGGGAACTTTGTGATAATTGAGCATAAGAGACCACAAAAAGGAATAATAGTTTAGAAAAAGACCATTTAAAAACTCTTTCCCCACCCAAATGAGGTGAGGTTTAAGCCTCTTCCAAGCCTTTCAGATACTTTGCATAACAAAAGTGTCACTGATCTTAACAAGAACATGGGTAATGAGAAGGCTATGTAAACCAATCCTTTGCCAAGCCTTTTTTCCAAGAGGGAGTCCTTAAGAATTGAAATGTATTAACAAAAGTTTCTAGGATTCATCACTTTCCAAGCCTTCGATGATCCATTTAACATTTAGAGTAAGACATTGGATTTTAATATCAATAAGAACAAGCTCATCAGCTTATTTAGGTCGACAAAAATGGCCCAAGAGACTATGAAAACCATGATGGCCTTTAGAGTGGGCTCATATATAGTCCCTTAAGAGTTTCTCCAACTTAGCATAGAAGGCATTAGAAGGAGCCCAATAGGAAGAGTAATAAACATGAGTGGTAGCTAGGACCTTAGAACAAATATGAAACTTCCCTACTAAAATCAAGGGTTTGGTAGTCTAGAAGGATATTATTTTCAACCCTTTGAACCACATAAGACCACAAATCAATAGGTAAGGCTTTAAATTCAAAGGTAATGCTAAGGAATTTAAATTGAGCTCCTGATAAAATTGACTTCCATTGATATACCTCCAACCAGGGAAGTTTGGGAAAAAGGGA
The DNA here is from genome assembly GCA_037957365.1 of Torreya grandis. NCBI lineage: Eukaryota > Viridiplantae > Streptophyta > Pinopsida > Cupressales > Taxaceae > Torreya > Torreya grandis. Next base: position 2,190,183 of record JARHVA010000988.1, on the reverse strand, counting down.
CTAGCAATAACATTGAGTCTTCTATCATTGGATGAAAGACCCAGAAACAAGGAAAAATGTGTTTAGGCATTCCATAACATTTTTAACATAATCTTCTTCCTCTTAAAGGGTGAAAAAGGAGTCATCTACAAAGTGCCCATTAATAAGTTTATGATCTAAATTAGGGAGGGAATTACCCTTTATCAAACCCTTGGAAGCATAATTAAATAATAGATAACTAAATCCATTAGCATCTAACACATAAAGATAATGAGATAGAGGGAAACCCAACTTGATATATCGATGAATCTCAAATCACAAGGATTGAGTACCATTGATATCCAATTGATTATTTTTGGGAAATTAGATGTTTAATTCCTAAATAGTAAATGAGTTTGAGTAGATAAAATTAGTAAATAATGTACAATAATTAAGCTAATTATTTGTGAAATTTAACTATAGTTAGGGATTTTCTAAAAATAGTAGTGAGAGAGAGAAAATTAAACTTATCTAATTCTATGTTGTTCTGACTAAGATAGGGTTTGGAAATCTGTGTGCAAGCTTGGGAGACTATCAAAAATAGGAATTTGGAGTTCATTTCTTGATGGATAGGAGTGATAAAAGTGGGACACTATGGGTTCATATAGTGTAGTCCTATCTTAACACCATTATCTTGGTGATCTAAGCTTTCTAGGTTTTGTGTGCCAAGTATATGTGACCCTGCTTGTGAAATATCAAAGCCTAAAAGTCCACAGAGCTCACTATGTACCAAATTTAGTCTTCAATACCCTAGGTCCTTGATGAGTGTCATTTAAATCTTCATTTAATCAATATTTTAGATTGATGTCTATCAAACCAGGGTCAGTGTCTAGAGCTATCTACAATAAGGTTTATGGTGGTAGATATATAAGTTGGTCTTGGAGGGATTTTAAAGATTCTAATCTAACTTTTACCAATGAAATAATTCTTCTAAACTAATTACTTCACACACTTACTGAAAGAAGAGATTACTAACTAATTCAATCCTTTATTTGAAATTAAAAAACACTTTCACACTTGCTTGAAATTGTAAATTCTAAATCACACTTGCTAAAATTGTAAATGTAAATCTAATTCACACTTGCTAAAAAATGTAGATTTAATACACTTGCTAGAAAAATGAAATACTAATGAAATGTAAACCTAAAATTTACTATTTTATGAACAACTAAGATATGCAATGATTTAAGATACTTTTATTATCTAATAATGGAAAATTGATTTAACATAAATATAAATACCATACAAAAAATTCCTAGTTTCAAGGAGAGTGGGACCTTACTCTTCTTAGATTCAGGAATGAAGTTTACTCAGTACTAAAAACTAGAATAATTTTACATTAAATCATGAAAACTAGAAAGTTTATAATATTCTTAGAGTTCAAAATATATTTATCTTCATTATTTTACTCTAGATGAAAACATACATATTTATACTCATTCCCTAGACTAAATACAACATACTAAAAAATAAAATTATTGATCAATTTGTTTTTCCCCAAAGATAGGAGACTTCGATTGATTATAATCCTAGAGAATCCAACTATTATCACAAAATAGTTATACTATCCCTATAATAGTTTTAAGATCCAAATATATATAAAATATATCAATATTAAATCCTTCAAATAAGAGGCAAATATTTCATTAATGTGATTCCAGATGGAATGATTATCCTTCACTACTGATCCTCCTACCAAATCTCCAACATCTTAGGCTTTGGACCTGTAGAGTTCATAGGAATGGACCTGTAGAGTCCATAGATATGGATATACATAGTCTATATGTATCAACTAAGTAGGTCTATAGCTTAGGAAAACTAGATTCAAAATTGGAGCTTCTTTATCATGCTACATTTTCCATCTTTTTTTGTACATTCTTCAAAACCAAAACACTAAAACATGCTATTTGTTAGGCATAAATGATAAGGTAATAATTCAATCTTTAGTTTGACAAAAATGAGATAAAGTATTTATCTTCCATGTTACATTCAACTAAAAGTTTATGATTTACATAAGATTATATGCTTGGAGAGATGAAATAAAGGAAATACTATGTAAATAATGAGCCATATTTTGAGCTCATCATCTCCCCCAAGCTTTACCTTTTACAAGTCCCTTTTGAAAAACTTCATCTGCCTCCATAAGCTCTATTTTTATCTTCTAAACTTTGGTTGAGATCATAATAATCAAATTCATCTTTTATATGATAATCGACATTACTGGTGAATCTTCTATGGGTTAGAGTTAGATCTTTGTAGACATCAAATTGTTCATCAGACTGTGGTGCCTAGTTTTGCCATCCTAGAATTGGTATCACTAAAAAATAGGGCATGTATCCCATTCCAATCCATATCTTATCTCCATTGGAATTTAGTACTTCCACAATTTCCTCAAGAACTTCTTCAGCGCTTCTTTTGCTCCATCTTACATTGTTAGGAGATATAACTTCACATCTCTTAAGAGAGACTAGTAATAAATCCCATCTCTTAATACTTGCTGCAACAACTGAATCAAAAATCTATCTTATGAAAAGATCAAATGAGATGGGAAAATTATATAAGGCTTCCAAATAATGATTTTTTACATCATCATTCCATAAAACATTCTTGAAATTCCATTTTATTAGACTGGGAATGGACAAGCTTGGTCTTATACATAAACCTGTTGTTTTAGCATGTGTTGAATAATATTCAAATTTCCTTTACCATAATAACTGAATTTTAAAATTAGAATGGAGTGCTTGTAATTGAATTTCTCCCACATGAAGATTAATTAAGAATTTGTTATGATCATGGTCTCTAATTATTAAGTCATGCAAATAGAATTCACAAAGGAGATCTTGATTGTCAGGGTCAGCACTATAAAAGATTTATAAAAATGTATAAGGATATAGAATATTATATGGAAGTTGACAAGAGATTATAAGGAGCTACCAACTATAGAACTGATCAAAGAGAAATAAGCTATATGCAGGAGAAGGACTTCTGCAAGTAAAAAGAGATTTAGCTAATTTGCAAGCATTTTTCAAATCTTCTTCTAGAGTTTGGGTTCTAGACTCTAATATTTGTTTCTCATTTTGAAATTTCTCATTAATAACTAAATCCTTATTCTTCTATTTGATTTTCTGATATTCTTCCTATGCTTGATGCAACTTATCTAATGAAGGAACAAATGGATGGCTTGTTTGAATCCCTTGATTCACAAATGTTTTAGAGGTGGAAGTGGATTGACTGACCTTTTGAGGAGAAGCAGTAGGAAAGGTCTTAGGAAAGTTCAATGATTATTGCAATATTATCTTCTCTTTCTTAAGACTCTCTACAGATATCCATTATTCAATCTCTTCTTCTTCCTTTTATTCTATGATTTTTTTTCAATTTATTAACTTCTAAATCATGATCCAAAGATATTACTTCTAATTTTTTCACTAACATGGAATTAAGTTGATCCTTACTATGGAGTTTTTTGACTAGATTATCAATGTCTGCTACCTATTGTTGGATCAGTGATTGAGCCTTTGAAAGTTCTAGTGTTAGCTGCATCATAGGGTCCTTTAGACTAGATGGTTATCCTTTTTTAAATGTGCATGGATATTTTCCTTTATCTACTAGAACTTCAATTTGAACATTTTGTTCCTCTGTAATATTATCCTTTTCAACTTCAATTTCTATTATGGTGATTGGAGGGCTTCCTAAGTCATCAAGTGGCTAAATAACAGGACTGACAACATGTTTTTCCATAGGAGTTATTTTACAAGTTCATTGTTCTTCAATGTTTTGCTAATCTAAAGGTTGGGATAGCTATCTAAGACTATCCAAAATATATAATGCCTCTTGTTCATATTTATTCAAGATCAATTTTATTCTTCTTCTTCTTTTGATTCTTTGAGCTACACTTGATGGTTTATTTGCTACAACCGTTAAATCTTTGGCCTTCTCCTACCCTATTGGAGTGGAATCCCTTATTTTAAATTTATTTGTTTTTGGCAAAGGAACTAATTGTTCAATAGGTGCTTGAAGTTTTTGTGGGGCCTCTAAAATAATGGAGGTTTGAGCAGCTTGACATCTATAGTCCTTCTTGAAGAAGGAGGAGTTTCTATTGATGTCATAGGCTATTTTTGCGTATGCTTTATTTTCTTAGTGGATAGAGTAGCTGTATTAGATGGTATTTATGATTGAGTTGAACTTGAATTCCCAACTTTTTCTTGTATAGGTAGGGATAGAATTTGTTGAATAACCCTATTTTTCTAGGCTTCCTGAACTTCCTTCCCTTGCTGCAAGAAATGACATTGAATATTAAGGTGAATAAGGCCATGATGCCTAAGAGAAGTATTAGGAGTGGTTTTCATAACTTGAAGGCCACCATATAGGTAATATGGGAGGTTAATTCTACACTAGGGGTTTTGTCTCCCATGTTTCAAATGTATCAAGATATACATAGCTTCTCCACCCAAAAGGCTACATTGCCCTTCATAAGTTATGTATTTGATGACCCAAAATGCTACAGACTACCATGGATCTAGAAGTGAATCTCTAAAGATACCTTTAGCCTTTCCTTTTGAATTAAACAAACATGCAGTTCTAGTTCTTTTATTTCCATTAAATTGAGTAATAATATCATTAAATGGAACTCTCCCTATTACTTTCATTCATGTGTCTGGGATTTCTATGATTTCACTGATAACTTGACTAGAAATTGGAATGAATATACCTTAAATAATGGGAAAATTAGGGTTAAGTTTTTTTACAAATTCTCTTACTAGTGTTTCATGAAAGCCTTAGAATTTTTGAATAAAGAGAAGCTAACAATTTGCCTCGAATGTTTCTACAAAAGCCCTATCACTGAGAAATTTGGTGGGTGTCTTTGGATCTGATTGTGTCTTCTACCCCATTCTTCTTTGGATTAATACTAATCAAATTACTATGAATGATAGTATAACTTAGGAAATTAAAACTAGGTTTTACACTAATTTTTCTTAAAAATTCAAAAAATAAGGTTTCTAATGCACTTCGTAGGGACTAGTAATTTTGACAGGCACATATGGATTTAACTTCCCACATGATGATGGAAATATAATAATTGATTTTTAATAAATTTTGGCTTCATTTGATGTATATAGAGTGGAACTTCCAACTGTTGAGGTGACATAATCAGAAACGTGGCCGTTAGAATGATGGTTTTGCATGATGACATTTAATGGCTCACGTAGAAGGGGAAATTAGTTATACCACTGCCAAAGAATTTATAAATTCAATTAATTAATGATTAAAACACATTTTATTTCAAATCTTTTCATGGATGTTGTCATGATATTTCATCATAATGACAATGATGCATGCAATTATTCACTATGACACATGTGATCTCATTGATCCCCCTTTCCTATTTATCCACTATTTTATTCCTTTATTGAAGGAATTCATAATTATCTAATCATATCTCCCATATTTGTAAGATCAATCTTGTTTGACTTAAAATTTAATTTACTAAACATGAATAAATAAAACTTATCACTCACTTATTTGTACCTTAGAGATGTGATCTAGGAATTTGACTCAAGAGAGGATGGTTATTATGGTGTTAGTTATAAAATCAAAACAAAATGAAAGAAACACCCCAATAGCATAACATATGTAGGCCTAGACACTAGGGAGAGCTTGGTAACAAAAACAAATGACAAACACAACTAAAAAGTAAGGAATAAAACACAAGAATCCATTCACCTTCCTTGGATGCTCCAAATGCCTTTGTAGTAGTGGCTTTCTTGGTTTTGTGCTCATGAAGTCCTTGGCAATGGAAGTTTGGCTACCTCCATCTCTCTTTGGCACCTTTGGCTTGTGGCTTGGCTTAGAATAAATTTGGCACGATAACACTAATTGCTTGAAGATTTTGCAACCATTTGTGCATTATAAATTTTCATAATCATGACTTAAAATTCATGTGGTGAGGCCTCCTATTTATAGATTTTTGGATTGATCAGAATCAATGTGAACCATCCATCTTGAGATTGAGATGTGTGATTGAGGATTAATTCAATTTTTGGAATTAAGTTTGTAATTGTCCTCATCATGAAATTGAAAGAAGGGGAAATTAAGAGGCATGGAGGGAATCATGGAAGGCATGAATCTTGATATTTGTGGCATTTATGGCCTAGGGATGTATTCACAATAAATGAGGTCACCTGATGATACAAATATTCAATATTAATTTCTAAAAATAATTTCTCAATAAGTTTCTATGGAATTATTAATTAGGCCTTGATTTGGGTTAATTAGCTCTTAAGCATGTTTAAGCACTTTGTGCACAAATTACTCAAATTGATTAGAATGCCTTCTTATTGGTCCAAAATTCAATTGGATTAGAATTATAAGGCAATGTCAAATGTGTAGGATCCATTATCCCATTTAGGATGTTTCCAACAACAAATAACAAAGGCATGTGTCTTGTGTAATATATTTGATAAGAAAGAGCAATCCAGAGCACCTAGGTGTAAAATTGGCATTATGACTCAAAATAATTTGATCAAAGTTAGCTGGCCCATAAATTATATTACCCCATTTAGGGATACCCTAGCCAAAATTGGCACTTGCATATGTCAATTTCACATCATTTAGCATGTTTTAGTGTTTTTAGGCCAAATTGTGCATTTTGGGTGGAAATTGGTCAAAAGCCTAGTTGGATGTTATTAGTGGCCAATTTTAGGTGTCTACAGTTTGCCCCTATTTGGGAAGGAATTGTAAGTTAATGAAAGTAACATATTCTCAAATAATGAGAGATGGCCTATATGCCAAAAAGAAGATGATGGTTGAAGAATAAAGCTCCAAATGGTTTTGGGAAGCCTATGATGATGCCCCCTTGAGGGAGTGGTTGTCACATTTATTGATAGATGGTCCCTCAAAAAGAAGCGAGAAGAAAGGTGGAATTAACCCATGGTTGAGATTAATCCAAATGAGAAAATGCTTGCATGCTTTGATGTAAAAAAGATGCTGATTTGCCCAAAGGTGGCTATAATCAGGATTAAAAGTCAAAATAATGATTTGCCCATAAGTGATTATAATCATTAAGAGGACCTATATTGGCTAAAGATGATTATGCCCCAGTTAGGGATGATTACCAAGCATAAATTAAAGATATAACCTAGAATATAGCTTAAAAATGAGTGGGTGCAAAGTGATGGATAGAGGAACAAGTTTGATCATTATAAATTATTTAGTTGTATCTACTAATGAGGAGATGCTCATCCTTGTTAGTAATGATAGAAATAGAATGGTAAAATGAGTTATATTGATCAAGGGTGGGATGGAAGGATTGCCAAGGTGCCAAGGAGAAACTTCTATGACTCCATTGATTATAGACCTTTGTGAAGCTAATTATTGCTATATCATGTGATGGTAGGCTTCATGATAGAAAACCATGAAGACTTGGCCAAAATATGCATAAGGACTGACTCCCAATCTAATAAACACTAAAGAAATGCACCAATGATAAAAACCATGATGATAATGTTGACATATGAATATGGATGGACTCAAGAATAATGTGCTCAAGGACTCACCCAATGAACGCATATAGACTAAGTTAAGGAAACAATGCTATAAATAAACAAATAGGAAAACAAACAAAATAAAAATAAAAACAAACAAATAAATAAACAAACAACTTGAAATAAATAAATAAACAAAACCCTGAAAACAAAAGCAAAAGAAAGCTTTCTAACAATGATAATGCCCTAGTAAGGTGGATTGAGGATAACTGATTAGGCTTAGATAGGATAAATATTTTTGGATTTTTTGAAATGTTATGAATGTTTTTTAAATTTTTTTGAGGTACCTTAACATGTTAGAGAATGACAAGATACTTGATCATATAATGGTGAGAGTATTTGGCTTAGGTTGCTCATAAAATGGTGAGAGCATATGGAAAGGGAGACTAAGGTGACCTCAAAATGAATTAATCATAACCCACATAGTCCTAAAATTACCTCAAGTCATAGTAATTCCATCCACACAAAAGGTGAAGAAAACCAACTAGGTCCCAACAAGTTCTCAAATGCAGCAAATGGCCAGTCAAATGAAACAACAATGGTAAAGTGATGCATTAATGAATGATAAACAAATGTTGCCCCTAGTTTTCCCATAGGTAGTTATAACTAGGATACAATAAAATAAGTCAATGATAATAATTTTCCCATAGGTAGTTATAATTAGTAGCAAGACTGGTGAGACACTGATTTGCCCATAAGTGGTTATAATCAAGCTCACATAAATAAACATGGATATAGGATGAAAGATATCTTGCCAGATCAACTGTCACACTAATTTCATAGACTATCATTATAAACATGGATTGGATTGATTGCTGAAACTTGATCAGAATATTCTCACAAAAGGTGTGGGGAGAACCAAAAGAACCAAGATCAAAATAGGATTGGGTAGGATGACTAAAAATATGCTTTGGTCTAGATATGAATGGAATGATAGGATGGTGTGATCTTGCTAAGGATAAATATGGTTTTTGATATATTGATTAAAATGGTAAGAGGGTTACCCCCAAGTGATGGGTAAATGGCTAAGATATATAATAATGGTAAAAGGATATGTATCAATGATCAATGACATATGGAAAATGAAATGGTATGGTATATGTTTTTGGCCTGGGTATGGTAAAATGGCACATGATTCTATTTTTCTTATTGAGATGGAGATGCACATCCTAATCAACACATGATACAAATAGAATACTTGATCATGTTAATTTCTATCCCACACCTCATCTGAATAACTGTTATGTCAAAAATAGCCTATAAATCTAGTTGTCAAGAATGCTTTTGTGATCTTTGTTAGTTGTTGACTCTGATTCTTTCAAATTTTGAGACAAGGTATCTTTGTAGCCTCTACAAAGGAAAGTGTGGACATGGATGGTAAATAAGGACAAATAATGTATGGTAGGTTTGATTTTGAAATGGAATGGCAGATGATAATGGAATGTGGAATGGTGGGGAAACAAATGAAGATTAGGACTTTTAGTCACACGTAATGTTACTGATGTTGGATTTAACATAATTTTAGTTATGGCAGGGCCAATTTTTTTTTCTCTCAATAGGATCACCATATTTTTTTGTTGTTTGATTTTGAGAGTAGCTACCATCTAATTAGGCTATATATTGGAAGCTATTTTGATTTTATCTTTGATTTTGTCTTCATCAAGTAGTGAAAAACTTTTATGCTCAGCTATTGGTGCCTTAATGAGGTTTTCACCAATAAATTTATCTTAATTTTCTCATAATAACTAAGAGAAGGTTTCACTAATGAACATTAGATTTTGAATTTGATTTCATTCTAGTGCTTCTAATTTTTTTTCACTAGATGATGCTGAGTTGTGACTTTGATTGTCCCCTAATGCCTCCAAAAAGGTTTCACTAGGAGAGTGTTCTTTTACTATATGAATGTGGTCTTAGCCTCCTTACTCTTTTTCAACTGCTATGTCACCATGAATTTAATTTAACAAAGTGTGATTCTATCGATCCTAATCGACACTTTTGAGAGATGGAATGTCAATTATATGGCTATTTTGGTTAATGGTAATGCCTTGTTGAATGATAATGGAATGGGGAGAAGTTGCACAATCCTCATATAAGATACTGGGATAACTTATGTCGAAGCTAAAGTAATCATCCTCAAAAACTATGGAAGGATCATAAATTTATTCAAATTGATCTACAAGGCATGCATAACCAATGTTGTAACAACCATGAACATATTATTCTTCTAAATCTGATTTTAACTTAAGGGACTTTAAATCCAATGTTGAGAATGATGTTGATTTAGATTTTGTTGTTAAATCCAATGTCAGTTCAAGAATAGAACCAAAATCTAAATTTGATTCTTCATTTGATGGGTACTCTGTTACAATTATGTCTTGTTGAATATTTGGTAATTGACAAGTAATAGCCTGTGATGGCATAATGGGCTCCACAAAAACTAGTTTGTCAAAGTGAGACTCCTCTAAGATGAGAAATAGGTCAATAGATAACTCCTCAGAGACTATATTGTCAATAAGAGGCTCTTAAAAAATAGGCACATGGTCAAGGTAATGATTTACCCAAAGGTAGTTATAATCAATAAGAAGTGACTTGATATAGACTGCCTCATCAGTGTGAGACTCTTTGACAATTAGTATAGGATCAACAGGTGATTCATCATAGGCTGACTTATCATAAGTGGTTGGTTCAATAAAAACATTTTATATTGGTTGGTTGTCTTGTCTTTGGTTTTTAATGAGTTGAAAAATACTAGTTTTAAACATAGCTTGGTCTTTGAATGATTAAATCAATTGAGGTTTGGTTGGGATTGGTACTAGATGAGAAATAACTTGTGGTTAGATAATGGTAGGGCCTTTAAGAGCATGATTTCTTACATGAGCTAAAGGAAATTTTTTTGAGATGGTAACAATAGGGTATTATGGGGATTGATTACTCACACGACCTAAAAGACTAGGTCCTAGAATGATGAAGGGGCAATATGGAGCTTGATTGCTCACACAAACCAAAGGATGAGTTTTTGGTATAGAAATGGCGTGACATTGTGGTCTTAGAGTAGAAATGGTATGATGTTGTGGAGATTGATTACTCACATAAGCCAAAGCATCCAAGTCTTCCTCATAAACCATATCATCCTAGTCATGACTTGGCTCATAAACTAGTTCTTGACTGTGTTCCATGTACTGATTATTGAAAAGAGGGTATGGATTCATATCCCAAACAACATTATCTATAGTTGGGTCTTCAAAGTCTTCCTCACAAGCCTCTTCATGCTAATCAAGTATTTGATTTGGATTTTGTGGATTTTGACTATGTTCCCCATATGGTGTATTATAGGGATAATAATAAAACTCTTTAGAAAATCTTTCTCTATAGGGGTTCCTAGTGGGATTTTGTGTAGCCATTATATCATAAGCTAGATTGTACATGAATCCACCATAGGTGTAGCTAGACATATCCACATAAATTATGAAAGCTCTGAAATAAAAAGGCTTAGAGTTATACAAACTCTAAAAAACTATCCAAAGGACAAAAGGTTCAAACTTGGTCTAACTTGGTCGAAAGGATGGAGCTATATCTCCAATGTAGTCTGAAGGTGGAGTTGTATTTTCAAAATGGTTTGTGATAAGACTTGGCATAAAATATTCTAACATCAAATTTCTAATGTTAAATGTCATACACATAAAAGGTCTAACATCTAATGAGCATGTCAAAGGTCTAGGTCAAAGTGTTCCAACAAGGTCTAAACTAGGAAAGGGAAAAGTTGAGTTACTAAGTCTTTTGTCCAAACATGGAGTCAAAATATAGGATTAAACAAATAGGCATATGCTAGGAATTTGGGCCAAGTGAAATGAAAATCTAGACTTGAAATAAAGGTATGATGTGATTTGATATAATCTAACAAATTTTGAAACAACTTTGACATAGACCTGACACATGAATAAAAAATAAACATGATCAGTTGGCATAAGGCATAAGGCAAAAGGATCTTTGAAGAAAGACTATGTTTTCCCAAATAAAGGAAAAAATAATGATAAGGATAGGTATTGAACAAAAAAACCATCAATAGTTTTCAAATTTAGGTAATCAATTAACTGAAGTTATGCAACCCAAAAGAGAATGATCTATGTATCAACCCCATGAATTGAGGTTTAAATAGAAATCAATCAATGTTTGAATCCAAAATTGACAAGGCTAATTGAAAACTCAATGATGAAAACTAAGATTTGACCAAATAAGCTAGACAAGATTGGACAACATGATGACATAAGACAAAGGTCCAAATGGTAGACATGACATGGTTTGAAACAAATACTTTTTGATACAATGGTAAAAAAGAATTGAAACAAATTGAGTATCCTAATGACATAATCATGATCAAATGATGTGATCAATGCTATGTTTCAAAAGACTCAAAGGCACAAATAGTTTGACATGATTTGTGCAACATAACACTACCCTCCTCAACTCAAATGACACACACACACACACAAACAAGTTTAAAAAAAAATTTAAGGCACATGTGTGGTGTAAAATGGCCAATATAACACCTCTTTAGACAAAAGAGTGACATATAGAAAAATTGGTTTTGACATGGCTTTATGAACAAACAAACAAGTTTTAGTCTCAAAAACACCAAGTAAGATAAATGACCAAAATACACTAATTATAATGTTCAAATCCTAACAAGGGTATGAAAAAATGGGGTTGACTAAGACTAGCATGGTTTCGATCATTCTAGGGGAATAAATTATACAATGACTTTCATGCTAAACAATGCAAAATAAAATTAAGAAAATTGGGTAACCACAGTATCGGCTAGTTGTAAAAAGGTCTAGTCCTTTTTACAATGACTACATCCTATTATTTTCCTAGTGTAGTGTGATGTCCAAATGTAGGTACATCCCATGCGCAACTCAAAAGGAATACATGAAGTCAATTTTAGGAGATAAAACCCTGGGTCAAAGCTTCCCTAAAGAACTCATGGGAGGTAATAACATCTCCCTCACAAGCCAAGTTTACATAAAAACAAAGAAAGCATGAAAGTAGAAAGACTTTAAGGTCAATTTCAAGGTCACCCAAAATTTGATGAGTTTTTGGGGAGTGCTTTAGATGAATTTTTTTCTAAGCCTTGGACTAGGCTATTTACAATAGGAACAACACTTTTGATTACAAGGGTTACCTAAAGGGGACAAATGGAAGAGCATACATGCAACATTCCACTTTTTTCTAAACAAAATCTAATTAAACAACTAAGTAAATACAAAAAGCTTTATAAAGATGAGTTCATTTTTAAGCCCAAATGGAAAATGAGGTGGTGTTCATTTGAACCCTTGGTCTTAGTTTCAATCTTTGAAAAACATTCACCATAAACATCTAAATTCTTTTGTTAAACACCAAAACAATGTTCTTAATTGATTTTTAAACATGCAAAAAGTGATTCAAAACATGTTTTTAGAAAATGTCAAACTTGGTCCTATAGAAAAAATGTCAGCATACCTTTTAGCTTTGAATTTATTTTTGGTTTGAAATAATAAACTTTATAAAAAGATCTCTCAGGCCTATGTTTTAACAAAAAACACAGTGATTGATGTTGGTTTATATAACCGACAGTGGTTACATTTTCTAACCAATGTCAGTTATTTAATCGACATAAATTATACCAATATGATTGACATGTATAAAACCAATGTCAATTTTACTAACTGATGTTAGTTAAGATATGCAACTGATGTTGGTCTTACTTACCGACGTTGGTTACTTTGTAAAACTGTGGCAAACAAAAATGACAAAATAAAGTTAGAAAATCAATTTACAAGAGTTTTAAGGGTCTAAATGAATATTTTAAAGTTACAAAATGATCTTCTTTAGGTATGAGATGTGTCTTGTCCCACTGTTTATGCCATAATGTGATCTATGAATTTGACTCAAGAGAGGATGGTTAGTATGGTGTTAATTCCAAAATGAAAACAAAATGAAAGAAACACACTAATAACATAACATCTTTAGGCCTAAACACTAGGGAGAGCTTGGTAACAAAAAAAAAATGACAAACACAACTAAAAAGTAAGGAATAAAACACAAGAATTCCTTTACCTTCCTTGGATGCTCTAAATGCCTTTGTAGTAGTGGCTTGCTCAATTTTGTGCTCATGAAGTCCTTGGCAATGGAAGTTTGGCTACCTCCATCTCTCCTTGGCACCGTTAGCTTGTGGCTTGGCTTGGATTGGAATAAATTTGGCATGGTAACACTAATTTCTTGAATATTTTTGAACCATTTTTGCATTATAACTTTGCATAATCATGACTCAAAATTAATGTGGTGAGGCCTCCTATTTGTAGATTTTTGAATTGATCAGAATGAACCTGAACCATCCATCTTGAGAATGAGATGTGTGGTTGAGGATTAATTCAATTTTTGGAATTAATTTTTTAATTATCCTCATCATGACATTAGAATAAGGGGAAATTAAGAGGCATGGAGGGCATCATGGAAGGTATTGATGAGGCATAGAGGGCATGAATTCTGATATTTGTAGCATTTATGGCCTAGGGATGTCTTCCCAAGAAACGAGGTCACCTAATAATGTAGATATTCAATATTCATTTCCAAAAATAAGTTTTTAACAATTTTCTATGGAATTATTAATTAGGCCTTGATTTGGGTTAATTAACTCTTAATCATGTTCAAGTACTTTGTGCACAAATTACTCAAATTGATCATAATGCCTTTTTATTGGTCCAAAATTTAATTGGATTGGAATTGGAAGGGAATGTCAGATGGATTGGATCTATTATCATATTTAGGATGTTTCCAATAGAAAATAACAAAGGCACGTCTTATGTAAGATATTTGATAAGAGCAATCTAGAGCACCTAGGTGCAAAATTGGCATTTTGACTTGAAATGATCTAATCAAAGTTAGCTAACCCATTAATTGTATTGCCCCATTTAGGGATTCCTTGGACAAAATTGGCACTTGAATATGTCAATTTCACATCATTTATCATATTTTAGTGTTTTTAGGCCAAATTGTGCATTTTGGGTGGAAATTGGTCAAAAGCCTTATTGGAGGTTATTAGTGGCCAGTTTTAGGTGTCTACAAGATCAAGTTCTTTCTCTACCATTTATCTTGCACAAGTAGAGTAGCATGAATTAGTTAACATATTTCAAAGGAATCAATAGTTGAAGTTTATTACTTATGGAAACCAATCAGGATTAGCTGATCATATTTCCCCCTGCCCCCCTGCCCCCACATTCTTTTGCCCCTTGGTTAGCCATTGCTAGTTTTCTAACCAAGGCCCTTTATGAAATGCATGGCTAACCATCAAGTTGGTTTTACAACCATGCATTTTCAATAGCATCCCTACATAGGATTTTCACTATTGTTTTTTTTTTAATTTATTTATTTAGCTATCATTATGGTACCAATTCCCTGAAAGAAATAAATTCCTTCAGGAAAGCTACTTGGTGTTTCATATTCTATATAAATTCCTCTTTATTGAGAGGTTTTTGATAAAGTTTCAACCAATGACCATTGACCAGAAGAGTCCTTCTACTATCATCAATGGGCATTAATTTTACTGAACCATTTTCAAAAACTTCTATTTGATAGGGTCCAAGCCACCTTGTCTATAATTTCCTTTGAACTATTGAAATTTAGAGTCAAACAATAGTGCCCAATATCCTTTTTGAAACTTTCCTTATTTGATATGTAAATCATGCTAAATTTCTCTTTTATTATATTCCAATTCATTTGTCTATAATGCTTCCATTCTCATTTCATCAAGTTGATTGTGTTGCATGAGTCTTTATTCTTGCATTGTTTCTAATTTAATTCCCACTTCCAATGCTGTCCTTAATGTTTGTAATTCAAATTAAATAGAAAATATAGGGTTTTTACCATAAAATAGCTCATATGGTGAGAAGTTAATTGTTATTTTCCAAGTAGTATTATAAGCCAAAACTACGTTTGGTACCTTACTGCCTAATCCTTTTAGCTAGTACTAACAATTTTTGTTAAAATAATCTCCAATTCTCTATTTGTAACTTCATCCTATCCATTGGCTTGTGGATGGTATGGAGAAGACTTTCTTGCTGAGTTTGATACACTGTCATGAAGTATTCTATCATTTTTGACATGAACTAAGGTCCTTGATATGAAACTATTTATTTTGGAGTAGCAAACCTTTGCATAATCTTGAAGTATAGGAAATCTGCCACAACTTCTTCTCGAGCATGAGTTAGAACTTCTACTTCTACCCATTTGGTGACATAGTCTATGAAAACTAACATATATTATTTTACTCTGGAAGGAGGATATATAGGTCCAAAAAAATCAATTCTACATTTCTCGAATGGTTCTGGAACTAGTTGAGGATGAAGAGGCATCTCAGTTGAAAGAGTGGGCTACCCAGTTCTCTAACATGCATCATAATGTTTGATATAATTCTTCACTTGTCTATGAAGATTAAGCCAATAATAACCTGCTCCAAGGATTTTATGTATTTTTTTATGGGTTGAGTAATGTCCTCTTCTCAGTTCATCATGATAAGCTCTCATGATATCATATGCTTCATTATTTGTTACACATCTATGAAACACATTATCAGGTCCAAGTTTAAATAATATTCCATTAATCCATTTAAAAGAAGAACTTTATCTAACTAAATGTTTTCTTTATTTGTGTGAAAAATGTGAAGGAAACTTCCCTATATCAAGATACTTGGTAATATCAGCAAACCATGGATAATATATTAAAATAGAAAACAATTATTCATCTAAAAAAATCATCCTCCACTAGTTTTTATTCACTTGAAATATTGACTCTGGATAATAAATCAAAAACCACGTTAAACTTCCCTAGTTTATGTATAATAGTAATATAAAATTCCTATAAGAGTAACAACCATTTGATAATCATACCTCCCACTATTGGTTTGTTGGTAAGATACCTAATGGCTGAATGATCTATGTAGATAAATACTTTGTAGCCTATTATGTAATGTCTAAATTTATTTATTGCATAGACTATAGCAAGGAATTATTTTTCAATTATAGTGTAATTTATTTTAGTAGGAGTCATGTTTTTGCTAATGTAATAAATGGCATACATATGATCATTTTCATCTTTCTATTCCAGGAATTCACCCATTACTATGTTAGAAGCATCTATGCATATGTGAAAAGGTTGTGTCTAATATGGACCTCTCAATACTGGAGCTATACTAAATTTGGCCTTGATTGTTTCAAAGGCCTATTGACAATCATCACTCCATATAAACTCACTATCCTTTATAAGAAGTGCAAACATTAAAACAACTATTTTACTGAAGTTATCTATGAATTGTCTATAATAACCAACATGACGTAAGACACTATTTACTTCTATTTGTGTATGTAGAATAGGCAAGTTGGGAATGATCTCAATTTTCTTTGGGTCTACCTAAATACCTTTTGCTGAAATGTGATGTCCTAGCACTATTCCCTGATCCATCATTAATAAGCATTTTTCATGGATTAATAATAATTGATGTTCCTCACATCTTGCCAAAAATCTTTCCAAATTGGTAAGGGATTCTTGATAGGTTTCCCCATGGATAGTGAAATCATCCATGTATACTTCTACACAATCATTTGTGAGGTCAGAGAATATTGCCAAAATTGCTCTTTGAAAGGTTGCTGGAGCATTACAAAGGCCAAATAGAATTACTCTATAGGCAAAGGTTACCCAAGGGTAGGTGAATGTGGTTTTGTCTTGATCCTCAGTGATAATTATGATTTGGTTATATCCACTAAATCCATCTAGAAAATAAAAATATTTCTTTCCTACTAAGTTATCAAGAACTTGATCAATGAAAGGCAAGGGAAAATAGTCTCTCAAAGTTTCCTTGTTTAGTTCCCTATAATCTACACATACTCTCCACTTCTCATTATTTTTTAGAATAATCACTAAATGTGAAACCCACTAGCTATCTAAGATGGGGTAAATGAATCCCACATCTAATAATTTTTGAATTTCTATTTTCACTATATCTTTTAATACTAGATTTATTCTCCTCTGTGGTTGTCTCACTGGTTTGATATATTCTATGTAAATGTAATGTTTACATATACTGGGGTGAATTCCTTGCATATTAGTATAATCCCAAGCAAAATCTTTAGTATGTCATTCTAGGACTTCAAAAAGTTATACTTCCTCATCATTGGTTAACCAGTTGTTGATATTCAAAGCTCTTCTAAGTAGTATCATAAGAGGTTTTGTGTCTAGGTGATTGGATTCTACCTAATTAAATTCACTTATTAGTGAATTTAGAGGACATAGATGAGGGAATATCATAAAAATTTTTGATATATTTTTGACAAATCCTTCTCCTGGAAGAAGAGCTCTTGCTAATGGGCAATGAAATACATTCAAAAATTATGTTTGTTGTTCTTTTGCCTAGTTCCTATGCTTGATTATATCAGCCTATGATCATATGCTGAAGAGGTAATAGAAGGATTAAAAAAAGATATCTTAGAGGAGACTATAGATTTTATTCTGGTAGAGTCAATAGTTTTTGTAGAGTCCATAGATTCCATTCTGGTAGAATCCATAGTTTCTATAGAGTCCATAGATTTTGCTAAATTCTCATATTCCTCAGACTCTAGAATAATGTCTTTAATCAATTATTCTAGATGTTTTTTAATTATGATCATGGATAATGATGAAATATCATTTGTTTTTTTGTCTATTTTTTCTATCCAAAGATTTTTTATGTTGTTTACTGATGGTTTTGTAGGAGGATACAAAGAAATGCATTTAGATTTTAAACCATTAGAAATGGTCATATCTCCTAACCTAAAATAAATTAGTGCTACAAAAATAGCTAACCATAGTCTTCTTAGGATTAGAGGATAATTCTTTATTTTAGGTTGTAGCACCATAAAATCAACTGAATATTCCCAAGACTCAATAAGTAATACAACATTTTTTATAGTTCCTTTTGGTTTAGTTATAGACTGGTCTACCATTTGGAGAATGGTAGATGTAGGATGAATTTTTTTGAGGGATAGTGTTTGAAGAGTGTCAGTAGTCATGACATTAATTTCTACCCCTAAGTCTACTAGAATGTTAAAAATTTCCTTTCCTCTTATTGTAACTATGATGATTGGACTACTTGGGTCTGCATATTTAGGTATTAATAATTTTCCTGCTAATAAATCAACAACTTTAACATCAACATGTATGGTTCTTGGGTGCTATTTTTTCCTTCTAGGTGTTTTGACACACAAAGTATTGATAATTATATTTAGTTTAGGAATATCCCTAATATCTTGTAATAGTGGTACTTTAATGATAATTTTTTGCAATTCACGGATCAAGTCTAATTCATGTTTGATTTCAATCTCTTTCAATCTTTCAAAAAATGGGATATTGGTGTATTGATATTTTCCTTGGATTTTTCAGGACCTTCATTATTTTTAGCTTCCTTATTATTTGGTTCAAGAAATTGTGTTTTGTCTTTTTCATCAGGTATCTCCAAAATGAGAATCAGACTCTCTCTTATAGTTTTATCTGATCTTAGTTATATATCAAAACAATCTATAGCCCCTAAATTTATAGTTTCTCCTTGGTAATTGATGTAAATGGGTGCTTGTGGTTTAATCTTTGGATTTTCTATTGGTTATGCAGGCATTGAGGGCTAATTAACTTGTTCTAGCTATTGAATGACATGGGGTGGCATTATGGTTTGCTTCTGGGGTTGCCTTCTTGGTTGATTATATTGTTGATGAGGGGTCCATTATGGATTCTATTATGGATGAGGTTGTTGCTGTGGTACCCATGGTTGTTATTGAGGTACCCATGGCTATTGTGGAAAAATCCATGGTTGAGGGGATACCCAATCTTATCCAAGCCATGACATCTAGGCTGGTGGCATTTGATTTTGACCCCACATTGGTGGAGTTATTTGAACATTCCATGGGGATATCCATGGACTAGATAAGTTTCTTACACCAAACTGTCCTTGAATCTAATTTTGTGGAAGAAAATTATGCCTTTGGACATAATTTACTTCTTCAATAGATTGAACATTTATTTTTATCTGATGTTTCAAAGTAGGCAAAAGAGTACAATGGTTTGTGTCATGGTCTGTTCCCTCATAAATTATATATGAAGAAATGTTTGTTTTATCTAAAGGATAATCCCTAAGAGCATGTTTCAATCTACACTTAAGATAGTAAATGGCTAATGGTTCTATTAAATTAGCTTTAGCTTGAAGACCATCTAATGTACTATTTAGTGTGACCAAAATATTAGTTTTTAGATTAGATAATTCTTCCATTAACTTGCCTAAGTTATTAGATTTTCCCAACCTTCCTTTTCTCATTCTTGGTTTTGTTTGAGAATAGTTAGTACAAATTTCTAAAATTTGATGAAAGGATAGTTTGTTTATATCTTCCCCACCCAATAAGTTCAATGCATCTCTAATGTATTCATCTAATACTTTGAGGAAAACAAGTTTTAGGACTTCCTCAGTAAGTGGATAAAATCTTTGTCTATATGTGAATGGAAATCTTTCTAAATAATGCTCTAAGGATTCATCTTCATTTTGTTTAATTTTAAAGAATTATTCCTTTCTTTCTCTCAACTTACAATAATCATGATATTTGTTCAAAAATTTAGTTTTCATATCTTCCCATGTATGGATGGCATTGCCTGGCAGACCCGTGAACCATCTCATGGCTGCATCCTTGAGTGTTGATGGAAACAATTTCAATTTTTAATTATCTGATGTGTAGTCATAAGTTTGATAGAGAAATTTAAATTCAAACAAAAACTAATCAAGATATTTAGTGGATCTTCCCAAAAAGTTGGGAAAATTTTTAGGATAATTTTTTTTTATGATGGTTTGATCATTATGATTTGTAACAATTGGAAAGGAAAAAGTCCTTCTTAGTTGTACAACCCATCATTCTTGTTGGTCACCCATATATTATTCTTCTAATTTGTCTTCAATACTAGGATTATTTATCCAGTGAATATTGGTATGGCTTCTTGAGGGTTGTTCAAATTCTTCAAAACTCTTTTCTGTTATGGCCTGTTCAAATGCTTCTTCTAAATATTTTACAACCTCAAGATATTCTCTCCCTATGAGTGGATAATCTAGATGTACTCTTCCTATAGGACTTACTTTTGGTAAGGTTCTAGTCCCAAATAGGATTTTAGGAGAGTCCTAAAGATGTGATTCAACAACTTGTTCTAAACTCTCAGCTAAAGATGGTGATAGACTTTATTCCCTAAATTTTGGGGTAGGACTTTCAACTAGAGATGTTGAAGGACTTTCTACTGTTGGTTTTGGAGGAAATTTTGAAATAAATCATCTTTTTGAATCTCTTGGTTGAAACATAAATTGATTACTCTTTTATGATTTTAATGTTTATATATATATATATAGATCAATAAGTTTTACCTTACTAACACCTTAAGTCCTTGACAATAATGCCAAAAATGATGAGTGTCGTTTAACTCTTTATTTAATAAATCTTTCAGATTGATGTCTATCAAACTAGGGTCAATGTCTAAAGCTATCTGTAGTAAGGTTTATGGTGGTAGATCTACAAGTTGATCTTGGGGGTATTTTGATGATTCTAATCTAACTTTTACCAATGAAAGAATTCTTCTAAACTAATTACTTCACACATTTACTGAAAGAAGAGAATACTAACTAATTCAATCCTTTGCTTGAAATTAAATCACACTTTCACACTTGCTTGAAATTATAAATTCTAATTCACACTTGTTGAAACTATAAATGTAAATCTAATTCACATTTGATGAAAAATGTAGATTTAATACACTTGTTGGAAAAATGAAATACTATTGAAATGTAAACCTATAATTTACTATTTTATGAATGACTAAGATATGAAATGATTGAAGATACTTTGATTATCTTATAATGGAAAGTTTATTTAACATAAATATAAATATCATACACAAATTCTTGGTTCCAATGAGAGTGGGCCTTTGCACTTCTTAGAGTCAAGAATAAAGTTTAATTAGTACTAAAAACTGGAATAATTCTACATTAACTCATGAAAGTTGAAAAGTTTACAATATTCTTGGAGTTCAAAATATATCTATCTTCATTATTTTACTCTAGATGAAAACACAAATATTTATACTCATTCCCTAGACTAAATACATTATACTAAAAAATATAATTATTAATCAATTTGTTTCTCCCCAAAGATAGGAGATTTAGATTGATTATAATCCTAGAGAATCCAACTATTATCATAAAATAGTTATACTATCCCTATAATAGTTTTAAGATCCAAATATATACAAAATATATCAATAATTAATCCTTCAATATATGAGGCAAATATTTCATTGATGTGATTCTAACTGGAATGATTATCCTTCACTACTGATCCTCTTACCAATATCTAGCATCTTAGTCTTCAAATCTGTAGAGTTCATAGGAATGGACCTATAGAGTTCATAGATATGGATCTGTAGAGTCCATAGGTATCAATTGAGTAGGTCTATATCTTAGGAAAATTGGAATCAAAATTGGACCTTCTTTATCATGCTACATTTTCCATCTTTTCTATACATTCTTTAAAACCAAAACACTAAAACATGCTATTTGTTAGGCATAAATGACAAGGTAGTAATTTAATCTTTAGTTTGACATAAATGAGATAAAGTATTTATTTAACATGATATAGTCAACTAAAATTTTATGATTTGCATAAGATTATATCCTTAGAGAGATGAAATAAAGGAAATACGATGTATATAATGAGCCATATTTTTAGCTCATCAATCTTCTTTGTGCTTGAACTTGAATGTAAAATTTAGAGAAAGGAGAGGAGGGGTTAATGTGTAAAGGATACACTAGACTCACTTCACACCCTATGTGTGGGCATGCTACCTACATACCAATACTTTGAAGAGGGATCAAGCTATATGTAGTTCTCCCATAAAAGTGCTTGGTGCAATAGTGTCATGAAAATGAAAGCAAATGAAAAAACAAATATACTTTAAAAGACTAAGAACTGGTGTAATGGTATGAATAAGCTTGAAATACTATTGGATGGTTATATGTAGAGAATAGAGAAAAGAGCTTTAGTAGTCTTACTTGTATTCTTGCTTCTTTCTTGTAAATGAGTGCTAACCCTTCTAAATGGACTTTGAATGACCTTTTATAGTGTATTTAATGATAATAGGTTAAATCAATTCATGTTAAGCTAACATGAATTAGGATAAAGATTCAAAATACTATGATTGTTAGAAGCTAAATACACTTAGATAATAGCTCTATAAATAGGACACCCTAGGTCCTATTTATAACACACTATTATCCATAGCTGACGAGACTTGGGGGATAGATTAAGCATAGAAAGAGAAATCTAGGTCTATAAGGGTTCAATATAAAAAGCTATAGATGATTAGGAATTAGTGAAAACAAACTTATGAGGGTTATGAGAGCAAGCAAGATGGACCTATGGATTAGGTGTCATTAGCCACACTCAAGTTACCAAATTTTGCATTTTCTATGACTACATTTGCTCCCCCCCTTTAATCTAGTGATGTAATAAAGTGAAATACTAAGATAAAGGAAAAATAGAAAGTGTACCTAAACTTACCTATAAAGGTGAAGGATCATGAAGCTATTTGATACTTGATGTGTGTAGATAGAACATGATGTGAAGTGTGAATCTACAATGAAAAACATAGAGTAAATCAATCCTTACTAGATACTCTATATCTAAAATAAAAACATACAAAAGCTAGGTAAGAGAGAGAGGAAGAGAAAGGAATGAATACACCTCACTAGATAAGTGAACCGATATAAAACTTGTTGTGATATTGGATTATGCTGGGTGTGTGTGCTTTACCAAAAGTAATGTCACAAATAGAGTTGAGTGCTTAATTATTTAAAAGTGGCTCAAGAATGCAAAGATAGGCCCTTTGGTACATTTTCACCTACTAAGTGAAGCTAATGAATCATGCATGTGTCAATCGATGTTTGGACTCTATGTCCAATCCCTTTGAATAGGTGGCTCAAGAATATAAAGGATACCTAGTATTTTGGCTCCATCATTGCCCCATGAATTGAAACTATGAAGTAATACCGGTATGGAATAGATCTCATATGCGATGGATCTTGAATCCCATGAATGTACTATGATCTAACAATGTTGGCATGGATATCTAAATGTATGCAAGAAAATAATCCACTCTTGGAAATTTTGAAAGATGGAGATTAGGCTTGTATGAAAGCCACTCCGAAACTAATGTAATATGCTTATGTGGAAGCCAACTCAAGAACTTAGATTCTATGAAAGCTAAACTTGAAAAAAGATGCCAGTCATTGTAGATGGAGTAAGGTATGTAACTACTAAAAAATTCTTGGAAAATAAATTGAATTAAAAAAAAAGGGGGAGGATCAATATGCTATGCACATTACCCCCAATCATTGGTGTCTAGAACATGGATTTTGATCTAGAAGTTATATCAACTACCTAATCTAAAATTGGAAATGAGAGCCATCAAGTCATACATGATAACCCCTATATCTGGATTCTCTGAGCAAAAAATCTACTAAACATGCTAAATCTAGACTATACAGAGGTGATAAACTTATGACTAAACTCACTTTTCTATCTATTTTTGAAAAAACTAATTTTTTCTACTGTCTAGATAGGAGTGATAAAAATAGGACATGCTATTGTCTGGTGCTATAGTCCAACTTTGGTGTTATTATCTAGGGCCAAATTTGGTAACTATTCTAGATTATCTACTATTTGCGTCTATTATGAGTGTTCTAAAAACTATTTTTTCAACCATTAGGAGCTCTGATCTTTGTGATAAAACCCCTAATTATTTCCCTCTCTTTTGAGGGTAGGAATGGAGAGGTTGTAATGATTGCCCTTAGAAAAAATATCCCTACAAGTGTGTTATGCTGGATAGATATATGATATAAAAATGATAATTGATAAGATATCATGAGATATAACAAGGTTTGTATTAAGAGATTGTTAGATCAATAAGGGTATGCCTAGATAGATATAATAATATAATAACATGTGCAATGTACTAAACTAGAATCAAAAGTGTTAGTTGTTAGTTTTTGGCAATGAGGGATGGAGCATGATGTTGATCATGGAATCTAATAAAGCAAGATAAATGCATGATATGGACCTTGACATTACAAACATTGAGAAACAAACAAGCAAACAAGCACACAAGTCAAATAGCAAGAATCATACATGGGTGGCCAAGGAGCTAAGAAAACAAGGGACATGGGCACATGTCACTCAAATTAGAAAGGAAACATATAAAGCATGTTCAAATTCCACATACACACACAATAGAAATAAACAAGATTGGCCAAGGGCCACAGACACAAGGAAGAGTACAAACAAAGGATATTGGTAAATGTCTTAAGGAACACACATGAATAGAAGAAAAGGACATTAGAAAATGTCTTAAAACACATACAAGGCATGGAACAAGAACCGAGAAAATGCAAATACATCAAGATATACTAAATAATAAAATAAAACATGTATATACAAGAAGTGAAATCACATCTAAATAATCAAAGCAAGAAGTGAAAGTATGCAAGCCATGCTAGTATAAGACAAGGTATATGCTAGGAAATACACAAGTGAAAGATACTAGTGAGTGTTGATATGGTAATATTTGTAAGCATAATAAGTAATGTATGTCAACATGATAACTAGAGTGTGTAGTGTAGGAATGACATAACCTAGATGGTATAGTCATGTAGAAGATGCCCCCATTAGGTATGTATATCAATCTGTGTCTCAAATGTAGAAGTAGGATGCCCCCTCAATGGGTATAGTGAAGTAATCAAGGATATGGATGTCACTACACACACTCAAAGAAGATCAAGTGAAGAATGGTAATGTAGATAAATAAAAAAACAATAGTATAGAAAAACAAATGTAAGTCTAGAATAGTAGTAACAATGTAAAGCATGGATGCTGCATACAATCAAAAGGTTTTTGTGTTTTGGAATTATTTCAATGTTTTTGCATTATTTTTGTATTTTTGATATTATTTTTATATTTTTTAAATAATATATGTACAAGAAATACTGAGAAGAAATGATACTAATCGATGAGTCTCAGATGAGACTCCCTGTCATGGTATCATATAGCAAATGAATGCATTGTTAGCCAAATTTGTTACCCTTATTTTTGAAATTTCCTTTAACTAAGTTCAAAATCTCTTGTCTATTTTCAATCCAATTGTGATGGACTCATGAAGAAACCAGTTATTTTCTCTTCTTCAAAAGTTTTGTTTTAGCCTTGTTTGAATGTTTTTCACCCCTTTGGCCTAAGCATTATCTCATTTGGAAGGTTTATTTTATTTTGGATTTTTTGTCCAAGCCTAGGAATTCTTTCAAACTTTTTGTCTCAGACAAAAAGTCTGAAAGAATTCTCTTTGCATTTTCCTAAAGGAATCCTTTGTCTTAAACTTTTTGTCTCAAACAAAAAGTCTGAAGGTATTTGGCTTGTATTTTACCAAAATATTACCATTAAATTTTTTTTCGAAGGGTTCTTTCTCTCTCCAAAATGCCCTTAATTTTTTTTTCAAAGGGTCACTTTTCTCTCCAAGTGCCCTTTAATTTTTTTTTCAAAGGGTCACTTTTTTTATCCAAGTGCCCTTCAAAATTTTTCTGATGGGTCACTTTTCTCTCCAAGTGCCCTTCAAATTTTTTTTGAAGGGTCACTTTTCTCTCCAAGTGCCTTTTAGAATTTTTCTAAAGGGTCACTTTCCAAAACCCAAAGTTGTCAAGCTTGAAGAACCGAAAGTCATCAATCTTGAAGAACCCAAAGTAGAAGAGCATGGAAAACCCAAAAAGGTCTTGACAGTGAAAATTAGGTTTTCAAGACTATTTAACTTATAAATCTTGATCCAATGGTTGATCCATGATAGGTAGATTGACAGTGTAAATCAATGATCTAGGTCATTCTGAATGGTTAATAGAAAGATCAATCAATGAGCACATAGAATCCCAACAATGCCTCTCTAAGGCAAAAACAAATGAAAGTGACTCTTTTCCACACCATTGTGCATCATGATAAGCCAAGGAGAAGTGGCTGGGTACTAAAATGGATTTATAATAGGTGGATCCATTGATAGCAACCATTTTAATATAATCTCCAAAAATCTTGATTAGGTTGAGCAATCATTGAAAAAACATCTTCAAGAGGGCAAGCTAATGGCATTCAAGAGGGTGACATGGATCAATTAGAATTCCCTAATGAGCATAATTAGAAAAGTTAGTTATAGATGAAGATGGAGACTTACAATAGAATTTGTGAATTTAGGAATTTGACTCAAGAGAGGATGGTTAGTATGGTGTTAGTTCTAAAATGAAAACAAAATGAAAGAAACACACTAACATTATAACATCTATAGGCCTAAACACTAGGGAGAGCTTAGTTAACAAAAACAAATGACAAACACAACTAAAAATTAAGGAATAAAACACAAAAAATCCTTCACCTTCCTTGGATGCTCCAAATACCTTTGTAGTAGTGGCTTGCTTGGTTTTGTGCTCATGAAGTCCTTGGTAATGGAAGCTTGGCTACCTCTATCTCTCCTTGGCACCTTTGGCTTGTGGCTTGGCTTGGCTTGGAATAAATTTGGCATGGTAATACTAATTGAAATATTTTATTGAAGATAATTGTTCATTATAACTTTGCACCAAAAAATAGCTTAGAAATGATGTTCATGGCCTCTCTATTTATAGATTTTTGAGAATGTCTAAAATCAACTTGAACCATCTATCTCAAGATTGAGATGTGTGGTTGAGGATTAATTCAAAGTTTTAAATTAATTTTATAATCATCCTCATCATGACATTAGAAGAAGGGGAAATTAAAAAGCATGGAGGGCATCATGGAAGGCATTGATGAGGCATGAAGGGCATGAATCTTGATATTTGTGGCATTTATGGCCTAGGGATGTCTTCCTAAGAAATGAGGTCACTTGATGGTGAAGATATTCAATATTCATTTCCAAAAAAAATTATTCAACAAGTTCCATGGATTTATTGATTAGGCTCTAATTTGGTTCAATTATCTCTTAAGCATGCTTAAGCACTTTGTGCACAAATTACTGAAATTGATCAAAATGCCCTATTATTGGTCTAAAATTTGACTAGATTAGAATTGGAATTCAATGTTAGATGCATTGGAATTGTATTCCCATTCAGGATGCTACCAACAACAAATAATAAAGGCACATGTTTTGTGTAAAATATTTGATAAGAAAGAGCAATCCAAAGCACCTAGGTGCAAAATTGGCATTTTGACTCAAAATGATCTGATCAAAGTTAGTTGGACCATAAATTGCATTGCCCCATTTAGGGATACCCTAGCCAAATTGGCACTTGAATATGTTAGTTTCACATTATTTATCATGTTTTAGTGTTTTTAGGCCAAATTGTGCATTTTGGTGGAAATTGGTCAAAAGCCTGATTAGAGGTTATTGGTGGCTAGATTTAGGTGTCTATAATTTGTCCCTATTTGGGAAGGCATTGAAAGATATAATTATAGTAATGTCTTTTAAAAGAATGAAAATGTCATATATACCTACAATTGCAATGATGATAAACTAACTGTATGATGCCCCCTCAACGGAATGATTCACACAAGTAAGTCGGTAAATAGTCCTTCAAAAAGAAAGAAGTGAAATGAGGGGACCAAAGAAAGGAAATATGATGGGGTGAAAACACAATGATATTGAAAAATTAGTCAAATTCATTGAGAATGCAAGTGGGATGGTGCATAATGGTTTTCCTAAAGGTGATTATAAGAATTGTACCTCGATAGTGGCAATGTGGTATGATAACACAATGATTTTCTCAAAGGCAGTTATAATCATTGAGAAGATGGAGCTGCCCCAATTAGGATAGAAAAAAATATAATAACATGCCCTTGTTTAGGCAAAAAAAGTAAAATGGTGATAACATAATTATTTGCCCAAAGGTGGTTATAATGATTGAGAAATGTAGGTGGGATAGTGTGCAATGATTTGCCCATAGGCAATTATAATCATTAGACCTCGATTATGGAAAACATGATAAAAATGGCCAAAGATGATGATAAATTAACACATAGGGTAATGATGAATTGAAATAGCCTACAAGTAGGAAGATGCTCATCTAAACTAATAAAGGTTGAAATTATTTCATGGTTAATTCCTCTTTTTGGGATATGATTGGGATGGAATCATGATGTCAATGCCAAAGAGATGCCACCATTGATGAATAGACTTATTGAAGTTGAAGTTTATTGTATCACTTGTTAGTAGGCATCATGATATAACATCATGAGGAATTGGCTGAAATATGCATGAGGACTGACTCATGTAATCCAATACTCAAAGAGAAAATAATGCACCAATGATAGAAACCACAATGAAAATGCAAACATATGAATATGAATGGATTCAAGTGTAAGTGTGGGAAAGAAAACACCCAATGAACACACATAAAATTAATCAAGGTAAAAGTGTTGAAATCAAACAAACAAGTAGACAAACAAACAAAATAAGCAGAAACAAACAAACAAACAATGAAATAGAAACCTTGTGAATGTTGCCCCTAGAAAATAGGTGAAAACTTAACAAATGAACAAAATGGGGGAATAGAATAAAAGGAAGGGGATGGCCAAGATATCTCAATATGCACTAGGCAAGTGGACACTACCTACATAGTTCTATGGATGCAATATCTAATAAAAAAACTTCAGGCCAAATGTAGTTCTCCCAGGGAATAGGAAGAATGTGATAACTGATGAAAACAAATAGAATAGATGTGATAGAAGAAGAGGAATGGTCTATAAAAATGGAAAGTGTATGAGAGAAAAGGGACAAAAAGGATGGGGAAACTAAATGACAAGTGATTTGGTTGTAACTTAGTAAGGGTTCCCAAAATCCTTAAGGCAAAGAAGTAGTTAATTTTTTAATTCTTTTCTAATGATTTTTCAAATGTTTTTGGAATTTTTTGAAGTATCTTAACTTGATTAAGAATGATGAGACAATTGAATGGTTTAAGCTCATAAAATAGTGAGAGTGTGGCTTAGATTTCTCACAAAATGGTGAGATCATGGCTTATGTTGCTCACAAAATAGTGAGAGCATGGCTTAAGTTGCTCACAAAATAGTGAGAGCATGGCTTAGGGTGACTGAGATAACCTCAACAAGTATTGAGCACTATCTACATAGTCCCAAATTAGGACCTCAAGTCACTATAGTTCTTCCCTTATAGTGGAAGAATTTGACTAGTGTAGCAGTCAATTCAAACAAAATAGGCACAGTTGTTAAAAAGGCATAGTAAAACATAAGAAGTGGTGAGTTGGTACATCAAGGCTTAATGTTGCCCCTAGTTTTCCCATAGGTGGTTATAAATATGACATAATAGTATAGATCAAGGACACTAATTTTCCCAAAGGTTGTTATAATTTGTAGTAAGACTAGTGGTAAGAAAAGAATAACAAACAAAGGATGCAACTATTAAAACTTCTATCACACTATTCCAAAATATGATTTTTGTCTGAAGTACTTGAACCAAATGATGAAGTTTATCAGATACCTTGATGTTGTAAATGCATAATGTGTTAGGGTGTGGAGCTAAAAGCTTCAACTGTTGCAAACATGGAGGAGGTTGCTGAGTTCTAGGGAGACCGACGTCGACATATTTCAGTGTAGAAGGAAACTGACATCGGTAGGTGTGAGCTGAAGACAACCAGCATCGGCAGGAGGTTGGCTAACGTCGATCACCTCCAGGTAGACAGGGACTAACATTGGTCACCTATGTGTTCTAGAACTATTCATTGCATGAATAGTTAGTTAGTTGAATTGAGTGTTTACATGTTAAAGGCTAATTATAGTCTTGAGTTACATGTCTAATTATTGTAATTAAGATAGTCTAATTATTGTATGCATGAGATATATATAATAGACTCATGGGCTATATTTTAAACTAGAGCTAGAGAGTAAGAGAGAAAAATAAGCTCCTTCAGAGAGAGGAGAGCAATGGTGTGTTCCTCCTAGTGCCACAGTACCAAGTGTGGGTGCTGGTTTGGAGAATCAGAAGGGTTCTTCGTGTATGTATGATCTTGGTCAACGGGTGTGCATGGATTCTTTTGGAGATCTACAATGGTGAGTAAGGTCTAGTGATTTACAGGTAGCAGTAGAGAGTAGGAGATCTACTTGGAGTACGGTTGTGTACTTGGTGTACTGGTAGCGTGTTACTGACTGGTTGAGGTGAACATCAATTCTATATTTGAGTTGATTTTTGGGACCAAGAGAGAGGGAAGAAGGTCTTGAGGTGTGGCAAGCCTTTGAGGTGGAAGAAGAAGTGGCATCTTCTTTATTGTATTTTCTTCTGAGTATTTAATACAATTGTGTATTGTCTCTCATATCCTGTGTTGTTTCATATTTCTAGTTACTTATTCATTCTGGTATAATTCCGTGTTTAGTTGCTAATACAAAGGTAATCATATATATGCTCTTATTGGGGAGAGCAAGATCCTGACAGTTGGTATCAAAGCTTTTGGTTGGGTTGACTAACAGGTGGTTCAGATTTGGTTAGTGTTTGTTGATTACAGGTCACTCTTAGGGGTTTCAGATTGAGTGGGAGTATAGCAATGGTAGAAGAAAGTAAGCTACGAATG
The DNA here is from genome assembly GCA_037957365.1 of Torreya grandis. NCBI lineage: Eukaryota > Viridiplantae > Streptophyta > Pinopsida > Cupressales > Taxaceae > Torreya > Torreya grandis. The sequence continues at coordinate 2,158,911 of JARHVA010000988.1, read as the reverse complement.
GAGAAACTGAATAGCATGAATGGTCTGATTGATGGAAAAAAAGAGCAGGTAAAGGAAGATTGTTGGTCAATAGAAGATCAGCATGTAGAAGCAGATGTTACAGGGGTTGTTGCATAGGGTGCTCTGGATAAAGTAGAATCTTAGTTTACAGATTCTTTTGCCTCTTTCCATGCATACGGAAATAGAGCATCTTTTCATGGGTATGTCTTTGGAGGCTTTAGAGAGATTTATTTAGGAGCTGGAGAGCCTTGTCAAATGGTTGGCAAAGGGGAAGTGAAGCTGAAATTGCAAACGAATAACACACAGGTGTTGAATGAGGTTATGTAGGTACCAGTCTTGGAGATAAGTCTAATTTCTTCAGGAAATTTAGGTGATGAGAGATGCACAGTAACTCTCACAGTGGATGCACTTGAATTAGACGGTGATAAGAAACTAGGTATCCTTTATCTATCTACTTATATTACTGATTCACCTTCTATTGTAGAGATGTGGCTTTGTAGGCTTGGTTACATATGTAAGAAGGGAATGCATGTTTTGAAGTAGAAGATAGATGTCTTTGATAAACTTAAGAACTAGAAAGCCTTGGTGTTCATGGAGGAGATGATAGAAAGAGATCAGCTGTGGGGACTAAATTATTCTGAGCAAGGCTATGTTGATATGGACAAGGGTTTGACCCAAAAGGAGCTCGCGGGTAAAAATTCATCACTCATAGGCAAACACAGGTACCGACATTAGTCTGGAGTAACCGATATCGAATAGACAGGCACCGACGTCAGTCATGTGTAGATCAGTAGAGTTGGTGGTGTCAGGTAGCAGGAACTGATGTTGATCATATATTGATCGACATTGGCAACAGGTACACCAGCGTTGATCAGGGGACTAACATTGGCAGACAGGGTCAGTCATAAGAAACTAATGTTAGTTAGGAGCAGATTGGGAGATGGCCGAGATCGATCACTGGAATGGATGGTGGGCAGAAAACAAGCTGTCAACAAGTCTCAAATGCCCATATGGAGGTTAGAAAGGGTAAGTGAACCTCATATTCATTGTTCACCTTCTTTATATTTCTTACTGATGGTTGAGAACCAAGAAGATGTGAAGAGGCAATGCAGGTAGAATCTAGAAACAGTGGGAGCTTGGCATGGATGAGGAGTGTGAGTCCTTGGAGAAGAACCAAACAGGGTTTTGTTGGTAGAGTTGTTAGCTGGAAGAAAGCACTGAGAGATAGATGGATTCCCAAGTTAAAGAAGAGAGTGGATGGATACGTGAGACAGAAGGCCAAGGTATATGGTCTTGAGGTAGCTGCAGAATAGTGGTATAGGTTTTGACAGGTGTATGACAAAGCATGGCTTTGGTCAAGGTCATTTTAACTATTGTGTTTGTCTTACCAGGTGGATGATGAGTCATGACATTGTCCAGTTACTGTATGTGGATGGTATACTAGTTACAGGTTCAGACATATAGGGATTTGCTGAGCTAAAGGTAAGGATAGTTCAGTAGCATGTCATGAGGAATTTGGAGTAGTGAAATTTTTTGGCATAAGAGACATGGAGATTTGGTCTCTAGTGGGAGCTGATGTGAAGATGGTGTTGGCAGGGTTCAATATGCAGAATCAGAAAGCACACCAAGGGCTGGACAGTTTAAGCTTTACTTAGAGTAGTGTTCAAAATCACATGAGGTCTGGTGTAGGGCCTGAATTTTCCCAAGTAGTGGGAGTTGTCAGAGAGTTTGGAGCCAATTCAGGGAAGGTGGATTCTCAGGTATCTAAGAGGGATCAGCAGCAGGGATTCATGTTATGCAGGGTCAAGGACTTCACTACATGGATATGTAGGATTGGATGTGGTAGGTTACTTGGATGACAGGAAAGGCATCACAAGGTGTGTGGTGGGTGGTCATCAAGGTTGGAGCTTGAAGAGGGATACAAGCCAAGAAACAAATTAGATGGTGTATAGGTACAGGTACAGTTGCAGCTATTTATCTCCAAGTGGGAGATTGTTAGGGTGTGGAGCTAAAAGCTTCAACTATTGCAAACATGGAGGAGGTTACTGAGTTCTAGGGAGACCAGCATTGGTAGATTTTAGTGTAGAAGGAAACTGACATTGGCAGGTGTGAGCTGAAGACAACCAACATCGGCAGGAGGTCGGTCGATGTCAGTCACCTCCAAGCAGACAGGGACCGACGTCGGTCACCTATGTGTTCCAAAACTATTCATTGCATGAACAGTTAGTTAGTTGAACTGAGTGTTTGCATGTTAAAGGCTAATTATAGTCTTGAGTTGCATGTCTAATTATTGTAATTAAGATAGTCTAATTATTGTATGCATGAGATCTATATAATAGACTCATAGGCTGTATTATAAACTAGTGCTAGAGAGTAAGAGAGCAAAATAAGCTCCTTCAGAGAGAGGAGAGCAATGGTGTGTTCCTCCTAGTGCCACAGTACCAAGTGTGGGTGCTAGTTTGGAGAATCAGAAGGGTTCTTCGTGTATGTATGATCTTGGTCAACAAGTGTGCATGGCTTCTTTTGGAGATCTATAATGGTGAGTAAGGTCTAGTGATCTACAGGTAGCAGTAGAGAGTAGGAAATCTACTTGGAGTATGGTTGTGTACTTGGTGTATTGGTAGCGTGTTACTGACTGGTTGAGGTGAACATCAATTCTATATTTGAGTTGATTGTTGGGACTGAGAGAGAGAGGGAAGAAGGTCTTGAGGTGTGGAAAGCCTTTGAGGTGGAAGAAGAAGTGGCATCTTCTTTATTGTATTTTCTTCTGAGTATTTAATACAATTGTGTATTGTCTCTCATATCTTATGTTGTTTCATATTTCTAGTTACTTATTCATTCTGGTATAATTCTGTGTTTAGTTGCTAATACAAAGGTAATCATATATATGCTCTTATTGGGCAGAGCAAGATCCTGACATAATGAATGGAAAATAACAAAGGTAAAACAAGCTAAGCTTTAGAACACACTTGATCAATAAGTAAGAATGGTAAAATGGATATGTCTAATAGAACAATTAAGAATGATATTTGCACAAAGAAGAATAGTAATAAAATGGCATAACTAAAATGGTACTTATAGGAAATATACCTTAATGCTCAAGAATAGTACCACTTGAGATGAATAATATTCATTAGCTTTGATAGTTCATCTCTATCTGGTGTGGCAAGCCTATATGCTCCTGATCCATAATTTACAATAATGATGAAAGGCCCTATTCAGTTTAGTTTGATTTTCCCTTTATGTTTTTTCTCAATCATGGTATTATTTTGGTTTTATTTAGGAATAAGATCACCAAGTTAAAATTTTATATACTTAACACATCGATTATAGTGGCCTTTAAGTTGGTTCTAATATGCTTGAATATTGTTGAGCATGGTTATGTATTTCTCATCAAGTAGGTCTAGCTCTTACAGGGGAGCTACTCGATAGTCATGCTCATCTAGGAAATGCTTGAAAGATATACATAGTGAAGGAAATTCAACCTAAATGGGAAGGATGGCATCATTACCATAAATAAGTGAGTATGGAGTGGATCTTATGGGGGTTTGATGATTGGTATAGTATGCCCAAAGGGTAGAGAATATCTGCAAGTGTCAATCATGACCAACATTATTAATAATATTTTTGAGGATATTGACAATGGTTTTTTTGGATGCCTTGACTTGACCATTACCTTGAGGGTAATATACTATAGAAAAATGTTATGTGATGTTATATTCAGTACACAACTGGTCTACATCCTTGTTCTTGAATGATCATCCATTATCAGATATAATGTCAAAGGAGATACCATAGCAGCAAATGAGATGGTTCAAAATGAATTTGGAAATCTAATTTCTAATCATGTAAGTGAAGGGTATAGCTTCAACCCACTTAGTGAAATATTCGATGGTAGTAAGGATATGTTTATGGCCATTAGATGAAGTGGGGTTGATCTTCCAAATGAGGTCAAGTTCCCATGTAAAAAATGGCCATGGTGTCAACATTGATTTCAAAGTTTTTGCTGGGGCATGAATCAGATTAGCATGCCATTGACATTTGTCACACTTTTTTACATATGCAACAGCATCTGCATCCATTATGGGATAATAATAACTAGTACACATGAATTTTTTTGATAAGACTACCTCGATAGACTGAGATCCACATACTCCTTCATGAACTTCTCTTAATGTTAGTGTAGACTTTATCGAAGTTAAACAATGAAGTAGAGTTCCATAAAAACTATGACAACAAAGGGGGGATCTAAGTAGAGTATAATGAGTGGAATGATGAATGAAGGATTTGGTTTGTTTTTGAAATAGATTAGGTGGTAGAACTTGGTCATGAAGGTATTTTCAAAGGTCTGAGTACCAAATATAATTAGGACCAACAATATCACAAATCATTACAATGGTTGAAGGTTTATGAGATAGTGCTGACAAATTCTTGATGAGGAACTGATACTCTCTAGCTTTATTTATTTGTCAAATTAGAGAGCCAATAGTAGCCATAGCATCTATAGTTCTATACCAGCCCTTGGTATATGCTCAAATTGAATATACGAAATTTGTCACTTAAGAGTGTCAACCATAGCTTTATATGGAACTAGCTTGCCATCTTTGGTCTCAAAATGATTTGTGGCCTAATTGATGATCAACTGAGAATCACCATATACCTAGAGATGAAATATATTCCAATGCATTTCTTGTCAAATTCTTGTAACAAGTGATTCATACTTGGTCATGTTGTTTGTACAAGGAAAGCTAATTCTAAATGATTTAGGGATTAGATCCCCTTGTGGTGTAATAAACAATATGCCTACCCTTGATCCATGCAATGTAAATAAAAAAGAAAAATATAGCTTCCAGGGTTACTCCCCAAGGGGTGTGTCAATGACTGTCATCAGGGATTCATCAAGAAATTGAAATGTGAGTGGCTATGTGTCTATGAGAGGTGCTTCAACAAGTTCATCAACAAGAACTTATCCTTTGATTGCCTTTTGATTGAAATACTCTATGTCAAACTCACCGAGAAGCATGATCCATTGAGCCATTCTACCTTACAAAGCTATTTTAGATAGTAGATACTTTAGCATATATACTTTTGAAATAACCATGGTCTTATTATTCAACATGTAATGGCATAGTTTCTAAGCTATAAAGACCATGGCTAGACAATATTTTTCAATAAGTGCATAGTTATGTTCATATGCAACCAATTTATCGCTTAGGTAGTATATAACATGATATTTTCCATTGTCATCATGTTGAGCCAAGAGTGGCCCCAAAGCATGGCTAGTAGCTGATAGGTATAATAAGAATGGCTTTCCTAGTATAGGAGGTAATAGAACAAACATATTAACAAGATAGTCTTTGAGTTGTTAAAAAGATGTTTGACAGTGATCATCCCAATGGAATGCAACTCCATTATTTAAAAGGTGTGTAAATGGATGGCACTTATTTACTAACTAAGAGATGAAGCATTAGATGGAATGGATCTTACCCTATAAACTACAAAGTTGCTTTAAATTGGTTGGTGGTGGCATCTCAGTTATAGCATGGACTTTAGCCAGATCAACTTCAATACCTCTATGAGACATCATGAAGCTAAATAATTTTCTTAAAGTTACATCAAACACACATTTGTTTGGATTGAGTCTAACTTTTTACTCTTGTAATCTTTCAAATATCTTATGTAGCACTACTACATGGTTGACCCTAGTTTTGTATTTTCCTAATATGTTATCGACATAGTCTTCAATAATATCATGCATCATATAATAAAATATGAAAGTCATGGTCCTTTGATATGTAGCACCAACATTCTTAAGGCCAAATGGCATTAATTGATAACAAAATGTTCCCCATGGAGTGGTGAATGCTATTTTATGTTGGTTTTCTAGTGCTATTCTGATTTAGTTGTATCTTGAAAAGCCATCCATTAGTGAAATCATTTCATAAAATATCATGGAGTCAATGATCATGTCGATATTAGGCAAGGGAAAATCATCTTTAGGACAAGATTTTTTGATGTCTCAAAAATTAGTACAAATTTTGATCCCTTCACAGTTTGTGCTAAAAGGTACCACAATAGAGATCCATTCTGAGTAGTCAATAGATCATATACATCTTTTTTCTTAGAGTTTTTCCAAATATTTCTTTACCAATAAAAAAATGCAAGGATACATCTCATATAACTTTTGTTTTATGATCTTGGCATCAAGATTAACCACAAGGTGCTACAAAACCAAGGTGGGGTCTAAACCTGACATATCAGAATACGCCCATGCAAAAATATCTACAAATTCTCTCAATAGAGATATAAATATGTCACATTCCTCTTCAATGAGGGATGCTCTTACTTTTATCCATTTCAATTTTGATGGAGTCTTGATATTCACCGCTATTGTATCTTCAACTAGAAGGGTCGAACCGTCTTCTAGGATATTAGGCAATGACTTGAACTATTGAATTATGTCAGGGTCCTCCATTATGACTTGATCTTTAAATTCTCCTAGGCATGATGAATCTAAGTCCCCTAATGGGATATTTATCCATGTGATAAAAATAGTCATAAATTATTGAAAATTTTGATCAAATACTTATTTTTGCTCAAATTTGAACTTAGATCCACAAACAAGTTCATCATTGGTGGTCTCTTGGTCTAAATTTGAAGAGGAATGAACACCCCCATATAAAGGTGCTTGAAACAATTTTTCACCATTAGACTAGCCTTTATCTTTACTTTTTCCTTGGTCAAAAATCACCTCAAAGAGGTTTTCACTTTGGGACCTCAATGTTTTAATTATTTGTTTTTAGCTAAGGGCATTCGTTCACTCTCCAAAATAGGTTACAAGATTTAATGTGATTGAGAATCTTGACTTTTGATCTCCCAATGGAGCATTGTCTCTAAGGCCCAAGAAGTCATAGAATGCCTCATCATTATAGAACTCATCAATTGGTAGACTAGATTCTTGTTGGTCCCAATCTATCAGTTGGAGACAATATAATGGAAATGGGTTGTGATGAATGGTCATGGTAAGGGTACAAAAGGAATTTTTATCAAATAAATTGGTTTCAAATAGGTTATCAAAGGTGAGGCTATGATCAGACTTTCCTTCACTATCGGTATCATCATCACTAGTCACTGGTGATGGATTTTTAATAAGATATGTGGGGTCACCCCCATGCAGTTTAAATCAAAGTCCATAAGGTCTTTCATACTTATTCATGGAAATTAGCTCAATGGTTTCTTGTTGATTTGGTCCAAGGACTCTTCCTTCATAATTGTGATGCTTCATGATCTTATTGGGAATAGGATATTTTGCATTTTTATAGCAATCATCTTAGTTGTCATTGTATAACCATGATTCATCCCCTTCAAGAGGGTTAGGTTCTAGGCTAGATGCTGGTACAAAAGTGATAGGTCCCTTATCTTTGTGTTTTTGTTGCCAATGCATATGTGGGGTGACTTTAGGTCACCCAAAGGTTTTCAAATTCTAAGGAAGATTAGCAATATGAAATGTATCATGGGTCACATACTCTCCCAATCCATTATCTAAAATAGTGAAATGATTATAAGCTTCAGGAGGTGGCATGTGGGAAAGGGAATCCAAGGTATTAGGATCTATGTAATTATCTGGTGAAGGATCAATAAGTATAACCTTTCCTTTATCCTACTTGGAACTTGGATTCATGTCTTACTCATAATTGTAGCTTTGAAATTTAGCCTCAAGATGCTTGTAGTGTTCATATGGGTGTAAATTTCCTAGAATATTCACTTCCATCCTTAAGTGGGAAAACTTGAATCTCATGTAACCAAGGCTTGCATAAAAGCATATTGTATTATAACTTATGATAAAGCACATGGCAAAGTGTATCATGGGTCAAAGGCCTAATGATAACTAGCAAACTAATGGTGCTTTGTGATTCTCTTTCTTGATTATCATAGGCTTTGATAGTTATTATTTGGATGGAGATCTGCCATTATGTACACAAGAAGCTTGATGAGCTTTAGAGCTTTAGAGACACTATGTTGAGGCCAAATCCATTGTATAAAAGGACATGTTTCACTTTATGCCATCCTATATAAACTTCTATGTATAATGGATTATTATGGAGCAGGCTAAGAGAAAACATATTGCTTTGGTTGAATGTGACTTGTTGGGTTGGAGTTAGGTGTCTAATCAAAGCTTTAAATTTATCAGGGGATATGTTACTAGCAATATTAGATTGGGTCAAAAACTCATTCAAGATGTTATTATGGATAATTGACATTTGCAACAAATCTAAAATAGAAATTTGTGCTGGTGTTTTCTACAATTGTTCCATAATATCAAACATATTGTCTTGGTTAGTAGTGAATGGTTTATTCTAAGGATGAATGGTTTGTTGAATGATAGGCAAAGTGGTAGATGGTTGTGGGCCTAGGATATTAATCTTCAACCTTTGAGTTGTGACTGCATAATTGGCATTAAGTATTGGACCATTATTGCTAACCAATGTTGGGAATGGTGTGGGACCAGACAAGACAAGTCTCGATTGTCGATACACTTTCATGTGGTCACATGGCAAGGAAAAGTTATAAATATAAGGTCCAAAAGGGGAAGTCCTAGTTTACTAATTTGCCTACATGTATTCCCAGGTCAAAGAAGTAATATCCATGTAATTCAGCTGAATATTGTTCTTTTTCAATGGTCTAGGCTGATTAGTGCTTGGTCTAGGATTAATGGAGATGGTATTAATGCTACCCCTTATAATATGATCTACAACCCTATTGTCATCATGTGTAACTACATGGTAGGTTTGTTGGCTATTACCATTTTGACCTTGGTTTTGTCTATTATTCTATCATTATTGGTTCTATTGCTAGTTTTGTTGATTCTACTAGTTTGGCCTTTGATGTTGATTTTTCTATTACACTGACTGTTATTGTTGCTGTTGCTATCACTGATGACTGTTATGTTGGGGAAAGGGGTTTTGATAAATTCCAAGAGTTTGATTTGAATTATAATCACCATTATCCAATTTTATCTCCCCATTATCCAGTATATTCTTAATTAAATGCTTGATTTGGACACATATTCATATATTATGCCAGTTGACTTGATGATAGTCACATAATTCATTTTCACAGTACCAATCAGGATAAGGAATGCCTTATAGATAATGCTTTGGTATAGGCCAACTAATCAGATTAGTGTAGAAAGATTTTGAAATATATACTCAATAAGTTCTCCTAGGTTACTAAAGACATGATGTGTAGGCATGGTTCTCCTAGGAGGAGGGGTTTGCAATGGTAAAGGTGGTTATATTTGTTGTGCATGTCTTGGTTGTTATGCTTGCAGCATTGGTTGGAGAGTCTGCTAGGTAGGAGTAAGCTAAAAAGGTAGTATAGATGATGTTTGCACCATTTATACATGATGATATTTGGTTACTCCATTTCCCACAACATTTCTATTATGGTTAAATTGCTTCAGTCTTTCTTGGTTATTAGCCTGTGCTGGTTGTGATGCTAATAGTTGAATATGATGTTGGTTATTTCCTTGATTGGTACCTTGATTGTGATTAGTTTAATTATGTTTGATAACTCCTTTATTGATGAGCACTCACTCAATCAACAAGCCTTTATTGGTGATTTCCTTGAAAGTATGTGCACATTATAGTTCCAAATGATAATCTATCTCACTATGTAAATTTTTGGTAAACATAGTGGCTAATTGTTTATCTGATAAACTATGGTGAAATGGCTTGCAAGGCTTCTCCATCACTATAGTTAACTTGTAAAAATCTCACCACATTTTTTATTTGTTTGTGTTAAGTCCAATAATGAAATCTCATGCTTGAGATTATAGGAAAAGTGTTGTACAAACTTATCAAAAAGATTATCAAAATCTGTTACTAAATTTTTGGGTAACTTTAAAAACTACTCCAAGTCTTGTCTAGCTAAGCTCCTTGGAAAAAACAACAAAAGGTATATGTCACTATATGCCACTGGTTGATATGTGACAAAGAATTTGGTCAAATGAGCTTTAAATTCACCTTTCCCTTTGTATTTTTCAAATTTTGGTGGTTTGTATCCTGAAGGAAATGGTATCTGCAAATACTCCATGTTGAATGGGTAAGAACATACATCATCCAATTTGAAATTTTTAGTTTATTTCCCAACCTAAATGGTAATAATTGCATCCTTCATCTATTATAATTCTTGGGATATGAAACTATAAGGAACATTGGTTTAAGGGAGAATATTTGTTTGGGAGGTCATGAATGGGACACTTTGATTAGGGTATGATAGAGATACCTGTTAGGGTATATTGGTTGGGTTAGGGAATGGACTAGAAAATACACATACGTATATTAAGATGTACTTGGAATTGCATAATTGGTTGTGTGATATTCTATTTTGAGTTGGCGATAAAGGTTTGACTTAGAGGATTTTGTGGTTGGGATGGAGGGATATAACTATATTATGCCTACTTTGGTTGAAAAGGGACATGCTATCGATTGATCAAACCTTGATGTTGAGTGGGAACTTGTAGACCAAGACCCTATCTCTAAATTTGTGGCACATTTTGAACCAATGGCTATCTAGTAGGTACTTGAGAAACATGGGGACCTCTTGGTTGCATGAATCCCTGTGAGGAAGTGAAAGTAAGTTGTAGGTTTGGCATCTATCACTGACCAATATTTACACATTTTTGACTAGTCATTACTTGGTTTTAGATTGGCATATTAGTCTATGACTGAAGATGTATGTTCATCATTACCTCGTAATGTAGAACATTAGTTACCCCTGATTGAGATGGAAATGTATTTGTCTTTTATTGTGTTGATACACTAGTTTATGCTTGTTGTTGTGGAATAATACTCATTTCTTGTTGAGGAGGACTAGGATTCATCACATTCTATCATTGAGGCATAACATTGGCCATTGTTTGATTACCTAATCTCATAGGTTGTATACTTGAGGAAGCAACCAGTTGAGATTAGGTTGTAGAAACTCCCATTCCCTGGTATGATTATCCACTCATGGAATTAACTATAGGCACATGTTGTTGGATAGTTATTTGTGAATTAGTACCACTTTGATCAAGATTAGACATTGTTTGTGCATTTTCCACTATGTTTAGCTCACTATTTTGTGTATAGGTCGAAGACACTTCTTCAATAATGGGCATATGCATCAGGTTATCTATCAAAGAGGTTTACACGAATGGGTCAAAATTTGGATTCTCTTGTCTAGTTAACTCTACCAACACTCCTATTGAAGGATTCAGGTCCATGAGAGGCTTACTTACCATGTTCATTTAATTAAAATCATGTGCTAGATTCAGGTATGTTTTATATGCTATTTGCATTTGGTTAAAGTGATCTTCTATGATGTTTTTGCCTCGATTGGATATATTAAGATTTTGGTACATTGTTTGGACTAGAGCCATAGGATTGCTAGAAGAAGCTTGTTGATCATAAATGATATTGTGGGGCACTCTTACTAGACTTGGTAATTTTTCATGGGGAAAGTCTACTAGAAACTTGGCCCCTACCTTTATGGTTCTAGCTAAAATCTCATCTTTGTTCTCTAACAAATGCCATTCAAACAAAAATGGATCATATGTGGAAGCCATATTAGTAAAATATGACTATTGAAGAATTGGCTCATCCACTATGGGTATTATAGATACGTATTATGTGGTTTATTCTTGGTCTTATTCTGAATAAGGTGGTGTGTTAACTAGATAGTTAGCCAATAGATCTTGGCTTTGTGCCCCTGATTGAGTATTAAAAGAGGGATAAGAATCCATCTCATAAGTAATATTATTTGCATAGGGGTCTTACACAATTTATTCCTATGTAACTACATTAATAATCCATGGATTGTACATGAGTCCACTACAAGTGTAGGAATACATGTTGGGATCCATAGTCAATTCTTTGTGATAAAAGGTTAAAGAGTTCTACAAACTCTAAAAAGGATAATGTCTAAAATAGATGATGTTCCAACTTGGTGTAGATTCATTAAAAGGATTAAAAGGTTTATGCAAATATTTGTGAGGAAACAAGCTAGCATGAATTATCAAACATTTTACTATTCACACAAAGATAAGCAAGTAAATGGACTAAAAATTGAAATGCCAAATTCTAAGGTTGAAGTGTTTTAAATCAGTCTAATCTAATTTTTAAAAAATGTTGCTAGGTATTTTGGCCAAATGTGGCATCGAAATCTAAGCTCAAACAAGCCATGTGCTAGGACTCTTGGCCAAACAATGTCAAAAGATAGAATTTGAAATAGATGAAGGTTTTAATCTATGGATTTGAAACGCTTCTAAAAAACACTAGGCATTAGATTCTTGGACATGAACTTGATCAACTAGGTATAAGGTATGAAACAAAAGGCACTGTTTCCAACTATTTTTTGCTTTTCTACATTCAAAAGAAGTAAGAAACTAAAGATAATGGGTCAAGGGTTTGTACATACCCAGATGAAGTTTACGCACTGTATCTAGATGACTGAAGGGACTCCTCTTTGGCTATGGAGGATGACACCTTTAGAGAAAAAGACTTAAACAAGGAGATTGTTACATGGATATAAGGTGGACTGCCAAGCAAAGCTCGGTCCCAGAAGTATAAAGACTTCCTTGTGGGATGACAGTCCACTAGTTGATAAAAGAATGTTGCTAAAAAGAGAAATAATGAAAGGCTAAATAAAATAAATAAAGATAATGCGTACCTATATTCTACTGTCTGCCTCCCACAGACACCGACACCAGTTAGTTTGCCATCGTCGGTTAGTAAATGTCACCGACACCAGTTAGTCTACCATCATCAATTGGTCAATATGCTAACATCAATTATGTTGATGACGTTGATAGGGGCAATGGTCTTTTGGGCAGGTCTCAGGTTGTGTCTTTAGTCGACAGAGTGGTCTGTGGTAGTCAGAGAGTCTATGCAAGGATGCAGGATAATAGATAAGGTCTTAGGAGGGACAAGGGTAGAGGATAGGCTGTCAAGAATGGGTAAGGGTAGGAGGAAGGCCTCTCAACCTCGCCAAGAAGAAAGTTAGGTTTGGTCTGGTTGGTAGCTGGGTCCAATTGATAATATTACTTAGAAGTAGTAACTAGAGAACTAATTACTAATATATTCTAAATGATGAAATGAAATAAAAGAGGAATACTTAGCTCTTGTTTGCTAGAGAAGGAGTGTAGAAGACCTGTTGCTGATGTGGCTGATGTAGAAGACTTCCTATAATATTTCAATCAGGGGTGGAGTGACTGATGCAGAGTCCCTATAGCCTATGATGCTTGGTGTGCGTCTGAGAGAGAAAGAGAGAGAAAGGTCGAATACCAGGAGCCAAAGAATTAGCCTTCAGGTCTATGATTGATTGATTGATTAGTCTTTTGTTTGTCCTGCAAGTTGGTTTTAAGCAACCGACATCGGTGATCCCATCGGCGTCAGTCAATGGGTAACTGATGTTAGCAGCTAAAAGATGGGTAAAAAGGCTATTTTTAGCCTTTTGCCCATTCCTCTGTCTGTCAGGTTCAGTGGTCATGGTAAAATAGTTGAAGGTGAGTTTAATAGGCATGAGAGGTTAGTGAGAGAGTTGAAATGATTAGTCATAGGGGAATGAATGAGGGTATCCAAGGGTGAGGAATCCAAGGGTGAGGTGTCAAGGGTGATGTGTCATGGGTGAGGTGTCAAGGGAGGTGTTATTAATTTAAACTAAGTTATTATTTTAAATTAATAAGTGTGTGGGTTAGGAATGTGTTAAAAGTGGACCAAGGGGACCAAGGGGGAGTCGACCAAGGAGTAGACACAATTTTGGTGTCTACATTTGCCCTTTTTTGTCTTGTTGGTTGTTGTGGATGAACTGCAAGACAAAAACAGGAGTAAGTTGCCCCAGGTATGGGATGAGGTAGTTCTTTTTTGTCCTGTTGGTTGTTCTAATGAATTACAAGACAAAAATAAGAGTTGATTGCCCCAGGTATGGGATGAGGTATCCCCCCCTCAAACTGGGAGTCAAGGGAAGGGAACCTAAAATCAGGGGCTGATTTGATAGATAGTGGATGGATATGGTGATGTTTGAGTGTGAACACTGCAAAAGTTGAGATTGCGCGCATACCACTTCACGAGATGGTCAGGTCAAATTGTCACATTCAAAGGTCAAGGAGTGCTAAAATCAAAATAATTGGTCCCCAGCATTTAGTCGTAGCTAATTGGGTTATTCAATCCAAGCTGTGGCTCCAATGGTCATCATGTTCCAAGTATCTTGGGCCTAGGAAGTGCTCTTGGAAAACACGAAAAATGTCACAAGTAGTGGGGATCAACTTGATCACAATCCAATACTTGTGAGGGTCATAATATGATGCGCACAATTTTGCTAACTATTCGTGAGGTAGCATACATGCAAAAACAACCAAGGTAAAGTTGTCTCAAAAATGGTCGTGGTCTAAGGAGATAGTCGTGATCTCCAAGGTTGTTGGTCAAGTCGAGTTGAGATAGTTGGTCCATTAGATGGATGGATGAAGGAATGGCTGAGCTAACCTCAGAAGACCTCGTGTCAATTGAGTACTGCCTACATAACCCATGTTTGAAGGGCCTCAGGCCAATGTAGTTCTCCCCAAAAGGGAGGAAGAGGGTCGGTTATGGATTAGTTTTGACTAGGCTAAGTCTTGGTTAAAGGTTGAAATGGTTTGTCCATCAGATAGATGAATAAATGGATATGGCTAAGCTAACCCCAAAAAATGTCATGTCATTTGAGTGTTGCCTACATAGCCCCTGTTTGAAGAGCCTCAGACCAATGTAGTTTAGACTGGTTGATAGGTTGGTTTGGTTAGGTTATAAATGATGAGGGTATGATGATGTTATAGCCTTTTCCATATTATGTGATGGTGTATTCTATAAAATTGGTTATGTGGTCTTTCATCCTTAGCAATTTTCCATATCGGTGATGGATGTATGCTAAAAATGAATTGAGATTATTTATGCTTCAGCAAGTAATGGTTTATGCTTGACATAAATTGTGTGGTTGATAGTTTCCATGTGTATTGGTTTCCATAAAAACTATGTGAAATGGACTATGTCATGTTGGTGGTCTGAAAATGTTTTGGTTTGGTTGGGTATGGTTGAGAAAATGATTTGGTTGGATTTTTTGTGACCAAGATGTAGGAAGGGGAAGGCGCGTTGCTCTTTCATTGACAAGGACCATAATGATAACATAGATAAGGGTTTTGGAAATAAAAGCCATATTCATGCATTGCGTCGTTGACTATTGGTTGTGTTAGAGAAGTATTCAAATCACTTGATGTTAAGTGAGCTCAGAATGCCTTGAGTATCTTGGGGAGATAGGTGTGATATGTGATATGGATGGATGGGGGAACCCTTTTTGGTAGGAACAACTTTGCCCCTTTTATAGGTGACCCTGAGAATGACTATAAGTCAAGTCCATGACCTTTTTTTTTGGGTAGACTGATCAATGGAGGAAGTCTACATGGGGATGTTGTTTTGTTTTGTGGTCATGTTGTGAAGCTGATCGATGCAGGAAGCTTCTGAGATAGTGCTATTTGGAGCAAAATTTAGGCATAGCCATCCTTCGAGGGAGTGGTCTATATTCTACTTTGTATGTTTAAATGTCTTTGAATAGCTGTCCTTCAAGGGAGCAGTCTATCAATTACAACAATTATGCAGCTGTCCTTCGAGGGAGCAGTCTACATTTATAGTTTTATGGCCTTGGAATAAGCATCCCAGTTTTATATGTTTTTTTGTTTTTGACTAGACTTTTGGCCATTGACTTGAATATAGAGGCTTAGAGGGTTTCCCTTTTATTAGGACAAAGCATTCATACTTGACAAAAGGGTTAACTAATGTTTATTTAGGGGAACAGGGTTGAAACGAATGAGGATTAAAATGTTAGGGATTGTTCAAGGGATGAGCTCAAGTTAAATATCAAGTGAATGAGTACTTGATTAACAGTAGAATGGTTGCAGATGCAAGGCATTAAGGGGCTCAAGTTTTAGTCAGCCTTTGAGAGAGGACAGACGAGAAGTCCCTGATCTATGCTTGTAAGTCATGATGCAAGGTCTGAGTCAATTAGGAGCAAACTTGCCCCATTTGCTTCATTCCAAATTGGTCACATGTTGGTCCTTGTTTGGTTGGTTGATGTTTGGTCGATGCTTGGTTGGTTGATGTGTTGTTGGCATTTTTTGGTCGATGTTGGATGTGAAGTTGGTCAGGATGTTGTTGGCATTTGGGATAACGCTGAACATAGTTGTTACAATCTTGGTGAAGAGTGAACTAATAATAGCCCATGCAGAGGATGCGCTTGGCAAGCGAGTTACCACTAAAATGTCCCCCACAAATCCTATCATGGACTTGTTTGATGATGTGGGATGTTTCAGTGGTTGTTAGGCATTGGATAAGGAGGCCGTCGAGACCTCACTTGTAAAGAAGTCCCCCTAGCATGGTGTAGCAAGCAATGTTCTTGATAAAATCTCACCGTCTATTGCTAGAGAGTTTGGGAGGGATGATAGAATATGTCAAGTAGTCCATGAGTCGCTTATACCAAGCATCATTTAGACTAGTGAGGTTAGGAGGAATTTCCCCCAGTGATGATGGTCAAGACATGTCCAAGATAGAAATCTTGGGTTATGTTGGTTGAGAGGTCTTGATGAATAATGGATATGTCAAAGGTGTAGAAGTTTGGTCTTTTCCTTTATTCTTCATAGTTTGGGGCCTGATGGCCACATTGATTGTGTTGATTTCAAATAAAGGTTGAAGAGGTGGTTGAGGGACCATAGTCTTATGTTGGGATCCTAATTTAGGTGAAGAGGTTTGAGAGGTATGAGATGGTGTCGGTAGTTGGTCAAAATGTGGTTAGAAGAAGCCTCAACATGTGGGGTGTCCTTTTCCAGATGTTGATAGATGACAGCCTTAAGGGTGCAACAACACTCAGTGTCATGCCCCAATGTGCGATGATACCAGCATATTTTAGTTTCATCGAACCAAGGTGGTTTTGGTTTGAGAGCTTGGTAAGGCTTGATAGGCGAGAGGATGATGCTAGATGACTGCAACAATCGACATAACATCAAAGCATAAGAAGCCTTTAATGGGTATGCGCTCTTCATTGTAGTAGAGGTTGACAATTTTTGTTTATGAGTTGTTTGGAGGGTTTTCCATGTCACCTTTTTAGTTGGTGATATGGCCACATGTGGAGATGGCACGTTCTTGTTGAGAGGTGTTGGATGTGGGAGCAATCCTACTAAAGTAGATGGATGTGGACCCAAGATGGATGGTAATGGCGAAGGTGGGGGAGGAGTTCTCCAATGGGGTTTAGTAGCCTTCTTTGGTTTAGTGTGAGGACTACTATTGTGAGGGGCAAGGTTCAAATCAACCTTCACCAAATCTTCTTCAGTTGAAGTGGGTGAGGTGGCAAGTTCCTCTCTCAGTGGAGAAGGGGCTGGAGAATATGGCTCTTTAGTCGAAAAGAGCATAGGGATGATCATGGCTTCCTCGTATGGTCAAGGAGTGGGGAACGTATGGTCCCCTATTGATGATAAGGAGGATGAGGATGAGGCAGCCAGTGTTGGTGCCATCAAGGCATCCTCCAATATGGGAGAGGTCAAGGTAGACTCTCCCACATGTAAAAGAGGGGTGGATGGAGGATTAATAAGAGAAGAGGGCTCTTCTACCTATGGTGGACAAATAGGAGAAGATGGCTCTTCTACTTGTAGTGTACAAATAGATTGAATAACCTCTTCAAACTATGGGAGAAGTTGGTTAGCAATGATAGAAAAGACCATGTTGATCGTGCATATATTATGCTCTTAGAGGTCATCGGCCATGGTCTGAATGTTATTTTGACTGGGCAGATGATTAGGGAAATTTTGTCTAAAGATGTCCAAGTTTTGGTTGGGTGGTGCATTTGGGTTATCCAAAACAAGATCCTCCTTGTCTAGCATGTCTTGGACAATGTTTTAAAAGCTTTTTCAGTTGTTTATGTCATGGCCTTTGACATGGTGATAAATGCAGAAGTCATTTTCCTTGTACCATGCAGGGATAGGTTTTAAGGAGTCAAATTGGGGTGGTCAAATTTGAGCGAGATTGAGGACCCCCTACTTGATGAGTTTATCCAAAACAAAAGCATATGATTCTCCAATTAGAGTGTATTGACGCTGTATATACCATTGTTGGAATTGTTTGGTGATGCTTTGTGATGTGGAAGGTTGAGATTGGTTAGTTGTTGAAGATGATGGTCTAAAGACTACAATGTTTTCCACTCCCTTGGGCTTGGAGTGGGAAGAAGTAGGTTTGGATGAAGAAGGGTCATTGGATTTTGTGTTACTACACAATTTGACTCTATCTTCTTCGATCGCATGGAGTTTAAGCTTTCGAGCCATCGTTAAAGCTTCATCAAATGTGCGGAATGTTTGGACCCATAAAGTAAATGAGATGTGCTTAGCACACACTCTAGAGAAGAGCTCGATGAGCTGAGGTTGAGGTAAAGAAAAGGAGAGTTGGTTGATTAAACCTCTCTAATGAGCAATGAAATCAGCTATGGATTCATCATCAAACTGTCTGATAGAGTATAGGTCTGTGATGTAAACCTTTTTAGTGATGTTAATCAAAAAGTGGTCAAGAAAAAGTTGAGCCAGTTGAGTGAATGTGAAAAGAGAGTGACTGGTAATAGAACTGTACCAATCAAGGGAAGCACCAAAAAGTGACATGGGAAATGCGCATAGCAACAACGCATCATCATGTCCTATAATATAACAAGCATGTCTAAACGCTTGTAGATGTTGTTGTGGGTCTTCTTTACTCTGAAAATGAGTAAACTTGGGGAGTTCCCACTGACTTGGATATGGTCGGATTGGGACTGAAGGATGAATGGGCTCATTATAGATTTTTTCATATGAGAGAACATTTCTTGAATCAGAAATGGATGTCTCAAGATTAGACATCTTATCCATCAACATCTTGATTAGATCAGCTGACAGATTTGCAAGTGGGGCACCCCCTAGGTTTTAAGGTACCTAGAAGGTGTTAGGAGGGCCATATGACGTAGTTGGTTACACTTGTATAGGCGCAACGTATTGGTAAATAGTCATAGGGACTAATGTTGAAGCCAAGGGTGGTTGTGTCATAAAGCTAGAAGGCACAGCCTGGCTTGATGTCACCATAGGTGGTTGAATGGCGGCACTGGTAAAAGGATAGGTAGTCACTCTCACATTTATAGGTGCAAGAGTGTGTGGAGTCGAGACAATCAAGTTCTGATAAGGTGTAGAACTTGGTTGAATTGAAGAGTCTCACGTTTGGCTCTTAGCGAGATAGTGTTGGAGAGCCTTGATGTTATGGTCAAGGAATCTCTCAAAATTTTAATCCCCTTCGGGAACAATAGGGGATTGATCGGGGGTTAACTGGATAAGATAATATTTAGCATCTGAAGTACACTCCATTAGGGGACTTGATATGAAAGGTGAAGGTGGAAGTGGTTATTGCCTTGCATGGTCAACAAGAGTTTTGGTTTGACTACGTGTCAAAACCATTCAAGGCAAAAAGGGTCCAGTTCCAAAAACTATGTTTTTTCAATTTCAAAAACTCAGAATGTGTGTCTAACAGCAAGAAAGTCGAGTTTTAAGCCTACTATTTTGAAAGAAGTTATTGGCAGTGACCGACGTCGATATAAAAATTGTTGTCAGTGAATTAAATTGCTGATGTCGGTCAGATAACTGATGTCGGTGAAGATAGTTGCCGATGTTGGTTAAAAAACTGATGTCGGTTACTATGTTGTTTTTAGGAAAAAAGAAAAAAAGGTTATGAGTTGTTTGAAGCTCAGAATAATGCATCCTCACTAGCTCAAAAATATAGATAAAAGTAGAAAAGAAGATGAAGACAAGTACACCCTAAACGTTAAATTCCTAAGAATAAGTTTTAGAGTCGTGTTGGCTTATGCCTTAGAAGAGTGTGTTTGGGAAGTTGGGCTTTTAGAATGGGTCCTAGAAGAAGCAGTCTAAGGTTGGTTTCGGGTTAGTTTTTGGTGCTCAAGATCTGTATTAGGTTCCATACATGGCCTGGTGCTAAGGAGCAAGCTCCCCTCACTTCATGAGCCCAGAGATAAGCTGGGTCACTTAGCCAGTATATATTTCCCTTAGAGTTTATACTCTGCCAGAGAACAGAGTGGGCTCTCCCCTTGGTAGTGAAGTCCAAGTGGGATTACCAAGAAGGGTAAGGTATCCTCTAGGTGATGAAATCCTAGTCGGGCCTTGTCTCAAGTATGTTTAGATGTTTAGTTTGTGAATGTGGTCAGGTTGTGTAACATAAGTGGACTATGCTTTATTCATAATTCATTTTTAATTACTAGATGTGAGAGCTAAGTATGCATTCAGGCAGAAATGAAATGCAATAGATTTTAAGCCCAAATCAAAATGTTTTGTTTAGATGCAAACAAGTTGAGAAAAGGTTAAGAGCATGAACTTCACTACTCTAAGATGGAAGAGGAAAGGTGACAAGAAGAAAAAGAAAGATTCTTTTTAACTTTGCTTATGGTGTCTTTCGAAATAAAGAGATAGAAGAAAGAAGAAGGATACAAGGAGAGAAAATTCCCTAATGCATCTATATGAAAGTTTGTTTTAGAAGAAATGAATCCAAGGAAAACTCCAGGGTCCCACCAGGCGTGCCATAATGTTTCCGACTGTTTTTCACTTTTCTACATTCAAAAGAAGTAAGAAACTAAAGATAATGGGTCAGGGGTTTGTACGTACCCGGATGAAGTTTGCACACTGTATCCAGATGATTGAAGGGACTCCTCTTTGGCTTTGGAGGATGACACCTATAGAGCAAAAGACTTAAACAAGGAGATTGTTAGATGGATATAAGGTGGACTGCCAAGCAAAGCTCGGTCCCAGAAGTACAAAGACTTCCTTGTGGGATGACAGTCCACTAGTTGATAAAAGAATGTTGCTAGAAAAAGAAATAATGAAAGGCTAAACAAAAGAAATAAAGATAATGCATACCTATATTCTACTATCTACCTCCCATAGTCACCGACACCAGTTAGTCTGCCATCGTCGGTTAGTAAATCTCACCAATGTCGATTAGTCTGCCATCGTCGATTGGTTAATATGCCAACGTCAGTTATGTTGACGATGTCGATAGGGGCAATGGTCTTTTGGGTGGGTCTCAATTTGTGTCTTTAGTCGACAGAGTGGTCTGTGGTAGTCAGAGAGTCTGTGCAAGGATGCAGGATAGTAGATAAGGTCTTAGGAGGGATAAGGGTAGAGGATAGGATGTCAAGAATGGGTAAGGGTAGGAGGAAGGCCTCTCAGCCTCGCTAGGAAAAAAGTCAGGTTTGGTCTGGTTAGTAGCCAGGTCTAATTGATAATATTACTTAGAAGTAGTAACTAGAGAACCAATTACTAATATATTCTAAATGATGAAATGAAATAAAAGAGGAATAATTAGCTCTTGCTTGCTGGAGGAGTGTAGAAGACCTATTGCTGATGCGGATGATGTAGAAGACTTCCTGTAATATTTCAATCAGGGGTGGAGTGACTGATGCAGAGTCCCTGTAGCCTGTGATGCTTAGTGTGCATCTGAGAGAGAGAGAGAGAGAAAGGTTGAATACTAGGAGCCAAAGAATTAGCCTTCAAGTCTGTGATTGATTGATTGATTAGTCTTTTATTCAACCTGCAAGTTGGTTTTAAGCAACTGATGTCTGTGATCCCGTCGGCATCGGCCGACGGGTAACTGATGTTGGTGGCTAGAATATGGGTAAAAGGGCTATTTTTAGCCTTTTGCCCATTCCTCCGTCTTTTGGGTTTAGTGGTCGTGGTAAAACGGTCGAAGGTGGGTTTAATAGGCGTGAGAGGTTAGTGAGAGAGTTGAAATGATTAGTCATAGGGGAATGAATGAGGGTATCCAAGGGTGAGGAATCCAACGGTGAGGTGTTAAGGGTGATGTGTCATGGGTGAGGTGTCAAGCGAGGTGTTATTAATTTAAAATAAGTTATTATTTTAAATTAATAAGTGTGTGGGTTAGGAATGTGTTAGAAGTGGACCAAGGGGACCAAGGGGGAGTCGACCAAGGAGTAGACACAATTTTGGTGTCTACAGGAACTTTTTATAAATAGTTTATTTTCTCACAAAAATGGTATAAAACTTGGTTTTTTTGACAAACAAACTAGACAAAAGTGAATATTATAACTATTTTTAGACAAAAGATCACAAAAGTACACTTGGATTGGTCTAAAAATGCAAGAACAAATTTTAATTCTATGCAAGAGTTTGTATGAAACAATATTTAAAATGTTTTGGGAAATGTAATGATGATATACTACCCAAAAGGTGTCACAAAAGGTTTGTTTCAAAAAATCTCTAAGGCAAAGATGTTTTCCTATAATTTTGACAGCATAACACTACCTTTCTTGATTCAAAATACTATAGTATATAGACTCAAAGTGAAAGTGTTTAGCATAAAATGGCTTAAGTCTATCAAATGATGATAATGATTATGAGTCTTAAATGACCTTCAACCCAAATTAGAAATTTAAACCTAAGTTCCCTCAAGTTTAGTGCAAATGGCAAACCCACTTAACACATCAACCCTATGAACTTAAACAATTATAAGTGGACTTAAACAATTTTAGTAAAGGTTGAGACTCAATTGAGTAGCATAAATGTGACAAAGTGGATGATATGAATCTCAAGCTTTTGATGAAATTTTGAACCAAGTAAATTGATGATCTCACATGGGCAACATAATGCCTCTTTGTTCAAAGGAAAATTTGGACTATGTGTTTGGTTTGGATTGTTTGTTTACACCAAGTTTTAACTTCAAACAAAACTTTTATCTAGGATGAGACTAACTAATTAACCTCTCTTAGATCCTAAATTGACAAGGTTGATTGGTGTTGTTGGAATATGTCAATATACATCATTTGAGAGGATTTTAAGTGTTTATCCAAAAGTAAATGCATATTATCTAGTAGGGTTTTTACATCCCCCCTTCTCTCAAATGAAAATACTATGACATGGACCTTGAGGCACACCTTACACCAATAATACTTCTATGGTAAGTGGAGATTTGTCTAAGACATAACAAGTTTTTCAATGATCTAAGGGAATCGATTGCACAATGACTTTCATGCCAAACAATGTAAAAGAAAAGCATAGACTTTGGGTCCGTATCACTTTCCTTGTTGCAAAAAGGTCTAGTCCTTTTTGAAACCACTACATCTTGATATTCACTCAGTGTAGTGCAATGTCTAAAGTGCCACTACATCCCATGTGAAACTCTAATTAGGATCTGCATGAAGTCAATGCTAAGAGGTGAAACCCTAGGTCAAATCTTTCCTAAAAAACTCATGGGAGGTGATGAAGTCCCCTTTGCAAGCCATGTTTGCATAAAAATAAAGAAAGAATGAAAGTAGAAATACTTGAGGGTCATTTTCAAGGTCACCCAAACTTTGACAAGTTTTTGGGGAGTGCTTTAGATGACTTTATTTCTAAGCCTTGGACTAGGCTATTTACAATAGGAATGGTGCTTTTGATTTCAAGGGTTCCCTAAAGGGGATAAATAGAAGAGCATACATGCAAAATTCCTCTTTTTTCCAAACAAAATCTAATTAAAACAAATATTGCAAACAAAAATTGATAAGTGTGTTCAATTTTAAGCCCAAATAAAAGATTTGGTGGTGTTAATTTGACCCCTTGGTCTTAAGATTGTGAACTTTGAAAACATTCATCTAAGCATCTAAATTTTTCATTAAACACCAAAACAAAGTTCCTAATTGATTTTTAAACATGTAAAAGGTGATTTAAAACATGTTTTTATAAAATGGAAAGCTTGGTCCTATAGTAAAAATGTCATCATGTCTTTTACCTTTAAAGCTATTTTTGGTTTGAAATAATAAAATTTAGAAAAAGAACTCTTGGGTTTGTGTTTTAAGAAAAACACAATGGCCAATGTCAGTTTTTATAACCGATGATGGTGATATTTTCTAACTAATGTCAGTTATCCAACTTCATCAATTATAAAAATGTGATTGATGATAGGTATACAACTAATGTTGGTTATGATATGCAACTGATGTTGGTCTTACTTGCAGATGCCTGTTATTGTGTAAAAACTTTGGCAAATAAAAATGGCAAAATAAAGTTAGAAAATCAATTAGCAAGAGTTTTAAAGGTCTAAATGAATATTTTAAATTTTAAAAATGATCTTCTTTAGGTGTGATATGTGTGTAGTCCCATCGGACATGCAATTATATGAATCTAGGAATTTAACTCAAGAGAAGATGGTTAGTATGGTGTTGGTTCCAAAATGAAAGAAACACACTAATAGCATAACATCTCTAGGCCTAGATATTAGGGAGAGCTTAGTTAACAAAAAAAATGAAAAACACAACTAAAAATTAAGGAATAAAACACAAGAATTCCTTCACCTTTCTTGGATGCTCTAAATGCCTTTGTAGTAGTGGCTTGCTTGGTTTTGTGCTCATGAAGTCCTTGGCAATGGAAGCTTGGCTGCCTCCATCTCTCCTTGGCACCTTTGGCTTTTGGATTTTGGCTTGGCTTGGAATCAATTTGGCATGGTAACACTAATTACAATGGATTATTGAATATATTTGTGCATTATAACTTTTCACTAAAAAATAGCTTAGAAATGATGTTCATGGCCTCTCTATTTATAGATTTGTGAGAATGTCTAGAATCAACTTGAACTGTATATCTCAAGATTGAGATGTGTGGTTGAGGATTAATTCAATTTTTAGAATTAATTTTATAATTATCCTCATCATGACATTGGAAAAAAGGGAAATTATAAGGCATTGAGGGCATCATGGAAGGCAATTATGAGGCATGGAGGGCATGAATCCTAATATTTATGGCATTTATGGCCTAGGGATGTCTTCCCAAGAAATGAGGTCATTGATGATACAAATATTCAATATTAATTTACAAAATATATTATTCAACAAGTTTCCATGGATTTATTTATTAGCCTCTAATTTGGTTTAACTAGCTCTTAAGCATGCTTAAGCACTTTGTGCAAAAATTATTGAAATTGATCAGAATGCCCTATTATTGCTCCAAAATTTGACTAGATTAGAATTGGAAGTCAATGTCAGATGCATTGGAACTATATTCCCATTTATGATGCTATATAAAACAAATAATAAAGGCACATGTCTTATGTAAAATATGTGATAGGAAAGAGCAATCCAAAGCTCTTAGGTGCAAAATTGGGATTTTGACTCGAAATGATCTAATCAAAGTTAGCTAGCCCATAAATTGCATTACCCCATTTAGGGATACCCTAGCCAAAATAAACACTTGAATATGTCAGTTTCACATCATTTAGCATGTTTTAGTGTTTTTAGGCTAAATTGTACATTTTGGTGGAAATTGGTCAAAACCCTGATTAGAGGTCATTGGTGGCCAGATTTAGGTGTCTCTAGAATTGATTCCTCTCCTTGGCACCAAAAAATTTTCTCTCTCTCTCTCCTTCTTTCTATATATATATATCCCCTTGGATAGAGAAAAAGAGACCACACATTGTATGGTGAAGTCCTACTGGAATGATTCAAGTTTTGTCTTTAAGCATTTACCATAAATTTGTTTCGTTTAAGCTTTTTTTGGGTTTTTGGTCTGAGTTTTCAAGAGATGTATAGTGGCAACATGTGATTATTTTCCATCCTTATTCCCACTTTATCATTCATACGTGAACAAGAGTTCTTAGTCTAACTTGTCACACAATGTTTATCCAAGTGTATTAAATTTTTGCATGTGTATTATTGTCTTAAATTTGCAAAGTTTGCCTTTTAGATCATTTACCTTATGTCATTTTTTACACATCTCACCTCTATGTTGAAATATTTTTTTTTGTAATCTTTAGAGTTTGGGAATGGTTTGTGCTTTTACTATATTATGCACTGAAATATGACATTAATGTGGAAAATAGTTTTGGTGTATCACCACTCTTAGAATAGGATTTCCTTTTCTATAAATTTATAACTCTTTTCACTTTAAATAAGATAATTTAGCAGATATTATCTTGCAAAGACATATACAGGGAGTTATCCCTTTCAATATAGAGGTCCATTTCCTCTATAGGCATACCCACAAGCCTAGAAATGTTCCAACATTACCCAAATCTAGGAGAGGACTAAACACTCTCTTCTAGGGTGCAAGATTTAGAGATAAAAATTCTAGCACACCTGATGGGACCCCAGTTCTTGGTTATTTACATGTCAAGGTGAATTATGGTCTTGATAAACCTAAGTTTGTACTATTAATACAACATTTGGTTACTCTAAAAGGGTAATAATCCCTAGTTTTAGATCAAGTTTCACACAATTAACCTCATATTCCTCACTAGGTCATCTAGGATTCTTGACCAAACCCCTTTAGTTGAAATTATTCTTGAATATCAATGCCCTTAACCTTTCTTTCCACTTAGAGATCCTGGGTAAGGAGGTTTTGGATAAGAAGAGGAAAAAGTGGAATAAGTTGAGGAGATAAGAGATCAAGAGGAAATAAGAGAAATGGATAGACATCAACCTTTCCCAGCCTTTAACACCCAAAATTCAATCAACCTTCCTTCATATGACCCTATTCATTCTAATGCTACCAAGAGTCTCCCTAATTTTAATGGTGAAGGTCCTATTACACCATCTGAGCATATTAGAGACATTTCAAACTTCTATAATTTCCATAATGTCACCCTAGCCATTATAGCCATTAGATTATTGGTTATGTCTCTAAAAGGTAAGGCACTTGACTGGTATAGAACATTATAAGGTGGCTGCATTACAAGGTAGGATGGATTTAGGTAATTGTTGGTAACCAGATTTGAAAATAAAAGTGACCATTCTTCATTGATCCATCAGTTAAATGTGATAAAGAGAGGTCCTAATGAATGCATGGGGGATTTCAATGAAAGATTTTAGAGGACATGGCATAGGCTACCACTTATCATGAGACCTCCTCTAAGCATTTTTTTCCCCATGTATCTCAAAGGTATTAGTATTGATGTTGGCTATTATGTTATAGAGAATGGGAGGTTTCACTCTGCCAAGTGCATATGAGCTAGCCATTAAAGCTGAGAATAGCTTAATATAGGATGGAAAGCTCCCTCCAAGATTTTCCATGCCTTTTACTATCTCACAATTCCATTTAAGCTCCAAACATAGAATAAGTTCTTAATGCCAATGTGAAGCCAACACCCTTTCCCAAGAAGGTGGATGATGTTGTGGATAAAGATGAAAAGATCTGATCATTATGAGCTTAGCTCAAATAAGCTTAGTTCTAGATGAGTGCTCCACCTAATAATCAATATTATCCTCAATAAGGATATAGAGCTCCACCCCAATACAACTACCAAGGAAGAGGATCAAATCAACAAGGTTATAATAGGTAGCCCAATGCCTATAATCCTAATTCTACTCCCCTTGTGAAGGCTGTTGTTCTAGTACATGCTAATCTAGTCCAAGGAGAGAATCATTTAGACCAATGGGGACAAATTCAAGGTCAATTTATGCATGATGATGGAGAAGGAAGCCAAGATTTGGTGGCACAAGAGGAAACTACTCCTTATGTAACTTCATAAGAAATAGACCTTATGCAAAGGGATAACCATGGAGAAGGCAATAACCAAAGTGTAGGCATGATGAACTTCTTAACAAGAGATGATTATGTGTTAAATCAAAGAATGTAAATTAAATCCAACACAAGAGACAAGAAGAGAGCATTGGGAGAATATCAAGGAGTGCATGTAACTCCAAGTGATGCCTCTCTAAGGCCACAAAGTGTGAATCCTAATGTTATACCTGTTACAAGTCACACTCCTCAGTAAAATTACAGTGTAGGTAGGATTGTCAAACCTAAAACACAATAGGTTTAAACTCCTTATCTACCTTCAAAGGTCCAAGAAAAAGTGAATGATCCCTCTCTAAACATTATTTATTCTTTAAATAATGCTAAGACAAGCATATCTCTTTGGGAAGTCTTGCATATGCCTAGTCAAAAAGAGTTGTTACAAGAATAACTTGAAAACATTCATGTAGCCCCTCAAAATTCAAAGGACAATGGTTTATCCCTTACCAATAATCTAAGCCATGTCTTTGATCCATCCACAAAGTATAAAAAGCCTCCAACCTTGTATCTCATCCTCATTATGGTAGATAAGTTGGTCCATAATTGCATTGTGGATAGTGGAGCTAGTACCATTGTTATGCCTAAAGTAGTGGTTGATAAACTAGGATTAAAATATGAGCCACATAACAAGGGTGTATTGTATATTGATGGGACTCTAAATAAGCTAGTAACACTGGTCAAATGTCTAAAGGTCTTCCTGCATGATTTCCCAAGTTTTCCAAAATTTCAAGACATTATGGTGGCAGACCTTCTAGCCTATTTTGTTATCTACTTATCAAGGGACTTCATGGATAAGATAGGAGGGTACCTTTATGATGATTGGTATTTTATATATTTTAAAACAAGATATGGAACCAAGGTGACTATAAGGACTCATCCCTTATTAAGGTTTCATATTGAGCCATACATGGAGATAAACTCAAATCAAAATTGTCTAATTAGCAAAGAATTTGAAAGTGTTATGGACAGTGAAGCATATTCCCCCTTTGAAGGTATTTATGATCTCTTCCTAAATAAGTAAAAAACTAAAACACATGGAATTGATCCATACACCTTTATAAAAGAGACTGATTTGGGAGTTTATTATATGCATGAAAAGGATGCTCCAACCCCTTCACTCATTAATGAAGATCATGTGCTTGAATAGATGTGAGAAATGTTTTTTGATGGTTCAAGGAGAAAAGTGGGTGCATGAGCTAGCATCATGATTGTTTCTCCATCAAAGAACCAATACTATTCCTCCTATAGATTCCACTTTAGCTGTACCTATAATGTGGTAGAATATGAATGCCTAGTTCATGGCCTTCAATGGGTAAAGAGGAGACGGATCGAGAATTTCAAGGTCTATGGGGATAGTGATTTGGTCAATCATCAAGTAAGAAATTAAACTACGACAAGAATAATTTTCTTAAATCCTACAAGCATAGGGTATGGGACCTACTTGAAGACTTTGATGCCTTTAACATACAACCCATACCAAGGGATTTGAATAAACATGCTGATAGGTTGGTTGACATAGGGGCATAGTTCAATGCAGCTGCTAATGTGGGATAAGAGAAAGATTAGTTTCACATCAAAGTCATTGTGAGGCCTTCTATCCTAGATAATGAAAGTGATGAAAACATTACACACTTATTATAAAATGAGGTAGGTTTCTCCTCAAGGAACCAAAAGATATTGCATGATCATTATGAAGAACAAATTATATAGCTAAAGACAAACAAGATAACCAAGGGGATGATTATCGTAGAGAGTGTATTTAATGAAGATGATCAAAATAAGAAGGAAAGAGTGAGCATGCCCACAAAAGAAGAGAATTTGAGAGAGTCATGATTTACAAGGACAAGCTCCTAAATATTGGTAAGCTTTATTCTTTGTCTAAAAGGAAGGCCTTTGTTTAAATATGCAAAGAGTTCCATGATATCTTTACATGGGAATACAAAGATTTGAAAGGGTTTGATCCAAGTCTAGCTCATCACACCATTAAGCTAGAACCTAGAGCTAAACTAGTTAGGCAAAAGCAATGGCCTATCAATCCCAAGATATAAGAACTAATGAAGAAGGAGCTAACCAAGTTGATTGAGTCTAAGATTATCTTTCCTATGAAGCACTCAACATGGGTGGCTAATATTGTACCTATCTAAAAAAAATAATGGCGAAATTAGGTTTTGTGTGGATTTTTGAGATCTTAATAGAGTGTCTCTTAAGGATCATTATCCACTGCCTTCCATGGAGCAAATTCTATAAGTTATTTCAGGTTCTCAATGCTTCTCACTTCTTGATGGTTATTCAGGATATAATTAGATATTGGTAAATGAAGAATATAAATTCAAGATAGCCTTCATTATGAGATGGGGGACCTTTTCCTATAATAAGATGCCTTTTGGTTTATCAAATGCTAGAGCCACATTTCAAAGGGCAATGGACATGGCTTTTAAAGGTCTAATCAATAAGTTTCAACTGGTGTATCTTGATGATCTAACCATTTTTGAAAAGGATTCTACTAATCACATGGAATATCTAAGGTAGGTGTTTGAGAAATATAAGGAGTATGGAATATCCCTTACTCTAAATAAGTGCATCTTTTCTGTCCATGAAGGTAATATTTTAGGTCATATTATTTCAAAGGAAGGCTTATTTATTGACCCTAAGAGGATTGAGCCTATTCTAGGATTGTCCTTACCTCAACAAAAGAAAGGGATGTAAAGCTTCTTAAGGAAAATAAAATTTGTAAGGAGGTTTATTATAGGATTTACAATTATGGTAAAGCCTATCATAACCATGCTCAAGAAGAACCAATATTTTTCTTGGATAAAGGAAGGTAAGAGTAATTTTGATGCAATCAAGCAAGAAATTGTAGAATCTCCTACTCTCTTAAACCCAAAAATTTTAAAGGATTTCATACTCTATACCTTTGCTAACCTTGATACAATCTCAGCTATGCTTATGCAAAAGAATGATGAAGAGGTTGAATAGCCAATTGTATTCTTTAGCCAAGGATTGGAGGATTATGAGGTCAGGTATTATTTTGTTGAAAATCAGGCTTTAATAGTGATTATAGGATTTAATAAATTTAGACACATGGTTTCCAACAAGATACATGTCATGATTTCTCATCATAGCACCAATGAGTTTCTCCTAAGAAAATACCTCAATGAAAAGAGAGCTAAATGGATTAAAAAGGTGATGGAGTATGACATGGACATTAAGGTGATGAGCTTGGAAAGAGGAAGAGGATTGTGTGAGAATTTGAATTTAGATCTTCAAGGGCCAAAAGAGGAATCCTTGGTCAACCAAGTTCACACCCAACCAACTGATCAAATGCAAGTTCAAAGTTAGACACAAGACATCATTGGTTTTCTTCAAAATCGTGAGTGTCCCAATAGATTGAACAAGTCTCAAAAGAGATATTTTAGACTACATACCATTATTTACTATCTTGTAGATGGTGTTATTTTTATAAAGGATGTAAATAGTGTGTTGTTAAGATGTGTTAACAATGATCAATTTGATATGCCACTAGAGAAGTTCCATAATAGTATAGATGGAGGCCATTTCTCTCCTAAGATGATATTTGAAAAGATAATGAGGGTTGGTTACTATTGGACTAATCTTTTTAAGGACTGTTACCAGTGGGTTAGAAAGTGCCCTCAATGTGCCTTCTTTGTAGGCAAACAAAAACTTGTATCCCTTCCATTAAAACCTATCCAAGTAGACCAACCTTTCATGCAATGGAGTCTCGATTTCATTGGCATGATCAAACCTCCATCAAGTGCTAGACACAAATGGATATTGACTTGCACTAAATATTTTACAATGTGGGTAGAGGCTATTGCATTGAAGCAGGCAAGTTAAAATGCTATCTTGGAGTTCTATGACAATATTGTGATAAGGTTTGGAGCTCCCCATGTCATCATTTTTGATAATGTACTAGCTTTCATATGTGTTAAAACTTTTAATTAGGTAGAAAGGAATGGAGTTCACTTGAGTACCTCATCCAATTATTACCCTCAAGGTAATGGATTAGCTAAGTCTACCAATAAGAACCTCATTAAAATAATCAAGAGAACATTAGAAAAAAATCAAAGAGCCTTGAATAACAAGCTAAAGATAGCTTTATGGGTAAACAAAATTACTCCTAAGAAATCAATTAGTAATTCTCCCTTCATACTTGTTTATGGGAGAGAATCTAATTTTTCCATATCCAAAGAACTCCCTACCCTAAGAATTATACAAAAATTAGAATTACTTGAAAACACTCCAATGGAAGTCAGGTTGATAGAACTAATATAGATATAGGAGGCAAGGGATGATGCACGCAAGGCTATGTAACACCATCAAGTGATCATGAAGAGATCCTTTAACAAAAGGACAAATACAAGAGTGCTCAAAGAGGGTGACTTGGTTTTAAAGTGGAATGAAGATAGAGAAAAACCATGCATGCATATAAAGTATGACACTTTGTGGAGTGGCCCTTACATCATCAACAAGTACAAGCAAAGAAATTCCTTTCAATTATCTAAAATGAATGGAGAAGAGTTATCTATCCCTATGAATGAGATGCACTTGAAATATTTCTATTAGACCTTACTCATCCTTTTGTAAATACTAGTTTAAGATGTGTATGTTTCCTTTTGTTCGTTGTTGTGTTCCCTAAGTGCTTTATAGCATAGGTGTGTTTTCCTTCTTTTTGTTTGATGTGTGTCTCTTCCTTGTGTGTGTGATCAACTCAACTAGTATGTTTTTAATCCAAATCTTGTTTAGTTCTCTTTTAAGTGCCTTTATGCATGACTCCATGCCCAATGGAAGGATTTAGGTGACTGGTCTTTGACATAGTAGGCATGCCTCCCTTAGGAATCACCAATAATGTTAGCTAAATTTTTTACCCTTATTTTTGAAATTTCCTTTGGATAAGTTCAACATTTATATCTATTTTTAATCCAATTTTGAAGGACTTGTGAAGAAACCATTTGTTTTCACTTCTTCAAAAGTTTTTTTTAGCCTTCTTTGAGTGTTTTTCACCCCTTTTGCCTAAGCGTTATCTCATTTGGAAGGTTTCCTTCGTTTAAAGTTTTTTTTTCCAAGCCTAGTAATTCTTTTAGACTTTTTGTCTTGAACAAAAATTCTAAAATAATTATCTCTTTGCCTTTTCCCAAAGGAATCCTTTGTCCCAAACTTTTTGTCTTGGACAAAAAGTTTGAAGGTATTTGGCTTGTCTTTGCCTAAAAGATTACCCTTTAGAATTTTTTTCAAGGGTTATTTCTCTCTCCAAAATGACCTTTAGAATTTTTTTTGAAGGGTATCTTTTCTCTCCAAGTTCCCTTAAATTTTTTTTTGAAGGGTCACTTTTCTATCCAAGTGCCCTTCAAAATTTTTCCAAAGGGTCATTTTTCTCTCCAAGTGCCCTTCAATTTTTTTTTAAAGCTTCACTTTTCTCTCCAAGTGACCTTTATAATTTTTCCAAAGGGTCACTTTCTAGAACTTGAAGTCATCAAGCTTGAATAACCTGAAGTAGAAGAGCATGGAAAACTTGAAAAGGTCTTGACAGTGCAAACTAGGTTTTTAAGACTACTTAACTTATAAAGCTTGATCCAATGGTTGATCCATAATAGGCAGATCGATAGTGCAAATCAATGATTTGGGTCATTCTAAATGGCCAATGAAAATATAAATTAATGAGAACATAAATCCCCAACAATTCCTCTCCAAGGTAAAATAGAATGAAAGTGACTCTTTTCCATGCCATTGTGCATCACGACAAGCCAAGGAGAAGTAGTTGGGCACCGAAATAGATTTCTAATGGGTGGTTCCATTAATAGTAACCATTTTAAAACCATATCTAAACATCTTGATTTGGTTTAATTTTTTTTGAAAAAACATCTTCAAGAGGGCAAGCCAAGGGTGTTCAAGAGGGTGACATAGATCAATCATAATGACCTAATGAGCATCATTGGCAAAGTCAGTTACAGCTGAAGATGGAGACTTAAAATATAATTAATTCCTCTCCTTGGTGCCAAAAGCTTTCCTCTCTCTCTCCTTTTTGATATATATATAACCCCTTGGCTAGAGAAAAAGAGACCACACAGTGTATGGAAAAGCCCTACTGGAATGATTCAAGTTTTACCTTTAAGCATTTAACATAAATCTATTTCTTTCAAGATTTTTTTGGGTTTTTAGTCTGAGTGTGCAAGAGATGTATAGTGGAAGCATGTGATGATTTTCCATCCTTCTACCCACTTTATCCTTCATACTTGAATAAGATTTCTTACTCTAATTGGTCACACAGTGTGTATCCAAGTGTATTGAATTTCTGCATGTATATTACTATCTTGAATGTGCAAAGTTTGACTTTCAACTCATTTATCTTGTGTCATTTTTTACACATCTCACCTCTATGTTGAAATATTATTTTTAGAATAATTATATTTTGGGAATGGTTTGTGCTTTTTATGTATTATGCACTAAAATCTGACATTCATATGGAAAATAGTTTTGGTGTATGACCACTCTTAGTATAAGATTTCATTTTCTATAAATTTCTAACTCTTTTCCCTTTAAATAAGTTGGTTTAGTAGATATTGTATTTTAGAGACATATACAGGGATCTAGCCCTTTTAATATAGAGGTCCATTTCTTCCATAGGCATACCCACATGCCTATAAATGTTCCAATGTTCCCCAAATCTAGGAGAGGACTGAACACTCTCTTCTAAGGTGCAATATTTGGAGATAACAAGTATCATGCATGATCATGAAGCATGATGGAAAGGCTGAGACTGTGACTCTGAAAGCTATGTGAGTTGTAACTATTATGATATCTCTGAAGTAGAAATTGAATGTGGGGTTCCATTGTAACTCTAAGAAGTAGATGCAACTAAGGGACTCTTAGGGACCCATCTAGAAGTAGTAGAAGGAGTTCTCTAAAAGTGTGTTTTATGTTTAGAAGCATGAGATCTCAATATTACTACTCTAGGTGTGAATACTATAGCTAGAAGTTGTATAGAATCCTACAGCTATGGAGGTGTATGAACTCATTTTACTGGTGATGGGTGCCTCAACTATGTTTTAATCTATATTGAAGGAAGAACTATAAATGGTGGGGAAACTAAAATTGTTGGAGAAGCTAGAACTGGTGATTGCAAAGGAGATAGCTCTGAAGTGGGGAGTGGTAACTCATATGGAACTCCACCAACTATAATAAATTGATTAGCGTGAATTAATTTTATGCATTTTTGAACTATAGATGGTACTTCTCAATTTTTTGAATCCATGGGTGACCAAGTAACATATTAACAAATCCTACATTGGGAACTATGGTGAAATGTGTGGTCACATGTATTAGACAAGTTTGTAAAGAAAGTAAAATATTACCCAATGAACTATGTATGTGCTCACTAAATCCATTGATAGATGTATCTATTAGATTGATATCCTACTCTGAATAGCCCAAATGCTATAATAATGTAATGGTGCACATGTTGACATTGGAACCATTATCGGTGAGAACATTGTGAATGGGTTGATTATGAATATGTGATCTTATAAAGATTAAATTATAATCTAAATTATCTTCAATAATCCCATAATCTAAGAAGGATATCAAAGGTCTAGTTAGAACCCACGACTCATATATACCTATCATACTTCTTAAAGGATGTGACTCAACTAAAGCTTCTTAGTATGTAACTGATGGAGGATGTGTATGGTATGTGTGGCGAACACCTAATGTGTCCCATTTATCTTATTTAGATTGATATGGAAATGGATTTTAGAAGATTTTTAAAGCTTTATCTTGTGTTGGCTTTGCTTGTGGAGGCTCAATTGAAGTTCCAAGATTAAGTAGGTTATCATCTATCAAGTCTTATATCTTATGTCTCAAAATGATGCATCTATTTGTAGTGTGGCTTGGTGCCCTATGAAAATCACAAAATGCATGCTGATAATATCTCCATGGAAGAGGCTTTGCTAGGTCAACTTCTCAAATAAGATGGAGAGTGATGATGTTACATTCTAATAACTACTGTAAAATTTTGGATAGAGAAATTGGTAGATTGATAAACGCATACCAAGGAGGTGCTGACAAAACCACACATTGAGGGGGCTATAAAGTTGCATTGATTGTTGGTTGATTTTGATTCTTATTATCATTAAATTTAACCTTGTATGGGAATTTTCTATTACTCTTATTTTTTATGTCTAGAATGCTTGTATACTTGAGTTTTTCCATTAAAATGAGTTTTAATTCTCTTTCCTTTAGTGCATGACATAATTCAATGAAGGAAGAGAATATTTTAAACATAATAGATTCATGCAATGCTAGTAGAAGGATTTGTTTGAAGAGATCTTATAACTCTTGATCTGCCATGGGGCTAGTCATCTTAGCTAAGATGGTCTTATATCGAAGCACATAGTCTATGAGATGCTCATTTGATTTCTATTTTTATGTGTAATTTATGCATAAGAGACCTTATCACCAATGTTGATACTAAAATGTGCTAGGAACATGTCAGTTAAAGGATTTAATACATTGATCGATTTATTCGGTAGACTATAAAACCATTGTAAATCATAATCTTTTAGGCTCTATATGGGAACAAATTGGTTAGTAACTAGTAATTTGGCATATAATCCAAGCATGATGTATGAAAAGC
The DNA here is from genome assembly GCA_037957365.1 of Torreya grandis. Classification (NCBI taxonomy): domain Eukaryota; kingdom Viridiplantae; phylum Streptophyta; class Pinopsida; order Cupressales; family Taxaceae; genus Torreya; species Torreya grandis. Next base: position 2,122,630 of record JARHVA010000988.1, on the reverse strand, counting down.
TCTCAAGTGTGTCTTTAGATCACCCTTACCATCATAAAGAGTAATCTTAGGTTGAACAAAACCTTATGGCAAGGGTGTAAAAGCAATGTGACATGACAATGGTGTATGTAGAATAGAAAAAGAATCCAAACCCTATGTAGGTCTAGTGGTACCTTGCTCAATATGTAACACCTTAGATTGAAGAGATCTTATGGGATGTACTAGCTATAACTAGTGGCATAGAGGCATGTTGGGCCGTTATAGGGGTTATTGAGATATAATTGCCCCTGTAGTGACATTTTCAACTGGTTGCTCTATGGTTTGAGAAGAATGACCATTGTTTTTTCTTTGATGTTCCTCTTATAAAATTTTAAGAATATCATCTTGCATGTTAGGGTATTTGGTTAAGAGTCCTTGAATTTTTCTCTTATTAGTTTCATCAAATCTAATGTATTGGGCCATTGTTAAAGTAGGAAAATAATTTGAGAAGTGTTTGATTTTTTTACAATAATTTGTTATAGGCCAAGTGCTAGAAAAACAAAATACTAAATATAGGAAATGTAAAATCCTAAAAATAGTTAACTGGAATTACATGAAAATGATACAAAGTGTGCAAACATGTAAGGTGATACCTCAAGAAGCAATGTGACCTAATAGATGTAACTAGGATTTGAACAATGATTATGTGGAAAATTTACTATGAATATTTGAAATTGAAAATTTGAATTTTTGAGTTAAATATGCAATTGAAAAATAAAAAATTTAGTGGAAAATTAGTGATTTAATGGGACATAGTAGATGAAACTAGGGTTTTGGAAAAAGTAAATGTTTTTGATTTTTTACTATATATTTTTGAATTTGAAATTAATTTTATGATTTTAATATGAAACTAAAAATTCAAAAAATGATTGGAAAATTACTAGGAGCTAGTTGATGCAACTAGGGTTTGAAATAAATTTATTCTAAAATTTATTACAAAATTTTAAAATTTGAGAGGAATTTTTGATTTTATATGTGCAAGCAAAAAATTAGGAAATTATTGGATTAATGCTAGAAAATTACTAGTACTTAGTGTATGAAACTAGGGTTTGAAATAAATTTATTTTAAAATTTACTACAAAATTTTAAAATTTGAGAGGAATTTTTGATTTTAATATTCAAGAAAAAATTCAAAAATTAATGGGAAAAATTAGCTAGGAATTTATCCTAGGGTTTGTATGCAAAATTTGAAGTAAGTCAGGTTCACCGAATGATTTATTGTTTTTAGGAAATTAGATGTTTAATTCATAAATAATAAATGGGTCTGAGTAGATTAAATCAATAAATAATGCACAATAATTAGGCTATTGATTTGTGAAATTTGACTATAGTTAGGGCTTTTCTAAAAATAGTAGTGAGAGAGAAAATTAAACTTATCTAATTCTATGCTATTTTGATTGAGATAGGGTCTAGAAATCTATGTGTAGGCTTGGGAGAGTATCACAAATAGGAATCTAGAATTCATTTCTTAATTGGATAAGAGCACCAAAAGTGGGACACCTTGGGTTTTGGTGTTATATTCCTATCTTGACACTGTTATCCTTATGATCTAAGCTTTTTGAGTTTTGTGCACTAGGTCTGTGTGACCCTACCTATGAAATATCAAAGCCTAAAAGTTCATGAAGCTCACTGTGTACTTGATTTAGTCTTCAATACCCTAGGTCCTCTTTGTGCTTGAACATAAATGTAAAATCTAGAGAAAGGAGAGGAGGGGTTAGTGTGTAAAGGATACACTAGATGCACTTCACACCCATGTGTAAGCATGCTGCCTACATACCAATACTCTGAGGAGGGATCAAGATATATGTAGTTCTCACATTGAAGTGCTTGGAGAAATAATGTGATCAAAATGCAAGTAAATGTGAAACTAGGTGTACTTGGAATGACTAAGGACTGGTGTAAAGGTTTGAATAAGCTTCATATATTAGCCACACTCAAGTTACCAAATTTCCCATTTTATATGACTATAATATCAATATAGGCACTAGTATCCTAAAAATGAATATTGATAATATGCACAAACTTGGGGCCAAACCCAAGATCCTGAAGCATTGCTATAATGAAAAGCCACTCAATTCAATCCTACGCCTTCTCAAAATCAATCTTCATAAATAAATTCTTATAATTGGAAATCCTATCCCATTCCATATCTTCCTAGATAATAATAATATTTTCTATATTGTATGTATGTTGAATAAACCATATTTATTCACTCCTAACAATTAAGGGGAAGAGGTGTTTGATTATTATTCCTCTCAATTAAGATGAGTATTAAAAGGTGAAGCCTCAAGCTATTGTGATACCAAAAGGTACTCATAGTTTGTGGAATGATGAAAAAAGTATCAAAAGATAACAACTTGCTTACTATATATTCAAATAAAAGTGATGGTGTAATCAATGGCATCAACCCACCAATAAATCCAACAAGTTTCCTCAGAGGGTCTAGAAACCAGGTTCTAAATTTAAATAATTTTCCCAATAGTTTACTCATGTATAAGATGAGCAACATTGTGGTAAAACTATGATTTATGTGATTTAAATTGAGGAGTGGTCCATTTAAATTTGAAATAAATATGATGGTTTAAAAAAAATATGTCTGAGAGCACAACTACTTGCCAACCACGCATAAGAGTAAATAAAAAAGGTCTTGTTTGGCATGTAAGACTCAATCAAGACTCTTAAACACTCTCTCTTCTTCCTAGTAAAAAATAGACTAGGTTGATTAGGGGGAATATTATTCTCTTATCTGACAGTGGTTAATATCAAACACACCAAGTTTATTATGCATGTAAAATGATGCCTCCTACTCTACATCACACTAGCATATGGGAAGACAACCTTCTTTATTTTCATGGGACTCAACCATGTCAAAGTTACTGCATAAAATCTAATGGGCATATATAAGTGAATCAAATACCATCCCTAGAGTAAAGTGTGTTATACTACATCATTGGATGCATATAGGTTAACAAGACCAATAATGTAGTTATTAAAATCAAATAGTTTCTAAATGACCCAATGGGTGGGGTCTAAACTCCAAAAAATAATATTTTAAGAAAGATCAAGTGTCAAAAGAGTAGTTTCACAACCAAAATTAGGCTCATGATAGGTGGCCTAATATAAATCCCCAAGACAAATAATGTGAGCAATAGGCTGAAGGAAGAAGTTGGAAATCTTGAATTCTTGCATGCAAAAATATTTCATATTAATTTTTTTGACAACTATCCTTGACTGTATACTTATGTGTCGAATCATTAAGGCCTAAAAAATTCCATTAATAGACTAACATTGGTAAACATAAATATTCATATCATTTCCATTGGAAAGGTACAAGAGGGATACAAATTGATTGAAAGCTAAATCATGTAGCATAAACTCTCCTAGCTTGAAATGCTACCATTTATTTGGTACATACTTGTCATACATGATGGGTCGAGGTTATGTGAGCACTATAAAATGAATTTGAAGTTGAGAGTAATAATATTGAGCTTTATCCCCAAGGGTTAGCTTGAGTGGATAGGATCAATGAATTCGGTAACCTAGGTTTCAAGTTCAATTCCTATTGAGTATCTTATAACACATTATGGCTAAGGGGTAGATGTGAATCCTTAGTCACTACGATCAAGCCACCCTTCAGTAATGGAGGATCTTATCGAAATCCTTGGATATCAAAAAAAAAAGATTGAGCTTAGAATATAATATTTTCACCTGTGAAGGGGGTTGTAAAGAAGGACTTACGCTAGAAAAGGATGGGGAAGAAACAAAATTAGTAACCACTTTAAGAGAGTGGGAAATAAGAGGCAACACCTTAATCTGAATAGGCTCAAAAATTTTACCAGTGGAGACTAAATAGATAGGACAACTTGTGGGTTGATACACATTGGGATGGGGTTTGGCATTACCTTGGACTAAGTTAGTTTTCTTATTAATGACTATGGTCTAGCTTTCAAGATTCCCATTTTAGAGTTTTGACTCAAACACACTTTTATCTTAAGGAATAAGAGAAGTTGGAACCATTAAAAGGCACTCTCAAATTATATTATCCAAGGATTGGCACTTGAAAAAAGTGTTTGGTAGGTTAATATAAAGAATATTCTATGTGGATTAGTTATTTCTAACTTGAATCTCAATGAACTCCTTGAGATCTTTACCTAGGTCAATCTCCACACAAATCCTTTTCTACGGAGGGGATGCATATAACTTTGAAGGTTCATGGAAGATGAAACTTCCTAGGGGTTTAATGAGTTGGTTGACAAAATTCCATAATGGGAAAGACAAGCTAGAGAATTCTATCCACATTAAGGCTTTAAAATTGGCTTGTTTCGAGACCTAAAAGTCTTGGGTCTAATGAGAAAACACCGCCAACATGTTGTAATTAAAATACGGGCCATGATTAACAATGGATTTTTAGTGTTCAAGGTTATTGAAATGTCATAGGAAAAAACCCTTGGGAAGATTTTGGGCTCCTTCTAGTTTCACACCATGGCCTTGCCAATGGTTATGGACCCACTACTATAAGAGACTCTCAGGTGGGACTTGACCCAAAAAGTAAGCAACTAGAGTGAAATTTTCAAAATAATTATAGGTTCTATCAAACTTAGGTAAATCAAGTACAAAATTAGGTAAATGAGAGTTTGGGTCAGAACTAGTTACTTGTGGTATACCTTTAGAATAAATTTCTATGATTTTTTTGGTGCCATTATTTCTTAGACTACCATAAGCTATCCCTACATAAAATTATGTATAAATGGTGTTTACAACCATTTAATAAAGGTTTTTCAAAACTACCCAAAGGGTAGAGTGCCATCCCAACTCAACATAACAAATGCATTATTAAAATAGAATAAATCTTGCCTAGATCTACTACATATCAATGGTGTGATAGATGGGGAAGAAAATCTAAAAGTATACATACATATAGTGCTTCATATGAATTCTTCACATTTATCTTTCATATAAAAAGTTGTTTTCTTTTCAATATATTATTTTTAAAATAATAAATGATAAAGAATAGTTATCCATATAATTTATTTTAACCATTATGGCACACCTATTATTATCAATAAACTTCAATTTGACACTTAATTTTGGACACCTAATTTTATAAGGCAAAAAACTATGGGAATCCCAATGAAGACTCCAAATAGGCTTATTAAGCTTCCCTTAAGTTTGAAAACCTAAGAGGGAAAAATAATGGAAATAAACATTCAATATAAATGAAACATTAATGGAAGAAAAAAAGTGAAAAGACTAAGAAATATTAGGATGTTTATCCCTCATTTATAAAAAAATTGAATATAAATAAATAAATGCTATAAAGAATGGCAACAATAATTTTTAATCACTTTGCCTAGTGTGAGAATGATATTTTTTCTTACATTACCTATTTGCTTTCCATCAATCCTCTTGCTATCTCTTACACTTGAGCTTTTGACATTTGATCCATGCTTCCAAATGAAACATATAAAACAAAACATCTCGATTTCAAATCTAGCCAAGGCAAGAAATTGGATTCTACCCATGAGATTAATGATCTGGGACTCACTATTGAGAATTCCTCATGTTTTCTTCTCCTTCAAATTATATTGAGATTATTAATGGACCAATTGAGTGAAAAGGAAGATATTTTCCTTTAATGGCATCACTTTCTTGTCTTTCTAGTTTATAGACTATGTTTCCAATAATGCAGGCTATATCTTCCAATGTACGGAGGTGTTGTAGAACAAACTAATGCACAATATTTTATAAATCTCCTTCTTATATATATGATGGGAGATCTTCTAGATGTAATGGAGGAATACCTAAAATCTATTCTATAATGCCTATTAATGCATTAGTACAATTAGACCCATTAGTTTATAATTTTATTATGGATGATATTTTAATGAGGAACATAACATAATTATATAGGGCCTTGAATATACTGCTATCAGAAGATAATGCTATCATAAGATAATACCCTACCAAATTGTCAGGGAATTATTTCAACTCAATTTAAGTGAAGAAATCATTGCAACTCAAAATAAAGGATGGAAAATGGAGATTTTATAGATTTATATAGTAGATAAAACAAATAAATATTTAATTGAGTGTTAGAAGGTAGAGGGGAAGATATAATTAATTAATTAATTAATTTAATATATATACATATTTATTTAATATATTAATATATTTTATTGGTCAATAATGTAATATCTCTTAGATTTGATCATAAGCTTTGGCTTAAAAGGCACTTATTATATATTTATAGGTGGAAGATTAGGTTGAATACCTTTATATTCCCACCATTTATCCTTGCATCAAATGATGTAGAAATGGTGGCAAAAACCATTTAATAAAGGTTTTACAAAACTGCCCAAAGGGTGGAGTGCCAAACCAAGTAAATGTAATAAATGCATAATTAAAATAGAATAAATCCTACCTAGATCTACTGTAGATCAATGGTGTGATAAGTGGGGAAAAAAACCTAAAAATCTACATACATCTAGTGCTTCATACAACTCCTTCACATTTATATTTCATATCGAAGGTTGTTTTCTTTTCAATATATTGATTTTATAATAATAAATGATAAAGATTTTTTATCCATGTAATTAAATTTAGTTTATTTTAAAGATAATGTGGGAAGTTATGATTGAAAAAAAACCTTTTGCATCTACTTAAGTATAAGAGAGAAGATCAATAAAAATGGGAAAATAGGAGTGGGTGAAATGAAAATATGAATGACCAAAATACTATTAAAATCACTAAGGCAGTGGCTAACCAAATTATCCTAGTGGAAAAACAAATCCAAGTCATTAGGGTTTAAGACAGAGATAAAAAATAATTTTACATCTTAGAGAATGTTACTTGATCTGTAAATTTATGGGATATTGGCCTAGAGTGACAGATGTCCAAAAGAGATTGAGGGAGAATTAGAGTATCAGATCTATAAATCAAGTAAACCTTCTCCATCAAGAGTTTTTCAAGTCACTTTAAAATTTTTAAAGCAAAGATATGATATTTTTATAGCTAGCCCATGGTTCATGGGGTAGTCTATATTGTATATGAGACCTTGGGAAGAGGGCTTCAACCTAGATATAAAGAACTTAATCCTAGTCCCAATCTAGACTCAATTTCATGATCTTCCATCTAAATTATTGAAGAATGATATTTTTTTGATTGAAAAGTGTATTTTTATTAATATAAATTAATATAGTACATTGATAGTCATACAAAAAATGGGTGGAAAAGTCACACCCAAAATCCAAGTCACATTGAGCTTAAAAAGCCTCAAGTGGAGAACACAATTATAAAAAGGCTGACCCAAGGCCACCCAAACCATAAGTTACACTAAATCAAATGCACATTAACCAAAAAAAGGATAAAAAAATTACAAACAACAAGGAACCAAATTAAGAAGCAACAGTGAACATGGTGCCTACCAAAGGAGGAGGAGGTGGAAGATCTTGAGAATTTCCTCCCTATCCCCCTTAAGTAGGGGGGTTCCTCATCATCATGTAAGGGATCCCACCCATCATTATGTTGCTTATTTTCAAATTATTCCTATTGGAAGGGTGAAATGGAAAGGGCCAAACATGGAAACTTATCCTGTGAAGGAAGGCCTTAAACCCCCCTCAAACACCACCTCTATTAGACTTATTAGACTCAATGTGGTGTGGGGACAACCAAAGAGATCGAGGATATTTCAAATTTGAGACCACTAATGCTAAAACCCACATCCACATCCATAAGGGGGAGATTAGTGGTGTGAAGGATATGGAGGCTCACAACTAATAACATAAGGAGTATTCCCCCAGTGATTAAAGAGGACTTGTAGATGATGAAGCCCAAGATGAGCTTTATCAAATTAGACCTAGATATAGAGGGTAACATTAGAAATCACAACAAATTTTGTAACAACAAAAAATATCTTTTCCATTTCTTCATGATTAAAAAAATCATTATTTCTAGATTTTCAAATTTGAAAAAAATGTTATCATGAAAAATATGCCAAAATCTATTATATCTTATCATAAATAAGACAAAGTCCCCCAAGAGAGAAAATTTTAAGTGAAAAATTTAGGTTTAAAGTGATCAAAGAGGGTGTGAATCCATCTATAAGGAGATTGGGCATGAGGGTAAAACCAAAAAAGATGTTTAAGGGTTTCTGATTGGTGACAAGTTAGGTAAATGGGATTTGAAACCCCCATGTACTTGAGAAAATCACCTATAGGAAAATCATGGTAAATAGTACACCAAAAGAAATGGGATTATTTAGGATTGATGAGAGAAATTGAAATGGTAGAAAACCTTTTATAGTAGACAACATGAAGGGATCTAAGATTTCATTCATGGTTGATGGTTTCAATTTAAATTTGTTGAGGAGACAATAAATTATACCCTAGTTGAGTAAAGTAAAAATAAAAGGGTGTATCTATATGCTAATTCCAACCCTTCCTCTAGGGTATACGGGAGGAAACACCAATCTTGTGTAAATACTCATCAGGTATAGAACATTGAATATCATAAATAGATTCTACATCTTCATTATTAAGACTAAATTTGACCTTCACAAGATTCCAAGGGAGCCAATCATGACTAGCCTTTTAGAATAAATACCTAATGGTTTTAATACGCCTTTTTAATAATCTCAAACTCTTGATCTAAGGGACCATGGCAAAGGGAACATTTTGAAAATTGAGCATTGGGGACCACCATAAGGAATGAGAATTTAGAGAGAGACCATTTTGAAAACTCTTCCCCACCTAGATGAGGTGAGGTTTGAGCCATTCCCAAGCCTTTTAGATGTTTTACATATTAAAATTATCTCTAATATTGACAAATATATGGGTAATGAGAAAGATTCATACACTAAGACATTTACAAGGATTTCTATCAAGAGGACATCCTTGAGAAATGCAATGTCTTAAAAATATTTTATAGGCTTCATCACCTTATAACCTATGATAATCCACTTGGAACTGAGAATAAGACTTTGACATTTAATTTAAATAAACCCAAGTCCTCCTATCTCTTTAGGTCAACAATAAATGACCCAATAAACTCTATGAAATTCTTTATGAAATTCAGAATCGGCCAATAGAAAATACTATAATTTTTTTTTTTCTAATTTAACATATGCAACATTAGAAGGAGCCTAGCAAGAGGAGTACTAGACATGAGTAGTAACCAAAACCTTTCAACAAATTTTAAACTGTCCTACTAATGATAAGGTTTTGGTGATCGATAAGGATTTTTTTCTCAACCTTTTAAACTTAAAAAGACCACAAATTAGTGGGAAAGGTTCTAAATACAAAGGGAATTCCTAATAATTTAATCTAAACTTAATGAAGAATCCACTACCAATGAAATTCCTTTAGCTGTTAGGGTGTGGAGCTAAAAACTTCAACTTGTTGCAGACACGAAGAAACAGGTGGTTGCTGAAGATCCAGAAGCACTGGCGTCGGTAGCATGACCGACGTCGGTCATTACCAGTGTAGAAGGCAATCGGTGATGGCAGGGAGTCGGCCGACATCGGCAGCACTAGGCAAGCAGGGACCGGCGTCAGTCGCCTGTGTGTTCCAGAACTGCTGTTGATGAACAATCAGTTAAGTGAAGCGAGTGTTTGCATGTTTAGGGACTAATTATAGTCATGAGCTGCGTGTCTAATTATTGTAATTAGAGTTCTATTTTTGTATGCATGGGATTCTATTTAAAGACCCATGAGGCATGTATTGTAATTATCAAGAAGGCAAGTAAAGCATTGAAGCAAGATCAAGGAGATCTACAAGCAAGTAAGGTCAAGGAGATCAGCTGAAGCATTCAAGGAGGGGATTACAACTCAGGTTATTTGAGTTGGGTTTGGTTGAGCAAGAGAGAGAGGGAAGAAGGTCTTGAGGTGTGGCAAGCCTTTGAGGTGGAGGAAGAAGTGGCATCTTCCTTATTGTATTTTTTCTAGTAATATTTAATACAAGAGTGTGTATTGTCTCTCAAATTCTTTGCTGTCTCAAGTTTCTAGTTACTTAATCATTCTGGTATAATTCCATGTTTAATTGCTTATAAGAAAGTAATCAATTGTGCTTCCGTTGGATAAGGGGTTCCTAACAGTTGGTATCAGAGCTACGGTTTACAGGGAGCAGGTTATTGTTTTTGATTACAGGTCATTCACAGGGTTTTCTGATTGAGTGGGAGTTTAGCAATGGCAGAAGATAGTAAGCTACGAATGGAGAAGTTTAACGGCAAGAGTTATAAACATTGGAGGATGCATATAGAGGATTATCTGTATCGGAAGGATTTGTACTTACCATTGGGTGGGGTTGCATGCAAGCCCATAGATATGAAGGATGAAGAATGGAATGTTCTTGATCGGAAGGCTCTCAGTTCCATAAGGTTGAGCCTTGCATCGTCTGTGATTTCCAACTTGTCACAGTGTAAGACAATGGAAGAGTTGATAAAGTCCTTGGCGAATTTATATGAAAAGCCCTCAACGTCAAATAAGGTATTTCTTATGAAATAATTATTTACTTTGAAAATGTAGGAAGGTGGATCATTATATACTCATCTTAGTGATTTCCATGGTTTGGTAAACTAGTTAGCTTCAGTCAATATTGTTTTTGATGATGAAGTAAAGGCTCTCTTGATATTATGCTCTTTACCTGAAATTTGGGATAGTTTGTTTATGGCAGTAAGTAATTCTGCATCTGCTTCTAAAATCTTAAAAGTTGATGATGTTGTGAGTGTGATCTTGAATGAAGAAATATGTAGGAAAAGCACAGGTGAATCATCAAGGAATGCTCTAAGTGCAAAAAGCAGGGGTAGGCAAAGAGAGAAAGTAGAGCAAGGGAAATCAAGGTCGGGAAGGAGATCCGAATCCAAAGGTATTACCTGCTAGTTTTGTGGAAAGAAAGGACACACAAAGGAGTGTTGGTTACGAGATAAAGAGAATCAACCTGAAGGTAAATAAGAAACAAAAGATGCAAATATTATGGTACAGGATGCTCTCATACTTTCTTTGGATAGTCAGGTAGGATCATGGATTTTAGATTCTGGTTCATCTTTTCATGCATCCCCAAACAGAGATTTGTTCCATGAGTATGTCTAGGGAGACTTTGGAGTGCTTTATTTAAGGGATGGTATGCCTTGTCAAATAGTTGGAAAAGGGAAAGTGCAGCTGAAATTGTAGATAGACAACACATGGGTGTTGAAAGAGGTCATGCATGTCCCAGTTCTGAAGTAGAGTTTGATTTTTGTGGGAAGGTTGGGTGATGAGGGATGCACAATAACCCTCACAGTGGATTCTTGGAAGGTTACCAAGGGAGCACTTGTTTTAGCAAGAGGTAAGAAAGTAGGTACTCTTTATCTATCTACTTGTATTATTGATTCTACTTCTGGTTTATCTACTTCAGCTGTAGATTCGAAGATATGACTTAATAGGCTAGGTCATATGAATAAGAAGGGAATGGATGTTCATGATTCAAAAGGTATGTGTTCAGATTTGGAAAGCATAGATAGAGTTCATTGCACAAAAGGAAATTTGATGCTTTTGACAGGAACAAAGAAGCCTTGGTGTTTATGGAGGAGATGAGGGACAGAGATCAATCATAGGGGCTAAATAATTCTGAGCAGGGTAGTATGGATAGAGGTTTGATCCAAGATGAGCTCATGGATGAAGGTTTCATCACTTACAAGAACACACAGACACCGACATCGGTCACATGGCACCGACATCGGCCAGACAGGTATCGACATCGGTCATATGCAAACCAACAGGGTTAGTGGAGTTAGCAGGAGAAGACTGATGTCAGTTAGGCAGGAACTGACATTAGCAGAGGGGACACTGGCGTCAGCCAGGGGTAACGACATCGACAGTCAGGGTCAGTGCAGGGAATCGACATCAGTCGGGAGCAGACTAGGAGATGGCTGAGATCAGTCACTGGAATGGATGTTGGGTGGATAGCAAGTTGTCAAGGAGTCTCAAACACCCATATGGAGGTCAGAAAGGGTAAGTGAATCTCATATTCATTATTCACCTTCTTTATATTGCTTACTGATAGTCAAGAACTAGGAAGATGGAAGAAGCAATGCAGGTAGAGTCCAAAAATAGTGGGAGCTTGGTATGGATGAGGAGTGTGAGTCCTTGGAGAAGAACCAAATAGGTATTTATTGGTAGAGTTGTCAGCTGGAAGAAAGCACTGGATAGAGAGATGGATTCCCATTTTAGAGAAGAGAGTGGATGGACACGTGAGACAGAAGGCTATGGTATATGGTCTTGATTAGGCTATAGAACAATGGAGGTTTGACCATTGTTTTTATCTTTACCAGGTTGGATAATATTAGCTACATTATCATGTTACTATATTGTGTTGCTTGTTGTAGGGTTTCATATATAGGGAGTTTTCTGAGCTAAGGGTAAAGTTGGTTTAGAAGTATGTCATGAAGAATTTAGGAGTAGCAAAATTCTTTTGGCATAAGTGACAGATATAGAATCACAGGTTGTGTGGTGGTTGGTCTTCAGGGGAGAGCTTGAAGAGGGATACAAAGCCAAGGGAACAAAATAGATGGAGTATAGGTATAGGTACAGTTGTATCTATTTATCTCCAAGTGGGAGATTGTTAGGGTGTGGAGCTAAAAGCTTCAACTTGTTGCAGACACAAAGAAACAGGTGGTTGCTGAAGATCCAGAAGCACTGGCATCGGCAGCATGACCGACGTCAGTCATTACCAGTGCAGAAGGCAGTCGGTGACGGCAGGGAGTCGGCCGATGTCGGTAGCACTAGGCAAGCAGGGACCGACGTCGGTCACCTGTGTATTCCAAAACTGCTGTTGACAAACAGTCAGTTAAGTGAAGCAAGTATTTGCATGTTTAGGGACTAATTATAGTCACAAGATGCGTGTCTAATTATTGTAATTAGAGTTCTATTTTTGTATGCATGGGATTATATTTAAAGACCCATGAGGCATGTATTTTAATTATCAAGAAGGCAAGTAAAACATTGAAGCATTGAAACAAGGTCAAGGAGATCTACAAGTAAGTAAGGTCAAGGAGATCAGCTGAAGCATTCAAGGAGGGGATTACAACTCAAGTTGTTTGAGTTGGGTTTGGTTGAGCAAGAGAGAGAGGGAAGAAGGTCTTGAGGTGTGGCAAGCCTTTGAGGTGGAGGAAGAAGTGGCATCTTCCTTATTGTATTTTCTTCTAGTAATATTTAATACAAGAGTGTCTCAAGTTTCTAGTTACTTAATCATTCTAGTATAATTCCATGTTTAATTGCTTATAAGCAAGTAATCAATTGTGCTTCCATTGGATAAGGGGTTCCTATCATTAGCCATAGAGGTTTGGGAGAGAGAGATTGGTGATAGCACTAGGTTTTCTTCCATTGGATGGAATACCTAGAGGCAAGGAAAAATATATCAAAGGATTCCATGCCATTTTTAACAAAATCCTTTTCCTCTTGAAGGGTAAAAAATGTGTCATCTATGAAGTGCCCATTAATCAATTGATGGCATAAGTTAGGGAGAGAAATAACCTTCACCAAACCCTTTGAAGCATAGTTAGCCAATATATAGCTAAAACCCTTAGCAATCAAAACTTAAAGAGAATGAGATAAAAGGAAACCCTACCTGATATATGTATGAGGTTCAAAGTGATAAGATTAGACACCATTGATAGTAGTGCAATTACCAACATCTTGAAAAAGCATGTTGACAACCTGCACAAACCTCAAGCCAAAACTAAGACCTTGTAACATTATTATAAATAAGGGAAACTCTATTAGATCATAAGCCTTCTTAAAATCAATCTTGATAAATAAGGCCTTCTGGTTGGAAACCCTAGCCCATTCCATACCTTTCTAGATAACAATGGCATTATATAAAATGTATCTATGTTGAATAATCCATGTTTGTTTCATCAAAGAATTAAAGTAAGAAGATACTTAATTATAAGGGATATAGATTTAAAAATACTTTTATAAGATACATTGAGAAGGGTCATAGGTCTACTTCAGGATCACTAGTGTTAGGAATATATAACACAAAGCAATATTAATGAATTGAAGATAAAAATAAAATGCAAAAAACACAACATAATAGAGACACAAATTTAATGTGGTTCACCCAATATGGGATACATCCACACATAAATAACTAGTCCTTCTTATTATTTAGTCCAACAAATGAAGGGAAAAAACCTATAATACATTCATTGTAATATCCTCTTAACTCACACACAATATGTTTCCATGATTATAATTCCCTCATATCAAAGGAGGGTTACATATTAGGGAAAAAATGCACAAATATAATTTGTACAGTTAGATCTATGACCTAATATTTAATGGTCTAGATTTACTACAAAATTATAATATTTTATAATACATTTTTAGCAAAATTTTACTTCAGGGGTGCTACTCCCGAACCCCCACTAGGGGGGGCTCCAAGTATAGTCGTTATTGGGCACCCTTTTGTGGTAACTACATGGACCATACAAACTAGACCTATCTTAGTGTGAGGTGATATTTGAGGTGGTTTCCCCCTTTTTGTACCTTTTTGCACTAGCTGTAGGAATCCTTGAGGATCTTGTGTTAGCTAACATGTTGTTGCATGGCATTAACTTTTAAAGGACATCACTGCCAAAAATTATACATGGTGGATCAACAAACATTGATGTTAGAGGAGTGGAGTAGGTGGGATTATGACCCCCTAATGATAGCTCAACATATGACATGTACTCAACCAACTTGGGTAGCGTAATAGAACTGACAGACTCATAATAACTCATGACTAACACACACCCATTCGACCTAACAAGGAGATACCTAATCACCTATAAAAGAAGGATTGCATTTAAAGATTGAGGAGGTGACTAAGGCAGTGAAGCTCTAGGGAAATAGAGAACCAATCCAAGTATTTATGTTTTAAATAAGATAGATTAGGCATTCAAATGCATGGCCCAGGCTCACCTGTGAGTCACTAGGTAAGAGTAGTGTTTAGAATGAGTATATGACCTACATTTATATCTTTAATATGTATACTAAACTATATAGTCACTTAATAATATTGTTGAACGAATGGAATATTGATCCTTGCATTATAGTCTATGTAGTGTTACGTTTGTGACTTAGCTTTATATATGCAATGATATAATCTTATTTTGAATGTATTATTATAATATAGAGGTTTAACCCTAGTCATTAATGGCATCCTTTTACCATCTAATGACTTTGGCCTACGTAAAATAGAATAAGTGTTGAAATTAGATTGTGCCTATGCCCTATGACCCATACCTAAAGCACTACCCTGAGGATGATCTATTGAACCCAAGCCAATCCCCATGACTTGTATAAACAAATGAATGACCCTTAATCTACTATTTAATGACTT
This sequence comes from Torreya grandis, assembly GCA_037957365.1. Taxonomy (NCBI): domain Eukaryota; kingdom Viridiplantae; phylum Streptophyta; class Pinopsida; order Cupressales; family Taxaceae; genus Torreya; species Torreya grandis. The sequence goes on along the minus strand of JARHVA010000988.1, from coordinate 2,107,253 downwards.
ATGCCATTGAGATCTTGGTCTAGCTAGTATGAACTTACACCTTAGGAATTATGTCCTTAAGAAGGCTTGCACCTAAGGAAATTCCCCTGAATAGCCTAATGCTGACAAGCCATTTGAACCCATCTTGCCAATGTTTAAACCCCATTAAAACCCAAGTTGTGGCATGTTCTAACTAGCCAAATGTGGGCTTAGTCCATTTTCTATTGTCCTTCAGGTGAGTGTACAAGGCTTTCACCTTATGTGAAACTGATGCCAGTGTAATTGTGTGTTAAATTTTGTGTGTAAGACCTTACTATGCTCATGCCTAGCTCCATCAAGTCTAGAACTAACTTAGTTTGATAGCTATGTGCATGACTAAGCATAAAAGATAATCAAGTAAAATTTTAGAATTTTTTTTGGTTTTGTTATTGGGAGATGTTAAATTTCATTACTACAATGGTGCAACAGAATGATGCTCCAACTATCACACAAGAACATCGAGCACTAGCTAGAGTAAGTAGAAGATATTTTTGTGTAGAAGCATCCCACATGCAAAGGATAAGAGCCAATAAAATGGGTGCAAGATAACCTGTATGATGCTCTATATGAGGTGTTCTTTTATAAGCTACTTTAGAATGTGTACCAATGGTTGGTTACCTACATTAATACTAGAAGGCAAATCTATGGATAACACATCGAATGGACCACAGAGTGCATAGAGAGGCTTGAAACCTTGGATGAAGTTTGGATCCATGTTGTAGATAAGTGGTAGAGTGGTACATTGAAAAGATACATGTTGGAGTTCATAGTGTTGACCTTATCATTCCTTGAAGAAGTAGAGTAACATTTTCTTCGCAAGCTAAGGGGCATGCTCATAAGAGGGCTTGATACCAAATTGAAAAAGCTTCTAGTAGATTATAGTATAGAAATTGTAAGGATGGAAGGCTAAAGTCCTTGCATATATGAGCAAGTATAGAAGGTGAGAAGGGAAAGTGTAGGTAAGGTATGATGGTAGAGGATGAGAAACCTAACACCTAAGAGATCTAAAGGTTGAACTATAGTAAGCAAAATCACAGGTTGATGGAGGATATAGAACCTAAAAGTGCCAAGAGGACTTGTAACGAGTGGGAAGGGAATGGGGAAGGATCCATTGATTTGTAAAAACATAAAAAGAGATAGGACGAAGCAAGAAATTGGACTCAGTAGTTGGGTTTAGGATGTAATGGGTTCCTACAAGATGTGGTGACAGAGGATGTGCTAGAAGTACCTACCATATTGAAACCTAAAGTGCAAGCTCATGTACTATATTTTACACCATAATATAGAAGAATGGTAACTAAACCTATTATCGATGTTGACTTTGATATGATTCTGATAACTCCAAAACCAAAATAGGTTGAACCTTGTCCCCGCTTAGTGTGAGTACACAAGTATTTTATTAATTTCAAAAAAACAAGTACATAAGGGTGCCTTTACTCTGTTAACCCTTTTACAATGCAAACATGGATTTATATAGTTTTTACCAATGACCGGTAAAAACAACTAATCCTATAACCAACTAACTACGAGAAAACAACCCGTAAAGTAATTCTAATTAATAAATATAAAACATTAAAACTATCTAATAATTAAACTAAGTTTAGTTTATGGGGGTGTCTTTACTAAAAGATGCATGCCCCATTTACAATAATTATTTATTACCTACCAAAAATATAACCTAACGTTAAGAATTTGGAACAAGTCCTAACAAACCTCCCTATGATCCAAATTCAGGTCTTTGGACACATACCAAGCATTTTTTTGAATTTTTCAAATTTGATTCTGTCAAGGGGTTTTGTGAAGATATCAGCTGTCTGATCAAAAGTTGGGCAATATATTGGATCAAGATTTTTCTTTGCCACCAACATTCACAGATAATGGTATTTGACATCCATATATTTTGTTTTGGCATGAAACACTAGATTCTTGGACATCTTGATTTCACTCTGATTATCAATGTATAACTGTGTAGGAGCAAACTAAGAAACCTGAAGATCTTCAATAATACGACGAAGGTAAACAATTTCTCTAGAAGCATCCCATGCTGAAATATACTCTGATTCTATTGATGAATTTGCCACTGTATCCTGCTTCTTACAACACCAAGCAATGGCAACTGAACCCATATGCATAGTGTATCCTATGGTTGACACTCTATCATCCACACATCCACCAAAATCTACATCACAATATCCAACAAGTTTGAAGTTCTTGTTGCGGTGGTATTTAAGGCCATATGTTTTCATTCCCTGAAGATAACGAAGTACTCGTTTTACTGCATGCCAATGAATTTCTATAGGCTCATGCATAAACCTACATAAAATTCCAACTAAAAATGAAATATTGGGCCTGGTAGTCATCAAGTATATCAAACCTCCCACCAATTGTCTAAATGTGGTGCCATCAAAAAAGGCACTGCTATTATCCTTAGACAATTTCAAGTTACTTTCCATGGGAGTGAGGGAAGGTTTGCAATCACTCATGCCAAACCTCTCTAATAACTCAGAAATATACTTAGTGAAATGAAAATACTATGCTATTTCTAAGTTACCTCTATGCCTAGATAGTAGTGAAGAAGTCCAAGATCTGTCATCTCAAACCCATCTTTTAATTCCTTCTTCATAGACTTGTTATAGTTTTCATCATTACCTATAATAAACAAGTCATCAACATAAATAACTAGTATCACCATTTTCTTACCTTGTACTTGAAAATAAAGAGTATCATTTGATTCACTGTGATGAAAACCAATGGATTTCAAGTATGTATCCATTTTCTCATACCAAGCCATGGGTGCTTGTTTTGAGCCCATACAAAGCTTTTATCAATTTACATACTTTGTGTTCAACACCCACCTGTTCAAAACCCTGAGGTTGTTTCATATAGACTTCTTCCTGTAAATCACCATTTAAAAAAGCACTTTTAACATTCAATTGATGTACTTTACAACCAATTTGTGCTGCTAAGGCAAGTACCATATGAATAGTGTGCCATTTGGTAGTTTGTGAAAATGTTTCCTCATAGTCAATACCTTCTTTTTGTGCATATCCTTTTACAACAAGTCATACCTTATGTTTATCAATGGAGCCATCTGATTTATACTTAGTCCTATAAGCCCATTTACATTTGATGGGTTTAACATGTGGAGGAGGATAAACTAAAACCAATGTATTATTGTTAAGTATGGAATCATACTCACATTTCATTCCCTATTGCCAAACATGTTCAGTAGATGCCTCCTCAAAAGTGGATGGCTCAGTGGAAGAAGTAGTAACAACCATAGCATAGTTTACCTATTTTTGAGAATTCTTGGGCCCTATTAAACCAACTTCATCTGCTGTCAAGTCAGAAAAATTACTTTGAGCCCATTTTGGATACTTAGATAAATTATTCAAATCAGGGACTCCAGAATTCTCATTATGTGTATCATTCGAAGGGGGACTTAGAGAATTTTCAAAAATTTCTAAGTCATCAACCTGTGAACTTGTAGATGAAGGAGAGGAAAGTGAAGGAATTTGAGTCTCATACCATAACTTTGAAGAGTTATCTGCATTATTCAAACCCTTATCTCTTTCTGTATTTTTCCTCTCTAATCTATCAAGTTGAGAATCAATCTCTACAGTGTTCATAGTCCCAAACTCATCAAATATTACATCTCGACTCACTATGAATTTGCCTAAATCTTGTGCAAGCAAATGAAACCCCTTTTTATCTTCAAAATAACCAAGAAAGATGCATTTTCAACTTTATGGTTCTAACTTAGTTCTGTGTTGAATAAGAACCAAAGCAAAACAAAGACATCCAAACACTTTCAAGTGTTTAACTTTGGGTTTAAACCCATACCATGCCTCATATGGATTTTTTCCCAAAAGTGAAACTGTGGGGGACCTATTTCTTAAATACACTACAGTACCTATGGCTTCGGCCCAAAAATTATCATCAAGCTATTTATAGTGCAACATGGCACGTGTTGTGCCCTCTAAAGTTATATTCATTCATTCAGATACTCCATTTTATTGTGGAGTATAAGCATTACTATATTGTTGATGAATTCCATGTTATCAACAATAGTCTAAAAATTCATTTGAGGTATACTCACCTCCATTATCTGAATGAAGAGTGGCCAAATGTGAACCTGTTTCTTTTTCGCCTAAGTGTAACCAATCAACAAACTTAGTGAAAAATTCAGATTTATTTTTCATAAAGAATACCCAAGTCATCCTAGAAAAGTCATCAATAAACAAGACAAAGTATCTACACCCACCAATGGATGACTTTTTCATGTCACATACATCACTATGAACTAACTGTAAACATCTGTTAGCTCTCCCAAATGACTGTTTAGGAAAATTTTCCTGATTTTGTTTTCCCAAAACACATGACTCACAAAGAATACTATCTTTGCAAAAAGTGGGAAACCCATTCACCATACCATATCTCTACAAATCCACTAAAGAGTGGATATTCAAATGTCCATAGTGGAGATTCCATAACCGCTGTGTAAACATAGTACCTGTACCTGTATCAACAACTACTACAAGTTTTATATTGGGAGGAAGCACCTTACAATGTAATCTAACCAAGTTTCCATCTTCATATCTTGTATACATAGTTTTATAATCATCCTTCACTGAATTGATGTAAATGAGTGCATTTTCAAGCACAATTTGATAACCTTTCTTTCGAATAGTTACCAAAGAAAGTAAGTGTTTATTCAATGTGGGAACATACCAAACATCCTCCAAGTATTTTATAGACCCATTAGGAAGAAGAATTTGAATAGAACCAAGTCCTAGTGGTGTATGCATAGACTTATTTGCTAAGGCAAATGGAGAGAGAGAAGCTTCCTTATAAGACCAAAAGAAATCTCTCCTAAATTTCATGTGTTTGGTTACTCCTATGTCTAAAACCCATACATCTGTGAGCTCATCTCTAGGCTCATATTCAATACAATCAATGTGCCCCAAAGTAGTGAATGCAAATTCATGGGAAACATTACTAAATTCATCATAGTCATGATCGGCATACTGAGCAAAGTTAGTCTTAGTCACTTTTTGTGGCCTTTGAATTTTATCGAAAGGAATCCTACATTGTGAGGCAATGTGACCAAATTTTCCTTGACCTCTGCCCCTGAATGAAATGTGACCATGTCCTCGATCACTTGTTTCATGTGAATGTGATTGATTAGATTGTTGATTGTTTGAATGACCCTTACTTCTATTTTGATATCTGCCTCCTTTGTAACCTTGACCCCCTTTATAACTGTTTCCTCTATTGTTTTGATGCCCAGATGAAGATGAACTAGGATTTGACTCTAAAACATGGGCTTCTTCAGTTTTCTTGGATTTATTGGGTAGAGAGAGGTCATGTTGGATGAGAAACTCAGCCAACTTATCAAAGGTGATGCCTATGATCTTGTTAGAGACATGTAACATTTCAACAAAATTCTTATAGGACCTTGGTAGTCCTTTCAAAGTAGCAGTAACTATGAGGTCATCATCTAGTTTTCCTAAACTAGCCTTAGTGTACTCAGTACTGATATTTTTCAATTTAGACATATATTCTCCCATATCCCCATCTTCATCTAATGACAAAGTAAACAACTGCATATGAATATCTATCTTCTTATGCTTAGGTTTCTTATCATACAAATCTGACAATGTTTTCCATGCAGTGTAACTATGAGGAGAATTTTAATATGAACATATGTATCACGAGTGCAACAACATTTAATGAGAGCTAAGACCTTAGAATCATTCAAATTGAAAATATCTAATTTATCCTACTCTATTGGCAATGTGGGATTTTCATTCTTAACAATATCCCATAATTCATTAAACACTAGTGAAGCCTCCATCAATCGTTTCCAATCTGAATAATTGGAAATTGTTAATCTATCACCATTTGTAAGCAAATTTTGAATTTTTAGCATTTTTAAATGAAAGCAAGTGCATTAGAGAAACGTGTGACAAAATGCAAAAGAAATGAAACAAATATCACACTCACTACACAAGACACTATTTCTATGGGGTTTTGCACTTAACCTCCGCGTAGAGCATAAAAGAAAAAAAAACAAGTATTTTTGATGGGTTTTGCACTTAACCTCACCAAAAATCAATGATTACACCCTTATTTTGCCAAATTACAACCTTATTCCATAAATTACACCCTTATCTCACCACAATAATGCAAAAGAAATATGATTGAATTCTGCCCCTTTTTCAAAAATTTAAATAACACAATACAATAAGTATGTGTTTTACAATATTCTGATTTAAAAAAGAGAATATTCCTTTTTCAAAAAAGTATATTCCAAAGCAAAAATGACTTTCTCCAAAAAGAAGGGATTTGAACCCTTGACCTCCTCCTTTGCAAGCTTCTAATAAAATAAGCTTAACCAATTGCTCTAAGAGCATTTATAGAACATTACACTCAAAAATTTCTACTTATTCCATATTTTTGTATGAGGGAAAATTAAAAAAATTACATATGAGTAAATAAATTCAAAATTTTCCCTTTGTTTATAGCCTCTCTTTCAATCTTCTCCCATGGGACCTAGTCACAACAAATATTTGATAAAAAAACTTTATAAACATCAAAAAATAAATTTATAAATTTTATACTACGCCATTCTTACTTGGGATGCCATGGCTGCTCCTGGATGTTTTCCTACATCTCTCTTTCCTACAGGCCGTACAAATCTGTATAGGGAGGATAAAATTGTTTTTGATTGAGTTTTGGCAGATTTTTAAAGTATTTTTTATAGGGAATGAGTTGAAAATGAAGCTTGGGTGTTGGAAGGCCATACAACAGTCCGTACAACATAGTTTTTTCAAGATTTTTCATTTAAAATGCAAAAACAGAGGTTTTAATGCCATTTGATCAAGCTTTGCAGATGTTTTGGATTTAAAAAGAGCTGAAATGATTGCAAATCATAATGGAAGCCATGAATGAAAACTTTCAGATGTTTTTCTCAAATAAATAGGCCATACAAATCTAGTTTTGGCCAAAAAACAATGAATTTAATAACATTAAAATGCTAAAGATTCATTTTTATGCCATATGAGGAGATTGAACACAGGACAATGGAGTATCAAATGATCAAACAAACTAAACTGTGGTATATGGAAAATACAGGTTTAAATGTGAATAATATTTGAAAAATTAAAATAATTTAATAATTTTTCAAACATTTAAACCAATAAAAAAAATTTCATTTTATATGGCATACCTTATTTCATGCCAAAATATATCACGTGAATTGATTTTTCACCTTGCTCCTTCGAATTCACCAAGCTTCCAAAATAACCATGTTATGATACCACTAATAACTCCAGAACCAAAATAGGTTGAACCTTGTCCCCGCTTAGTGTGAGTGCATAAGTATTTTATTAATTTCAAAAAATCAAGTACATAAAGGTGCCTTTACTCCGTTAACCCTTTTACAATGCAAACATGGATTTATATAGTTTTTACCAATGACCGGTAAAAAAAATTAATCCTATAACCAAATAAATATAGGAAAACCACCTGTAAAGTAATTCTAATTAATAAATATAAAACATTAAAACTAACTAGTAATTAAAGTATGTTTATTTTATGGGGGTGTATTTACTAAAATATGCATGCCCCATTTACAATAATTATTTATTACCTACCAAAAATCTAACTTAATGTTAAGACTTTGGAACAAGTCCTAACAGATTCAACATTTGGATCAAGAGTTGTTATTGAGAAAGTGATTCCCTATAAATAACTGAGTGAGTATACAAAAAAATTAGCAAGTGTCAATCCAAGAATTATGAACATAGGTACAAGCATTCTAGTGTAGAGAATGTTAGTTATAGCAACTGGGAAACAACCTGCAAGAAGTGGCATGATACCACAAGTGAGTAGTATTGCATTGACAAGTTTGATAGCACAATTGGCAACATTAGGATCAATGCACCAAAATACAATTAGAATTATTGGAGGGTCACCTCCAACATAGATGTAAGGGGATAAGTGCATCATAACCTAACACCACCCCCTTAGCAAGTCTATTATGAGATGGTAATGCACTTGCCTAAGTATCATGATGTATAAAATACCATAGAGCATGTGCTAAAGTGTGAGTTATAGTGGAATGATTAGGGAATAATTTAGCCTAAATCTAAGGCAACCTAGTTTATGACCACCCTACTAGATCACACCCATACCTAGTATCAAAATTTTTATTCGAACTAAGTTATGGTTGACTACAATATGCTAAAGGAAGCCTTCTTGAAAGAGTTTGATATCCCTAAATTCAAGAAACATAACATCATGGCTCTCAAATAAATCATCCAATGGTTATCCAAGAGTGTGCACTTGTATGATGTGAAATTTAAAACACTTCTCTCTAATCTTCCATATGACATTCATCCCTACCAACATGTGCAATGATTTGTTGGAGGCCTTCTAATACCCTTCAAATGAGCACTGTATGAAGACCTTCATAAACCCCCATGAAGTGCTTGAATCCACTCTTCAGGTTAAGGCAATAGGTAGTTCCAATACCAAGATCAGCCCATTCATGGAGGCATAGATCATGTTAATAGCCTCCTAACTATAGAAGTTGACTACTAGTTAAACACATGACACTCATAGTGGATTATGGTGCATAAATTGTGAGATAGAGGGGCATAACAAGAATAATTGTGCACAAATAAATATTCATGCCTTAATCCTCAATTATGAAGTTGGCCTTGGATTATATGACTCTTTAAATTGTCCTCTATTGTAGTGCACTAGTCAAGTGAATACTACCATTTATTTGAAGATGTGAGATGTTTATATGTACTCAATAATAGACTACCGAATCATTGATGAGATGCACTAAAAAATGGAGAGAGGCAGGAGATAGGTGATAACATCAACTAATAGTTAAGTAAGACAAGGAAATGAGGGATATGGCTAGTAAAATATGGGTTATAGAAACTAGTGAGGTGTGCATAGGTGAGGAGGAGGACGTGGTGGAGGAAGATTAACACCATGATCATGCTACAAGTGTGGGTCAAATGAGCATTATTATCATGACTACCCCATGCACCCAACATGTGGGTATTTTCAAGGACCACATTTGGTCAAATAATCCAAACTTATACAAAAAGCTAACTCAAGTTGACAAAAAGCTAACTCAAGGTCGCTTGACACTAACATAGGAGTAACAATGGTGAGACATGAGTATAAAGAAGAAATATGGTCTCCCAATCCATAATAGACTCACAAGGAGCCACATAAGGTATAGGTGATGACCTAAAGTGGTTTTACCACTTATCCACCTACTATGTCAACCCAAGAGTTACACTTGGAGTATGGAAACTCAAGCTATACTAAATGTATAATGCAACCTGATCCAAAAGTTGTACCCTATCCTAACCTTACATGATAGAAGGATGTCCTACAAAAAACCATGATCATGATAGATAATTTAAAGGACAAACTCTAGCTAGCCAAAGATCTAGAGGCCCAAGCCATCACTTCATGTAGAAGATAAGAGAACCAAAAGGCTGAAGTATAGGAGTTGACCAAGATCCTACACCTCATGAAAAATTAAGGGATATTGTCCTTGTTAAAATATTTTATATTAAATCATGTAGGGAAGGAACCAAAAGTAGAGGTTTCACCTCAAATGATTTAAGTTAATATGCTATATATGGATCATGCACATGAAGTAAGGCATACTCAAAATGTAGAATATGACTAAGAGTTATTGATCAATGCCACCATCAATGGATGTTTGGTTTGTGAAGTACTTGTAGACATGAGCACCAAAATTAATATTCTGACCAAAACCACTTGGAAAAGATGGGATGGCCACCCTTATGACCTTTACCTCACATTCTATTCATGGATAACAAAATCTAAGTACAACCTATCAAGATATTGAAAGGCACCATTATAGATATCATGGGAACTAAGTTTCAAAGTGACTTTGAGGTCATCAAGTTAGCAGAGCAAGACAACTATCTAATGCTCTTGGGTAGACCATGGTGCTACATGAATAATGTTGACATGCACTTTAAGAAGTGATACATTAATTTTGAAAATGGAAAAGAGAGGGTGGTGATCCCTCTATAAAGTGACCAAGGGCACCCATATGTGGAGAGTGTTGATTTTGAGGACAAGATCAACCATATTACAACATTATGGTGTAGGGTGCTGAGAAGCTCAACCCTAGTGACCAAGGCATGCTCAAATGGGAGGATGGATAATTAGCCTTTGATACAAATAATGCATCCTATTAATGATGGGTAGAAGAGGCCTATGAGGTCACTGGATGAAGGTTCCACCTAGTGTGCATAGTCAGTCCAAGGCCGACTAGAACAAGATTGGTTAGGATTGAAAGAAATAATAAGAAATGGGTTCCCCATACCATAAAGACTAAGAAAATGGTGTTATAGATAAGTAAAGGGAAGTTTGTAGTGCTCCAAAAGTATGAAGGGATCCATCCCATAGAGAGGTATGTCTATGATATTAAAGCTTGCATCCCTAAGGAAATAGATAAAATGGGTACACTAGTGCATACCTTGAAATACATTACTACTCGCTAGTGGGTAGTGCAAAGACCTAACTTGTCAACTTATCAAGATTTAAAGGCAATAATATGCTCTAGGTTTGGTACGAGTAATGAATAATTAGACATACCCACTTACTTAGGTGATCTTGACCCAATCATGCATGTTTGGTTGTGAGAAGAAACCTAGACTATCTACAGTGAGAATGTGCCATAAGGGCTATGGGTGGATGCCTTTTATAGGACCTTGAAGACATGGGTGAAATCATGGTAAATTTTAAATGAGACACACCATGAGATAGGTAACTGGGAGATACTCAAGGATAGGTTTGTGCACATTTTTTCCTTTTCTTCATAGAACTCAGAACTATTGGAGATACTACAAGTCATTCATAGGGTAGTGTTTGAGGACACCACCATCCTAGAAGAGCACCATTTTGAAATGTTTAGGGATAAATTACTAGCACTCTTGACATTATTTAAAGAGTAGGTGTTCAATATTGACTCTAGTGAGGAAGATGACAAGATCTAGAAAGAGTGAAATTGGAAGGCTCTAATAGGAAGGTAAAAGCTTATGCACCTTATGGATGACAATGCCCTAGACGAAGATGATCTGACACATCTTCAAATTAAAATAATTTAGGGGATTTGATAGGTTTAAGATTATCATCAAGAAAAGAATGAGTCCTATCATGCACCACTTAAGATGACTAAAGTAAACATCAATGTAGAAGGTGAGATGAATATTTTCACTATATGTGCTTACTAGGTGTGAGGCAAAGATGGTAGGAATTATAGACCTCCTAAAATAACTTCAAGACTTGTTCCCACACAGCTACTGGGATATGAAGGGAAATCACCCTTCCCTTGGAAAAATGAGTATCAAATTGGTGGATGGTATGAAATTTTTCAATAAACACCCATACCAAATGAATCCCAATCTCCATGCCAAGGTAAAAATGGAGATTGATTGAATGCTTTCCACTAGTGTCATCTACCCTATACAAGAATTTGAATGGGTGAGCCTAATGGTCATTAGCATCAATAAGGATGGGAACATTTGGATCTACATTGACTATAGAATCTTGAATGCCACTTGTGTCAATGATCCATTTTTAACCCCATTCACTGATGAGGTCCTAGATGGAATCGTAGGCTACAAAATGTATACCTTCACTGATGGTTTCTTGGGCTGCCATTAGGTGTAGATCAAGGACAAGGATAATCCCAAAATAACCTTTGTGATTGAATTAGGTTATTTAACTTACAATGTTATGCCATTTGGACTCAAGAATATGCCATCCACATTCTCTAAGGTAGTGATCACTACTTTCAATAACTTTATCCATAAGTTCCTCTAAGTGTATCTTGACGATTGAACTATGTATGGTCTTGTAAATGACCATTATGATAATTTGTGTCTCATGTTTGAAAGGTGAAAAAAACTCTAGATCTCATTAAACTTAAAGAAGTGCATCTTCATAACTCTATTTAGGACATTGTTCAGGTACGTCATTTACAAGAATGATTTGCTTGGTGATCTGGTGAATATATCTATCATAATTTAGCTCTAGACTCCCTAAATGTATAAATACATTCATGACTTTCTATTCCATTATGGTTATTAAAAGAAGTTAATTTAAAGCTATTAAAAGATCACAACACCTCTAGAGGAGCTATTGTGTAAGGATGACCCATTATACTAGGGTGAGGTACAAGAGGAGGCCTTTGAAATATTAAAGCTGAAGTTTGCTAGCACACCAATTTTACAAGTTACAAAATAGACTACTCCTTTCTACATCCATGTCGATGCTTTAGGCTCTACCATTGGTGCCTTATTGGCATAATTAGGTGAGGGTAAGATGGACCACCCCGTCTCCTTTACAAGTAGGAATTTGATGTAGGTACAGTAGAATTACACCACCACCAAATGTAAGGCATTGGTAATGGTCTATGCATTACAAAAATTTAGGCAATACCAATTGGCAACCCCATTCATCTTTTTTATAGACCACAAAGTGCTCAACGACATTATGAATAAGATTGTTTTACATAGGTGCATATGTAGATGGATTTTTATATTCTAGGAATTTTAGTTCTTAGTTATGGTTAAACTTGGAAAATAGAACTTAGGGCTAGACCATTTATCTTGCATTAATTCTAGTGATGCAATGGTGCTGATTTAGGATAACATGATAGATATATAGCTAAATAGAGTCTATCGCATCCCTAAGGATCTATCAGAGATTACCATTTTCTTAACATCTAGGTTTGCACCATAGAACCTATTGACTAAAGAGAAGAAACAACTTATGGTTTGTACCAACCCCTTCTATCTCATTAAGGGAGAGCTATACAAATTGATTAGAGATGAAGTCCTATGCCAGTGTGTTTTGGAACATGAATGAGACTTCATCCTATAGGAAGTGCATGAAGGGATTGTAGGAGGCCATTGCACTAGAGATGCAATGAAACACAAGGTATTATAGTCAGTCTTGTGGTGGCCAAGCCTATTCTAAGATGAAAAGGAATATGCTAAGGCATGTAACATATTTTAGTGTACTAAAAAACCCATCCATTAGGATGAGATTCCCTTCATTACCATTCTTTCCCAAGCAACATTCTATAAATGGGCCATTGAATTTGTAGGGCCACTTACTCTTACAGTATGGTGCACAGGGGCCATATATATTTTAGTAGCCACTAACTATTTCACCAAGTGGTCTTAAGTGATGTCAACTAAAGACTGCATAACTATGATAGCTATGCACTTTATATGGGGAAACATCATAAGTTGGTATGGGTGCCCATCGAGTCTAAATAGTAATAGAGGAACTCATTTAATAAATGAGATGATACACATCCTTTTGATTAAATACATGGTAGTGTACCAAAAAAATACCCCCTATCATCCCTAGGCCAATGACATAGTTGAAGCATTCAACAAGATCTTAGGAATGTGCCTAACAAAGATATGTGATGTGGGTCACAAGGACTGGGATGATTGTGTATTAGTGGTACTATGGGCATACTATACAACTTACAAGTGCTTGAATAAGGCTACACCATTTCAATTTTTGTTTGGTGTTGAAGTAGTTATACCCATGGAATTCATGGTACCCTCCTTATGAATTACATAAATTGGTCACTTGGATGACCAAGAATCTTTAAGCACAAGGTTGGAAAACATAGATAATTTTGATGAGAAGCATGCCCAAGCCAAGTGGATTCATTAGGTTGAGAAGGAATATCAAAAGTGTTGACATGATAATTATATCAAACATAAGGAGTTTACTAAAGGAGCATTGGTGTTGCTTTATGATTATAAATACTTCGAGCACCCTAGAAAGTTGTAAATATAGTGGATTGGCCCCTACATCATCCACCACATCTTGGAAATAGGTGCATGAAAGTTACACACATTGACCAATAAAATGCTCCTTGGGCATTTCAATAGTAATTGATTAAATCTATAAAGTCATTAGGATGGTTCTCACACCATATAAACACTGAATTTTTGGTCAAAATTTGATTGGGAGTAAGCTGACCAAGAAACCTTTTGGCATAAGCCAAACCGTTATTTTAATTTTTTTTTTGTCCTTGTATAGTGTATATAGGCAGTAAATAACATGAAATGGACATAATAACTTATGTGTTAGCACTTCACACATAATTTCAATTAGGTGAGTCAAGCACTTTCACCCTCCTAATGCATGAGGCCAAATATATAAATGGTGGGCACATTCAGTTTATCAGACATAAGCTAAAATCATGTAAGATCTATGTGTGCTAAGTTAATAGTGCAAGTCACTTAAGGCCTAAGAACAAACCACTGTGATGCTACCTTTGTGCTAGAATTGTAAGAAGGCACATTAATTGATCTGATGCCAGAGACCTAAGAAGGTAAAAAGTGAAGACACTCAACATATTTGAGTGCAAGATAGGAAGCGAAGATGCTCAACTTGGTTAAGTACAAGGAAAATAGTGAAGATGCACACTTTAAAAGTGTGCAAGAGAATCAAAAGATAAATGAATCACTTTAGGGATACCACAAGGGATTCATATGGTGTAAGATAGGCCAAGGAAAGATGACGTGTAATAATTGACTTGGGTAGATAAACATGCTTGAAATAAGAGTGAAAATAGAAAACAAAGTGGAACCAAGGAGGTTGAATTATGCATGTGAGGTGCTGTGCCTAGGTTGTCACAATGAAGGTGAAGGTCATGCCAAGGATACATGCATAAAAGTTATCTAAGACAATTGATATCCACCCAAAAATGAGTAGGAAGTGATCATTTGAACCACATGTCACTTTGATAAGAAATATGTTATGAGAATTTAATAAGGTAGCAACAATAGATAGATACACATTTAATGTGTATATGATAAGAGATTTTCAAGGATTTCATAGATTTTTGCATTTTTCAAGAAATCAAGGCACCTACACTATTAATCCTATATTAATGATGGAAGTTGATAAGAGATGGGTATATAATAATAAGAAAATAACTTGCTTAGGTTAGAAATTTTATTCTAACTTAACTTAGAGCAACCTTAAGCAAGAACCAGAGAGCCAAAGAGAAAGAACTCTATCACAATGAGAATTTGACCAAATCAAGCACCTTAAGTGAAAGCAAGTGTTATCATCAAATTGTGAACCCTAGGACACTCTATGAAAATCCTAAAATTTGATGAAACATTGAATCATCTCTAAATTTTTTGGGAAATTGTAAGAGAGATGAATCTCTAGGATTGAAAGGGCTAGTTCCCTAAATTCTTCTCTAAGTGCCTATCACCTAATCTAATGCTTGTTCATGAAAAGAGTTAAGTGTCTACAGAAAATGATTAAAAATATACTAGAGAGGTGATCCACCAATAATATATCCCATAAAATATCATATTTTTACTAAGCAACAATGCTTTCCAAGACCAATTCCATGCATTGAAGGATCCTAACATAGTGTTTCAATGTGAAGGTAACATGCTTGGGACAATCAACAAGATACTTGACATAGGGTTATATTTCACACCATATAGACAATTAAATACTTGAAAGAGAGATTATTACATTCAAAACACTTCACATGACCTGTTAACATCAGAACCCTTGCTTAAACATGAAGGATAAAGAGAGTAAGGATGATACTATCACTTAACTCCACTATGCATCACTCACACACTTAGACAAAATTTAAAAAAATCATATCTAGACTTATATTACATGTGAAAAATAAAATTTTAGTGTCATTTTATCAGGGATTCACCATAATAACTGTGGTCTCCTTATAATGGCCAAAATGGCTCAATTTATAGAACTTTGACGAAGAGAGAGGAAGAGAAGTTGAAGAGGCACAAGGACATATGTCACTAATTTAAAGATTAGTTAAAAATGCATGAGAGAGAGGGATGGGGTGAGACATATCATTTTATGATTTAAAAATTTCATTTACAATCATCCAAGACCTACAAATAGTAAAGAAACTCCTTTTCTATGCATAGAAAACTGCCCCTCATGATTGACCTTACAAAACTATTTTAACTCTACAACTGATCAAGTTTGATGATTAATCTAAGTATGAGGGGTTAATAAGAATACATCACATACATGTGGGAGGATTTTAATAATTCTTATCATTTTGGCTATGCATGATCATACTTGGAAATCTCAAAATAGCCAGTTTCCCTTCACCTCTCACACTTTTAACCTTAAAGCTCCACAAACTTGTAATTTTAGACATAAAATAAGAGTAATGACATGTTTAAGGAGTGTTAATACCATCTATTACAATAAATTGGCCTTAAAAGGCTCCTAAATTAAGATTCATCATTTTTTCTAAGTCGTCTCTAGCTAGCTCATTGGACTGGTTGAAATGAGAGAACTAATAGGCACACTTATTATCTTATAAAATTGATCCAATTACCATGAATACTTAGAAAAATTCCCAATATTTCTTCCAAAAGTGATTTGGCCTCTTTAAATTTCACCATGCCTACACAACATAAAAAATGGTCAAAATAAGCCCTATTTTCCTCTTTTACATATAGTTTTGTACAATATAATCCCATGGATATGATCCTAATGGAGTTAGAAACAAATCCTCTTCATCACTCATGGTCAAATTCATCCATCTAGGTGCTCAAATTGTCTCATCTTCCCAATCGAGTCACTATGGAGGGTTTGCAAGGGTTTTGAAGTATTTTTCATTCATAGAGTTTATTCATAGCCATGGCTTACTGAAATTATGATAAAATTACACTTATTTATCCTTAAGTACCTCCTTAAAATTCTTTTAATGGCTCAAGGTCCCATGGAAGTTCTAAGCACTTAAAGTTAACATTTGAGCTCAATTTTTGCTTCTTGGTGGGGTCTGAATGCTTCCTAAGCCAAAAATGGCTTCTTGGAGACTTTAATTTCAAACCAAGGGTTTTAATATCTCTGTATATACCCTAAAAATTTCTTCCAATCATTATAATTTATTTCCAATATATTGAAATGGAAATTGACCCCTATTTGGTTTTAGGCCTAGACCTTGCCAATAGGTCTGCTTACATCATTAAGCTCCTCTTGACCCTCAAATGGTTATTTTTTCAATATGATTGTTTTAAAACACCCAAAATACTTCTGTAAACATCAATTGATCATGTGTAAATCATATATTATGTTGAAAATGTATATGACCTCCAATTTGGCTTCTAGCCCTAAGGGTTTCCTTCACACTTGATTGTAATCCTTGTTGTGTAGGGTGCATTTTTTTCTCTTAATACTTATTTAAATGTTTCTTATGTTCATAAATGTGTCCCATAAATATTAAAACCTTATTTACTAATCCAATTGGTCTCTGGTTCACCATTCTTCACTTTTCCCCAAAACTACCATTCTTGTGCATGAAGGGACTGCCCTTGATTTGAGACAAAATAGAGAGTATTAGGCTTATTTTTTTTAATGAAAAGTGAGTATTTTAGAATATCCATATGGTCCTAATGACCAAATTTACCAAAGGGTTTTGTGCAATTCCATGTTGAGGGGGTCTAACCATCCCAATTTCTTCAAAAAGGGATAAAAACCTTGTTTTTACATGTTCTTGTCCAAACCTCCTCATGGATGATCATTTAAAACCTATTTTATGCATAAAAGTTTTTAATTAATGTTACTTACCTTCATTTAATTTTTTTTAACCTATGGATCCACTCAAAATCTCTCTCTTAATTGGAATCCCCAAACTCACCTCTTGAAACAAGGCTTACCCTACCTTGCCTATATGAACTGAGTCCATCTTTCTATGAGAAATGGGTCTTGGGTGGATTCAAGATTTTTTTGACATATAATTTAATTAATTTTATGATTAATAATCCACATTATATTATTTTAAACTCTCCTTCCCTTAGGCACCAAACTCTCATCATGGCCCTCTCTTGTTTATGAACCTTTCTAACTATGACAATGAACAAGGTATCTCCTTTTAGGTGCCTTTCTTTGGAGATTTTTACCAAGGTATCAAAAAATTATATAGTCCTTTTTGAATCACATTCATATTTTTAGGTGATCCCATCTTTCAAACCTAGCATCTTGGCCTTTTAGGGCTTCCAATTGTTTCACTGTCCTTCATGGACTGAGATAGTCCCAAGACTCTACTTGTAGGTGATTTTAGGGTGAGAATGGCATGAAATTGATATTTATTTATGATTTATAAACTAATTTAGATCCCCCAAGTCATTAGGTTTCAACATTCTAACCTTATCAACCCTAAAGTTCTTTAACACTTCTCCAAATGCCATAATCCTCATTCCATTATCTGCTCAGCTGTAGGTGGCTATTTTTTCATTGATTTTAGGCATATAGGTGTCTTATAGGTCAAGATGGACTTGATCATGGTGCCTATAATGGAATGGAAGTATTTTTTGATTAAAAACCATTAAATCTTATCAACTTGTTCATAACCACAACTATTTCACAATGTTAACCTTCCTGCTTGTAGGGGATTCCTCATAGTCTTATGTATGGATAGAGGAGTATGCATTAGGGGTTAAGAGATTGAATTCACCTTATCTCATGGAATTTTATCTTATATTAATCCTTTGAACCTATTGGAATCATTCCAATTTTATTTCACAACCTATAAAACCATTATGAAGAGTAAGGTAACCTTTTGATCAATGCCCTATAGACAACACTGCCCTATTTTAGTGATTTCCTAGACATCTTTGAGGGTCTAAATGACCACCTTCCACTATTAATTTCTCCTTAAAAATTTGGGAAGTATTTTTTTCATCTATAGAATATACCTCTACCCAATTCTAAGATTCAAATCCTTTTATAGGTACAGTTTGAGAGGCCTAAAAAAATCCTTCAGGCCTCTATTTGGTGTTTTTAGAGCAAAAGGGCTTGAATACAGTTTAACCTTCCATTTTATGTTTTGATACTATCATTTTTCAAAATAGCATTATCAAGAGGTTTGTCTAGGCATTTCCAATAAAAAGGAGCCTCAAATTGGATTGATTAATTATTGGAATAGATCTAGAAGGCATATTTATGGCATCAACTGTAGATGATCATCTCCTCTATACACGTAGAACTAAGACCATTATCCAAATTTTCAATTTTTTAGTTCTTACATGCCTCCATCCAACATTTAAATACACATTAATAGTCAAAATAGGTTAAGGACCATGTAAAACCTTCAAACTTACATTTTTGACGTCAACATGCTCTTGTAGGTAGAGTTTTAAAGCTGTGATATACAAGGAAATCATGAAATGACAAGAAATATGCAAGGAATGCTTTCAAAACACTTCAAGATAAATTTTAAACACCTAATTTCCCAACATAAACCAATATAATTTATCAAAAAACATAAAAACATCATATCCAATTGGAAGTAAACATTTCAAAGCAATTGGGATGACTGTGAATGCAAACTAGACATTTTACAAGCCTAGAAGAGGATTCCTTAAACAATTGAACTCTCAAAAGCAATAAAAATCATGTAAATATATTTAAAATCATGTAGAGACACTTAAAACACATAAATACATCAATCCAAAATAAGAAACTCTGAGACAAGCTCAAACAATGACCCCCTCATGGTTGAACATGCATAAAAAGCTACCTAGAATCAAAATAATTATTCATAAAAGAGGATACACAAAATATCAAGTTATTTTTATTAAAATTAATTTTACTTAGTGTATTATCCAACCCTAGAATAAATCCTCCCAATTCTACCTATACAGCCCATGCTAAGTGCATGAAGTTGCTCCTTCTTTACTTGCCAAATAAAAATGGAGGAAAACAAGTTGAATATGATTTTTTATTATTATTCTTGAAAAAAAATCACTTAAATTGATTATGTGAGGTGAAGAGTTACTCTTCCCATGTTTTTGGTTGATGATGGACTTGAGAAGTCTGTACAAGTGCCTAAAAGCTCCTATTTTTGAGGTAAAACTACCATCCACTGAACACAACTACTTATTGTATGAAAAATAAAAATTCATGATATGATCCACGTTGAAACTCATCTTGGTGTCAAATTTCATTGCATGAAAATCTGTACAAGTCATTAAATATGCTAAAATATGACCAAAAGGCCCCTTTTTCCACATGAGACAACCTATAACCATTTTATGACTTGTAAACGTAATAATACATATTAAGGACCATATTAATACACTTTCAACACAATTTTACTCTTTTACTACCTTTTAATAGGGTTAACCAACCTTTGACTTTAGTTGACTAGCCTTGCATAAAGAGGTCATCTTCAACAAGGGCCAGGGAGAGGATGAGCAAGACAATAAACCAAAATGACACCCTATAAGACACATGGGAACCTTATTAAAAGTTAAAAATATTATTGTTTGAACCAAATTTGAATTGGGGTCAAATTTATTCAACATTGTTGGTGATTCCTAAGGGTGGCATGCTAGCTATGCTTAAGACCAGTTGCCTAATCCTTCCATTGGGCATGGAGTCATGCATATGAGCACTCAGATTGACATGAACAAACCTTGGATTAACCAAAAGACAAATAACATTACACAAAACACACAAATAAAGAATAACACACACAAGATAAAAGCACAACATAAAATAAAGACACACTTGTGCTACTAATCACTTAGGGAACACAAAGCACAATTGAAAAAAAACTAGTATGTACCTTCATCTTGATCATACTGTCTTCCTAGATCAAAAGGGAAGTATATTTAATCTCCCTCCTCATTATATGAATGAGGATTTCATGTATGCTTCCTTTTGGGTGTGATGTTAGATGACTCATGTTTTCTCTTTGTTCCTTGACTTGTCATGTCACTTGATGAAGTCATCTCAAATAGATCTCCCAAGTAGTTTAAGTCCTCTTGGTTTTGGAAACATGTCTCACATTTTTGTCCTCTTTTCTCCTCATAGGAAATATACATGTACATATATAGGACAACTTGTTTCAAGTTCATGTCTCATTGATATACCTCATCTTCTTCCTCAATTGTCACACCTTCTTCAAACTCTCCAAGAATTATCTCTTGCTTAAATTCCTCTTTGATGATGGTGGAGGCGGCTTCATGAGTGATTTTAGGATCAATATTAAAATCACCTTCAAGAGGCCCAAGATCATCATATATTGTTCCATCATGATCCAAACTCACTTGGTGATAATAACCCTCAACACATACGTGCTTTCTAACTTCAAGCATATCATGGCTTGTGGTTTGTTAGATAGGAATTATAGGCCCCTTTAGGCTTTCAAATTCATTGCATATGTCTTCAAACACCTACCATAAGCTTTCATCTTTTTATTTATCTACATCATGGAAAGAAACAATGAGAGAGAACATTTCTTCTTCAGGATTCAATAGATGTCCTTCTAAGGCATCTTTTTCAACACAAGGATCATCACTTTCATAAGGAGTTAAATCTTTTTCATCATTTAGGTAATCTTAAATCTCTATTCCTTCTTCACAATATTCTCCACACAAGTTTACTTGTTCCACCATGATGTCTTCCCTCTTTTCTTTGTTCTCTTGGATAAACTCACAAGAAGAGAAATTTTGGGAAATAGATAAGGAACTTGGGGTATCTTGAGATTGCCAAGATGGATTGGTTTCATGGGCTCTCAATCTCTCATCTAGATTGCAAATTAGGCTAAAAACCTCAAGCAAATCATAGGTATAATTTGACCAATTAGACTCCTCTATAAGTATCCACTCTTTTTTTATTTGTTCTAACTCATTCCTTACACTCTTAATACAAACACTAGGAATGACTTGATTGACACCATATCTAGTATCAAGCTCTATCATGTATTCTTGGTAGCCAATAAGAGATTCTTTGAAACTAGAAATGGAATGACTTGGAGGAAAACCAACTAGACTAGGTGGAAAAAAAGATGGAGAGGATTGATTATTGGCCACATGGGACTCATTACAAGCTTAGATAAGTCCTTACTCATCTTGAGGAAGAATAGGTAAAGTAGGACATACCTCTTCTAATTTATGATCTTCATTTGTAAGTGGGGGTATAAGAGTATCTTCTTCATGCACACAATAAGTCCCAAAATCAATCTCTTCCATGGATTCATAAGTATCATGATCATATGTTTTAGTACCATACTCATCAAGGAAAATGTCAAAAATACTTTCAAGAGGAGAGAATGTTTCACCATCAATAACACCATCCTCTTCTTCACTAATTACACAATTTTTATTTGAACTTAACTCCATATATGGTTCAATATGAAACCTTGCAAAGGGATATGTTATTATGGCCACCTTGGTTCCATACTTTGTTTTAAAAGTTATAAAATTCTAATCAGTAGAAATATATCCTCCTATTTTAGCCATGAAGTCCCTTGACAAACAAATAGCAAAGTGAGCTGGGAGGTGTACCACCATAATGTCTTGCATAATGGGGAAGTTTGGACAATCATGTAAAAAGACTTTCAACTCTTTAAATAATCCCATTATCTTGGTTGGAGTTCCATCAAGTTGCAACACACCCTTGCTATATGGTTCATAGTTTAAACCCAACTTATCTGCAACCACCTTAGGCATAACTGTGGTACTAGCCCCACTATCCACAATGCAATTGTGAACTAATTTTTCTCCTATAATAAGTGTGAGGTAAAAAGGTGGAGGCATTTTAGATTTTGTGGAAGGCTCTAGGACATGACTTGTTGTGTTGGCAAGGGCTACACCATGGTACCTTGGAGCTTGAAGGGTTGCATTGATGTTAGCAAGTTGTTCTTGTAAGAGCTCCTTTTGACCAGGCATTTACAAGACTTCGCAAAGAGATATGCTAGTCTTAGTATTATTTAAATAATCAATAATGTTGAAAGGGGAAGTATTCAAATTTTCTTGCATTCTTGAAGGCAATGGGAAGTTTATACTTGATGTATTGTATGCTTGAAAACCTTGCTTACATTCTGACTTTGATGAGGAATGTGATTAGTAAGAGGTGTTACATTAGGATTCACACCTTGTGGCCTTTTAATGGCATCACTTGGAGTCACATGTGCTTTGGGAATCTCTCCCATAGGTCTCTTTTTGGATCTTATATTGGCTATAATATATGTAATTTGATTCAACACATAATCATCTTCCTTTTGAAAGTTCATGAGAATAGTACCTTGGCTGCTACCTTTTCCATTAGTTTTCACTTGCATGAGATGTTATTCTTATGATGTAAGGCAAGGAGTGTCTCCTTCTTGTACCACCAAAGTAAGACAACATTCTCCACCATCATACCCAAATTGACCTTGAGTTCCCCAATGATCCATATGTTCTTCTCCTTGAACCAAATTAATATGGACTGGAACAAAATCCATTGTAGATGGAATATAATTAAGATTATAGGCATTGGGATGCCTATTGAAATCTTGTTGACCTTGTCATTTTCCTTGGTAGTTGTATTGGGGTAAAGCTCTATAGCCTTGTTGGGGATAGTATTGAGGATTGGGTGGAGCACTTGCATGCAATTGGGATTATTTGAGCTGGGCTTGAAAAAAATGAATAATCTCATCTTTATCTATGGCATTATCCACCTTCTTGGGAGTGGTTTTAGGTTTGACATTGGTATTGGGAACTTGTGCTATGCTTGGGGATTCAACTAAATTATGAGACAATGAAGGCATGGAGACTCTTGGATGTAATATCTTAGCTTATATTATACTATTCTCAGCTTCAATGGATATCTCATATGCCTCAAGTAAAGTAAATCCTCCCATTGATTACAAAATTACTACCACATCAGTGTCAATAGCCTTGAAGTAGGTAGGGAATACAAATCTTGGAGGAGGCCTCATGATAGGTGGAAACCTATGCCATGTTCTTTGAAATATCTCATTTAAATCTCCCATGGATTCATTAGGACATTTTGTTATCACATTCAGCTAGTGGATTAATGAAGAGTGATGACTCTTGTTCTCAAACCTACTTACCAATGATTCCCCAAAGTCATCCCAGTTAGTAATGCAACCACCTTCCAAAGTTATATACCAATCAAGCTCTTTAAATTTTAGATACATATAAAGTAATCTAATATTTATATTGGCTTGAGTGACATTATTCAAGTTTCAAAATTTTGAAATGTCCCTAATGTGCTTAGATGGGGTTAGAAGACCCTCTCCATTGAAACTAGGGAGAGTTTTGGTAGCATTGGGAGGAATGGGGTCATATGCAGGAAGGTTAATTAGACTTTGAGTGTTGAAGGTTGGGAAAGGATGTTTCCTAGCCATCTCTTCATCCTCTTCTTGATCTAATATCTCCTCAACTTCTTCTTCTTCCTCTTAAAAACCTTCTTGTTTAGGATATCTAAAAGTTAGTAATGGTTCAGGATGTTATTCTTCAAGAGGAGTTTTAGGTACAAGAACTTAATTGAAAACTCTACTAAAAGATGATCTAGTGAGGATCATGAAGTATACTATGGAAAACTTGATCTAAAACTAGAGATTTTGACCTTTCAGAGTCACCAAATGCTATATTAAAAACACTTTTGCAACCTTGGGCTTGTCAAGACCAACATTCACCTTGACATGAAATAATTAGGATAAGCTATCCCACTGGGTGTGCCAAATTTATTGTCATCAAATTGTGCACCCTAGGACACTCTATGAAAATCCTACAATTTGATGCATCATTGAATCATCTCTCAAGTTTTTGGGAACTTGTAAGAGAGATAAATCTCATGGATTGAAAGGATTGGCTCCCTAAATTCTTCTCTAAGTACCTATCACCTGATCTAATACTTGTTCATGAAAAAAGTTAAGAGTTTACATAAAATGAAAACTATACTAGAGAGGTGATCCACCAAGAATATATCCCATAGACTATCATACTTCTACTAATCAATAATGCTTTCCCAGACCAATTCCATGTATTAAAGGATACTAACATAGTGTTTAATTTGAAGGTAACATGTTTGGGACAATCAACAAATAATTGACTTAGGGTAGATTTCACACCATAGAGACAATTGCATACTTGAAATATATATTAGTAAATTCAAGACACTTCACATGACTTGTTAACATCAAAAATCTTGCTTAAACATGAAGGATAAAGGGATTAAGGATGGTACTATCACTTATCTCCAATATGAATCACTCACACACTTAGAAAAAATGTTTAGAGCTTAGAATTAGACTTTTATTACATGTTCAAAAGCAAATTTTAATGTCATTTTAGTAGAGCTTCACCATACAAATTGTGGTCTCCTTACCATGGCCAAAATGACTCAATTTATAGAACTTTGAGGAAGAGAGAGAGAGAAGAGAAGTTGAAGAGGCACAAGGACATGTGTCACCAATGTAAGATCAATTAAAAAAGTGTGTGAGAGAGGTATGGGGTCTTATATATCATTTAAATAGTTAAAAATGTCATTTCCAATCATCCAAGACCTACAAATAATCAAGAAACTCCTTTTCTATGTATAAAAAACTGCTCCTCATGATTGGCCTTACAATACTATCTTAAATCAACAACTGATTAAGTTTTATTATGAGTCTAAGTATTAGAGGTTACTAAAAATCCCTCACATGCATTTGGGATGCTTCTAAACATTCCTATCATTCTGTCCATGCATGATCATACTTGATAGTCTCAAAATATCCCTTTTACCTTCACCTCTCACACTTGTCACCTTCAAACTCCACAAACCTATAATATGATCCATACAAGAAGAGGAATGAAAATTTTAAGGAGTGTTCACACCATAGTTTACAATAAATTGGCCTTAAAAGTCTCCCAAAATGAATATTCACCATTTTTTCTAAGTCGTCTCTAGCTGGCTCATTAGACTAGCTCAAATGAGAGAACTAGTAGGCACACTTATGAGCTTAGAAACTTGATCTAATGACCATGAGGACTTAGAAAAATTCCTAAAATTTCTCTAAAAGTGATTTGACCTCTTGAAAGTTCACCATTCTTGCACAACACAAAAATGTCAAAATAATCCCTATTTTCCTCTTTTTTTATAGTTTCATACAATCCAATTCCATGGTTATGATCCTCATATAGTTGAAAATAACTCCTCTACATAACTCATGGTAAAATTCATCCATATAGATGCTCAAATTATTTCATCTTCCAAATTAGGCCACTATGGAGGGTTTGTAAGGGTTTTGAAGTGTTTTTCAATCTTATCATTCATTCATAGCCATGTCACATTGAAATTATGATCAAATGCTAGTTATGGCTCATCAAGGACCTACTTAAACATCCTTGAATTTCTCAAGGTCCCATGCAAATCTTGGTGGAAGTTATAAGCACTTGAAGTTAACATTTTAGCTCATTTTTTACTTCGTGGTGGGTTTTGAATGCTTCCTAAGCCAAAAATGGACTCTTAGAGAATTTATTTGAAAACAAAGGGTTGAAAAATATATTTATATACCTTAAAAACTTATTCCAACCAGTAGAATGGATTTCCACAATCTTGAAATGGAAATTGACCCTTGTTTGGTTTTAGGCCTAGACCTTGCCAATAGATCTGCCTACATTTTTGAGATCCTCTTGACCCTATAATTGTTATCTTTGAAATATGATTTTTTTAAAACACCCAAAACACCTAAATAAACATTAATTGATCATGTGGAAATCATAGATTATGTTTAAAATGTATATGACCTCCAATTTAGCTTCTAGCCCTAAGGGTTTACGTCACACTTGACTATAATCCTTGTTGTGTAGGGTGCCCTATTTTAACTCAAGAATTATATAATTTTTTATTAGGTTATAAAATATATCCCCCAACTATTTTAACCTTATGGACTAATCTAATTGGTCTTTGGTTCACCATTATTCACTTTTCCCCAAAACTACCATTCTTATGCATGAATGGACTGCCCCTGATCTGAGATAAAACATAGAGTATTAGGCCTATTTATTTATGTAAAGTGAGTATTTTATAAACTCCATAGGATCATAATTACCAACTATACCAAATTTATTTTTGAAATTCCATGTTTATGGGGTCTAACCATCTCAATTTATTCAAAAAAGGGGTAAAAAACCTTATTTTTGCATGTTCTTATCCAAACCTCTTCATGGATACTCCTTCCAAACCTATTTGATTCATAAAAGTTAATTTTTTTTCCTTACCCTAATTTCATGATTTTTTACCTAGGGATCCACTCAAAACCTCTCTCTTAATTGGAATCCCCAAACTCACCTCTTGAAACAAGGCTTACCCTACCTTACCTGTACAGACTGAGTCCATTTTGCTTTAAGAAAAGGGAATTATGTGAATTTAGGAAGTTTTATAAATATAATTTCCCTAATTTTATCATTAATAATCCAAATTATACTATTTTAATCTCTCCTTCCCTTCCTTAGGAACCAAACTCTCATCATGCCCCTCTCTTGTTTATGACCCTGTCTAACTGTGATAGTGAACAAGGTATCTCCTTTTAGGTGCATTTATTTAGATATTTTGAACAAGGTTTAAAAAAATTATATAGTATTTTTTTTATCACCTTCATATTCCAATGTTATCCCATCTTTCAAACCTAGCATCTTGGCCCTTTAGGGCTTCCAATTATTTCATTATCCTTCATGGACTGAGACAATCCTAAGACCCTACCTGTAGGTGATTTTACATTGAGAATAGCATGATATTGATCTTCATTTATTATTTATAATCTCATTTAAATCCCCCAAGTCATTAAGTTTTAACATTTTAACCTTTTAAACCCTAAAGTGCTTTAACACTTCTCCAAATGCCATAATCCTCATTCCACTATCTACTCAGTTGTAGGTGGTTATTTTTTATTTCATTTTAGGCCTGTAGGTATATTATACATCAAGATGGACTTTATCATGGTTATTATAATGTAATTTAAGTATTTTTTTTTGAAAAACCATGAAATATCATCAACTTTTTCATAACCACACCTATTTCACAACCTTAACCTTCCTACCTATAGGTGATTCCTCATAGTCTTGTGTACAGATAGAGGAGTATGCATTAGGGGTTAAGAGATTGAATTCACCTTATATCATGGAATTTTAGCTTATATGAATACTTTTAACCTATTTTCATCATTCTAATTTGATGTCATAACCTAGAAGCCCATTATGAAGAGTAAGGCAACCTTTTGATGAATGCCCTGTAGACAACACTACCCTATTTTTGTGATTTTCTAGCCATTTTTGAGGGTCTAAATGACCACCTTAAACTATTAATTTATCCTTCAAACTTTTGGAATTTTCTTACCAGAGACTATACCTCCACCCAATTATAGGATTCAAATCATTTTATAATTGCATTTTGAGAGGCCTACAAAAACCCCTCAGGCCTTTGTTTGGTGTTTTTAGAGCAAAAGGGCTTGAATATAGTTAAACCTTCCATTTGATGTTTTGATACTATCCAAATTAAAATTATAATTATAAATATTTTTGTCTAACCCTTTCCAATATCAAGGAGCCTTAAATTGGATTGATCAATTATTGGAATAGATCTAGAAGGCATATTTATGGCATCAGCTGTAGATGATCATCTCCTCTATATAGGTAAAACTAAGACCATTCTCCATGTTTTTAATGAATACATGCCACCATCCAAAATTTAACTACACACTAATAGTACCAATATGTTAAAGACCATGTCAAACCTTTAATTTTACATTTGTGATGTCAGCATGCTCTTGTAGGTGGAGTTTTTTGACTGTGATATATAAGGAAATCATGAAATGGCAAGAAATATGTAAGGAATGATTTAAAAATGCCTCAAGATAAATTTTAAACACTTGAATTCCCCAAAACACCAAGATCATTTCAAGAAAAACATCAAAACATCATATCTAATGTGAAGGAAACATTTTCAAAGCAATTGGGATGACTATGAATGCAAACAAGACATTTTGTGGGCCTAGAAGAGGCTTTCTAAAATAATTAAACCCTAAAAAACAAGAAAAAGCATGGAAATATCTTTAAAATCATGTAGAGACACCTGAAACATAGAAATCCATCAATCCAAAACAAAAAACTTTGAGACAAGCTCAAATAGTTACCCCCGCATGTTGAACATGCATAAAAACCTACTTGGAATCAAACTAATTGTTCATATAGGAGGATGTAACAAATCTCAAGTTATTGTTGTAAAAATTAAATACACTCAATGTACTATCCACCCTTAGAATCACTCCTAATTTTACTTGTATGGCCCATGCCAAGTGCATGAATTTGCTCTTTCTTTGTTTGCCCAGTGAAAATGGAGGAAAACAAGTTACAAATGAGTTTTTTTTAATTATTATTAAGAAAAAGTGTTGAAATGTATGAGTTGAGGTGAAGAGTTACTCTTCCCACTTTTTGGGTTGATGCTGGACTTGAGAAGTCTATACAAGTGCCCAAAAGCTCTTATTTTTAAGGGAAAACTACCATCCACTAAACATAACTACTTATTGTGTAAAAAATAACTATTCATGACATGATCCTAACATTATCCATATTAAAACTCACCTTTTTGTCAAATTTTCTTGCATGAAAATTTGTATGTCATTAAATGGGCTAAAATATGAACAAAAGGCCCCTTTTTCCACATGAGACATAACCTATAACCTTTTTATGAATTTTAAAAATATTAAAACATATTAAGGACAATATTAAGACACTTTCAACATAATTTTACCCTTTGACTACCTTTGATTAGGGTTGACCAAAATTTGAATTTAGTTGGCTAGCCTAACACAAAGAGGGTGGACTTCAACAAGGGCCAGGGAGAGAATGAACAAGATAATAGACCAACATGACACCCTATAAGACACATGGGAACCTTATTAAAAGTTCAAAATAGTAGGGGCTGAACCAAATTTGACTTGGGGTCAAATTTGTTCAATAAGGAACACATTGAGAAGAAGTGTATTCATAGTGAAGCTAGTGTGGAAGGTTGAAAAGAGAGATTTATGTAGAGAACCAATTTAAAATGAGAAGATATTGCCTAGGCTGCCATTAATGACCAAAAAATCTTGGAGCTAAGAGCATAGTTTCAAATCTCATTACTATAGAAGCACCAACCACCATTCAAGGATTCAAAAAACTACACCTCCATATATTCAATACAAGTTAATTTAGAATGGTGAAGAGAGGAAGGCAACAAGATCTATGCAAATGTAGTTGGAACCCAAGAGGGTGAAAATCATAGAGGAGACTATGGTCACCAAGACCAAGGTGTATCCAATCAAAGCTATTATCATCATCAAGGTAGACATCAAAGTGCTAACAAAGATGTTGTACCATTACATATAGTATCCCTTAGAGGTTCAGGTGGGGGAAAGTTGCTACTTATTTACACATAATTTTTGGGTCAAAGAATACAACCATCAGATGCCAAGTCACTTCTAATACTTGGTGTAGGACTGGATGGTAGATACAGGGTGTAAGACACCAGAAGGTGATGCCTTATTTGATGTCTTAATTCAAGAAAAGTTGATAGCTTCTGATGCAACTTAGCTCTATGAGTTACCTTCCTTAAAAAATCTAAAGGAACTTGGTTAGTTATTTCTCTCACATATCCATGAGGACCGTATGTATTTTTTAGGATGATGCATGAAGATCTCTATGTAGATGATCAAAAGGATAAATGGACTCCCAAACACTGGTAGAGATATCCATCAACTGATGGATGACAATGAAGAAGTGGAGTGCATCTCAAATCTCCTCAAATATTTCAAGGAGGGTTTTGCATTCCCCATTATCAAGTGTGAGGACCCTACCATGAGGGTGGAAACACACCTTGTGAGCTCCAAGTTATGTCTAGGTAGCTAGTGGATAGATGTATCAAAGGTGTACCTTTATATTGCATATCACATGGAGTAGGGCATATAATTCAATATCACCAAGTTCATCATAGAAGAGTTGATAAAAAGCATTTTGGAATTCCATAACACCAAGGGGACCTTCAAGTGGGGGTCCATCCTCATCTTAATCATGATGGAGGAAATTGAGATCTCAGACATGAGTGAAGATAACTTATGGGTGTTCTCAGAACACCATAAATCCCCTACACAAAAGTATAAGGACTATACTTTCCCCACCACTTTCAGCCCCAAATAGAAGATGTGCATAATGTGCTAGTGTGAGATGTATATTGAAGCCTTTAGAATGGAGTGGTGTATCTCTTAGGGGTTGCCCCAATGTATATTTGAGACAATAACTTTTACCATAATGCAACACTACTACATCATACACTTGGTGATAAAGGATGGAAATAGGTCAAGATGGTTCAATCTCCCCTTTTCCTTCTTGATAGAATACTTTAGGGACATGCTACATCAGATATAAAATGTGTAGCAGATGGACATTATAGTTAAGGAACTAGATGTAGAAAGGTGAAGGTTGAGGCATAGGTTTCCCCATGTAGATGGAAGAGCTATAGGAGATGCATCAGATCACATAGACATTGATCCTATTCAAGAGGTCACTATCCTTGGTTTCATCCATAGACTATACTATGATATGAATCTATAAAATAAGGATTTAGCATTGAGTCGAGCATTGAGCATAACGAAGACCCCCTAGTTTAGATCAGGGATGAAGGAACTCCAATGCCCATATAAAAGAAAAAATTTCCAAAGAAAAAGAAAGGGGAGACTTTGGAGGAAATTGAGGAATAACTAAGGTAGAAGATCACTTCAAAAGTAAAAACATCTTCTTTGTCCTCCATACCAAATCACATGTACTTCACATTGAAGACTTCCCATAACACAAGGAAAATGAAGAATAAGAAAGCTCCTCCTATGGTGCAAGGTGCAAAGAATAATATTATTTGATGAAGAGGAGGAAGAGGAGTTGGAGGAATGATAAGGTGGGATGGGTACCTACATTATAATTGAGGATGAAGAGTCCTCATCAAGTGAATGAACCCCCTCCCCACACCTCAAACTAAGCCAAAGAAGTGAAGGTGGAGATTGAGGAAACTCAGCTTTAGTGAATCCAAAATATAGAGGGCAAAGGAGCTACAAGAACAAAAGGAAGAAATGACTAAGGTAGGGGCGCTAAAATAAGTCATCCAAATGGTGGAGATTGAATAAAAAATAAAAGATAAAGAGTGCAAGGCATAGATGGAAGAAGGGAGTAGGTAAGGAGAGATGGGAAAGAACCCAAGGAGGCAACCCATTCAAGCATGTTGATGGAACAATAACTATAGTGCTAGTGGAAGGACATGGGATTTGACCAAGGGCATATTGACATAGTGCTAAGGTTGTAGTATAATCATGAGGAAATGAAATCCAAGGGCATGCCCTAAACTGAGATTAATCAACTAAAATTTGAGGAAATAAGAGAGAGAGAAAAGAAATGCATAGTGCAAACCATGTAAAAGAAGGCGAAGAAAGAGAAGGCCTGAGGAGAGGAGGCAAAGAGAAATTCCAAAGAGGAGAAGGCTAAGAGAAAGGAGAATGAAGAAAATGTAGCCTAGGAAGAAAGGTCAAGAATGATAAAGGAAAGACACGAGAAGAAGGTTGTAATGCGCACTGAACCAAGAAAGGAAAGAGTGATAGAAAAGGAACTTAACACCTCCACCATAATAGTAAAAGAAGCTACACAAGAGGCATGCCCTAGATCTGAAGGGGTGCTGAAGATAAACAAAGTGATACTAGTGCCTTAAAGAAGCAAATAGAGATAGAGATAGAGGCCTTGCTAGGGAAAGAAGAGTAGAAGATTGGCAAAATGAAATCTCATGGTAAAGAGCCTCTATGAGAAAAAAAGGATGAGGGGGAAACATCTACCAAAGAACCCACATGATAAGAAGAACACAATGGTGAGTTGATAACTAA
Source organism: Torreya grandis (assembly GCA_037957365.1). Lineage (NCBI taxonomy): Eukaryota > Viridiplantae > Streptophyta > Pinopsida > Cupressales > Taxaceae > Torreya > Torreya grandis. Next base: position 2,074,438 of record JARHVA010000988.1, on the reverse strand, counting down.
AGATAGAGGAGAAGTAAACATAGGGGATAAGTCTAAAGAAGAACCCCATAAAGAAGAGGAAGGAGAAGAATAAGGTATTGGCATGAGAACTAGTGCTAACAAAAAAGAAGAGCTAGTTGAGGATGAGGAATATAAGCCAAGAAATAAGGAGAGGGCATAGCAAGAATTCAAGTAGAATTAGGACTTTTACATGATGGATTACATACCACCAAAGACTACCATGACCTTGATCCACCACTAGGTTTCTTAAGAACTAGATTATTATATAGACAAGTTTGAATTTGAGGTTTTGAAAAAATCAATTTAGAGTGCCAAGAAGCTAGAGGAAGGGCATGATTACCAACTCCTCAATCCTCACAACATGAACCCCATGCACTTAGCCAATACCCTGATTAAAGTATCATGAAAGAACATCATCAATGATGTTCATGCATATAGTTGAGAGAAGATCATGAAAAAGGTTGAGAAAGAGCTTAAGACAACAAAGATCAAGCTCCAACAACTAGTTGAGCACATAAAAGAGGTAGAGCCATCCCTCCTATAGGGTGTGGATACCTCAAAGATGAAGGAAGTTGAAAAAGTATATGTGCTTATGGAGCATATGCTCCCTATGATTAGGCCAACACTTGAGGAGCAATAAGACATTTATGAGGCCTTACAAGGAGAATTGAATAAAAATTTAGATGTGGTGGAGGACCAGATGCTATATTTTACAAATTTTCCAATTAGGTAGTTATCATTGATGTATACCTTAAGATGGAAAAGGAGGAAAAAAGATGCTTTATTCCAACACTCCTTCCTTTTAATTAGGACCAAATGCATTCAAGTAATGGCCAAGGTCAACTCTTTAAGCTCTCAACTAAAGACTCAAGAGCAAGACTTGGAGGTGTCTTTTGAACCTTCCAAACAAAGGCCAGTGAGCAGGGGGGATCTTGGATAGTGGGTTAAAACATGAAAAATAAAGGCTTGAAGCCTATAGAAAAGAAATAGAAAGCATTGATGTGCTTTCTCTCGAGGCTACATCCACTGAAGCAGATAATGCCATGGAAGAAATAAGTAGTGCTATACATGGCTTTGAAAATTTCAATGCAAATTTAGAGTAGAGTGTGCCCAAGTTTTATGCACTTAAGGTACTAAAATACTAGTCTAGGGTGGACTAGTAATTTTGTATGGCATAATGTTGGGCCCCCTTTTGTGGCAACTACATAGACCATGACAACTAGACCTATCTTAGTGCAAGGTGATATTTGGAGTGGTTTCCCCCTTTTTGTACCTTTTGGCACCAGTTAGAGGAGTCCTCAAAGATCTTGTGCTAATTAGTGGGCTATTGCATGGTGCTAACTTTCAAAGGACATCCCTACTAGAACATATAAATGGTGGCTTGAGAAGTATGGATTTTAGAGGAGTGGAGCAGGTGGAATTGTGACCCCCTATTTATAACTCAACATATAGTGTGTGCTTCACCAACCTAGGAAGTGTAGTGGAGCCAGTGGACTTATGATAACTCATTTGCTAACATATGCCCATTTGACATAGCAAGGAGATGCCTAATCACCTATAAAAGAAGGCTTACATTTGAAGATCAAGGAGGTGACTAAGGAAATGAATCTCTAGAAAAATAGAGATCTAACCTAAGCATTTATGTTCTACATAAGATAGATTAGGAATTTGAATGTATGGCCCAAACTTGCCTATGAAATATTAGGCAAGAGTAATGTTTAGAATGAGTATATGACATGTGTTTATATCTTAAACTTCTATGTTGAACTATGTATTCAATGAAGAATAATGTTGAAGGAATGGAATATTGATCCTTTTATTATATTCTGTGCACTAGTACATTTATGTCTCAGCTTTATATATGCAATACTATACTCTCATTTTGAATGTATTATTTTAATATGGAGGTTTAACCCTGGTCATTAATGGCATCTTTGTGCCATCTAGTAAATTTAACCTATTTAAAATAGACTAAGTTTTGGAACTAGATTGAGCCTAGGTGCTATGACCGATACCTAAGGCACTACCCTGAAGATGATCCATTAAACCCAAGCCATCCCCATGACTTGTCTAAGTGACTGAATGACCCTTAACCCTCTATTTAATGGCTTATTCCATTGAGAGTCCAATATAGATAGTATGAACTTTAACCTTAAGGATTGTGTCCTTGAGAAGGCTTACACCTAAGGAAATTCCCCTAAATAGCCTATCACTGATAGGCCATCTAAACCTCTCTTACTAATGTTTAAATCCCATTGAAACCCAATTTGTGTCATGTTATAACTAGCCCAATGCAGGCTCGATCCCTTTGATGTTGCATTTGAAGTGAGTACACAAGGCTTGTACCTTATGTGAAACTAATGCCAGTGTAATACTATGTTAAATGTTGTGTGCCAGACCTTACTATACTCATGCTTAGCTCCATCAAGTCTAAAAATGACTTGGTTTGATATCTAAGCGCATGAATAAGCATAAAATCTAATCAAGTGAACTTTTATAAAATAGTCACCACCCCCCTTAGACCCCCATGATGACCCTAGTGAGGGGGCATTGTCCCCCCACACCCCTTATCAGGAATTGGGCATTAGAATAAGATCAGGCTCTACCATCCAACAAAATAAACTTGGTATTACCTTAGTTGATGATAAATCCCAAAGAATTAATCAACATAGATTCATAATAGAATTTGTGAAGATCAAGTCCCATAGTATCCCATAGGGTTTGAAAAAAATCACAAGGAAAATCATCAACACCAGTGGCTATTAGTGATCATATGCAAAATAACTTCCTTAAGATCATTTAAGATGAGTGGATTATCACAAATAACTCTTTATGATTTATAAATATTATAAGGGACAAAACCAAGGAATTGAGAGAGAGCAAATTATTGTTTAGGAGTGAGAGGATGAACTGAAAATACACCATGATAATGGTGCACAAAAGCTTTAAAAATAGTAGGTAATTTGGTAACTCTGACTAAAGCATCCTTAATTGCTTTCATCCTATCAATAATTTGTCTTGAACAAAGGAGAGCAAAGAATTATTTGGTTACTTTATCTCTAATTTTCAATGAATTCATAAGATCATGAAGTTGTGATCCTTTAGCCTTGTATACCTCTTCAATTTAGAGTTTATGTCTCCAAAGGGTTGCTTGAGTCTTAATATGAGTATTAAAATGGGAGGCCTTAGTATCTTATGAAATTCTAAGTAATTCAAGTTTTATGGCATGATGAAGGTGTTATTGAAATATAGAAACTTTTTTACCATATATTAGAAGAAAATTGGTGGTGTGAAAAATGGCATTAGACCACCATTTAATCTAGCTAATATCCCTAGTGGGTCTAGGAACTGAATTACAAACTTGAATAATATGCCTAATGGTTATTTCATTATTGATATGGGTTATGTTGAGATAGAATTATGTTTTTAAGGATATAACTTGAGGAATAGTCCATTTAATATAGAATAAAATAGGGTGTTTATTTGACAAAAGAGTGTCAGGGAGCACAATAATTAGTAAATCATACACACAAGTAAAGGAAAAAAGGTATTATTCTGTAAGAAGAGCATGATCAAGATGCTTAAGCACTATATATTAGCCTTATTAAAAGTTATACTAGGTGAGCCAAGGATAATATAAGCCCCTCCTCTAGAGGTGATTAGGATCAAACACCCAAGTTTTATACACATGTAGAACCATGCCTTCAACTCCCCAGCACACCAGTGCATAGCTAGACGTACCTATTTGTCTTTAAGATAATTGGATGCATACATATTGAATAGTCTAATAATGTAGTTGTCAAAACAAAAAATTTCTTTGATGACCCTATGAGTGGGGTTTGAACCCCAATAATTTTTTTTTGAGAAATCTTAGGTGCTAAAAGAGTTATGACACCTTAATAACTAAGTTCATGACAAGTTGCCTAATATAAAGTATGAAGCCAAATAGTGCAAGAAACAAACTAAATATGGAAGTTAGAAATATTAACTTCTTTCATGTAGAGAAATTTCATGTGAAAAAGGTTTTTATAACTGTTTATGACCATATACTTACATGCTATATTATTAAGAACTTGAAGATTCCATAAGTAAACTAACATTGGGAAACCTATATATCTATGTAATTTATTTATAAAAGGTCTTTGAGGGCTTCAAATAAGTTAAGATCAGGATTGCACATCATATAATCAACTAGATGAAAATGACACCTTTTATCTCACACATAATTGTCATATTTAGAAGGTGAGGGACTATAAGAATGTCATAAAATACCTTTGTGGTTGATAGTAATGATATTAGCCTCATAGTCTAAATTTATCACCCAATAAAGGGGTTATGAGGATGAAGCTAGATGTGTAGAAAGCAATGACAGAACATAGCTAGCCACCACTTGAGGTGTGTGAGAAATAGGAGGTGGCACCTTAACTAGTGTAGGAGCATTTTTTTCTAACATAAGCTGAAGAGATAGGACCACTTATGGGTTAGTATATAATAGACTAGGATTTTAAATTGTCATGATCCAAATTATTTATCTTATTAGTGATTATGGTGCAATGAATGAAATTCCCATTTTGGGAGTTGGTCTCAGAACTACCTTTTTATTGAGGAACATGAGGAGTGGGGAACATTAAAGGGCATTCTCAAATCATGTGATCCAAGGATTGGCACCTAAATAAAGTGTGTGTAAAATTAATATAAATTACACATTATGTGAACCAATTAGTTCCCACTTGAATCTCTATAGACTTCTTAAGGTCTTTTGCTAGGTCAATCTCAATGTAAACCCTTTTCTAAGGATGTACTACATAGAATTTAGTCTATTCATGGTAGATGAACTATCTTATAGGTTTAATGAGTTGGTCAATAAATCCTAAAAATGGTAGAGGTAAACCATGGAATTCTATCAAGATTGGGATCTTAAGATTGGCTTCTTTAGAGACCTGAAAGTCTACAGTCTAGTGGGCAAAAATAACTAGCACGTTGAAAATAATCTAGGGGTCATAGATAATGATGGATTTATAATTTTTTGGGTTATAAAATCAAAAAAACAAAAAAAAAACCTTGGTAAGGTTTTAGACTTCTTCCTATTTCAAACCATGTCCTTGCCCATGGTTGTGGACCCATTATTTTAACAGGATCTCAGGAGGAACTCTACCCATAAAGTAAGCAACTAGAGTGAAGTTTTCAAAATGACTATTTTTTTTATCAAACTCTAGTAAATTAAGCACAACATCAGGTAAATGAGTATCTAGTTTAGAATTATTACCTTGTGATATACCTTTGGTACAAAATTATATGATTATTTTGGTGCCATTGATACTTAAAGTCTCACCAACTTTCCCTACATCCAAATATACATAAATGGTGGTGGTGGCCATTTAATAAAGGGTTTTTAAAACTACCCAAGGGGTGTAGTGCCAACCCAAATCAATGTAATTAATGAACATTAAAAATAATATTATCCTACCTATATCTACTAAATATTAATGGTGTGATAGATGAGAAAATAAAATTTAGAATTCTATAGGCATTTAGCTCTTCATATGGATCCATCCTTCAAATTCAAACCCTGATTAGGGAGGATATTTTAAAATAAGTGGGGATTAAATTATTAGAATAAAATTTCATGGAAAAATAAATATAATTAGGGATTTTGGTGATTTATTCAAGGATATGTGTTAAAATGGATCTACCCAAGCCATTTCCCTTAGAAATAACATTCAAATATGAATAAACAAAATAACTGCAAGATTTAATTTATCAAAACGTCCCTTTCAGATGTAAATTGTCATACTTGTGGTAATTTTGTAATGGAATACCCTAATAAAAAATAAATCTAAGAATATGACAACAAAGGGTTCAAATAACCATAAAATAAACAAAGTGTAAAAAATTCTAGAAGCCAAAGGAAATAGACATGACAAGCATGTTTAATATTATGTAGTCACTCCTTGAAGGGGAAGGGAATTTTTAGGAAAATAAACATCTTTGGTCAAGGAAAAATTTCCTAATAAACATACACTCAAGACCAAGGGCAAGCATCAAAACATAGGAAAATTCAAAAACATCCAGCTAAGTCACATGAGGATAAACATGAAGAAGTATAAAATGAGGATATTCTAAAAGAAGAAGAAGAACCCGAGGAAGAAGATCAACTAAAATATGGATATGGTTTCAAGGCTTTATCTCATTCATAGTTAAAATTTATTTTAAGCCAAGAAGGGTTAAGCAATATATAAATTTCAAAATTACCTCTAAAGTGAGTATAGGGAGGGAAGAGTAAGCCTGAAAGACTTCCCCTCTCAAACTCCAAGAATATGGAAGCATAAATCAACATTGGGAAAGGTAGTCACAAACAAAAATTATACATGTCACCCAAACCTTATGATATAAATTTTAATGAATAAAATCAAGATCCATCTGGTCAAGGGGAAGATTAAAATGGGAAAAAAGGATGGGAATCAAAAAGCCTCAAAATTAGGAAAGAAGCAAATTTCATCTTTCGGTGTAGATAATACCATCACTTATAGTTGTAGTGGGTTAAAACCATCCTCATGTTAAATATATTATGGAATTTGTGTGGGCCTAATTTCGTAGACAAACACATGCTATTGTTTAAGCCTAATTAGGATTATGAAATCATACTTAGGTAGATAGGGTTAAGGAAATAGAAATGATATAGCACAAGGGTGAATATCAGGTTTATAGTAGGCCAATTAATGTGCTAAAATTATATGTATCATGTGTTAAATTTATTAAACTAAGATAAGATATTAATGGAAAGTATAACTATGCTAGATATAAAAATGATATAAAAGAGAGCATTTATCTATTTATGATGCTAATATAGTGCTAGATATAGAACATGCATAAAGTAGGTAGGAAGACAATTCTAGAATAGTCGTTAGATTCTAGATCTAGTTTCTTTGGCTCTATGGACAATTGCATTAGCCTAGGATGGTTATACTAATGGCTATTATTTGGGTTTAATGCTAGTGTCTTGTATTAAATATTTATTAAAATAGGACATGACCACCTATATGCTTATAGGTTTGTATTTGTCTTCACTCTAGTGCATCCAATCTAGGTCATGGAATATCACTCCTAGTGAAATGGTAAAACCCTAGCTTTACATCTTCAATGTGACCTTGGGAAAAATAGTTTAGTGGTCACATGGTGTCAAGCTAACCCATAATGACCACACTATCAAAGGTTGTTGCCTACATATCTAATACTCTAGAAGAAGGCCTAAGATTCATGTAGTTCTCTACATGTTGGCTTGTGTGTGAATCATGCAATGTGTGTAAAGCAAGTATAATAACTTGAAAAATAATATCTTATGACTGCTCCTTTATTAATTTATACCTATAGTTGGGCTGTTCCTTTGATTGATATTAGAATAGGGTAGAATAGGAAATATTTTGGTAATTTGAATGCTTTTTGAGTGCTCTTTTGGTATGATTTCTAGGTGAGGAATGAATGAGGGTTAGTATTATATTTATACCAGTCTTATCAGGAGATAACTCACATTAAAGCACTTAGGCCAGCCATTGTATTACATTTCATTTTTAAATTAGATAACTTAAGGGCACTGGACACTTAAGCTAGGGTAGGACAATAATGTCAACACTACAGTTTATCCTGAATGTTAATGTCCAAGGAGAAGGAGAATAGGCATAGGCTCAAAACTTTTAGAGGTGTAAGATAAGTACATTTTAAGCATTCTAGGTAAGATAGTATGTCTATGTCATCAATATAAATCTATTCAAACTAAGAGATACGCCAAGGGGCACAAGATAGAGTAGATGCAAGGCTTGTAAAATAAAGGCAAATGTAAAAGTATGATGCATAACCAAGGTATGAGTTTTTCACGTATATAAAACTGAGGTGCTACATAATCAAAAAATACCATATACATTTTCTCCCCCCTCTAATCTATTAATGAAATTTCTAGTTTAAAAGAAAGGAATAAGTACTTGGGTGTGTATGCACACCTTGTATTTACTTGAGTTGAATTTGAGTGCTTCAATGGAGTTTAATTTGAGTGATTTGTTGGTTACTAACCTACAACTGAGAACATGTTATATTATATAATTAGTGCATATAATTTGGTCAAAAGTACTTGAAATAGATTACAATTGAAAGATAAAGGTTTAAGATTACACCTATGTTTTGATGTAGCCACCTTGCATATTGGAAAGTTATTTTTTCAAAATATGTATGATTGTAAGGCTCTAAAAATAAGATTAAGATAAACATAGATAAATCTTTAAAGTGCATATATCTAGAGAGAGAGGGGGGGAGAGAGAGAGATATTAGAAGGCACATGCCCCGAACTTTGGAGCAAAAGTGAGTTACCACTTGGAAATTGAGATTAGTTCAACCATGTAACCTAATGATACTTATAACTTGGTGAGTTTGGATGATCAAGTCCAAATTGAAAACTTGGAAATATTGAGTGATTTAATCACCTCAACCATAACAAAAGGTGAACCAATTACTGTAGTAGATTGACTCGCTAAAATATGTAAAATTTTGAAGGGTATTAGTACATACAATAGTTGTAGAATCTAAGATTTATTTTCATTTTGTAATATTAGGCACATGTTTCATAACATATACACCTTAGATATGTCTCATGATAAAACTATTTATCTATGTATAATAATGATGCCATGCATAAAATTCTGCCACAACTATGAATCTAAATCATATAATTATATACTTTGGACAATTAAAATAATTATGTAAGTGTGGAGAACATGATTCCAAAGCATGCTTCCATTATATATGGAGAAATATGAAACTGATATAAGTACCAATGTGAAAGAAAAATTTCTAAAGCATGCCCCCACTAAATCTATGAATTGATATAAGTACCATAGTAAATGAATGTGGAAAACATGCTCCCAAATCATACCCCCAATGAATCTAAAATCTATGAATGTGTGGAATCCATGTCCATATGACATGCCCCCATTGAATCTATAAATGATTATAAGTACGAAATACTAAATAAATGTGGAGGACATGCTTCTAAAGCATTCCCCCATTAAATCTAAAAATTGTTAATGTATGAAAGCATATCCATATGGCATGCCCCCACTGAATCTACAAACTAGTGTAAGTACCAAATATTGAGTGAATGTGGAGAACATGCTTCCCAAGCATGCCCCCTATAATCTGGAAACTATGAATGTGTGGATGCCATGTCCATATGACATGCCCCCATTACATATAAAAACTATGTAAAATATGGATAACATGCTTCCCAAGCATGCCCCCTTTTGAGGTGATGGAAAAATAATACCTAGGAGTTACTTGACCATAAAAAGGTAAGACAACTATAAAATCTATGAATGTAAGCATGTAACATATAGAAGGAATATGTCTAGGTAAATTTATCATTGAATTTCATAGAGCCAATGTGATCACATATAGGCCTAATATGCATGATAAATATCATGATGATGTATAGATAGTAATAGCACAATCTCAACAAACAAATAATCATACACACAAGAGCACTCAAAAGTAAGTTAAAAGGCAAAGATCTAAGGAGACTGCAAACAAGGGGCATGTTCAAATACCACAAAATTGAATGGACATGACATAGTCAAATTTCCATCAAGCAAGGAATGAAATATTCAAATGTCCATACAACAAGTAATTACATATTCAAATGTACAATAAGGTAAGAATGGCATATTTAAATATATATATATATATATATATATAATAAACAATAACATATACAAATGTCAAAGAAAGCATACATAGGCAAAAGGGCTGCCTACAATGGAGCATATTCAACTAATCAAAAAATAAAGAAAATATAAAGGCAAAACACTCAAATAAGTGTGTAAAGGAAAATCATAAGCAACCAATATAAACATGTCATAGTGACGCATGGATCAAATGTGTTAGCAAAAAACATCAAGTGCATAGCATATAAAGTATCATGTGTAAGATATAAGAATGGATAAGGCATGTATAGGTACATATGTAAGCTCAAGCATGATAATGTAGAGTGATCATCAAATCAAATAACCTATGTGTATCAAGATCATAGAAGATGGATGCCCCCAATGTCTTGATGACATGAGTAGAGAAAAATCCCAACACCCATTAGTGTATCATGTATCTATGTATGTAAGAGTAAATTATATGCTATAACTCAACATGGAACTAACACATAAATGCCAAAGATCCAATAGAACATGTAGGTGCCAAATGTTTTTTGTTTATTTTGAATGTTTTAATTTTTTTGGTATTTTTGAAGATTTAAGATCATCTTATCATCTCATTCAAAGGATGATCATATGTCTCTCCCCACTTAAAACTTGGTGAAAGAAATTGGTGGTACTACTAAGGAGCATGCATAAATGAAATATATATCACTATCGTATTTGTGATGTTTGATGTATGTATAATCATACTCTGAGGTCATGAAGTACCAATAGAAGGAATAATGGGTCTTGGAATGCATCTCTATGTACTCTATGGTTTTTTTAGAATATAAATAGTAGGAACATGTTTAGGTGCTCTAGATATCTGAATATAGTGAATAGAAGATGAGGATTTTATGTAACCCACCATCTATATCTAATGTAAGGGTGTCTCAAGTACTTTCCATTAGTAAGTGGGATTGCTTGTTGCTTACCCTTTTGTGATGGATTACTCTTAATAGGATTGATAATTAACTACATAGATATGAATTTCACTTATTCAAGAGGATACTCATATGGAATACTAGAAAATAAAATTACCCAATTGAAATTAATGTAATTAACACACCCATATTGTAGAAGTTACTACTCAAAGAGTATATATCCATGGTCATCCCAACATGCTAAAAACATATGTATAAGGTATAATTGAGAAATTAGTAACCACATGTGTGTTGAATAAATTTGAATTTTAGTCAAATTGGATCAACCCATACATATTTAAACTTGTCCAATGTTTTTATATGTCTAATAGGTTCTCATGTTAGTCTAAATATCTTATTTATCCTTCCTCTAGCCTTGGTCTAAGTCCATCCTCCTTATACTAGTCTACTCAACCAGAGTCAAAGTTGGTAAACCTTGGTCAAACATGGTTAAAGGTCCAAATTATATTTAAAATTTCCTAATGTGGTCATTTATATGTTTTATGGTGTTTCTAAGTCTTGATTTTGTCCTTTACCATGTCTTATGTGCAAAAGGTGTCATTTTGGCATGTTTCTAGCATAATAAATGACTTGTATAGACTTTAAAGAAAGTATTTTTTTTCACCCAGAGATATTTAAACGTGTAGGAGGTCAAAATCTATCAGGATCAGTCAGATGTCAGTCTAAGAGGTAGTTATATGCAGAAGAAAGTAGTTTTCCCTTGATTTTAGGCCTTTATTGGCACTTGTACAGACTTGGGAAGTCCATTTATATCTTAAAAGATGGGAAAAGTGTCTATTCACCTCCCTAGACTCTTTTCCATGCTTGGTGTGTAGATATTTCATTATAAAGTTCAATTTCAACTTCTATTTCTTCCTTCTTATCCTTGCAAGCCAAGAAAGGTCAATTTTAAATGCTAGGTGTGGGCCATAAAATTGGAGTTAAAAGGAAAGATATTTGGGGTTAAAATTAATCTAAGTATATTTAAAATCCATGGTAAAAATTTTGGATTCCATGGATTATTTTTTATGAACCATCACTTAAACTTTAGGCAAATTTTTATGCATTCATATCTAAGATGGGTTACTATTTGAACTAGTTTCTAAATAATTTACTTTGGTCTGATGGATTTGATTGTTACATATGTTTTTTAGGGCCCATACATAGGTTTTCCATTTTTTTCTTGGTTTTGGAAGTCTCAAGAGTCCAATAAGCCTCTTCTAGGCTTATCTTGGTCTATTTTCAACTTCACTACTCTATACTCAAAATATGCACATACATGTGGCTTGGAGGAGGTTTTATACATCAAGGTGAAGACATTTAAAGTGTTTAAGATGTTTAAAGTTATAAAAGTTCATTTTATGATCAAAAAATGAACCATGAGGGATAAATCATACATCTTGTTAATTTTTTTCCCTTCATTGCCTGTTGTAACTAATCACTACCTATAGGTAACCTTAACAGAGGGTCAAAAGGGAATTAATGGTATTTTTAGAATAATTTGATCCATTTTAGGAGTCATAACATGTTTTATGAAGTATTAATGATCTTTTTGGCTCATTATTTTACAAGGTAGATCATAGAACACTTCTGATGATGAGTGTATAAGCTCAGAACTCTTGTCCTTGAAAATTGCAAATAAAGGACTAGGAAGTTGTTAAAAAAATCTTATGGCACATCTCTCAAAAATTTCCATCCATTAAAATGAATATACCTTGTTCTCCCTAACATAAAGAGACACTATGACCGGTTTGGAGTAAAGAGGATTAGTAGAGGATATCATTTGAGAGCCTCAAAGTTGCTCCTAAAACCACTAAGAGCATGCAATAATATCTACAAGTTAGAAGCTCCAAGAGGTGTTTTTCCTTATTAAGTCACAATAAAAACATCTCAAATGTTTAATGAAATTATATGGTATAAATTAGTATGAGTGACCCATTAGACACTAAAGGGGCCCATCTACCATTCCTTTTGACCCTCACAAACATTTACAATCTGTACAGGGGTTTGAAACATCCACTTATAGTAGGGTCTAAAGAGAAGCAAGGTCTTAGTCAAAGATGAAGAATAGTTTGAAGATCCAATAGAAAAAATAGGTAAGATCTAAATTATTACATATCATATGACCTTAGAGTGTTTTCAAAATGTGGATGAAACCATAATCAAGCATGGAAAGAACTAATGGTAACCTACAAGTAGAGGTAAATGTCTATTTCAATCAGAAGGTGAGATGAGAAGGGTATTAAATAAGGTTATAGTGGTATTTAAATTTTAAATAAAGACTCTTTATCATGTATTCAATGATATATAAGTCATGAATGATCTTTATACATTGTTTTAGTATCAAAACAAAGCCAAATACACCTACAAGTGTCTTAGTCCAGCCAAGCATTGATCAAGATAGATAGTGGGAATAAAGAGATTAGTTAAGTAAGAATAAATATGAGATATGGGTTTCAAACCAATAATAATGGATTAAAAATAATTATATACACCTTAACTCCCTAAATTCCCTAATACCATCTACAACCTTGTATATGAAAGTACAGGCAGTGAGTTAAGAGTGAAGTTTTTTGGTACTAAAAGAAAATATATTATAGAGTTTGGCTTATAAAAATAGAATGTGACTTTAGGGGACTATTTATAGTTCCCAAGCATGTTTTAAGGTTTCATTTCAAACATCATATAGCTATAGGAAAATTTATCCCAGTCAGCACCTAGGAAAGGCTCAGTTTGGAAAACTAAGGTACAGGTAGGGCAAATGAAAAGTTAAAGTTTGAAATTAATATTTAAATTAAAACTACATTATCATGGTGTTGATTTTATAAACCCATTATAAAGTAAAACAATCCTACATAACCCTCAAACCCTTGCACTCAGCCTAAACAAGGTATACGCAGGGTTGAATGTCCCATAATGTGTGTGGGGATTGTAAGAGCTTAAAGAATAAGTGGAGGTTGAAAAATCTAAATGAAAATAATAAAAAAATTTTAAATTTCCATGATAGATAAATTATCAAAAGAGAGGCTTAAGACAATTAAAACTCAGTCAATGTTTTAAACCCTATAGGTAGTCTACTTGGAAAGGTCCAGTCTTAGTTTTTTGAAGCTTTGAAGGGTCAAAACTTGGAATCAAATGCTAAAAATTGATATGGATCATAATTATGACCTAAATAAACCCATAAAATTATTGGTTTGGTGGGAATAATAGGGGAAGTTCCCCTTATTTTTTCTCAAATAGGGGGGACTTTTCCCCTTGTACAGACCTTGAAAGTTTGAAAAGGAAATCAAAATAGTGAACCAAAATTTAGGATAACCATGCAAGGTGTTTGGAGGAGTTTAAAAAATATGAAACATCATGAATAAAATTAAAATGGGTTATGAAACAAGGTAGAGTGATCTAGTATATAAGAGTTGTAGACAAACGTAGTTAAACAAGGTGTATGCCTAACACCAAATGAAGGATCATTTCCAATTTCAACCTTTTCCAAGGATTATAATGATTTACATCATCTTAAATAAGGTTGATATGATTTTTTGGAGCTAGCTTAGAGTTTTGGAAGGTCAATAAGAGGTTTCAACCACCAAGGTATAGGCAGACCCTTTGGACAAGGTTTAGGCTTAGTTTCTAAAGGGTGCTCATTCTTATTTATAGCTCTTGATGAGATATTATAATGATTGGATCATGTAAATGGAAGTAAAATATAGGTTTATTAACTTTTATTTTGTATAAAAGATCCCCAAAAATCCATTTATTGGCTTGAGAATATTCAAACCCTCAAAAAATGTAGGGAAAGAGCTTGAATGTCAACTTGTAATACTTGGAAATCACATGAGATTATACATGAGATGATAATTTGTATGGAGATTTTAGGGAGGGTCCTTAAGAATCCCTTATTGGCATTAGGATAAATATTCAATGTGTGGTATTTATGAACAAATATTAAGACCAGAAGTCACTCCAAAACCCTTACAAACCCTCCTAAGGACTTGATTGGGGAAATAAACAAATTAAAGAATCTAGATGAATTTTAAAGGCCATGATAATTTTTTAAATTTTATAATACTTTCTTAGTCTCCCTAAAATGCCAATTTTTTATACTAAACTTGTATGGATAGTGTAGAACAAGGCTTTATTTGAAATTTTTGTGTGTTTTGCAAGTGTGAGAAGGTTTAAAAAGATAAAATCACCTTTGGGAGGTATATTGAGACTTTTTATAAGTCTCCATGGTCATTTTATGAATTATATAAACTCCTAAGTGTGCCCACCATCTCTTTCATTTCAACTAGTCATAGTGACTGGGCAGTGAACACTTAGGAAAAGTGGTGAAACTCCATTTAGGAAGCCTTTTAAGGATTTTTTATTGAACCTAATTACTTTAAAACTCTTTAAAAGTTTCATTCCTAATATTTCATGAATAATATTGCATAATTTAAAAGGTTTTTGGTGCCAAGTGTGAGAGTTACATGAGAAGGAGGCATTTTGGGACTGTTTGAGATGATTGTGCATGGATAGAAGAATATGAATGATCAAGGACTAATAAAATGCATGCGAGGGATTGTTTTTAACCACTCATAATTATATCCATCATTATACCTGACCCTATGTAGTGTAAAAGTAATTTTTTGAAGGTAAATCATAAAGGTATTTTTTTGTGCAAGGAAAAGAGTTTTTAGGCCACTTTGTAAGAGTTTGATGATTTGAGATGACACTTGTAGCTCATAATATTGCATGGATCACCCCATATATCTATTATATACATAAATAAATAATATTTTAATTTTTATAAGTGTCTTAATGACTCTTGAACTTACCTTTCTCTCTCTCCTCTCATAATTTCTATATAAACTAGCCTTTTGGACTATTGTATAGATCTCTCCACCTTGGTATGGAAAATCATTGCCAAATTTTTGCCTTGAGATAATAAATATAATTGTTTTTACATAATTCAATATTTCACTAAGTGTACACAATGGTTATTGGTCTTGTGAAAGTGTAGTTTTGTTTACCTTCACATGTTACTCTTTCTAATACCTTTTGTGTTTTGCAATCTCTTTTACAAGTCAATACAAAGTGTCTAATTGGATTGTAGGTGTAGTGAGTAGTCTATTAAATAGTGTGTCTTAGAATACCTATTGTCTAAGTCCTCTTATCCTAAGATATCTCTAAGATCCCATGTTTGAAACATTGATGTGAGAGAGAAGATTGTCATTGAATGAAGTGTATGTGCAAACTTCTCCTTGGTTCCAAGTGCATGTTAAAGGGTGTGAGTAGAGAATATATTTTGTGTATCTATTGACACTAGAAAGTGCACCCAGTGGTAGGAAAACAAGTTCCTACCCTCTCCTCACAACATGGAAACTCCTCTCTCACCTATGGGACAGTGAAGCTGGAGAGGAGAGTCTCTAGATAAGGGCTAGCTCCCTTTGATGCATCATGTTTGTTTTAGGTAGTGAAAAATATAGATATAGATATCTATAATAAAGGGGGGATGAAAAGGGAGAATAAATGAATGGAAAATAAACTACCTACTCTAAAAGAGGTGATGCACTAAAATAAAGGTTGACCTTCACACATCCACTCTTAGAATCAGATAAATGCATACATACACTATGCACTTGGCAAAAGGACCAGGCTGCTAAAATTGGCAGGAAGGCTTTCATGAAGGCACATGAGACAGAAAATCACTGAGGTACTATGGAATACACACTATAAGTGATTCCTTCTATTTTGGTCTTCTCAAATGTCAGCGCTTCTCCTTTTAGCTATAGAAATGGTGCCTTGTAGATAGCATGTCTGTTGGTGTTAAACCTGTGAGAGCATCAAAAGACAATGACTGGACACAAGCAAACATTCAACGCATACACATAAATGTCTATCCAAATGGAGGTAAAAAATTGCATTTGTATTGATCCAAGTGAAATTTTGTAGAGCTACACCCTTTACAAATGTGGAAGATCTAATTCCTCTCAAAAAAAGAGAAGTTACAACATATATAAGAAAAGAGAAAGAAAATTGGCACTTCTTTGACAAGTTGGCCTATCGCATCCCATTGGAAAGAGGAAAAAACTATTGTGTTGTCATCATTATAGAAGAAAATTGCTAGAACCATGCTGTATAATCACCAAATTTGACTTTGGCATTCGAGCTTTAATGTGGAAGCATGGGTTGCACCTCTTTTTTGCGAATAGACTAAAATTTGTCCCCTTTTCAAAGCACAGGCCATGCCTTTTGTTGTTCATGCCATCAAGCAATAAATTGCCTTGTCTATGCCACTTGGATGGAATTGTCATCTCTACACCTTTTCATTCTTATCCCTTATCAATTTTGTCTCATTTGAATTCTTCGGCCCCCAGGGGCGAACACTTAGTAGATCACTACATTTTTGGCTCTTGGTTAACACTCTTTCGCTTGAAAGCAATGACCCTTTTATTTCATTAAATTTTATGTCCCTACAGCTGTCATACTTTGAATATCAATAGCTATTATATTATTTTAAATTTGACATCCTTCCCACCGTCATCAAGTCCACGTGGCATCTCCTCGGGCACTTCTCTGCCTTCGTTAAGTCCTCCCGGGCTCCCGCGAGCAAATTGTCTACTGACAATTTCCTTGAGTCAATTTCCTTAGGTCTTTGACTGTGGCTTCGCTTGTAATTCCATGGACAAAAAGTCTTTGAGAATTTGTCCTACCCAGCCTTTACTTGATTTGGAAGTGCACCCGAATTCCTTTGGACTTTTTGTCTGAAGGAATTCCTTCAAGCAAAAAGTCTAAAGGAATTCGGGACTGTATAAAAAACATAGCTTTGAACTGAACTTACTTTGAACTAAAATGTTGCTTGGGTCCCTTTGTTTGTTGCACCTGCCCTTCAAAATGGCTTTTGACTATTTGACTATCCTTCGGTTCAAGGGCATACCCTTAAACCATGTGTTGAACTGACCCATAGAACTAAGCCATTGAACCAAAAGGTTCAATGGTTCAATGGTTCAACCAAGAGCACTAATGAACCTTTGAACCAAAGCACTAAAATTTCTATTGAACCTTTGCCTTTGAACCCTTTGTTGAACCTAGATACCAAATTGAGCCATTGAACTTGAACTATTGAACCAAGCCTTTGAACCATTTAGTTGAACCTTTTTCTATTGAACCAAGTACATTGAACCAAGTCCGTTGAACCAAAAATTTGGTTCAATGGTATGAAGATTCAACCATATCAAACTGAGGTGTTTGAACTGAATGATGAACCCTTTAAACCAAGGGTGGTTGAAACACTTGAACCAAGGCATGAAATGAACTCTCTAAACTTGTTGAACCCAAAAAATGACTAGTCATTGAGTAGCAGGTGAAGAAGGTGACCAAAATTTTGCCTGTGGGAAAAACATGCCAACAATTGGTGACTCACAGGGGAAGCATGCCTGCTATGCTTAGAACTAGTTGCCTTAAAATCCATTGGGTGCAGAGTCAGATGTAACTATGATAGAATTAATAATAGCCCAAAATATTTGAGAATCAAACATGAAGCTTTACCTCACACACAAAGGGAAACACATAAGGCTAAAAACACTACCTGTGCAAACTACACTTAGGAAAAATAGGGAAAAAAACTAAAAGCAAACTATTATGTATAGCTAACCAGGAAAGCTCACCTCCCTCCTAGATTGAAAGGAAAACTTCTCAGGTCCCCTTCCTGGTGAGAAGACTTATGGTGGTAGGCAAGTAGCTGAAAGAAAATGAGATTTGGTGACTTACTCTTCCTACCTATCACCTGAGTTGGCTGGAATCTAAGTGGATCTGAATTGAACATGCTTCTGATATATACATACTCTTCTTGTCTATGGAAGCCTATTGAATGCTGGTTTTTTCTATTGGTGATCCACACCAAGAAATCAATGGCTTTTGGCTCATCACCATAAACCTTCTGATCTACACATTCCTTCTTCAATGTATCATGGTCTGATTTGTTTCCTTCTGCCTCTTTGAAAACTCTGTCAGACTCATCCTCTACTTCCTCTTGGCATTCTTGAAGAAGGGTGACTATGGTGATGTCTAGAATGGGCTCACAAAAAGAGTTCTCATCCCACAGAACATCACCTCTCTATTCAAAACTCTCTACTTTAAGGCATTCCTCCAAGAAGACAGACCTCTCCTTTTCCTCCTAAAAAATTAGGACCTCTAGATGTTCAAAAGTATCCTCCTAATTTTCCTCTAACTCAGGTTCTTCAATGTAGTTGACCTCATCATCAAAATAGTAAGGAAGTTTATCAAATAGAGGGGAAGAGAGCTTACCATGCATTTGTTCCTCTTTGAATTGTTGGAACATCTGCATATATGCAAGACTTGCATCTTCTCCACTACTGATAAGGTTTTCACAAGGAGCATCAATGATGATTTCTTTTTTGTTGTCACTCATGATAGCCTCTTGAAGAATTGTAGATTGGATCTTTTTCTCCTCACCTACCTCTTACTAAATAGGTTATTCCTTGAGAAGAGGTGAAGTGGAGAAAACATGTGGAAGAGGAGGTAGTCCTTGAGCTAGAATCGAATGATTTTCCTCCTTCCACTTGGTCAACACTTCACCAATATCAGGTACGACCTAATAACTCTCTTAGAAATGTGTAGGTGGGGTGTGTTCAGACATATAATGTGCTATTTGGTCTGAACCACCCACCACACATTGGCTGAGGAATTTCTCTTTGGATTCCAACTCTGCTATTCTCCTGGTTAGATCTTCTTGGAAAAGCCTTTCTTGGAGATCATAAGAATCATGAGTAGGAGCAGCTTTATCCTTTTCAAGGTCTCAAGCAAAACCTTGCTTCTCTTCTTTCCTATTCCATGATTCCATAATTTTCCTCCAAGTCAGGAGCATACCATCAGGGTGAAAGATCTTAGGATTATAAGTTTCCCTTCTAGTTGAAGGGTGACTATGAGGGCTACTTGAGGTAATTCTCTGAATATTTTGAGTTTGATCGATATTATATGAAGGAAAACAAAACCCATGATTTTGAGTAAAGGAAATATACATACAAGAAATGATTTATGATGGCACTAGGCTGCTTAACTAGTAGATTTAACTCAGAGTTTCCAGATGCTGGAAAAAAATGATTTGCTATAATAGGACCAACATCAATCCTGAAACTTTACTTCATTGAAAACTTGGGTCCCATCTGGCATGCCAGAACTGTTGATGCTGGAAAGTGCACCCAGTGGTAGGAAAACAAGTTTTTTCCCTCTCCTCACAACATGGAAACTCCTCTCTCACCTATGGGATAGCGAAGCTGGAGAGGAGAGTCTCTAGATAAGGGCTAGCTCCCTTTGATGCATAATGTTTGTTTTAGGCAGTGCAAAATATAGATATAGATAGCTATAATAAAGGGGGGGGGATGAAAAGGGAGAAAAAATGCATGGAAAACAAACTACCTACTCTAAAAGAGGTGATGCACCAAAATAAAGGTTGACCTTCACACATCCACTCTCAGAATTAGATAAATGCATACATACACTACGCAGTTGGCAGAAGGACTAGGCTGCTAAAACTGGCAGGGAGGCTTTCATGAAGGCATAAGAGATAGAAATCACTGAGGTGCTATGGAATACACACTGTAAGTGACTCCTTCTATTATGGTCTTCTCAAATGTCAACTCTTCTCCTTTTAGCTATAGAAATGGCACCTTGTAGATTGCAGGTCTACTGGTGTTGAACCTGTGAGAGCATCAAAAGACAATGACTGGACATAAGCAAACATTCAATGCATACACGGAAATGTCTATCCAAATAGAGGTAAAAAATTGCATTTGTATTGATCCAGGTGAAATTTTGTAGAGCTGTGCCCTTTTGAAATGTGTAAGATCCGATTCCTCTCAAAAAAAGAGAAGTTACAACATATATAAGAAAAGAGAAAGAAAATTGGCACCTCTTTGACAAGTTGGCCTGTCGCGTCCCATTGGAAAGAGGAAAAAACTATTGTGTTGTCATCATTCTAGAAGAAGCCTAATAGAACCATGCTGTATAATCACCAAATTTGAATTTGGTGTTTGAGCTTTAATGTGGAAGCATGGGTCGTGCCTCTTTTCTGCCAACAGACTAAAATTTGTCCCCTTTTCAAAGCACATGCTATGCCTTTTATTGTTCATGCCATCAGGAAATAAATTGCCTTGTCTATGCCACTTGGATGGCCTTGTCATCTCTACACCGTGTCATTCTTGTCCCTTCTCAATTTTGTCTCATCTAACTTCTTTGGCCCCCAAGGGCAAACACTTAGCGGATCACTACATTTTTGGCTCTTGGTTAACACTTTTTCGCTTGAAAGCAACGACCCTTTTATTTCATAAAATTTGACATCCCTGCAGCCATCATACTTTAAATATCAATGGTTATTCTATTCTTTTAAATTTGATGGCCTTGCAGCCGTCATCAGGTCCACGTGGCATCTCCTCGGGCACTTCTCTACCTTCGTTAAGTCCTCCCGGGCTCCCGCAGGCAAATTGTCCACAAACAATTTCTCTGGGTCAATTTCCCTGGGTCTTTGACTATGGCTTCACTTGTATTTCTGCAGACAAAAAGTCTACAATAATTTGTCTCGCCTAGCCTTTGCTTGATTTGGAAGTGTGCCCGAATTCCTTCAGACTTTTTGTCTGAAGGAATTCCTTTGGGCAAAAAGTCTGAAGGAATTTGGGACTGTCTAAAAAACATAGCTTTGAACCGAACTTACTTTGAACTAAAACATTGCCCAGGTCCCTTTGTTTGTTGTGCCTGCCCTTTGAAAGGGCTTTTGACTGTTTGACTATACTTCAGTTTAAGGGCATACCCTTGAACCATGCATTGAACCGACCCGTTGAACTAAGCCGTTAAACCAAAAGGTTCAATGGTTCAACCAAGCGCGCTAATGAAACTTTGAACCAAAGCACTAAACTTTCCATTGAACCTTTGCCATTGAACCCTTCATTGAACCTAGAGACTGAACTAATCCATTGAACTTGAACTATTGAACCAAGCCTTTGAACCATTCGGTTAAACCTTTTGCCGTTGAACCAAGTACATATAACCAAGTCTGTTGAACCAAAAAATTGGTTCAATGGTTCAACGGTACGAAGGTTCAACCATATCGAACTGAGGTGTTTTAATTGAATGATGAACCCTTTGAACCAAGGGTGGTTGAAACACTTGAACCAAGGCATGAAATGAACTCTCTGAACTTGCTGAACCCAGAAAATGACTGGTCATTGAGCAGCAGGTGAAGAAGGTGACCAAAATTTTGCCTGTAGGCAAAATAGGTCAACAATATCACCTCCCATAGATGAGATTTAATTTAATTTATTATTATCCCTTTTCATTCCCTCAAGTGTTAGTATTAGGATTGATCAAATTGGTATATCAAGGGGAACTAGCCCATAATCTAGAGATCCAACTCATATTTGGGTCACCCACAGCCCTGAGGTGGTTCCATTGTGCCACTTGAATGAGGAGAGACTTGTCATTTCCTCATTGGGTAAAATTTAATGTGACAATAATGTGTAGAACCAACCTATAAAAATAGATCAATATTTCCAAGAACATTATGGGAGGTCCCATCAAATGCTCTAAATGATTTAGTAGAGGGGTTAAAACCATGATGAGTATAACCAAATGCATAAGTAATTTCATGGTGAAAACATTTTCAATTTCACCATTATCAATATTAACATTGTGTATGGGGTGTTTATCAAGGTTTTCTTAAATTAATATATAATGAAGAGTCATCATCCTTAATTTCATTGTCATCAAAGGAAATATAATTCCTCTAAACCATAGGGGGTATATGTCTTGTGTAAGTAAAAATGAGCCCATCTATTATGTATCCATAATATAATGGAGGAGGATGTGAATTATATGAAATTTATACTTTTGGTTCCTTATTATAATGGTGTTTCAAAGGATTTAAAAATATTCTTTGTTTATCATGACCACTAGGTTGTGAATGTGATTCTTTTAGAGGATATTCAAATGTAACATGTTGTTCATCAATGAGATCTTGGATCTTATGCTTCAATGTAAAAAATATGTTTTTAGAATGACCAAGGCCTTAGTTATAGTCAAAATAATCATTTACATCATATCCTTTGGGTAGAGATATATTTACATCAACCTCTGTAGGAGGAGGGAGAGATATGAGATGACAATCTAGCAACCATAAGAGTAATGAAGTAGGAAGCTCATATAAACATGTAAATTGTCTCCTTGGTGCATTAGATAGGATAAGTAGATTAGGTTTTTGTAAAACTATGTTAACCATGGTGGCTTTTTCCTTTTTAGGCTCGTGGGGTTTTATCTTATAACTTAATTTGATTATAAATTTTATACTAGATGTATATGCAAATAGTATGTTTTCTACATACTTGAGATTATTCAATGACATAAATTTCATTTAAAGGTCCTTTACAACATGGAATAATTCATAAAAATATTTAAACTTTTTAAAAATAATGGAATCATGTAAAGGATCAATCAATATTTACTTTCATATGTCTTATAACTCTTTGTCTACCATAGGATTGCTGATTTTGGCTACTATTGACCAAATTTGACTTTTAGGTCAAATTGGGGCACCCCTAGGTAAAAAATTTGTTTTATAAATTCTTTATAGGACATAATATCTTATCATGTGGTGTTTCATAGGTAATTTAATGTTATTCAATGATATATTAGCCTTGGTCATAAATTTCATTAGCTAACATGTCCTTTTGAGTCATTTTAGGGGTCAAAAAGGTAAATTTAATGCTTTTTACAAGTTTTTTAGGAAATGTGAAGATGTTAAAAGATTAATTAATGTAACATGTGTCCATATAAGTCTTAATTAACTAAAACAACTAAAACATGGCAGGTTATGTAGAAGAAAAGGCAATTTTCTCTAAGTGAAAGAAGAGTTTAGCACTTGTACAACCTCCTTGGGAAGTGTGCCACATGAGAAATGGTAAATAAGTTCCTCTTAAAATTATCCATGGTAAATTACATTATTGGTTTTATTTTTAAATTTTATTTATTTCTCAAAACCATTCATCTCTCTTTTCACCCTTCTTGACAAGCAGAAGTGACTTTCATGTTTTTGCTTGGTATGGACAACTCAATATGTTTCAGGGAAAATGATTTTGGGAGTTTTTTAAAAACTAAAATAAATTATTTTAAAAATAATTATTTTTTAAAATTGTGTAATGTGCTTCATGAACCATCCTCATGAAGTTGACCTTTCAAATCTACCTACTAATTTATGTACCTTATGGTGTTTTCCTTGGTTTGAGAGATTATGTACAACTCAGCTATTGATATTGGTTCCAGATATTGTTGAATATATCATATAATTATTTACATGATTATTTTAAATTTTAAAGTTTATATAATTATATAATAACCTCAATTTTATAGACTAGCTTCTTTTGAGAATGATAGCCATTTTCCACCATTTTCAGGAGTTTCAAGCTAGTTCATGGCTCTAATAAGCTATGTTAAGCTCATTATTATGTTTAAAATATGTTTATTGACTTACCCTTCACCTTTAAGTCTCTTTCTCCAATAATATTTTCATGGTTTCTAGTCATACATACATATACTCATAGTCTACCAAGCTCACAACCATTTTCTTGCTTAATTTCACTTGTATTTATGATGGAACACATGTAGAACATATTTGGAATGTTAATTAAGATTATATGGAAGTATAATTATGTTTAAAACACTTTCATATCAGTAAAATCAGCTATAAACCTTCATTTTATAGGATAAGAGACTGTGGCAGTCATACTCAATCACTCATTGTCTGCTATTGGTATGACTGATTCATGTGCCAAGGATGAATAATGTCATGTTAAAATAAGGTTTTAACTTGTTCCAAATTATAAAAATCTTAAAGGAGTTAATGAAAAAATTAGAAATGGGTAAATTATTATTTTAATTTAAAATCATCTTCATTGCCTAAGCATAATCTGCCTCCATGCAACTAAATCTCCACCTACAAGAAACCTTGGTAGAGAGCAAGGGATCCCTTGTGAAGTGTTGGAATAAGTAATGGGATAATTAACAAAGTCATAGTGTGTTGATGGGATCCTATAAATCTTATTGGAAAGGTTATATTTCTTGGAAAATTTAAAAGGTTCCATCTAGCAGGATGAGAATGATTTTAGGCCCACAATCCCCAAAGGCCAAAATATAGGTCTAAGGGCTTTTCATAACCTTTTAAAACATTTTTCAAAGATGTTAAAAATCATTTTAATGATTTGAATTGATTACCTATAATATATAATAGGTACATGAAAAGAATTAAGATCAAATAGTAGAGGTAGATAAGCTTTTGAATGCCTCAAACATGCTCTAAAACACACTAAAATGTTTTAGTAACATCTATAGGCCTGAAGATGCAAATGACCTTTCACCACCTAAGAAGCAAAAAACAGATAAAACTGCATGATTAGGTTGGATAATATGATGTAATTTAATATTAATGAATTAAAATTAAATAAAATTCATTAGTAAAGGATAAAGATAAGGTCTTATGCACCCCCATGACTACCTACAGGGACCTCTCAGGCATGGAGATTGACACCTATAGGGTCAGACAGGTAAAGTGAGGAAATAAGTGAATTTTGCATGTGTTTAATGGTTTTTATCCTATCTAAAGTGAATTTTAAGGTGAATTAAATGTTTTTTTACCTCAAGGACAACTCAAGAAGGTACTTTTACATCAAAATCACCTCATTCATGACTGTAAGCACCTACAACAAGTCCTATAGGCAAGGTATTCTGATACACAATAGTGACTTTGTTTCTAATGTATAATTTATATTTTTAGGTATATAAGTATAAATTAATGATAAAAAATACATATTATGACCTTACATATGGGTTAATTATGTCTACCAACATCATGACCTAATGAATAAGGCCATTGACACCTATAGCCAAGCTTAAAACAAGAAGCATAGTCTTGTAGGTCACAAGGGAGAAAGAAGGGTTTAAGTAGGGAGGTTTGAAGTTGGGATGATGGAAGAGGTTATACATTTTCCATATAAATATAAGTGACATGAAACATCTCCCATGAATAATTTTCATAAACACGGTCTATCTCAGTCAAACACAATTGACCGTGTATGATTGTATAGGACATTGAACTCGAGAGGGAGATTCCTTGGTGATTAGCATTATTATAACATGAAGTTAAGGGTAAAAACACATAAAAATTATCTAGGAAGGTTTTAAGGTGGTTTTAAAACATCATAACCAAATTTAAATAGAGATCCTCACCTACAGGCACATCACATGGTAGGACACAGTTAGCAGGGCGGTGAACAAGGTTTTGATCCTTTTGAAGTTGACATTTCAAGTTAAGATGAATGTATAATAAAAATAGGAGGATTATTAATATTAAAAATTAGGGTCTTTTATAATATATTTTCAACACCCAAACATGCATAGATACCTACAAACAGGGTTTAGAAAATAAGAAAAACACACAGTTAGGATTGTATTTACATCCTTGAGAATGCAAGGATAGCAAGGGATATATAGAGGGTTAAAGTAATGAATGTGTCTAAATAATATTAATTATGGACATTAGTGTCTCTATAATGTATTTTTAATTAAAATCAAGCAAGGGAAGGGCTCATATATAGAAAAACATAGTCCACTTCTAAACACCCCTGCACAGTCCCTTCTCTAGCAAGTATATTTTTTTAAGGAGTTGAATAAGTAAAAGGCATGATCATAGTTTTGATTTTGGTTTAAATAATCCTCATAACTTTTATAATCACCTCCATAATTTTTTTTTCTTGAGAAAATATGGGAAGTGCCCTCTATTTTATCTCAGATAGAGGGCACTTTCCCCATAATAAACCCTACAATCTGATCAAGTGGAGAGGAAATCATGAACTAGAAGCTATAGGATCCTTGGAGTAAAGTGTGAAAGGTTAAAAAAAATTATTAAAAAAAAAAAAAAAACCTTGAAAGGAAGGGTTAAATTGATTAGAGTATCCTAAAACATCAAATTTGTAGATAGACGTAGTGGACATGGTGAGACCTAGTGCCCAAAGGAAGGGTCACTCACACTTCTAGCCCTAATAATGACTTATACCTTGTTGGAACATGTTTTTGAGATAATAATAGAGGTGTTTAATCTATATATATTAATAATAACCATTAAGGACTCAAGTTAGGCTTTAAGGTACAACCAAACCTACCAAGTATGGTTATGTTTATAGGCCAATTAGAGATTCATTTACACTTCCACCTTGAGATAATATTTATATTTCATTTGAGCATGATGGTATAGTAATTATAGGTGTGTTATATGATTCAATTTTTAAAGGAAACATGAGGAAGTCATATTTTGGCTCAAATCTAACCTCATGGCTATAGCAATGGAATAAACAAGCTCAAGTATGTGAATTTTAATGCTAATTTATCCTTTGAGTACTTGTATAGGGATTCAAGGCATTTATAAGAATTTTAAAAGGTCTTAAGAAACCTTTTTGTGAATTTTTTTTGGAATTTTAACATGTAATATTTATGATTAATGTCTAAGAGTGTAAAACTATCTAAGAGCCTTGAAAAACCCTTGGAGAAACCCGATTGGAGAAATGGAGCTCGAAAGCTAATCTAATGACATATTTTTATCATGAAATATTTTGGACCTTGTATAAGAGTCACTAAATCTCCCTTACATGCTTTTTAGATATACAAAATTATGTGGATAGAGGGGAAAATATGGTATTTTTGACCTTTTTTTGTTTTTTAGGTTCTAGAAGGAGTCTAGAGATGAAATAAATTTTGGGTAAAAGATTAAGACTTGAAATAAATCCTTATGGAAATCTCATGCCTTGGAACAACCCCTAAGTTCCTCAACAAACAATTCCATCTTAGCCAATCAAATGTATCTTAAAAGACAAGTTAAGGAGAAGTGTGAAAACTTCAAGTGAATGGATTTTTAAGGTGTCCTTGGTTCTTATAAGGAAATGAAGGGCCTTTAAAAATTTCATTAAATTCCTCCCATGTATTTTAATGATCAATTAATGCCAATTTTGAGGCCAAGTGTGAAGGGTTCATGGAAGAGAAGTTTTCTTGACAACAAATGATGATTACTCCTTTCCATGTGATTCTAGATGACTAGGCCTAAGACCAATACATGAAGAGGCATGTATAATGTACTTATAATTCATTATAATCATCAAACTTTGTCTCAATAATTTTCAAGGTGTTCAAAAAAAGATAATCATGTAGGCAATTATTTTGAGCTAGAATGAGGAGTTTGTTGGCACTTTTCATGAAGTTTATGACTTTGATTGACACTTGTATCTCCTAAACTTTCATGGTTCATTCCAAATTATTTTCTTATGCAAAAATAACTTATCTTATCAGATTTACAAGTGTCTTTGTGACCCTTGGACTTATCTCTTCTCATCTCTCAAGTCATATAAGAACTAGCCATTTTGGCCATTGAATTCTATGCTCTAACTGATTATGGTGAATCCCTACTCAAAATTTATAAATTTTTATCAATAATAATAATTATTTTTACCTCCTCCATGACTATTATTAGTGTTTTCATTTGTAAAGTTTGATTTTACACAAGTGAAGAGTATGGATTCCTTAGCATGTTATTTCATTCTATCATCTATATGCAGTTAGAAAGCTTCTTCTTGAAGGTCATGTGAAGTGTTCTAGGAAATGTCTAAAATTTAGTGAGTTATAGTATTCATTATTTCCCTCATATGCCTCTTTTATTGTCCTTATAGCTTTGCCCATTCAGCCATAACCTCACAATGTAACATTGATGTGAGAAGATGAAGATTGGAGAAGTGTATGTTTAGTTTGTCCTTTGATTTCAAGTGTAACATGCATATGGATGGATGTCATCATGTTTTTTGTTATATCACCTCTCTTATATTAGTTTTATTTCAATTATCTCTCTCTCTTTTCACCCCCCATGTTTATTAGTAGTTGTAATCCAAAGTGGGACATCAAGGAAGCTAGCCCTATCTAAATATTCACGTCATTCCTTAGGCTGCCCAAAATCCTAGAGGTGATTCCATTGTGACACTTGGATGAGGAGAGATTTTCCAAATCCTCAAAGGGTGAAAATATATGTGATAATAGTTTTTGGCACACTCAATGGGACTCCTATTCTAAGAAGTTGAGAGATTTTTGGTGTTGTCTCTCAATAATAAGCCTTTGGAGGCATCTATCAAAGCATTAATGACAAATTTGAAGATACATCAGATGGTGAGTCAGCCCAGGTTATCCTTTAAATATTTTTATCAATGTATTTATTTGTGTTCTTGCTTTCAATTATGTTTTATGGCTGAATTTGGTGTTGAGTTTTGTTCTCTACAAGTTGGTGAGATATTGCAAGTTTATGCCATTCCCTATCAATATGAATAAGTATTTGGTAAATATTTTCATTATCTTTACCAACCTCAATATGAATTTCATCAAATCCAATATGATCCTTGTCAGCCCATGCATAAAGTATATCCGTCTTATAACCAGCCTTCACCATTTATTTCTCCTAGTCAACCTAGCCATTTCTCAAGTTAACCCATTTCCACCTTCAAAAAAAATATTTTGATCTATGAAAGGTATATGTTGGATCTTGATAGTAAAAAGGATTTAGTCTATATATTCTTAGTCATTTTATTCATAGGGTGAGAGAAGAATAAGATTTGATCAAAAGAGAGTGGGTACCTATTGAGAGAGATAATTAGCAAAGGCTCACAAGTGAGATGCTTGATGTGAGTGTTCTAGTTTCTTCCTTAGAGGATATACTAGGAGTTAATGAAAGGCAACCTCACCATACCTATCATATTTCACATCCAATTTCCCAAGTCTCCTAATAGCCATACATGACCCCTAATCATGAGCCAAATCAAGCCTATCAAATTCATCCTTTTACTAATCAACTAGAGGAGAGAATTTAAATGAGAAACCTTGTGTTTGAAGCTAATATTGATAGGAAGATTGAATTGACAAATATGCATATGCAGTAGTCCATGTTGGTAGCAAAATAAGTGGAGTTTAAGCCCTCATTTCCCTCTCACAATTCATCCCCACCATCTCAAAAGGAGACCTCTAGTCCCAATATCCTAGGTTGGAGTAAAATAGTGGAGTCATGGGGAAATAAAGAGGAGAAAAGTCTTGACAAAGAGTGTGAAGTTGAGAAGAATCTTGATTATAGAATAACCACTCTCACCCTTCCTTAAGAAAATACTTATAATCCTAACATCCTAATCTAGATTAATATATTAGAATTATGGGGAAAGAAAGAGGATAGAATTTTGGGTGATAAAGAGTGTGAAGTGGTGAATTAAGTTGATCCTTTGCAAGTTCCTCATACCTTTCCTCAAGAAACTTCCTATGTGCCATGTTAGCCCTCATGTATTAATTATTATCATGATGATTCCTATGAACTTCAAGAGAAACATTTCCAAGAAAACCTAGCCAAACAAATTGAGGAGTTAGAGTCAAAGATGGGCTTGCTAAATCAAGGTGTGATGGAAGGTTTAAATCCAAAAGAACAACCTATGCCTAAACACACCCCATCTACCCTTCCTCAAGATAAATTATATGTTAATGAATTGGTTGTCAAATATAGGGAAGGAAATCAATTTGGTTTAGCCTAAGGTCTACCTCTCCTTCCTCAAGAGCTCCCAAAAGAATTCCCAACTTTGCGTTCTCAATTTGATTTTGAGCCCTGTGTTTTGCCTCAACCAACTAGTTCCTTTTTTCCTCACCCCATCACCCTTTGCCTTGATGGAAATATGGTGTGGGAACCTAAAAAATATAAATTCGTTGAGGAAAATTCATAACTCTTACTTGAATAAAGTGCAACTCCTTGGCAGCCTTATTGGGCTAGGTCACCAGATTTTAAGATGCCTAGTCTTGGCATCACTAAGAAGGAGATTGAAGATCTTGTAGTTATTGACTAAAAAAATAAGATTATGATAGATGTGGTAAAATTTTAAAACCATAAATAGGTCCTAAGTGATGAATAATAGGTTTGTTCTTATGTTGAATTTTCTTATTTGGTTGATGATGAAGCATACACTCCTTGTGTTGAAGAATAAATCTTGTAAGAGGTCCTATTGAAATATAAATAAGAAGATGAGGGAGTATTTCTTATTTTCCCCCTTCATTATGATAATACAGGTAAATATGATGACTTGTGGTAGAGATTTTAGGACAATTGTAAAGAGTTTTAATCTCTCAAGGGGTCTACAACTCCTTTAGCGCTGGTTACAAGTGATGGTGAGAAAGATGACATTGTTCAAGATGTCATAAATGAGAAATATGAAATTGTCTACCATGTCATAGGTGAGAAAAAACAAAATATAAATCAGACTTTGGAGGTCAAGACAAATCTCTATTGGCCTTAATATTTAAAATAACAAGAGATCATTCCTTTTGAGACCATGCCTACAAAAAAGATGAAGATTGATCATGAAAAAGAGAGCGGGCAAGAACATGAAGTATGTAAACATGTTTAAGTGGAATATACATAAATTTTATACCTATTTTAAGATATTATACTTGATAACATATCAATTGAGGGGCCAAGGAATAGGTCTGGTCTATCAAGTGTTTAATTTAAAGAATAACATGCATGGCACCCTCACCCATCTCATGTAAAAGGAGACTCAAGAAACTTTCCATTTGATATTAGAAAGGGAGGTATGAATAATTTTTAGTTTTACATAATATATATTTTTATATTCCCTTAAGTGCCTTGAGCATGTGTGTGTGTGTGTGTGCTTTCTTTGTTGTGTGTGTCATTTGCTTTGTGTGGTTGAGGTAGTCATTAGTTATCTTATGTTAGTCAATCTAAAATTAAATGATCAAAGGTTTCCTTTTTTGTATCAGAATTTAGATGACTCATAAGCCCAATGGACTGATAAGGCTACTGGTTTAGTTAGTATATGAGGCATACTACCCCTATGAGTCACCAATTTGTTGACCAAATTTGAGTTTTAGGTCAAACTTGGGCACCTCTAGTGAAACATTGGTGTTATAGATGTTTTTTTGGGAATAATATCTTGTAATGAGGATTTTAATATGTCATTTAATGTTATTCAATGATATATTAGCCTTGGCCATAAATTTCATTAGCCAACATGTCCTTTTGAGTCATTTTAGGGGTCCAAAAGGTGTATTTAATTATTGTTATGGATTTTTTGGGAAATTTGAGGGTGTAAAAATATTATTTAATTCCACATGTGTCCCTATAAGTCTTAAATAATTTAAAAAATTGAAATATGGTAGGTTATGTAGAAGAAAAAGTAGTTTTCTTGAAGGAAAAGAAGAGTTTGGCACTTGTACAACCTCCTTGGGAAGTGTGCCACATGGGAAATATTAAAGAAGTTCCTATTAAGATTACAAATTCTTAAGTACTTGATTGGTTTGATTTTTAAGTGTCATTTATTTCTCAAAACCATTCATCTCTCTTTTCACCCTTCTTTGCAAATAAAAGTGACTTTCAAGTTTTTGCTTGGTACATACAACTCAAGATGTTTAAAAAAAAATGATTTTGGAAAGTTGTTTTAAACTATAATAACTTAATTTAAATATAGTTATTTTTATAAATTGTGGTCTGTGCTTCATGAACCATCCTCATGAAGTTGACCTTTCAAACCTACCTGCTAATCTATGTACCCTATGGGTTTTGCCTTGGTTTGAGATATTTCATACAAATAAGGTATTTATATTGGTTATATAGGGTTTTTAATATCTATTAAAATTATTTAAATTTTTATTTTCAAGTTTTAATTGATTTTATAAGCTAATAACCTCAGTTTATAAACTAACTTCTTTTGAGAGTGACATGCATTTTCTACCATTTTTAGGAATTTCAAGCTGGTTCATGGATCCAATAAGTTATGTTAAGCTCATTATTATGTTTAAAATATTTTTATTGACTTATAATTCACATTTAATCCTCTTTCTCCAAGTAATGTTTCATGGTTTGCAGTCACAGTCTCTCACAACCATTTTCTTGCTTAATTTCACTTATATCCATGTTGGAACACATGTGGAACCTATTTGTCATGTTCATCAAGATGAATTTGAAGTATAATGATATCTAAAACAATTTAATATCAATAAAATAATATATAAACCTTTATTTGTAAATGAAAAGAAACTATGGTAGTCATACTCAATCACTCACTATCTGCTATTGGTATGACTGATTCAGGTGCTAGGGAGGAAGAATGTCACATTGAAATAAGGTTTTAACTTGTTCCAAATTATCACAAGTTGAAAGGATTTTATTTAAACATTAGAAATGGGTACATGATTATTAAAATTGAAAATTATATTCATTGCCTAAGAACAATCTGCCTCCATGCAACTAAATCTCCATCTACAAGAAACCTTGGTAGAGAGCAAGGGACCCCTTGTGAAGTTCTGAAACTAGTAATGGGAATATTACTAAAGTCTTAGTGTGTTGATGGGATCCTATAAATATTATTTTAAAGGGTAGATTTATTAGAAAATTTAAAAGGTGCCATCTAGCAGGAGGAGAATGATTTTAGGCCCACAGTCCCCAAAAGGTCAAAACATAGGTCCATGGGGTTTTCATAACCTTTTACAACATGTTTCAAAGATGTTCCAAAGAATTTGAATGATTGGAATAGATTTAATATAGTATAGAATAGGTACATGCCAATAATTAAGGTCAAAGAGTAGAGGGAGATAGGTTTTTAAAAGGCCTCAAACATTCTCTAAAACACACTAAAATGTTATAGTAACATGTACAATTTTGAAGATGAAAATGGCCTTTTTCTACCTAAAAAGCAAAAAATGGATGTAATGAAGTAAAATTAAATAAAAGTCATAAATAAATGGTAAATAAAAGGTCTTATACACCCCCATGAATACCTATAGGTACCTCTTAGGCATGGAGATTGACACCTATAGGGTCAAACAGGTAAAGTGAGGAAACAAGTGACTTATGCATGCGTTTGATGGTGTTTAGCCCATATAAAGTAAAATTTAAGGTGATTTAAATGTTTTATAACCTCAAGGACAACTCAATAAGGTACTTTTACATCAAAATCACCTCATTCATGGATATAAGCACCTACAATAGGTCCTATAGGTAGGGTATCCCAATACATAGCAATGACTTTGTTTTTTAATGTCTAATTAGTGTTATTAGGACTCTAAGTGTAAATTAATGATAAAAAATACATATTATTAACTTATATATTGGTTAATGAGGTTTAACAACATCATGACCTAATGAATAAGGCCATTGACACCTACAACCAAGCTTAAAGTAAGAAGCATAGTATTTTAGGTCACAAGGGATCAAGAAGGATTTAAGTATGGAATTTTTAAGTTGGGATAATGGAAGAGGTTATAAATGGTCAATATAACTAGAAGTGACATGAAAAATCTCATAAGAATAATCTTCATATACAAGGTCTACCTCAGTCAAACACAATTGACTATGTATGACTATATAGGATAGTGAACTAGAGAGGGAGTTTCCTTGGTGATTAACATTATCCAAACATGAAGTGAAGGGTAAAACCACATAAAAATTATATCAAAAGGTTTTAAGGGGGTTTTAAAACATCATAACCAAATTAAAAGAGAGATCCTCACCTACAAGCACATCACATGGTAGGACACAGTCAGTAGGGCAGTGAACAAGGTTTTGGTGATTTTGAAGTTGACATTACAAGTTAAGATGAATGTATAAAAAAAATAGGAGGATGATTTATATAAAAAATTAGGGTCTTTTATCAGATATTTTCAACACCCAAACATGCATAGATACCTATAGGTAGGGTCTAGAAAATAAAAACACATAGTCAAGATTGTAATTATAGCCTTGAGAATGCAAGGATAACAAGGGGTATATAGAGGGTTAAAGTTATAAATGGGTATATATAATATTAATTATTGACCTGAGTGTATCTATAGTATATTTTTAATGAAAATAAATCAATGGAAGGGTTCTTATAGAGAAAAACATAGTCCACTTCCAAACACCCCTACACAGTCCCTTCTCTAGTAAGTCTATTTTGTTTTTTAAGGAGTTGAAAGAGTAAAAGGCATGATAAAATGTTGGATTTTGGTTTAAAGTATCCTTAAAACTTTTATAATAACCTAAACCATCTTTTTTTCTTGATAAAATAGGGGAAGTACCCTCTACTTTGTCTTAGATAGAGGGCACTTTCCCCATGATAAACCCTACAGTCTGATCAAGTGGAGAGAAAATCATGAACAAGAAGCTATAATATCCTTGGGGAAAGTGTGTAAGGTTGAAAATATTATATTAAAACATAAAAAATCTTACAATTAATGGTGAAATTGAATAGGGTATCCTAGATCATCAAATTTCTAGATAGACTTAGTGGACATGGTGAGGCCTAGTGCCCAAAGGAATGATCACTCACACTTATAGACATAAGAATAAATTATACCTTATTAGAACATGTTTTTGAGATAATAATATAGGTTTTTAAGCTATCTATATTCATAATAACCATTAAAGACTCAGGTTAGGTTTTTAAGCTATATATAGTCATAATAACCATTAAAGACTCAGGTTAGGATTTAAGGTACAACCAATCCTACTAGGCATGGTTATGCCTATAGGCCAAATGAAAAATCATTTACACTTCCAACTTAAGATAATATTTATAGTTAATTTTATAATTAAGGTATATTAATTCTAGGTGTGTTATAAACTTCAATTTTTAGAGGAATCATGAGTAAGTCATCTTTTGGCTCAAAGCTAACCTCAGGCCTATACCAATAGAAGAAACAAGCTCAAGTATGTGAATTTGGATGCTCATTTATCCTTTGAGGACTTGGATGGGGATTAATGGATTTTGGATGAATTTTAAAAGGTTCTAGACAACCTTTTTGTGACATTTTTTAGAATTTGAATGTGTAATGTTTATGAATAATGGCTAAGAGGGTAAAACTGTCTGAAACCCTTGGAGGAACCCGATTGGAGAAATGGAGCTAGAAAGCTGATCTAATGACATATCTTTCTCAGGAAATATTTTTAACATTGTAGAGGACTCACTAAATATCCCTCACATGCTTTTGAGATATATGAAATTGTATGAATAGAGGGAAAAACATGGTATTTTTTCACCATTTTTTTATGTTTTTGAGGTTATATAAGGATTCAAGAGATGAAATAAAGTTTGGGTAAATTATTAATACTTTAAATAAATCCATATGGAAATTTAATTCCTTGTAAAAAATCCTAAGTGCCTCAAAAATATTTCCATCTCAGCTAGTCAAATCTGGCATATTAGACAAGCTAGGGAGAAGTGTGAAAACTTTAAGTTAATGGATTTTTAAGGTGTAATTTGTGATTATAAGGAAATGGAGGGTCTTAAAATATGTCATTAAATTAATACCATGGATTTTCATGAGCACTTAATACCAATTTTGAGGCCAAGTGTGCAAGGTGCATGGAAGAGCAGTTTTCTTGATAACAGATGATGATTGCTCCTTTCTGGGTGATTCTAAATGACTATGACTAAAACTAATACATGGAGAGGAATGTATGATTACCTTGAAATTAATTCCAATCATCAGACCTGGTCCCAATAAGAAATAGGTAATTAAAAAAGAGATAATAATGCAAGCAATTATTTTAAGCTAGAATGAGGAGTTTCTTGCCACTTTTCATGAAGTTTATGACTTGTATTGACACTTGTAGCTCTTAAACTTGCATGGTTCATTACACATCATTTTATTATGCACAAATAACTGATATTATCATCTTTAAAAGTTTCCTAGTGGCCCTTAGACTTATCTCTTCTCCTCTTTCTCTCAAGTCCTATAAGAACTAGCCATTTTGGCCATTGTATTCTATGCTCCACCTAAGTATGGTGAATAACTACTCAAATGTATAAATTTTTATAAATAAGACTACTAATTTTTACATATTCCATGAATTATCTTAGTGTGTTCATTTGGAATGTTTGATTTTGCATAAGTGAAGACTATGGATTCCTTAGCATGTTATTTCATTCTATCATCTATTTGTAGTTTGTAAGCTTCTTCTTGAAGGGAATGTGAAGTGTTATAGGAAATGTATAATATTTATTGAGATATCATATTAATTATTTCTCTCATATTACTCTTGTCTATTCCTCCTATATTTGTACATTCATCCATAACCTCACAATGTAACATTGATGTGAAAAAATGAAGATTGGAGAAGTGTATGTTCAGTTTATCCTTTGATTTAAAGTCTAACATGAATATGGTTGGATGTCATCATGTTATTTAGTGTATCACCTCCCTTAGATTAGTCTTATTTCAGTTATCTCTCTCTCTTTTCAACCCCCAAGTTTGGTAGTAGTTACAATCCAAAGTGGTACATCAAGGGAGATAGCCCTATCTAGAGATTCACCTCATTCCTTAGGCTACCCACAAGCCTAGAGGTGATTCAATTGTGCCACTTGGATGAAGAGAGATTTTCCATCTCCTCAAAGGGTTCAAATCCAAGTGAAAATATCTATCATTTCCTTATATCTCAAGACATATTCATTGATAGGTATAGTAGTTCCTTGTTTGATATTTGCAATTTGAGTATAGGATACCTTTTTGGAAATGTTAATAGAAAATTATAACAAAAACTAATCTATAAGAGGTTGTAATGCTTTCATATATTAGAGGGGTAATTAAAAAAACCACCTCAAATCATAGTTCTTGAGGCTCCTTAGAAATAATATGTTCAAAAGTTTATCATTGGAATAATAATAGAGGCATGCTACATATAAGGTTCAAATATGTTGTTTAGGATCACCTTTGACATCATAAAATGTTAAATTAGGTGAAAGAAATATAATAGGTAAAGGGTGTAAAAATATTTCAACTTCAAGAGGGTTATACAAGACATCTTGCGAATCTATAGCATGTGAAGACTTTAAATCCTTTTTTAAATGTTTGTAACCTTATTTTGAAAGGCCTTTATGATTTGAAGGAGTGATTGAACTACATGCCTAGTGGGATTTAAATTAGTAATTTGAGTAGTCACAATAAAGGATGGAAATATGCTTTGAGTTTTAATAGGTACTAAAATTGGTACTAATA
The DNA here is from genome assembly GCA_037957365.1 of Torreya grandis. Taxonomy (NCBI): domain Eukaryota; kingdom Viridiplantae; phylum Streptophyta; class Pinopsida; order Cupressales; family Taxaceae; genus Torreya; species Torreya grandis. The sequence goes on along the minus strand of JARHVA010000988.1, from coordinate 2,036,700 downwards.
TCTACTCTAATACATGCTTTGAGTTTTAATAGGTATTAAAATTGGTATCGATACATCTATAAAATATCTACTCAAATAATATGTGACCACCTATAGGATTTTGTGTTTGGATTTGACTTTGCTTTGGTGTATTTAGATATGGATCATGGATTATTGCTTTTAGTGAAATATAAAAACCCTAGCTTTCTATCTTTAATGTGACCTTAGGGAAAAAATGAGTTAGTGGGCACACTATGTTAAGCTAACCCATAATGAACCCAATATCAAAGGGTGTTGCCTACATAGCCAATAATCTAAAAGAGGGCCTCAAAATCATGTAGTTATCCCCTATGTGTTGGATTGTGTGTGAATCATCCAATCTATGTAAATCAAGTACATCAATGACCTAGTTTGTAATTTGGGAAATAAGACTTATGACTTCTCCTTTAGTACTTCAGACCTATAGATGGCTTGTTCCTTTAATTGATATCTTAATAAGGCATAATAGGAAATATTTTGGTATATTGAGTGCTTCTTGAGTGCTCTTTTGGTCTAATTTCTAGGTGAAGAATGAATGAAGGTTGATATTTTATTTGTACCAATCTTATCGAGAGATAACTCACATTGAAAAACTTATACCTACCATTATAATACATTTCATTTAAAAATTTTATGACTTAAGGGAACTAGATATTTACATTGGGGCATGATAGTAACATTGATGGAATATTTATTGTAGACATTAGTGTCCAAGGATAAGGACAGTAGGAACAAGCTCAAAAGTTATAGAGTGTAGGATAAGTATATTTTAAGCATTCTAGATAAGATAAGATGTCTGTGTCATCAATATAAGGCTAGTTAGACTAAGAAATAGGATAAGGGGCATACGATAGAGCAAATGTGAGGCTTATGGAAGCATGACATGTGTAAAACTAAGAGGAATAATCAAGGTCTTACTTTTCCAATTGTAAAATACTAAATTCTACATAATCACAAAATATCATTGATAGCTATTAAAACAACTTAATTTGGATAAAAATTAAATATCTTACTCCTTCAAGAAATAAAATGGAGGTATCTCTCTAGAGATAATAAAAATTGGTAATTAATACTAATCAATATTATTTTTGAGTTACCTTTGTTGGTTGAATATTTTATCGATCAGTGTACTGATAAACAAAATAGGTCTGATCAGCCAAAGTAAGAAGATTGGTCATCCAAATGTGTAGGTTTACCACATCAAAAGGAGACTGATCTCTCCTCTCATCAAGGGGAGGTTCCCTATAGATATGCTATATATATAAATAGAAAATAATACTCAAGGGTAGGACAAACCATCCATCTCTCTTTCTTTAGAGATGATGTGTGTAAATCAAAGGAAAAACTCAAGGGAAATGACAGACAACACTCCTCTTCTTTCAAAAGTACTATTCAACAAACCACAAGAATACTCCTGGTAGTAAATGCAAAATGTAGCAAACGATGTAATAACCAACAAATTGAGATACAGCACAAAGTCTCCACCTGAATTGCTCAAGAGTAAGATACGAAGGACAATGAGGGCACAAAGTCATCCCAAAGTCCTTTACACAGAAATGAAAAGAAAACACACTAAAGGAAATTATGGGGGCACAAAGTCTCTCCATAGTTGACTCTTCAGGACACCTTCCTGACTGCTGTCACTAATTCTACTTGTTGAATTAAAGGAATAGAAGATATATTAAGGGAAAAGACATAAGAATAGTTTCCTCAAAAATAAACATATCACAGCACAAAGTCTAAAAAATCACTTGATTTCTTATTCCAATAACAAAATATGATCAAAAAACTGAGCTCAAAGTCTCAGAAATGCCTTTCAATTTGGGTAGAGTTTCGTTCTGATTGTCAAAAAGAGATCTATTTACAATAGAAGAGAGTCCCTTATATAGCCTCTTCAAGAAGGACTCGAGAATAGTAACACATCATGTTACACTAAAATCTGTTAATAAGACAAGTTGGAACTTAGGGGTGTTTACCCATTTGATTTTATCAATGTAGAGAAACAATTCACGCTATTGAAAGTTTACAACTTTCAATGTCCGCATGGCGATTTGATCCTACCTTCATCATTCCTCCTTTTTGGTTAATTAAATTAGGTCTTGTATTTAATTTGCTATTCTGTTCCTTCCTTGATTTCTATTAGTCTTGGCCTTAAAGCCTATGAATGCATTCAGGCCTGTAGATTACAAGGATCAATGGCTATTTTATGAGCTTTGAAATTGATGTTCACGTGCTTGTCACTATGTTTTCAATGGCTAGTTCATTGTGTTGAATTTGATGTCTTCAAGTGCATCACCCCTTGGTCTTCCTTCAACTTTTTTGTTTAGCACTTTCCTAGAAAGAATCTACCCTTTTGGGTCTTAAAAAATGATCCACTTTGGGTCAAGAAGAGCTCCCCACAAGGTATCTGCCCTTTGGGCGGTCTTTGAATGCCCTTCGGGCTTCTTATTTTACATTTTCTCGAAGGGAAGGTGACCCTTTAGCTTCGAGGAAGTGTCTTATTCAGCAACTGAGAGTCCCCCACAAGGGCACCTGCCCTTCAGGGTCCTTCGGCAGCCTTTCACGAGTTTCCTGCAGGCATTTTCCCCAGACAAATTCTTGCAGACAAAAAGTCCATGGAAATTTCCTACAGACAAAAGGTCCACAAAAAATTTTCCTATCACTTTTGCCTTGGTTATTTCTTCAAGATTTCTACCTGTAGCTTCTCTGAATTCTTTTAGGCTTTTTGTCTAAAGGAATTCCTTTAGACAAAAAGTCTGAAGGAATTTCTGCCTGCCTTAGTCTTTTTCAAATGCCTTAAACAAAAATCTGAAAGAATTTACCTTTTGAGGCTTCTTTCAAAATGACCCTTTTGAAGGGTAATTTTGTCATCCAAGTTCCCTCCCTAAGGGCACTTTGTCCTTCGAGAGGCTCTTTGAACTTTTGCATTTGAACTGCTCTTTTGAACCATCTGAGTGAACCACTTTGTTGAACCTCAAAAATGAACTACTTCATTGAACCATGGCAATGAACCACTTGGTTGAACCAAATGTTGAACCAAGTTGATGAACCAAGCTTTGAACTAAAATGGTTCAAGTTGATGGTTCAATTGAATGAACCAAGTTTTTAAACCAAGCAGATAAACTAAGTCGTTGAACAATTTGTTTGAACCAATCATTGAACCAAGTTTTGGTTCAACCGTTCAAATGAAGTCTTTGAACCATGTGTTTAAACCTACCTTTGAACCAAAAGATGTTGAACCAACCGTTGAACCAAGCTGACGAACCATTTGATTGAACCAAAGGATGAACCAATCTTGAAACAAAGCAGATGAACTGATTAAATTGAAAGCATTGAACCGATTAAACCTTGAACTCATTGAACCTTTGAACCAAAGTGGTTCAATGGTTCAATGGTTCAAGCCTCTTTTGCTTGAATGTTTGCTGATAGACATTTTTGATTGAACCAAGGCACTAAACCAATCTTGAAAATGACCAAGTGTTAGAAATTGATTCTTTTGGTTGAACCCGCCTATAGAAGCCTTTGAACTTGTAGAAATGAACCTACCTACAGAGTCCATAGAAATTAACCTATAAAGCCCATTGAACTTAGCCTGCAGAGTCCGTAGATTTATGAGAAGCTTGAAAAATGAGGAATTTGAATGCCCAAGACAAATTTTGAAAAGGGAAGAGACAATTTTGGTTCGTAGGACCAAAATAGTTCAAATGTTGTCCCAATAATGAGTGATATTTTTTGGGGGACAATAGTTGGCTCCAATTGGGGAACTTTTGTCAATTGCAAAAAGAATTGAAAGGAGTAGAATCCATAATTTCTAGTATCTTCATATGTACCATTGGGTTATAGAGTCATGCTTCCTAGAAATGAAAGGCATCAAAAATGGAAACAAACAAAATAAAATAGAATTAAAAACTATACAAATATACAGATGTAATGATCTGATACTTCAAGAGTTGAGGTGTTTTAGATGTTGCCCATTATGAGGCAGAGAAAAGAGTGTGCCATCTTGATATTTTAGTAGAAAGCTATTTTCACCAATGTACTGATGAATTATAAATGGGCCTCTCCAAAGGGAGTCAAAATTTCCATGCATCCCCTTTGGTTCTCTCCTTTTGTCCCACTGCAGGACTTGATCCCCAATCTCGAAATCACGATTTTTGGCCTTCTAGTCAAAGAGTTTCTTTACTAGACTTTGATGAGCAGCAATTGTATCCACCACCATGGTTCTATATTCCTCCAATTTAGTTAGGCACATGATTATTTTATCAATAGAGCTTTCATATGTCTGATCTTCAATTGTCTTTGCCAATTTCAAGGCTGGCAATTCTAAGGTGATTGGTATCTCAGCATTGATACCATAAAGAAGTTGAAAAAGAGACATACCAATTGCCCTCTTTGGTGTGATTCTATCTGCCCATAGAGCATGAACCAATGCTTTGTGCCATGTGCTTTGATTTTCATCTGCTAGCTTCTTGATGATAGTTACCAGGTTTTTATTGCTAGATTTAGCTTATCCATTCCCTTGTAGAAAATAATCAGAAGAGTGAGAGAGTATAGTTCCATAATGGAAACAAAATTGTGTAATCTCCTAAGAGGTGAAACAAGCTGCATTATCAGTAACAATTTTGATTGAAACTCCAAACTTGGAAATGATATTCTCTTTAAGGAAGTTGCATACAACTTTTGAAGTAGCATGCTTAGTTGGGATTACTTCTACCCACTTGTTGAAATAGTCAATTGCTATAAGGACATAATCATGTCCAACACTTGAAGATGGGTTTATTGTCCCAATAAAATCAATCCCCCATTACTGGAAAGGTTCTTCTATGATCACCAGCTTGAGAGGCATATCATCTAACTTAGGTCTTTGAACAAACTGTTGATAGAGTTCACATTTTCTCACCCACTTATGTGCATCTTGGTAAAGAGTTTGCCAGTAATACCTAGCTCGTAGAACCTTGTGAGCAGTCACAAGAGTATAAAAATGTCCTCCACAGGCCAAATTGTGGAAATATTTCAAAAGCTAACTTTTTTCCTCTTTGTCTACACAATGAAGGAATACTCCATCTATGCTTCTCTTATACAAGCCATTGTCCCAAAGGACAAAATTGGCAGCTTTCAACTTGATAGTCCTCCTTTCTTTGTAAGACAAATGAGAAAGACATTCACCATAAGTAAATAAATGAGCGATACCTGAATACCACTCATTAGTAGTGGAGACAAAAAGGACTATTGGAGTATTTTCCTCTTCAATTTCTTCTCACTATGTGTCTTATGGCTTATTGTCAGCAATTAATTGACATAGGCCTTTACCCTTGACCAGCTTTGTTGACTTGATGTCTAGATCAAACTCTTGGATATTTTCAATCCAATTACCTCTTTTCATGCCAAACTCTTGTTGAGTTAATATAGACTTAGCTGTAGTGTTAGGAACTAAGGCAGTAATGTGTGAATTCAGAATATAGAAGTGGAAATGTTTGATTGCTTTCACCAACGCATAAACATGCTTCTCTACATTTGAATACTTCATCTCATGGGTTTTGAGAGGACAACTCATGAAAGAGATAGGAAATTCCATACCTTCCTTGTCCTATTGAACAAGAATTGCTGAAAGAGTGTGTCAGACACATCACTGTATATGATGAAATCTTTGTTGTAATCTAGATAAACCAAGGTAGGGGTGTGAGCAATGGCGGTCTTGATATCTTGAAATGCTGACTTGCCTTCTTTAGTCCAGCTAAAGATGGTCTTCCCTTTCATCATGTTCACAATGTGTCTAGTCTTCTCAGCAAATTTGAGGATGAATCTTTGTAAGAAATTCACCTTTTTGAAGAAAGAATGAACAAAATTCTTACTTGTAGGAAAATTAAGTTCTTGAATTGACTTGACTCTGTTTGAGTCAATCTTTATGCCTTCCTTTGACACAATGTGTCTAAGGAGTTTCCCCTTTGTTACTCCAAAAATAGACTTCTTAAGATTTAAGGAAATACCATTCTAGCAGTAGCGCTCCAACACTTATTATAAGTGGTGTACATGACCAGATCAATGCTTTGAAAATACAATCAAGTCATCAAGGTATACCACTATGAATTTACCAATCTCATCTTTGAAATCTAGATCCATTGCTCTCTGAAAGGTAGCACTAGCATTTATTAAACCAAAAGGCATTCTTCTATATACAAATGTACCCCAAGGTGTGGTGAATGTAGTCTTGTGTTGGTCTGCTTCACCAACTTCAACTTGATTATATCCTGAGAAGCCATCCAATATTGATAATATTTCTAAACCTATCACTGTTTGAAGCACTTGATCCATAATTGGCAAAGGGTAATTATCTTTCAAAGATGCTTGATTCAGATTCTTGAAATCTACACAAATGTGAATTTTGCCATTCTTCTTTTTTATAGGCACTATGTTTGCAATCGATGTGGAATTATGGAGTGGGAAGATAATTCTAGCATTTAATATTTTTTGTATCTTAGATAGAATAGTACTTGATATTTTTGGATTATACTGTCTAGATTTTTGCTTGTAAGGCATTGAGTCAGCCTTGAGATGAATGTCATGACGGATTTCATCAGGTCTAAGAGACTTCAGGTCTTCATAAGAATATGCTAAGACATCCATGTATTGCTAGAGAAAATTGGTGAACTTGAATCTTTCATCATGGGTGCAACACTTACCAATGTTGACCATCTTGGGATTTTATTTAGTGTTCAGATTCACTTGATCGAATCCTTGAGAGAAACTTGAATCTATTTGCTATTGTTTGATGAATCTATCATGCTTGTCAAACAACTTTTCAAAAGAAACTAGGCCTTTGGGAATTTTGTTTCCTTTCAACTGTAAGAATTCTTCATTTATATCTGAACTAGATTTAGAGACAGATTCATTCTTCTAAGATTCACTGCCTTAAAAACATAATTGTTCAAAATTATCTTTTCATTCTAGGAAGGTAATGATTTGATGATCATCATTAAATACTTGCCAATGATCATCATTGTAAGGAACACTTGGTCTATATACTAGCTTAATAGTATACCTGTCTTCTTTGAAATTTGAATGAGGAACTAAGAGAGTTCTTGAAACAGCAAGTGCATCAGCTCTATCATTAGACTCTCTAGGTATAGCAAAAATGTTGAAAGCATCAAAGCTTTCAATTTGATCCGAAACCAAGTTATGGTAGTGGCATAATATTTCATTCTTGGTTTGGTATAAGTTCCTCACTTGACAAACCACTAATTCAACATCCCCTTTGGCATGAAGAAACTTGATGCCTTTATCTTGAGCAACCTTCATGCCAAGCAACAGAGATTCGTATTCAGCTGTATTGTTAGTGTTACTAAATTGTAATTTGTAAGATGAAAAAAACACATCTCCTTAAGGAGATATCAAAACAATCCCAGCTCCTAAACTGGTAGAGGAACAACTACCATCAAATTCCAAAGTCCATATCTCATTTGATACTGATTTTTCTTTAGATTAGAGATGGAGGATCCTTCTTTGTCTGTACTATAGTCTACTAGTATTTTTGTTGTTCTTGTTGAACTAATTTTTGAGTTGACACTTTCAAGAATTATATTAGGTGTTTTATGCATTTCATTTATAGATAGAAACCAGTTACCCATACCTACGGTTTCAAAAATAATTTGAGCTTCAGGGGCTGATGTCTGGGTGACTACATATTTTGATTCCTTTTCAGGGAGCAACCTCTTCATTACACCTTGGACAGGGATCCTTACCTTAGATAGATCCATGATTATTTCTCCTCCCATGTCTTTGTAGAAATTTCATCCAAGCAAAATGCCATATAATGCTGGGACATCAGACACCAAGATAGTCATCTTGATTCTCTTGTCTAGAAAGGCTACAAATGCAAATTAGGCATCTTTGATTTTCCCCAGCAATGGTACTTGCTTGTTCTCCATGGAGAAACATCTCCCAAATGTCTTGGTCAGTGTGAGGCCTAAAGACTCAGCTACTTTAGTAGGCATGACATTGTCAGATGCGCCTGAGTCTATAATACAGTTACTCAACTTGTGGCCATTAATTAATAGGGAAACATAGAAAGGTTCTATTTTTCCAAGAGTAGCTGGGGGAGTAATGACTAGATTATTTGGAATAGGCGTGTTCTTTAGAGAATTAGGAGTTCCTTTTTAGCTTTTTGTCCTACAGGGATGGTTTGCTTCTTGACATATTGGACCCACTTATTCAATTGATCAGGATTGGACTACAAATATTTGAACTCAGACATTTATATTTTTGTCTTTTTGACATGATCGATTATGTCAAATGGCTGAATTGAGCTAGGTACAGAGAAAGGTACTTCAACTTTTTGAGTTTTAGGAGGGATGGGATGTGGGCTAGTTTGTGAGATTGAAGTAGAAGGGGAAGGCAAAATTGATGTATTTGCCTTTTGGGAATTACCACATCCTTTAATTGAAAAGGTAGAATGGTTCCACACTTAGCAATTGTGACTGCTAGCTGTGGTTGCTCTTCTATCTTCTCTTTATCAGCTTGCTAGACTGATTGGTTTTTAGACTTGGTAAACACTACATATGATCCATCAAAAGCTTCTCCTTTACCTTTGAGTTCATCATAGTAGTTCAAGAAACCAATGTGGGAGTCGCCAGCTAATTCTTCTTGATTATCTTCAAGGAGATCAGCGTCATTTTCTTGATTCGATTTAGGCTAAAAAGAAAACTTTGATTCTACTTCAAGATATCTCATTGCTAAATTGGTTGGAGGAGCTTCTAGGGCAAGTTTCCCTTGTGGGGGAGGGAGGTGATTCTGTTACCCTTGACTCCTGGTAGCATTGCCCTGATATGACTGATTTGGGAATGTCCTTCTATATGAAGGAGTAGAAGACATTCCTTGAGCCAATTGCTTTTTGAGAGCAAGCAACTCATTTGCCAATTTTTACACCGTTTGATCTATGGTGCCTATAGATGCATATTCAAAAGATGATGAAACTCTATTTATATTGGATCTCTTCTTATCTTCCCTACTAAGATGAGATCATCTTCTACCTCAGTGGCCAAATGTTGAGTTGCAGCAAGATCTATTTGACCAGCATGTCTTAGGAGAAAACTTACTTCAGGTAATTGAGAATTAATGAAAAAGCATTTGAGATTCTCAGCTATAGGTCGAGCTATTATAGGGATTCTGTTTCTCAATTTGTCAAATTTGGCTATGAAGTCTCTCATAGGCTCATAAGGCTCTTTCTTCATCTGTGTAAGTTGAGCCAGAAGTGTATGTGCATCTTCTATAGGTTTAAATCTAGCTTCAAACTTATCTTTGAGAGTATTCCAATTAGTCACTGACCGAGCTTGTAGATGATAAAACCAATTTGCAACAGCACCTTGTAGTGTCTCCACAAAAAGCCTGACTACTACATCTTTAAATTCTACTCTGATTACTCCATAAGATATGTTGAAGGCTATAATATGTTCATCAGGATGAACTTTCCCATCACCGTATAATTTGGGGAAATTCTTCCTTAAACTATGTAGAAGCTCATGTAGAGGTGGAGTAAGATTGAGAGGACCAAAAGCATTACCCCAGGGGCCTTGAACTGCCATTATAGGATTATGAAAAGGAGGGATAACAAATCTCAAAGGAGTGATTATTGGCAAAGCTTTATCAACAATAGAATTAAATACTTCGTCTGGCATTGGAGATCTAACTTTAGTAGGAGGAAAGCTCTTGGTTCATTGAAGATGAGATGGTGAAGGAAACAGATTAAATCACTTTTCTATACCAACTTGAATATAGGGTCAATGATACCTTTATCCCTTTGGCTTCATGTATACCTTGAATCTGCCAGATTGTGAAACAAAAATGGAAAAGAATTGACCTTGCTTCAGTTAAAGCTTGAGGCTTTAAACTATGCATTATTTCCCAATTAGTGTGGATGTGAATGGACAGATTATAAATGGATAATGGATATTATATCACCAGTGGAGTCACCAAAAACTATTGGTTGAATATTTTGTCGATCAACGTACTGATAAACAAAATAGGTCTGATCAGCCAAAGTAAGAAGATTGGTCATCCAAATGTGTAGGTTTACCACATCAAAAGGAGACTGATCTCTCCTCTCATTAAGGGGAGGTTCCCTATATATATGCTATATATATATAAATAGAAAATAATACTTAAGGGTAGGACAAACCATCCATCTCTCTTTCTTCAGAGATGATGCATGCAAATCAAAGGAAAAACTCAAGGGAAATGATAGACAACACTTCTCTTCTTTTAGAAGTACTATTCAACAAACCACAAGAATACTCTTGGTAGTAAATGCAAAATGTAGTAAAGGATGTAATAACCAGGAAATTGAGATACAACACAAAAAGTATCCACCTGAATTGCTCAAGAGTAAGATACGAAGGACAATGAGGGCACAAAGTCATCCCAAAGTCCTTTACACAGAAATGAAAAGAAAACACACTAAAGGAAATTATGGGGGCACAAAGTCTCTCTACAGTTGACTCTTCATGACACCTTCCTGACGACTGTCACTAATTCTACTTGTTGAATTAAAGGAACAAAAGATATATTAAGGAAAAAGACATAAGAATAGTTTCCTCAATAACAAAGATATCACAACACAAAGTCTGAAAAATTACTTGCTTTCTTATTCCAATAACAAAATATGATCAACAAACTGAGCTCAAAGTCTCAGAAATGCCTTTCAATTTGGGTAGAGTTTCATTCTGATTATCAAAAAGAGATCTATTTACAATAGAAGAGAGCCCCTTATATAGCCTCTTCAAGGACTCTCGAATAGTAACACATCATGTTGCATTGACATCTATTAAGAAGATAGGCTAGAACTTAGGGGCATTTACCCATTTGATTTTATCAATGTAGATAAATAAGTCATGCTATTGAAAGTTTTTAACTTTCAATGTCCACCTGGTGATCTGATCCTACCTTCATCATTCCTCCTTTTCTAGTTAATTGAATCGGGTCCTAGATTCAATTTTCTATTCTATTCCTTCCTTGCTTTCTACTGGTCTTGGCCTTAAAGCCTGTGAATGCATTTGGGTCTATAGATTACAAGGATCAATGGCTATTTTATGAGCTTTTAAATTGACGTTTGTGTGCCTGTCACTATGTTTTCAACGGCTAGTTCGCTGTGTTGAATTTAACGTCTTCAAGCATGTAACCCCTTGGTCCTTCTTTAGATTTTCTATTTGGCACTTTCCTAAAAATAATCTGCCCTTTCAAGCCTTAAGAAATGATCTACTTTGGGTTGAGAAGAGCTCCCCACAAGGTATCTTCCATTTGGGTGGTCTTTGAATGGCCTTCAGGCTTCTTTTTTTACATCTTCCCAAAGGGAAGGTGAGCCTTCGGCTTCAGGGAAGTGTCCTTCTATTCCGCAGTCGAGAGTCCCCCACAAGGGCACCTACCCTTTGGGGTCCTTTGGTGGCCTTTCACGGGTTTCCTGTAGGCATTTTCCCCAAACAAATTCCTGCGAACAAAAAGTTCATGAAAATTTCCCACAAACAAAAAGTCTATGAAAAATGTTCCTATCACTTTTGCCTTGGTTATTTCTTCGAGCTTTCTACCCACAACTTCTCTGAATTCTTTCAAGATTTTTTTCTGAAGGAATTCTTTCGAATAAAAATTATGAACGAATTGCTTCCTGCCTTAGTCTTTTTCAAATGCCTTAAACAGAAATCCGAAAGAATTTACCTTTTGAGGCTTCTTTCAAAATGACCCTTTTGAAGGGTACTTTTGTCATCCAAGTGCCTTCCACAAGAGCACTTTGTCCTTTGAGAGGCTCTTTAAACTTTTGCATTTGAATTACTCCTTTGAACTATCTGAGTGAACCACTTCATTGAACCTCGGCAATAAACTACTTCGTTAAACCACAACAATGAACCGCTTGGTTGAACCAAATGTTGAACCAAGCCGATGAACCAAGCTTTGAACCAAAATGGTTCAAGCCAATGGTTCAAGTTAATGGTTCAATTGAATGAACCAAGCCTTTGAACCAAATGGATAAACTAAGTCATTGAACCATTTGTTTGAACCAACCATTAAACCAATTTTTGGTTCAACGATTCAAATGAAACCTTTGAACCATGTGTTTTAACTAGCCTTTGAACCAAAAGATGTTGAACCAAGTTTTGGTTCAATAGTTCAAAAAAAGCCTTGAACTAATTGATGAAACATTTGATTAAACCAAAGGATGAACCAATCTTGAAACAAAGCGGATGAACCAAAGGCATTGAATTGATTGAACCTTGAACTTTCTGAACCTTTGAACCAAAGTGGCTCAACGGTTTAATGGTTCAAGCCTCTTTTGATTGAATGCTTGCTGATAGACATTTTTGATTGAACCAAGGCACTGAACCAATCTTGAAAATGACCAAGTGTTAGAAATTGAATCTTTTGGTTGAACCTGCCTATAGCAGCCTTTGAACCTGTAAAAATGAACCTGCCTACAGAGTCTGTAGAAATCAACCTATAAAGCCCATTAAACTTGGCCTACAGAGTTCGTATATTTTCTCTTCCTATAGAGTCCATAGATTTAAGCCTGCAGAGTCCATAGATTTAAGCCTGCATAGTCTGTATATTTCTGAGAAGCTTGAAAAATGAGGAATTTGAATGCCTAGGACAAATTTTGAAAAGGGAAGAGACAATTTTGGTCTGTAGGACCAAAATAGTTCAAATGTTGTCCCAATAAGGTGTGATATTTTTTGGGGGACAACAACATTCACCCTATATGACTTTGTGTGTATATACATGGCTCTTACTCTCCTACATCTCACATCCACATTCCTTATATGGGTGTAACCTTCCCAAGTTTGTCTTAGTCACCCATATGAATTCACAAAGTCTGTGTTAAACTAATTATTTATCATCCTCAGACATCTCTAGATCATCATATGGATTTATATCTCTTGGGTAGTAATGTCAAACTCAAAACATACCATTTAATGGTACCACATAATTTTTATAGGTTCATTCCACACCATGCACAATCATATTTAAAATCAAAATGATTATTATGGGCTAGCTTTTACATTTTACATGTCACTGGAAAGAGAAAGTATATAGAACATTATATAAATAAAAAATAGGTATAATCCTATTACTCATCATACAATCATGTAGCAATCATACTCAAACACATGCACATTTAAGAGGACTACCCTTTTCTTCCCAAATTACAAATCAGTCACTAGGCATAGGTCTTCGCCAAGTTTTATGTAGTCAAAATCCAAAACAAAGTTATTAATTTTAAAATATCAAGGGCTAGATTAAAATTGGAAAGAGAACTATTGATTGAATTAATCTAATTGGGATAAATACATGGAGTTTGAATTTAATCTTCATAGTATTATATATGTAGGCATCACTTAACAATTCAAAGGGGAGTGGTTGGGGTTATCTCAACTCACTATTCTCCCCCTTTTGCAAGATTAATTTTATCATTGTAAGTGGACATAAGGTTTTTAGTGAAATGGATATAATTATGAGAGTTATTCACATCATCAAAAATTGTGATTACACATAGATACAAAATAAAATTAAGCATACCTCTTTGCTTCAAAATAGATAGGTAAAATATACAACTATAGAATCATAAAAATAGGAATACGACTAAAAATACCAAATCAAGGCTAATGTTATTGTTAAAGTACACATAGATCTATATAATGATCCAAGTGGCCCACACTCAAAACTTATAACTTTTCTACCTCTTCCTATAATCTAAGATCTACACATTACATAAAATTTCCTAGTATTTTTTGTTTTTTTTAACTTTCTATATTTAGGAAACTAGAGCGTTGGATGAGTTTCAATATTTTACATTCAGATTTTTACTTTATTGTATATATTAATAATATGAATTAAATTACACATTTATATCTTATTAAGGATTAATAAACCATATTAATATAAACTAGGGTAAAACACTCTCTTCAATGAAAGTATAAAGTAAATTTAAAGGTTTAGTAATTTTACAACAAAAAGTGCATTAATCTCTTTAGATGGGTTAGCTATTAACTAGAACCCACTCATAATTTTTGTATTTTTCTATATTATTGTGTAAATTGGAAAGCAATCAAATCTGATGAGATAGGTATAAATTAAATCTTCAATTATATCAATGTCTATGGTCCAAATATAAATCATATTTAAAGCCTTAGTTAGTTTTCACTAAAAAATCTTAGGAGCATCTACCCTAATGAAAAATATATTTTGGATGGGTACTTCAATTCCATCCTTTCCCCCTTGGGAAAATTTGGAAGCTTAGGAGTTCTCTCACAATCTCTATCAAAATTTCTCAATTCATAAAGGGTTTATTGGTCTTTGATGTAAATCCAAAATAAGGGTATACACTTGGTATAATAGAAGAATATGGAATGCCTTTTTAGTTGAATAATTAGACATGATTATTATATGTTTAGATTGGATACATCATGATATTTTTTTTGAATAAGAAATTATGATGTGGTTGGTTCTAATTACTGGCCCATCAACCTATCTTTATCTTCAGCTTCTCCTCCTAAGAGAAAACCTTTTAAATTTGACTTAATGTGGGATAAACAAGACTCTCCAAAAGACAAAATTAAGGAATGGTGGAACTAAAATCTAACTTATACAAGTATGTATGTGATACCCCAAAAAAGGAAGTTAGTAAAAAACTATTTAAAATATTAGAATAGAAAGGAATTTGGGTAGCTAATAAAAAAATGATCTTCAAAACAAGATTTACACTATTGAAAATCTCATCCAACATAATGACATGAACAAAGTTTTGAAATTAGAGGAATAAAATATTATGGATATTGGAGGAATAGAATTACATTAGAAACAATAATCTAGGATGAGATGGATGAAAGTATGGAATAGGAATACATTATTTTTTTCAAAAAATAACTGTAACAAGGATAAATTTTAATAAGATATCTAAAATCATTATCAATTTATGTGAAAATTTGGGGGAAATGGAGGAAATTAGCTAAGAATCTAAGCAATTTTACAAATATATTCTTTCTAAAATTATACAAGATAGAACGGTTGATATAAATGAGATGTTAATCCATATACCGTCATTATTTCTAATGTTGATAATCATTACCTCTCTAATTCTATAACCAATTAATATGTCAATTTTGTTTTATTTTATCTCAAAATAGATGTAACCCTTAAACTAAATTGACTTCACATTGGTTTATTTCAATTACATTTGAAAATAGTTGGAAATGATGTTATTGTTACAATTTAGGAGTCAAGTAGAATTAAGGATATTATAAAACAATTGAATTCCACCTTTATTTCCATAATTCCCTAAAAATTGATATCTATTTTGATTATTAAAGGCCTGTTTATCCTTTGTAATGTCATTAAAAGGTCATTTATAAATTTATAACCAACATACTAAAAAAATATCATACCCTAACTCATTTCCATTGAATAAGGTGGATTTGTTTTAGATTAAGGTAAAAGCAGGTTTTGATGGGGCCTCGAAACCCAATACAAATCAAGAAAGATAAAAAAATACAAACTGCCAAGAGAGGCAAACCTACTGAAAAATAGTACCAAAACCAGGTTTTACAAGGACCTGATACCTATACAAAACCAGGCATTACAACCTGAAACAATGCTAAAAAATATATCATTAACACCAAGCATTTCTCTAGAATGAAGAAGACACCGTCGGATCCAACAGTAATGACGGCAAAAATCAGGGTCAAGCCAGCAAACCCTAAAAAAGTGCTGCCCATAGAAACAACATCACCAACAAAGAAACAAGCACCAGAACCTTCGCCACCAACGCCCCTTCCATTCACTAGCGCAACTGCCCAAACTCCCCCTCAGTAGAGGAAACGCTGCCATGGCAATCAAAAATCATCAGAGAAATCCCCAACGTCTGTTAACACCTCGATAAGAGCCCAGTTGATAGAATGAGAAGGTGAATAAGGCAGCCACAAAGGTTTGGGCTTAGTTCAGAAACATGGCCGCTAAATAAAACTCTATGCGGCTCCCCCACAGGGGTTTCCCCCATCAATGCCACAGCGTCCAAAACACCAAACACCTACCTACACGCTCATTCAGCGTAGGCAGAACCACCCCCGAAACAGAGGCACTCAGGTTAAGACCAGACCTGACCCAACAACCCGTAGCGGCATCCATAAAACCGCACCGCGCTCAGCAACCCTAGGTCACGGAACCTGGTTTCAAAAAATAGAACCGCGAGGGTTTCAACGCGATCGAATCAGTAGAAAAATTCACAGCGGCATCTGGCATCCATAAAACCACACCGCACTCAGCAACCCTAGGTCACGGAACCTGGTTTCAAAAATAAGGTGGATTTGTTATTAGTAGAAAAATTCTAGATAGAATCGTCATTGCCCATGAACTGATTAATTATTTATCTTATAAAATCCAAAACAACAAGTTAATCTAATTGGATATGAACAAATATTTTGATAAGGCCAATTTAGAATTTTTGTTATGCATCATGGAAAAATTTGGATTTTATAAAGATTAGAGAGATTGGGTTTTTAGTTGCATAAGCACCAAAAAGTTATATGTTTTGATAAACTATGAACTAACATGGTTATTTAGAGCTTCCAAGGAACTTAGACAAGGATACCCACTGTATCCTTACCTTTTCATCATAGTTTCAAAATCCCTTAGTGTATGGCTAACTCATCTAAAATAATCAATCATGTTGAAAGCATTATGGGTAGCTAACAATGCTCCTAAGATTTCCCACCTGCAATTTGATAATGACACTAGGTTAGTTGTATCTACATCCATAATTGAAGCATATATATTTAAGAAATTCATTTAGTTTTATGAAGAAGCCTCTGGGAAATATGTCAATAAAGATAAGTCTAAAATATTACTATTTAAGACTAATATGTATACCCAAACTTCCATGTGTATAATTTTAGATATAAATCCAGTAAAATTACCTTACACATATTTGGGTATCTCTCTCTTCAAAGGGAGATAATCATTTAGGCTATGGAATAACATGGTGGATAGGATCTTTAGGAAGTTTGAAGGTTGGAGGGGAAAGTGGCTTTCCTTCATAGGTAGAATACAACTACTAAAGTCATATTTATAGCCTTTTCCAATATATATTATGTCTTAAAAATAGACAAGATCTATTAAAATTATATTATTATTGGGTGGGACTAATGATGTGAAAAATATTCTTTTAATCATATGGGATCAAGTCAATTTGTCTTAATATTTGGTAAGGGATAGGGATTCAAATAAAAAAACTAAGAAATATGCCCTTTGAGCTAAGTTAACCTAGAGAATATATCCTAAACATCAATATCTTTGGATAAAAACCATCAAAAATAAATATTTAGATAATATGATTCATGATATAATCTTCATTATCAATGTCCACTTCAAAAGCTCTTACATTTGGAGTTTTATGACCAAAGATCTAAGCATCTTAAGAGTTAATCTAAGATAGAATGTGGGAAAATGTAAAAAATAAATGTTCTAAACTAAATCTTGGATTAACCCTTATCCACTAAGTAAATTGACTTAGTTAAATAATTTATGAACATGGTGAATTGAAAGAATTAGCATATATGTTAAAGATACTTTAATAATAATGTAGACACTCAATATAGATTTATATGTTAAACTAATCTTGTACACTTGGAAAATATCATTCATGATTATACCTTTCAATTTTTTACTTGTTTTTTATTTTAAAGGCTCACGTTTGCCATATTAATGTGTCTAAATGCTTATCTTATAGTCTGAATATAATATTATGACTACCTAGATCAATTTTATCCCACAATATGCTTAAAACATGATATATATCCTTCACTGTTAGTTACAAATTTTTAAAAACTTTCCATCTTCCTAGAAACTTGTGTTATTACTTGAATGCTAGCATCGATGCTAGTGTCCCTACTTTAACATAGGTGTTCTTACCTTAAAAACACTCAAATTTAAAAATATTTTCATATATATAGGTCATTCTAATTTTTTCCTTTAACCTTTATTTGAGAAACATTTAAAAAGGTGTGGTATAAATATAATTTAAATCCCACTCATTAATTATCTAGAAAACACCTCCCAAACTTACACTACACTACAAAAAATCAATTGCACAACTAAGCTATACTACCCTATTCTTTCCAATTTCAAAATCAATCATAGGATTAGTCTTATTACATTTATGAAACATCAAATTAAAAACCCAAGAGAAATAATTTACACGTTATAATCTAGATCCCTATATGCACTTTCATATAACATATAACACCATTGTTCACACACAAGGCTACATAAAGGGGATAACTACACCAATCTGAGTCCCTTTTCATATTGTATAGCTATGTAGGTGGTTTTCATTAACATAGGGGTTTTTAGGACGTTTAAAATTCACTTGAGCCAACTAACCCTTAATTTGAAAGATCACATGACCTAATCAGAGGACTTAGGTTTATGAGCTACACACCGATATCAATGAACTGTACATGGAATCTAAATAGACAATAAAAAAAGAGCTAATATTTCATACATGACAATAATGGTAGAATCAAGACACTAGTGTTGATGTTATTATCCATAGGGTGACACAAGTGTTAATGTTTACATAGAGTAAATATCTAGAATCTAACAATGATATAGATCTTCAAACAATCTAATTATGCACCTAGATTATTCAGTCTACCTCTGCATCATGGTATAAGCTAAGTATAATTTCTCCTTCATATTATTATTATTAGAATATTAAATGTTATAATTTTCATATTTGGTATATGATTATATTCAATATATCTCATTAGAATATCAATAGAATCTAAATTCATTTAATTGGTCTAATTTTTAGAGTATCTTAGTCCTTAATTCATTAGGCTACTCTCTTTCATGTTAATCCTTATTTCCAAAAGGGGTTAAAAATTTGGTGAACCTAACTTATGAGTATTATCATGCAAATCCTAGCTTGCCCTTGGGTTTTAAATAGTCTAAGGTTTATTCTTATTATATTTGTTCAGCTATGTTCTCTCATTTATATGCAACCCAGGTTTCGTCTTAGAATATTTGGGGTTCTTATTAAACATTTTTAACTTCCCCTTCCACCACCTAAAATGTCTCTAGCTAAAATCATGTCAAATTCTACTAATAATGAGAGTGTCAGTCATGATTGATAAAATTACTAAAAAAATATTATAGAGGATTAATTTGTTCATGAATATTCTTAAACACATGAAAATAATGAAGATGAATAAATATATTAAGAGAAAGTTAAATCTATTACATTATTTCAAGAGGGTATTCGTAAAAATCCTAAAGATCTTCAAAAGATAATAATATATTGGAAAATAGAAAATCAAAAGGTGTTAGAGAAAACTCATTAATATCTATTAATATAAGTATTTGGGATACTGGATATGCTTATCACACATTAATCCCAATATCCCTCCCCTTGAGCAAACCATTGATTCCTACATCTAATGTGGGCACAAGAAATGTTTTCAAACTATTATTTCCTGAATATTAAATAATTGTTACTACATACTCAATGGGAATAATTAATACTTCTACTCAATTACCAATTTCAATGCCTACATCAACAAAAGTGGTGTTTTCATCCCCTTTGGTGACTCCTCAAATCTCAAATCTAAATTCTAATGGGTCTACTTTGCAAACTATTCTTTGAGTTATTCAAAATTTGGGAGCTAAGATTAGAAACATTAAACTATATTATTTGAAATCAATTCATGATATTGATTCATAATATGCACTACATAATCCTCTTACACCTAAGATATATTTTCACCATTTACCAACTAGTTTTTAGGACCTAAGTTCACACTTATGATGTAATGGGTGATCATGAACAACATCTTCACTTTTTCTATGTAAAATGACTTGACTACACTTCCAATGATACAATTTTGACCAAACTATGTTGAATAAGTCTAAAGGACTATGCTTTTAGATGGTTCTATGATTTACCAATACAATTAGTAAGAGTATTTAGTCCTCTAGTCAATCAATTTATAACACATTTTTCAATCAAAATTATTGAAAAGATGTCATATGTAAAAATTTCCAAGATCAAACAAGGAACTAATGAACCTATTAATGAATATGTCTTGAGGTATAAGACAATGTTGAAAAATCCAATTACAGATAAAGATCTTCAAGATATACTTAATCAAATTTTACTTTCTCCCTTACATGAGTCTATTATTTTTAATAAGTTCAAATATTTTGATGATTTATGCCATATTGTTTGAGATATAGAAATGAAACTTATTTCAATGAACAAGATTAAGTATATAGAAAACACATGTTAGGACCCTTCATACTAACCATATTTTCCTAATTTATTTCCTTATTAAAAGCTTCTTGACACATATGATTTTTAAGATGTCCCTTGAGGCCATTGTAATAATCCCACATTCATAGGGAGTAATAGTTAGTTAGTGATAAATGGTATAAATAGGATTCTACATTAATGAGAAGTTATTCAAAAATTGTATTAAATTGAGCTTGCTCAAGGTATATTACTCCCTCAAAGAAGCTAGCGATAGTTTTAATGAAATTATGCTTTATTTTAATATAATTAGTCAATTTTTGTTTATTTCATCATTTAATTTTGTATATTTTCGATCTAGTTATAATTTATTTAAGAATGATATTATCATATGGTATCAGATCACCTTTTAGGGATAGTTTTTATATCATATTTAGTAAGTTAAGACTATTTACTTTTTTCCATCATATGCTCTCACCTCACCCTAATGGGATCATGGTAATCAAAAAGTGGCAACAAAGGGGTGGTACTAAAATTTCACCCTAGAATGTCATCTCTACAAGCCAAGTTCTAAAATAAATCATAAATAAGTTAATCACAAGATATACTGAGAGGAGGGTGAGTCATTATATCGTATATCTTATAAAAATTTTACTTAATCAAACTCCACTTAACCATACATTCAAGATATGCAAAACTTTTGAAACAATAACTTGCACCACAAAAGAGAGAGAGAGAGACCATATTTTTACATGGAAAACTAATGTGAGAAAAACCATAGAGAACAATACCAAGTATATGAATGAGCACCAGATCAAATTACAAAGTTTTCAAGCACCAACTTGTAGGAGAACCAACCCATTTACTGAGCACCAACACAATAACTATTTGTGAGCACCAACCCATAGGAAAACCAATCCCTTGCAAAGATTTGTGAGCACAAACACCCCTTGTGTATAAAACACAACTATCTCTCAATGTTTCTTTCTCAACAAATGATGGAACTCTACAATATCTCTTTCTATTCTCTCCTCTTTTCTTATATAAAACAATTACAAACCATGCATTTTCTTGCATATTACAAATGGCTTCTTAAGCCTTTATTTATAGATTTCCAAAAGACCTTTGGCATTCACCCTTTGTGACCCTTAACTCATGGAAAATTTCACCACATTTGCATGACCCTTAGAATCCTTGTATTTGAAAAGTCACATGGTGACCCTTCATGAGCAAATACATCCTTTCCCCTTTTGTCATTATCTTGGTGACCTTTCAAATTCCTTAAGGTGACTCTTCATTGAAAAATTCACCCTTCCTCTTTTGTCTTCACTTGGTGACTCTTTGAATTCATCAAGACGACCCTTCATGGGAAAATGAATCCTTTCCATCTTTTGTCTTTTCCTCATGACTCTTTGACTTACTCATGGGCCCTCTTTTTGACTTTATGCAACCCAAAATATATTCATTAATATTAAATAAATATTAACACACATTAGCCAATATATGAATATTAAAAAAACCATTAAATGCTTTGGGGTTTTTGTCACCAAAAATGCTAGACCTTTGACATCAATGATAATATTTCCAATAATCTCCCCCTTTGTCATTGATGGCAACTTCAAACTAAAACTGCTACATCTTGAAACCTGTACTGCACATGCCAACCTACACATACTACCATCTAAAAATATAAAGTAACTCCTCCTTAATGTATCATCATGTACCTATACTTTTACCTATTATTTTACCTTCTCTTATACCTATTTATGTTCTTCCCCCCTTTGACATCAATGACAAAGGGTCTATCTTAGAGCTAACACTTAGCTCCCCCTCAATTAATATTGATCCTCAATGGCAGGAAGTAAAATAAATTACTCCTAACTTCTCTTGTAAATACTCGAATGTGTCTTTTGGTAGTGCCTTTGTGAAAATATCTACAATCTATTTTGTAGTACTGATATATTCCATCTTAACCTATTGATTTGCCACCTGCTCTCTCAAAAAGTGATATTTGATAGGAATATGTTTTATTCTTGAATACATCACTATATTTTTAGAAATATTAATAACACTTGTGTTGTCACAAAAAATACAAATAGGTTCATCATATTTTACCTTGATGTCTTCTAAAGTTTGCTTCATCCAAAGCACTTGAGTAGAACACAACACCACTATAATATATTCTAATTCTACTGTAGAAAGTGATATCAAGTTCTAATTTTTGCTTAGCCATGATACTAAACTATCATTGAGGAAGAAATCTCCTCCACTTGTACTCTTTTTATCATCCAAACAACCTACCTAATCTAAATATGTATAAGCAACCAAAGTGAAATCTCTGCTTGTGGGATATCACAATCCATAATCCAATGTCCCCTTGACATATCTAAATATTCTATTTACCAACTAAACATGAATTTCCTTTGGGGCTGCCTGATATCTCATAACCATGCCTAATGTATGCATGATGTCTGGCCTTGATGCTATCAAATATAAAATACTACCAATCATAGATATATACAAAGATTGATATATAATATATGAATCTTCATCCTTACTCACCTTGTTATTTGTACCCATTAGTGTACCAATTGGTGCACAATCCTCAAAACCAATTCTTTTCAACATTTCTTTGGCATATTTATTTTGAGATATGAAAATTTCCTATTTCTAACTGAAATATTTGAAACCGTAGGAAAAATGACAATTCTCCAAGCATAGACATTTCAAATTCTTTTTGCATATTATCAAAAAATTCTTTTGTCATTATTTTAATGTTACATCCAGATATTATGTCATCAACATAGACCACAATAATCAACTGATGCTCACCTTTTGTTTTGATGTAGAGATTACTGTCAGTAAAACCTCTCTTAAAATCTTGATCTTGTAGGTACTTATCAAGTCTTTCATACCAATCCACACAGTGCTTTCTTCAATTTTCATTTATGGCTACTATCATTTGAGAGAATAAATCCCTCAAGCTACTTAATGTACACCCCTTCTTCTAAATTTACATTCACGAAGGCAAACTTGACATCCATCTGAAACACTTTGAAAATTTTAAACAATGCATATATAAGAAACATTCTAAAAGCCTCTAGCCTTGCCATTGGTGATTTTTTTTTCAAAATATATACCTTCAATCTAAGCATATCCTTTACATACTAACCTGGCTTTATTCATGGTAACTTCACCATATTCATTCAATTTATTTCTATATACCCATTTTGTTCCTATCACATTTTGATTTTTTGGTCTAGGCACTAATTCCAAAGTATCATTATTTTCTATTTTATTTAATAATTCATCTATTGCCTTAACCCAATGCTCATCATGTCTAGCTTCTGAAAAAGTTTTAGGCTAAATTTTGGAATACAAATAAAAATTAACTTGCTTAAATTAACTTACCATCATCCTTTTGGTGTGAACTCCATTTATTTTCTTGATGATGTCACTCTTACCAAGATTTATCTTAAAATATTTGGATGGAGTCTTGGTGTGCCTTTTATCTTTCTTCTCATCCTCATCTGATTCTTCAAAATCTTCTTCTTCAATAATTTTAGGAGTGTTTACTGAATCACTAGCTTTTTGTGCTACATCTTTATCTATCCTGACGCTTACAATTTCAACAATATTCTTGGTTATTTTGTTATAAGATTTATAAGCTTTAATTTTGCAAGAATATCCAAGAAATATACCTTCATTTATTCTAGATTCAAACTTAATTTTTCATTAGTTCTCTTTATGAAGCATCTACTACCAAAAACTCTAAAGTAATTAACTGTAGTTGGTTTGTCTTTCCATAGCTCATAGGGAGTCTTGTCATTATTGACTCTCAATAATTATTTATTTTGAATGTACACTACTGTACCTATTACCTCTCTCCAATATTTATTTGGTATCTTGAATTCATTTAGCATTTTCCTCACCATCTTTTGAACTATTCTATTTTTCCACTCAACTACTCCATTTTACTGTGGAGTTTTGGCTACTAAATAGTGTCTCTTTATCCCATGGTCTTCACAACACTCAATAAACTCATCTAAAATGAATTATCCTCCTCAATCTTATTTTAAGCACTTAATCTTCAAATTAGTTTCATTCTCAACAAAAGCCTTGAATTATTTGAAGTGGTTGAAAGCTTCTAATTTTTTCTTCAAAAACATCACCCAAGACATACATGTAAAATCATCAATAAGTAACATGAAGTATTTTTTACCTTGAGTACTTTGAATTCTCATAGGTCCACATAAATCAGTGTGAACAAGCTCTAACATTTTGAGTGGTTGAGTATTTTTTTTTTGTCTTGAACCATCTTCTGACCTACTTCCCATGCTGACATGGTTCACAGAGTGTGTTGGAGGGATTTGTAATCTTTGAAAGATCTCTAACTGCTTACTTCTTGCTGATGTTGAAAAGATTGTCAAAATTTATGTGTCCCACTCTCTTGTGCCATATCCAAATTTCCTCAACTTGACTCAAAAAACATCTTTGACCTTTGATATCTGATAACATATATAAATTATTACCTATCCTTTGAGTATTTACAATCAACACATCTAAATCTTTTCTCCTAATTTCAAAACATTCTACATAAATATTTAATGTTTTTCCCTGATCACACATTTGACTTACACTCAATAGATTATGCTTAAGACCTTCCACATATAGAACATTTTTAGTCTTAGTTATACCATTATCCTAACTTAATGTAACTTTTTTGGCTATCCTAGTAGTGGTATTGTCTCCAAATTTCACTATGCCACCATTGATATTATTTAGAGTTATGAGCTTGATCTTGTCTCTTATCATATGCCTCAAACATATATTGTCAATTAACCATATTTTTTCTTCATTTCTTGCATGCAAAGCTATTTTCGCTAACATAGACTTTTTAGATTGTTTCTTCTACCATGAATCTATCTGAGCTTTCTTTTTGATGAATGGAGCTTTAATAATTTGGTCCTTCTTGACTAACTCAAACATGCTTTTAAAATTCTTGGCTATGTGTCTAAAATTATTGCACTTGTAACATACTATGGTCTCTTCATCAAAGCCTAATAGAAGAGCAAAAGAATTGTGGCTTCTACATGACTCTACATGAGTTTCCTTCTCCTTGTTTCTAAAATTATTAGATTTTTTTTGATAGTTTATTTTCTTATGACAATAACCATTACAATAAAAACAATAACCATAAAATAAAACCTATTCTGATTTATGTATCTTTGACCTGGTTGTCTTTTGTAGCTCTATTCCTTTTAGCCTTCTTTGTTTGAGCTATCCTCAAAATTTTTAACTTCTTCCCTTTTTATTTCCTCTTTTTTAAGAGATTTAGCATAGCTCTTTTTCTTTTCAAATATGATACCTATCTTATCTGATATTTATTTTTGACTTTATAATATCTTATTCAACATATTAGTGTTATTCTCAAATTTTGAATCATTGGCTGATATATCATTGATTGCTTTATTTGTTTTCTCAAGATATGTTTTTAAAGAGACAATTTCAACAACATACCTTTCACATTCTTCACTAAATTTTTGCAACTGAGCTATTATATCTTCTTTAGTCTTTTTGGCTTCTTCAATGTGTGCTTGTAGATCTTCAATTATTTCCTTTGAATCCTTTTTATTTTTCTTGATCTAGAGCTTCAATCTTCAATTCTTCTTCTCAATAGTTTGTAATTATTCTAAGGCACAAATGATTTATCCTTCCAGATTCACCTCAACTTAATCATGTTCTTCTTCTTGATCATTTTTACTTATTATTATAGAGGCATCTTCATGTATGGTCATGAATAGAATCTCTTCTTCATCTGAGTCACTGACTCCACTGTCTTTGGTTGACCTAAGATCTTTAGAATATCAACTCTTCTTCTCAAATTTATTCTTAAATTAGCCTTTGAATTTTTTCTTGTATGTAGAATTTAATTCTTAATTGTCACCATTATCTTTATTTGGGAACTTAGATACAAAATGTCCAATCTTGCCACATTTAAAATATTTAAATGGAAATTTTCCTTGATATTTACCTGTGCCCTTTTTCAGCTTATGGATGAATATATATCCATTTTCATCTTCCTCATCACTAGAGTTATCACTTGATTCTTGAATCTTAGCCTTGTCTTTTTTTTTTATTGTCTTGAAATAAACTTCCTTCTTTGAGGGTTTCTCTTGTTCAATCTACATCTTATATGTAGTAAGAATACCATGTAGTTCATCCATCTTTAGCTTGGCTAGATCCTTCATCTCCTCAATTGTTGATACCTTTGCATCGTATCTTAATGGTAGAGATCTCAAAACTATTTGTATCACAGTTGACTCTTCCAATGCTTTTCCTAGGGCTTGAATTTGATTAACTATTTGATCAACCCATAAAAGATAACTTGTTATATTTTCTTTCTCTTCCATCTTCAAACTTTCAAACTATCTTCTAAAAGTTTAGAGCTTAGCTTGTTGAACCTTTCCATCACATTTATAAATATTCTCAAGTTTTACCCAAGTCTCATGAGAATATTTTCATTGCATAACTTTAACAAATTTTGATTCACATTTATCACATAAAATAACATTTAAATCTTTAACATTATTTTCACTTGCCTTCTTTTCCACCAGAGTAGTTACAAGTTTTTGTGGCTCTTTGTATTCCTCCACCACTACTTGCCAAATGTTGAATCCAAGGGACATCAAGTAAGTCCTCATCCTTATGCTCCAAAATTCATAATTTTTCCCATCAAACAAAAGTGATTTATTTGTAGAAAAACCTTCATGTGATCTAGCCATTGTGCTTCCCCCGATCTACCTTTAAGCTTGTTAAAATCTTTTCAAAAGAACCTACTCTGATACCAATTATTAAGCATGTGATATATTGAGAAGGAGGGTGAATTAGTATATCATATATCTTTAAAAAAATTTAATTAATCAACCTATACTTAACCATACATTCAAGATATGCAAAAAATCTGAAACAATAACATGCACCACACAAGAGAGATAGAGAGAGAGAGAGAGACACTAATTTTTTACGTGGAAACCCAATGTGAGAAAACCCATAGAGAACAATCTCAATTATATGAATGAGAACCAACTTGAATTATAAAGTTAACAATTACTAACTTGCAGGAGCACCAATCCCTTTGCCGAACACCAACACAACAACTATTTGTGAGCACCAACCCATAAGAGCACAAACCCCTTGTAAATATTTGTGAACGCCAACCCACATGAGCACAAATCCCTCTTGTGTATAAAGCATAACTATCTCTCAATGTTTCTTTCTCAACAAATGATATAAATCTACAATATCTCTTTCTATTCTCTCTTCTTTTCTTATATAAAACAATTACAAACCATGCACTCTCTTACATACTACAAATGGCTTCCCAAGCCTTTATTTATAGCTTTTCAAAAGAATTTTGGCATTCACCTTTTTTGACCCTTCAATCCTCATGGAAAATGGCACCAAATTTGCATGACCCTTTGAATCCTTGTATTTGAAAAGTCACATGGTGACCCTTTATGAGCAAATGCATCCTTTCCCCTTTTGACTTTATCTTGGTGACCTTTTGAATTCCTTAAGGTGACTCTTCATGGAAAAATGCACCCTTCCTATTTTGTATTCACTTGGTGACTCTTTGAATTCCTCAAGATGACCCTACATTGGAAAATTCATCCTTTCCCTATTTTTTCTTTTCCTCATGACTCTTTGACTTCCTCATGGGCCCTCTTTTTAACTTTATGAAACTAAAAATATATTCATTAATATTAAATAAATATTAACACACATTAGACAAGATATGAATATTAAAAATACCATTAAATGCTATGGGGCCTTTGTCACCAACAATGGTAGACCTTTGACATCAATGAAAATATTTCCAACAAGATATGAACCAAGTTTTAAAATTTTTACCTATGTCAAGATTTAAAGGTTTTTTTGGTAAAATAACATCATCGTTATGAGATGTATTTTAAAACTTGAACCTTTCTATTGGTGTTTTTATGCATAAGCTCACCAACCTATTGTGATGCATCATCTACTCCTACTACAATGTTTATGACATGAATTTGTGGCATTAGATGTGTGCTACATCATTAACATCAAGCTTTAGTAAGGAATTTCATTTATAATTTGAATACAATTAAAAAATGATCTAAGTTTTTTGTCTAAGCTCCAAATTCTGATCTAATTTTTTCCATGCCACCAATCGATCTCATTGTAATTATAACTTTTTATACGTTCCAAATTTTGATCTAGTTTTGGCCATATGTCCAACCATTCTCATTTTAATTATTTTATGTAAGTTTTAAAATTTCAATCCAATTTTGGCCATACAACCAACCAATCTTATTGTAATTTTAAATTTTAAATATCCTTTAGGAATAACACACCATTATGATTTTATCAATATGTTGGTCATTTTAAGGGGTGTTTAAAATTAAATGAGAAAAATTCCATACAAAAAAATATTTTTGCTTGTAGTCCAAAAACATTTTTTTGTATTTTTTTCCATGTGTGGAAATTACATCATTGTGATCATCTTGTCAAGATGATCAATTTAACATATAACTTCAATTAGCCTTTTCCATAACGTCTAGACCTTTTTGGTAAATTATTGCTACTTATGCTAGGACCCATACCATGGCACAATACATTGTTGAACTCTACACAAAATTTGAATATCAACTATATGAACTGAATGATTATATCTTTGGCCTTCAGGTTAAAATTAATCACTTTGAACTAATGGGGATCATCAATCTGATGGAATTTTCCCCTCTAAATCACCACTACATGGTCATAAATTGCATTTTACCAAATTTGATGGTACTAAACCTACTAATTAGAATTATCACGTTGAAAAATATTTTAGCATGCATCCTATTATGGGGGAAGAAAAGGTACCTATTGATTCAATACATTTAGAGAAGATCCAATTGAACCAATGGTACCAAAAGTAAAATCTAGAACCAAGTTGGGATGATTTTTCCAAACCCTTGTGCATTTTAGGCCTAGTGCCTATGATGATTTCATAGGTGACTTGAATAAAATTTATCATACTAGCACAATTTGGGAATATCAAATAGAGTTTAAAAAACTAGTTAATTATATTAAAGGCCTATCTCATGATTTCTTAAAAAAATGATACATTAATGGCCTCAAGGATGTGACTTGAGCCAAGGTTAAAATGTTTAATACTAAAACCATGATGGGAGCCTTTGGTTTAGCTAAGCTCATAAAAGACAAAATCACATCACAATGTCAAAATTCCAATTGGGCACCTTCCAAGACATCTTCCTTCCAATGCCCCAACACAAACCCCCTCTCAAGGTAATGCCCATCAAATGTCTCACCAAGGCAAAAATGTACACAAAACATGACAAGGGGTTATGATACAATTGTGATGAAAAATGGGCTAGGAGAAATAAATACACCCATCAAAAAATATATCTACCTAATGTTGATTCCTACTTGATATAAAAAAATGGGAGGATACCATAGATTCTTCTTTGGATGAGCCAGAGAAAGAAATTGACAATTCAAGGTGCTCAGATTCACATCTATAAATTTATATTCATGCATTGGTATGGTTAACCCCTCCATAAAAAATGCATGTAAAATGGGTTTTTAAGAAAAATCCCTCACCATTCTCATTGATTTAGGCATAACTCATAAATTCATCAACCCTCAAGTGGCTAAGTAGGAAAATTGTTTTGTGCAACCTTTTTCTACTTTTGAGGTGATGATTGTCAATGGTGGAACATTTCCCTACAAGTGAAAGTGTTATAATGTATGCATATTAGTGGGAGACTATAACCTTAGGACTGACACTTTTAAATTTCCCTTGGGTGGATATGAAGTTGTTCTAAGAGTAGAATAACTAGGAACTCTTATACTTATTTTTTGGGAATTTCAGAGCTATGGATGGAATTATTTAAGAATGGACATCAATATACACTAAAATACCTTATTTCAAGATCCAATAGTATCATTAACTCTCATTTCATGAAAAAAATTCTCAAGAAAATATCCTATAGAATAGTTGCCTATTATGAACCCATGATATCTCTTCTCTTTACTTTGTTAGTTTAGTAGTTTCTATTGATGTATATGTTTTGTAAGTCATCCTGTGAGCATTTTGTTTTATCCTACATTCATGGGAAGTAGTAGTTGCTTAGATTAGAATTCATATATAAGTAAGTGTTGAGGCCAATGAAGGTATCCATGAATTTATTGTATTGAACTTACTTAAAGGAGGTTACCCCCTCGAAGTGGTCTGTGATCAATATAATCAATTCAATGCTTCTACTAATTTTATAAATCTATTATTTCATGTATTTATATCAATTTTTTATAGGAGAATCCTCTTAGCTAGTATCAGAATGTTTTCTAGGGCCAATTTTTTTTTCTAAAAAGTTTAAACTCTATTCTGTAGCATAATTTATTTACAATATTTTTCTCAAAAAATCTTAAATTTGTTCTACTACATAACTCTATTCTGCATCACAATAATCTTTTTTGGATCAGGGCAAAACCTAACTACATAACTATGGGAAGTGTTTGGGTGAAATCCTTAAAACTCATTATGAGGAGTACCATAGGAACCCCAAAGAATCTAGCTCATCAAGAGGACCTACTAGTGAAATAGGCAATGGCTCCTTCTTGATTGAGTAGTTCCCATCTGTGAGGAAAACCAAGAGCTATCACTGAGAGATAAATCCATGACCAAAAAATTTATAGATAGAGGTACTCACTTAGATGGAGGTACTCAATTAGATGGCATTGGTGGTCAGAGTGATATATTTAAACCCTTAGGTAACCATTAAAACTTGGTACCCATTTCTATCAGTTTTAGAATATTACTGTGGAGTATTAGAAAACTTGGCATATTAGATCTACAGACTTGTCATACTAGTTTTAGCATATTACCAATAGAGTATTATAAAACTACCATATCATATCTTCAATAGAGTATCACTAGCCTTGCCATACCAATAGAGTATCAAAAAATTGCCATAGCAGAGATGTAGACTTGTTTCAACATATTCCCAATAGATGTGTCTTACAAAGCATAGTAACCAGAAACAAAAATAGAAATAGAAACAAAGTAATTTTTTTTCATTTTTTTTAGTATCTCTCCATCTATAGCCTCGTTGATTCTCAAACTTTATCTAGACACCTAAAATTTTATTCCCTACATTTTCTTCATTAAAGTCCCATATCCCAATTCCACTCCTAATTCCCACAAATCTCAATTTTCCCTTTTTTTGGGTTTTGCCATAACTTCTATTTTTGTCTATTTGCCTCAAAAGTTTTCCATCATGTTCATCATCTCTTTGTACTCCTTTGTCCTTCTTTGATAAAATTTATAGTTTTTTCATTTTCACTCCTAAAATTTCCCTCACATTCATTAATCATACTCCCACTATGTAAAAAAATTGTTAAAATCCCATCTACCCCTTCTGTTTTCACCCAAATTCAAAACTTTTCTTACTAACCGTGTCTTAACTCTAGTTTTCCTATCCATTGTAAAAAAACAAAATCTATTATTCGGGTCATGGTAGTAACCCAAACAAGATCAAAAAACATGGGAGATGAAATTTCCACCCTCAAGACCCACAAAAAATATCTTGATGAAAAAATTCTTGGCCTCAGTCTTCAACATACCACAATGAACAACATATGACATCAAGAGTCTTCTTTAGACACTGGGTTTTCTTCTTCCAAAAATTATCATAGGTTGAAGCTTAATTTTCCTTGATTCCCTAGTGCAAATCCAACTAGATGGATATATCAAGTAGAATAATATTTTAGTCTATATAATACTTTTGATGCCAACAAGGTTCTACTTGCATCCTTTCACTTGGATCTTGAAGCCCTTCAATGGTATCATTGGTATACCAAGGCTCATTATGAACCCATATGGACCAATGTTTTTACCCTTATTTTTCAATGGTTTGTCCCTACTTGATATATCCATCTAGTTACTTTGTTAGTGTACTAAATGATGTAGTTTGATCTAAAGTCAAGAATTTTCAACTCAACATGATTATGGAAACCTTAGGGTTGGCTAAGTTGGTGAGGATATGATCGCATCTCAACAATGATTCAAATATAAATTTGATCCATTCAAAAATAAAGTTCCATAATGATATAAAATAATGCCAGCCCCCGCCCCGTGCCCCCCCCCCCCCCCCCCAAAAAAAAAAAAAAAAAAAAACCACTCTTATCAAGCATTTGACTGAAGTAGAGATGCAAACTCATAGAGAAAAAAGGACTATGTTATAACTGTGATGATAAATTCACTTAGGGACATTGATGTGTTGAGAAAAATATCTACCTATTAGATGTGAACTTTCAACCCAAAATGGAATATTGGGAAGATATTTAGGATACAACAGATGATCTGGAAGAAGCTCAACCAATTATGGAACCCACTTATCAAGAAGACCAACCAAAGATCTCTCTTCATGACTTAGTAGGAGTCACTACACCATAAACCATGTGGATTAGGGTTTACTTCAAGAATCTCCCCCTCATAATACTCACTGATTTGATTAGCACTCATAACTTCATTGACCCTTGAATTGCTAAATAGGTTAATTATTTTATCCATCCTTATTCCAACTTTCAATTCATGATTGCTAATGGGGGCACATTACCTTACAAAAGGAAGTGTCATAATGTGCATATCTCAATTAGAGATTATAACTTACACTCCAATATGTTTACCTTGCTCTTAGGTGGATGTGATGTTATTTTGGGAGCCCAGTGGTTACACACATTTAGACCCATCTTATGGGATTTTTCTAAACTTTGGATGCAATTTTTATATAATAGGAAAAAACACATAGTGAAAGGCTTACAACTAGGATCTCTTAGCATCATATGTTCACATCACATTGAAAATATTCTTATTAAGAATTCACATGGTGTCATTTCCCAACTCCATTTCATTCAAATGCAACCATTAATAGTCTCCACTACTCCTTTTGACCTACAAACCATTCTATAGAGGTATGCACATGTCTTTATTGAACCAATGGTATTGCCACCTTCATGACTAGAAGACCATCATATTCACTCCTTCTTTGAAAAATTCCTACCAACATTAGGCCTTATCACTACCAATTTCTACAAAATATCAAGATCAAGATGCTCATTTGAGACTTATTGAAGCAAGGCATTATTTCCCCAATTCTCCTTGTCAAAAAAAAGATCATAGCACCTATACATTGATTTTTATGCACTTAATCACCTCAAAATCAAGGATAAGTTCTTGATCCATGTTATTGATGAGTTTTTTGATGAGATTCATGGCACTCATTTTTTTATCCAAGTTGGATCTTCACTCTAGATATCACTAGATCTAGCTTCATGAGGATGATATCCCTAAGATAATTTTTCACATGCATGATGGCCACTATGAGTTCTTGGTCATGACTTTTAGCCTCAATAATTCTCATTCAATATTCCAAGCATTGATGAATAAAATATTTTGACTCTACCTATAGAAATTCATTCTAGTCTTCTTTGATGATATCCTCATCTATTACAAAACATGGTCTAAACATCTCCAACATCTAGAGCTCACACTAAAACTTCTCTCTGACCATCATCTTTGTGAAAAAAAATCCAAATATAATCTTAGCTAGGATGAAGTTGAGTATCTTAGGCATATTGTTTTAGCCCAAGGGGTTTGGGTGGATCTTGAAAAAATAGCTACCATGACAAATTGGCTGCATCCTCAGACACTCAAGAGCCTCTGTGGTTTTTTGGGGATGACTAGATACTATCAAAAGTTTTTCAAGGATTATGAGAATATTTTAGATATAATGATAGATATGTTTTAAAAGGATGCTTTTACTTAGACACAAGCTACTGTGTGTGCATTTGAAGAATTGAAACAAGCTATGTGTACTACACCTATTCTAACTATGCTAAATTTTGAAAAGACCTTCACTATCGAGAGTGATGCTTGTGGTAATGGACTTGGCACTATTATCCTCAAAGAATGATTCCCTATTGAATTCACCAATAAATCCCTTTATGGCAATAATTTAGTACTCTCTACTTATGAGAAGGAAATGATGGCCTTTTTACATGTAGTATAGAAGTGGCGGCCATACCTACTAGGAAATAATTTTTGCATCAAAACTAATCACCAAAGTATAAGATATTTCTTGGAACAACAGGTCTCTTCCCCATCACCATAGAAATGGGTCAACAAACTCATGGGTTATGACTATGAGATAACTTACAAGAAGGGTAAGGACAATATTGTGGCTGATTTTCTATCTTGCACATTTATTGATCAAGCTTCCCTTTTAGCTATTTTCATGCCTATTATGAATTAGTTGGGCATTGTATAGTAGGGGTATTTCAATGATTCCTCATTATCTCAAATCATTCAATATTTGGCCATTAACCCCTCATTGGTACTGTATTATTCTTGGGATGGTGCTTCCCTAAAGCACAGATCTTCATCAAAATGTACTATATAAAATCCATGCTTCTCCATCCATAAGGCACTCAAGGTTTCTCAAAACTTATGATCAAGCATGATGTAACTTATTTTGGAAGGGAATGAAAAATTCAATTCAATAGATGGTGGCTAAATGTGATACCTACCAACTTAACAAGGATAAAACAACACTCATCCTTGGGTTTATCAAACCCTTGCCCATTGCTACCAAAATTTGGTTAGATACACAAACACACACACACACACACACACACACACACACACACACACACACACACACACACACACACACACACACACACACACACACACACACACACACACACACACACACACACACACACACACACACACATGGATTTAATTGAAAGGCTCCCTAAATATAGATAGAAAATATTTATCTTGGTTATGGTTAATTTCCTCTTCAAATATAGTCATTTTTGTGCCTTAAATCATCCCTATACCACCTCCATAGTCACACAAATTTTCCTGGACCAGATTTTCCATCTTCATGGAATTCCTTCATCCATTGTCTTAGATTATGATGTAACCTTCAACAACCATTTTTTGAGAGAACTATTTTGATGAACTGACACCCAACTGTAGATGAGTTCCAGGTATCATCCACAAATAGATGGCTAGACTAAAATTATTAACAAATGATCAAAAAATTTCCTTCATTGTTTCACCTTAGAACAACAACATCAGTGGGAAAAGTGGTTCCCTCTCACCAAATGGAGGTATAATACCTCCTACCACACTTTAAAAAAAATTACTCCATATAAATTAGTCTATGGTCAAGTACCACCAATACTCCTTCCATACACCCACAATAGTTCATCAGTTCAAGATATTGACATAATTATTTCAACCTAGGATTAGATCCTCAGTACCCTATGGGAAAATCTTCATATGACATAAAATTTAATGAAACAATAGATAGATCAGCACCATTCTAAGCACACTTTTCAAGTAGGTGATATGGTTTTTATTTTCCTATATCCCTATAATAAATCCTCCCTAAAACTCAAAGGGCGTCAAAAGATAGCTCCCAAGTTCTATGGGCCCTATAAGGTTCTTCAAAATATTGGGTCAGTTTATTATAAGTTGGAGCCCCCACTTTCTTCTCGAGTCCACTCAATATTTCATGTCTCGTATCTGAATAAAGTTCTTGGTATAAAAATCAAAGTGTAGACTATTTTACTAGAACTTTATAATGAAGGATCCATTATTCTTGAGCTAAAGGCAATCCTAGATAGGCACACACACTAACTTCACTCCCGCTTTATCATTAAGGTTTTAATTTAGTGGAATGGAATGGAAGTAGAGGATGTAACATGGGAACCACTATTTTAGATTCAACACCAATTCTAACATTTGAAGCTTTGAGGACAAAGATTTTTCTAAGAGGGAGGGAATGTTATGAACCCATGATATCTCTTCTCTTTACTTTGTTAGTTTAGTAGTTGCTATGGATGCATATGATTTGTAAGTCATCCCGTGAGAATTTTATTTTATCCCACATTCATGAAAATTAGTAGTTTCTTAGATTATAATTCATAAATAAGTAAGTGTTGAGGCCAATGAAGGCATCCAAAAATTTATTGTATTGATCTTGCTCAGAAGGTTGCCCCCTCGAAGTGGTCTATGATCAATATAATAAATTCAGTGCTTCTGCTAATTTTAAAATCTATTATTTCATGAATTTTTATCATTTTATTGTAGGAGGATCCTCTCATTTCCCAAATATTTTATCTTCACATAGGTTTCCCAACTAATTCTAGCCAACCATTAGATTTGAAAAATATTTTGGTCAAACATGAAATAATTTTTGAGGAATCAATAGGATTGTCCTGTCATCACCCTAAACACCATCACATCCAAAAATTTCTAGGTAGTTAACCCTCTAACATTTTGCCATATCTCTACCCATTTATTCAAAATGCTAATATTAAAAATATGGTTTAGGACCTCCCACAAGTAGGAATCATTCAAAAAAACACCAATCCTATTTTATGCTATTTGGGGTTTTACGCAAACACAATTAAGTGAATAAACCTATTTGAAAGGAGTAATAATATATGTATATTCACATTAAAATACAACCAATAATATAAATTTACATAATTTTGCATATATAATAAATACGTTCAAATACAATTCAACCAAGGGATAAAGATATCATATCTTGTTTGAAGTTCAGATTTGAGATATGATAATAATATAGAATCATTTTAGAAAATTGATCAGGATTTGTGATGTACTCACTCTAATTTTTTTTACTATTTTCACCTAAAGGATGCTTACATCAACCATATATAGTTGTGTTGACATAGATGTATAACTTAGACATATGTGTTTAACCCAAAGTATACACAAAAGTGGATCAAAAACCTTGTCAAACTTGTTCTATCACCTGTGTGCCTATTTGGTACTTCAAAATATCTCTACCTATGCACAAGATCTATCCAATAAACAAAACCCTAATCTTCTTGCCTTTGAGATCTTGTAATTTAGTAAAATTTGGTTAGCACATGAGTTGATCTAACCCTAACAACCCTAATTATTGTTAAGTGCTACCTACATGGCTAATACTCTAAAGAGGGCCTCAAAATCACATGTAGTTCTCCATCCTATGGCACATGTGTGGCATTATAAGTGTGCAATTATATTATCTTTATCCTATAATAACCCTTGGTAAAAATAATGCAAGAGTATAGTGACATTTTAAGTGATTCAAATATTCAATTTAGTAATATATTGTAGTTTGATAGTTTGGCATATAAAATACTTATTAATTAGAACTTGCTTGATCAAATGGCTAGATATATATAATTAGATCATAACATTTTTATATGTATGTATCTCCTAGTTTTTAATTAGGGCCTACTAGTGCATGAAAAACCAATAATAGGATGAACAAAAGGGATAAAAAAATGGTAACTAAGTGAAAGATATAGAAAATGATAAAAGGATAAGTCTAGACACTTGCATTGTAGTTATACACTTGCTTCGATGCAATAGTATAACATGGATACAGGTATCCAAAGGATAAAAACATAGGGATAATATATAACATAGGTGGGAATCCCTAGGATACACTAGGTAAAATATAATTTATAACATATAGTCTCATAGGGGTAGACAAAATAAG
Organism: Torreya grandis; assembly: GCA_037957365.1. Lineage (NCBI taxonomy): Eukaryota > Viridiplantae > Streptophyta > Pinopsida > Cupressales > Taxaceae > Torreya > Torreya grandis. The sequence continues at coordinate 1,998,762 of JARHVA010000988.1, read as the reverse complement.
TGAAATAAGATGGAACCAAAGAGGTTCATATGAGATCTCACCACTAGATATATAACTCTTAGACAAACTATGTATAAATGTAAAAGGCTACAAAAAAATGCTATGAATCCATGTTTGTACCAAAATTGGGTATCTTCATTCCCTCCTTTAATATAATAATATATAAAAAATGAAATTACTAGTTAAAATGAAAAATAAAATGATTACCTTGGTGTGTACAACACACCTTGTTTTCACTTGAATTTTCTTTGAACCTTTCATTTGAATATTACCTACAATAAAGGGTATGCCAAAAAATAATCAACATATATAATATGTATATGAAAAATAATATAAAGTAACATAAATAAAGAGAATGGATATAATACACATGTATATGATGTGTAGTAATGGCTCCAAAATTATAAAAACTAGAGAAGTAGAAGTGGACTTGTAACCTCATCCATTTTCTTACCAAGAAGATGAGAGAGCTCACAAGCAGTCAATCAGGATTCACCCTAGTGTTGTTTTATTTGGAGTGGAGAGAGTTGGGAGGTGATCATTCATCCAACATGAGACAAGAAGAGTAATGCTTTGGCCATCGAGAGTATCATATTCCAACCATCACAACTCAAGTGCATAACCTAGTAAGACTATATGATTTAATCACTTCAATCTATATATAGAACCAAATGATATAGATGGATAAGTCCTAAATAATATTCCATAACAATTCAACTTGGGTGTTAATCCATGATGTGATAAAATCCATGATATAGTAACAATCCATAATGTGATAAAAATCCATAACCTAGTGAATATGGAAGATAGATAAATGTCTAAGTACCTAGAAGGAATGAACCCTTATTTTTAACAACCCCACTAGGTTTTACTAGAATATAGAAATTAAAAAAAAAAATAATTACATATATTCATCATATAGATTTCACCATGAGAAACCTAACTAATGATATTTAACTAACTATATTTATTTAGTTAACCAATAGGTTTATAGCTAATCCACTTAGCTAATTATCACCATGAACATATATATCAATCATGGACAATACTGAATAACCTATAAATACTAAATCTAATCATAAATGAAATAGGACAAATTCAACCACAACTTGTTCAACATTATAGCCACTACTATAAAAGTATAATGCATAAATGTTACAATTTTCAGCAATACATAATAATATCTCAAATGATAAAATATCCATGAAGTAGAGTTTACAAGACTCAAGTATCAATCTGTAATTTCAAGTGTAATCTTTAGTATATTAATCCATCTAGGAGGGAGGGAATCATCTAAGCAATTTTCCACACCAACCATAAACATTAGATCCCTTACACTATCTCCTAAACAAGGGGATGGACCTCCCTTCACGGATGGGTAGATAATGATGATGTGGGAATCCAGAGTAATAAATTAGAACCCATGTGTTGAAGATATCTAATACATAATGTGTACCATAAAGAAATCTATTCTAATATGATATCACACAAATATAAAAATTATATCAACATATGAAATGACAATATTTAATCAAAACATTACTTTGGCCAAAAATTTTCAATAATAAATGATCTCTAGGATCAGTCAATTTCATACACACCACTCAATTGAATTACACCTCATATTGCATTGATGGCTTTAGTTAAACTACTAGAATTAGTCTATTACTTATTTAGGGTCATGAATGTGAGATTCGGTAAAAAATATATAATATAATAAGAAAATAGATTTATTCAAAAATATTTACCTTTAGAAAATCAAAATTATTCAAAGTACTGAAATATCATGTACATTTATTCAGTCTATCAAATGAATCCATACATATAATTTATTAAAAAATAGTAAATAGAATCCAAACAGTCTTAAACATACCATTTAGGTATGATCATATCAAAACTGTTGGTAACCCAAAATACTAACTAACTTATAATGCTATTTCATCTTCAAAATAATCCTTATATCACAAGCTTATTTATTTATTTATATTCCACATATAAACAAAACCAGTCCAAAACATCATCACAAATGCTTTATATTTAAATTATTAAATACATTATTTTAATGCTTTATATATAACATTAAAATATATAACAAGAAGTCATTTACACATCGTATGGTAATAATGTTTTTAAGCACATCACAGTTGAGCATAATGACACATATATAAATGGTATAATAAAATCAAATGTATTACACAGTCCACAACCATGTACTTATACCATTTATATGTATATTAAAACTCTCTAATTCATTTTTAATACAACAAATACTTTATAGTATATGGTATATTCTCAGTATACATCCACTATCCATGACTTAGAGTATTCCATATATATAATGTATACATCCAATCAATAAAATATCCTCATAGCCCCTATTATATACTAAATGAGTCCCCATATGTACTTATTTAAATAAATCATATAAAATTTCATAAAATTCACATATTGTATACATCCAACCATTCATTTAATTAGATATCCTAGTTCAATCATTTTAAAATTGACATTTAAATAAAATTCATATGATCAAATCCAAACACACATTCGACTAGGCCCCATCTAGGTCTTCTAATATAACATCATAGAATAGTCTATATAAGTCTATGAAAATATACATTTAAACTTATAAACCTAGTTCTTTTATTGACTATACTGTAGAGTAAAGTTTTACTCTACATTGCATTCAAATTTTCAGTCACGCACTGCATTTTGGTTCCCGCATACCTTGGTCGTGGTGGCAGTGTTTTGAAGCAGAGCGCGAGTTTGATTCTTTCATTTCATTTTCCATCTAAGTATCGAAGTGTAGTGGAGGCTGCCAAGTGGCATAGTTTGAGCATGAGTTCTCTTTCCCCCTTTTTGATTCTTTTGTTTCATTTTTGCCTAAGTGTTAAATTCGAGCAAAAGCTGCCAAGTGTCACTTTCCAAAACATGAAATCAGCCAACTGGCATTGTCTGAGACACTTTTCATAACTTTCAGAAGAGCCATGGAATGTACCATGTATCTAATAACAGCTAAGTAGAATGCACCACGTGTCAGCATCCACATCTCATATCGGCACCTGTGTTTCATTATTTTTTTTGGCAAAGATTTTCAACAAGCTAAGTAGCAAGAAGAAGCAAAAAGTGCCAGGTGGTAGTCACGAAAGACCTTGGACTATTTTTTCAAAAAGAAGTAGAAAGTCACCACGTGTCAACATATAAGAACTAGATGGTTCAATGCCTGGGTTCAATTCCTTGGTTCAATGCCTTAGTTGAATGCCTTTTTGGTTCAATACCTTGGTTAACGTGTAAATGGCATGCAGTGTTAAACTGTTGAACCATTGAACCATTTTGGTTCATCAGATAGTTCAAGGGAGTGTCCCAAAAACCAAAGGGGTCAAGTACCTTTTTAGAAGGTAGAAAGGAATCGTTTCAATTTGTTTAAAGGCTGCAAAGTAGTGGAGGCCGCCAAGTGTCACTTTCTGAGCCCCTTTCTACTCCATTGCTAAAAGAAGTAGAGGTCACCATGTATCTTCCCAAAAATAGTGGAGGTCACTACGTGTCAACTTCTGAGAGATCATCTTCAAGCTTCATTATGGAATAAAGATTATGGTGGGTCCTGAGTTTTTATTTCAAAGGTGTCGAAGGTGGAGCGTTCCTAAGCAGGATATAGGGAAAGCGGAAAAATACTGCATGTCTCTGATAAATTAGGTAGAAAGCACTAGGTGTCTTTCTCTGGTGCCTTCTAAGTAATAGGGAGAATTTCAAGAAATTGACTAAGTGTCCTCTTCCATTTCAATAGAACAGAGTGTTCCATGTATCTATTGCCACAAAGCAAGATGGAAGGAAACTCGGTAGGAGTTATTTCTAGTAGATGGAGCAGTTCAACGAGTAGATTTTTGGGGCCTGTAAACATTAAAAGGGCCGTCTATTTTTCCCCTATAAGCAGAGGTAGAATAGATAGTTAAGCAATTAAACAAGTGATGGAATGAGAAATTTAGGCATGAAAGGTGGTACTAGACATGAATCGACATGCGGTAGTAAGGGCAGTCACCCCGCTCCAGCATGGCCCTTCTTGATAAGACCAAGATACATCCAAGGCATTAAATGTACTGAATGTCACACTATTTTATCTATAAAATCTAAGGCTATAAAGGATATAGAGAGGAAAAAAAGAAGAAAGAGTTTAGATTTCCTCGAGCTCATGACTAAGTAATATCATTTGCTTTTATCTCATTTTCTTGAGTTGTAAAGTTGATGTAACTGTGCCTTTTATGTGGCTGAAGAATTAAGAAGATTGAACTCTATGCTTCTATTGATATTATCTATGTCATTTGAAAAAGTAGTCTATACTGTAGATTTCCTAGAGTTGTGATTAGGAATGCCATTTACTTTTGTCTCATTTTCTTGATTCGGAAGGTTTACATAACTGTACGTGTTTTTGCACCTCTTATGTGATTGGAAGATTCTTATAAGAAGATTGAACCCTATGCCTTTATTGAAAAATTATGTATCTCAACAAAAGAAGTCTCTATTGTGAGCCTCTATTTCTATTATTTTAGTCTTTTACATTGATCATGCACTTGTTTGCTCTTAAATGTAAATGAATCCTACATATAGTCTCACTGTGCTCAAGATTAGGATCAAAATTACACTCAGGTGCATCACCATAGTTAGGTTTCATTTCCTACATTTGTGTTTCTATTTAATTTTCTATCCTTTTTCCCCCCACACTTGATACAAAAGAAGAGACCAACTTCTCTAAAATCTGGAGGTTGTTTCAAGTCACAATATCTCACAGCTTGAAACTTCCCATTGTTGTTGATTAGAATCCAGCACAATTTTAAGCATCAACAATTTTTAGCACACCTGGTGGGACCAGTCTTGAAGTTTCTTTCAAGATCATATGAACCAAAGAGTTACAAGGAGTCAGAGCTATGGACCAGTCACCAGATCACAGTTTGCTACAAATCCAAGTATTCTTTTGCCACCTTTCGTAACAAGTCCAAGAAGAAGAGCTAACCAGTTTGTACCAATAGCAAATATGGGAGTCCCTATACCCCTAAGAAATTATGCAAGTTAGAATGCTGGTAGTCCTCTAATCCTCCCAGTACCACTAGCTACTTATCCTATCCTAGTAGCATATAAATTGACTCTTGATGAAGAGGAAATAATCTTAGACTTTCTTCTCACTTTGCAAGATAATGAGGAAGAGCAGGGGCAATCTCTAGACCATAATTTAAATGATTTGTTTGAAATTATCAGGTCAAGTTATACCATTTTTCAAGATAGTTGTGAATCAGTTACAAATGAATAGAACAACCTGAGCCTTAATTACATGTACAAAATTATTTCACTCTTTCAAGATTATCCTTTTAAGAGGTCAAAGTCATGAAAGAAGAGGATAATTCAATAGAGCTGGAGTTTGAAATAGAAGAAGTTAAGACAATAAATGATATAGGTCAAAAGGCTTCTGTTGATGAGCAAACCATCATCGATTTCTTGGTAAGGCATACCAACATAAGGAGCCCATATTTGATGGGCTTCCAAGAACAAGAAGAGCCTATGGATGTTGAAAGCATGTTTGACTCAGACTCACTCAAATGCAAGCAAATCCGTGTGGCCAACATAGAGGACATTTCACCAAAGATATACCCATTTCAATCACTTGTATGGAAACATAAGCTAGCTTGTCATGAAGGAGACGTTAAAATTTTTGCTTTTGATCCTGGAGGGAGATAAAGATTCTTAATTAATGTAGTTAGGTAGTTTCCCATTCTCGCATTGTTTTTGTTTTCTGTTATTGTTTTCCTACTTTCCTTTTAAATAAGTGTTTTAAAAATAGAGTTGGTAGCTTAGAAAGTTTTTTTGATTCTTCAAATTTTTCCATATTGAATGCTTCCTAAATCTTTCAAAATCTCTAAGGTACCTTGCACCGCAACTTGCGTAGCATGTCCACCTCACTGTTCCCCAAAAATTGAGTAGGATCTGCTAACAGTCATCTAAATTTAATGATATAGGTCCATAAATATCTCTTAGAAAAATTTAAATTTTACAAATTCTCAAGCATTCCTACACCTGTGAAAATATCTTGCTCCTTGCGATTTGTTAGTGCCTAGTAAAGTTTGCTTCAGCAAGAGTGTTTTTGTCTTGCATAAGGTTCATACTAGGTATTACAAAAAGGATATAGAAATGGTGGGAGCATCATCTTCACAACAAGGAGCTGGGACTTCTGAATCTCTGGATAGGTTGCTTGCTAGCAAATAAAATGCTTCAGCTCTTGCACAACTATCAAGAGCCTATTCGAGGACCAGAATCTCAGGAGTTGGTCAAGCCAGTGACCCATCAAAAGTAAAGGATTACATAGATGGAATCATGGACCCAATCTTACAAAAAAACTAGTAGCAAGAATCTTAGAAAAGGGGCACACCAAAGGTGTCTTCAAAGAGCCAAAGTGGGGCAATATGAGATGTTTGCAATGAGGATATGGACCTCACAACTGGCTTAGTTCATTATCCCAATTGTGCATCCATGCTCTGACTTGATTGAATTATGCACAAACTTACTCCATGCACCATCCTACACCATTCAACAAGGTCCCTTCATGGTGCAGATCACACCACAAGCTATCAGGGACATGTTAGCCCTACATTATGATGATACCACTACATTCCCCACTATTGCTAAGATGTAAAGGACATGGGCAAATGTCAACACTCAGATAAGGTTTTTGAGGTCTAAGTTATAAATGGTTGATGGTGATACTATAGTACCTACTCTCCCTACTCCAAGAGCTCAATTCATGCCAGCTAGCCAAGATGTGCTATTAATGATGGCTCTCATCTTTGGCATGAAGGATGACATGGTGGTGTATGCAAAACAAATGGCCATCCTTTTCAAGTTGAAGATAGTTGACAAGACACAAGAGTATCGACTTGACTTCTCAGAGTACATTGCCTTTTCAATAGTGGAACAACTGACCCAATTCAAATCAAAAGGGGTGTTTAGGTATTCCTCTTATTTTTACCATCTCATATTATATCAAAACCCTGACCTTTTCTCCCAACATATGAATCTGAACGTGTATGACCCAAGTTTTGACCCCTAAAGAACCATTCCTATGTCTGTATGGACACACATTTTATCAAGAACTAGTGACCTATATGATTTTTGGGAACTATTCGTTACCCCTACCCTTTGTTGCCTCAGACCTGAACCTATCATAAACAGGTTATTTCCAAGTGTTTTGAACCTCCTGATCAATTGTCCAATCCCATGTGACTTCTATTTTGGATCCCACCACATGATCATAAGGGTTCATGGTTTTTGTGGGGAACCAATGTTGCCACCGAAGACTTTAACTCTTAGGTTAGTATTCCTGGAGGTCACTAGGCAGGTGTTAATGGTCAAAAACGAGTATGGCTCTAAGAAGAAGAAGAGAAAAATGTACAATCTCCCATGGATGAACAACAGTATGGTACTAGAAACCAGTGATGCTGAGACTGTGCTGCTAAGAAAGCTAGCCTTCCTAGGTTTCCTGCTAGTCGAAGACAAATGGGTTTATGACCCAAGTGGTTTCATAGCTTCCTGGGTAAGGACCAATAGGATTGGGGCTAGGATTGCACATGCTGGCTGCCCTTTTTGGGAGACCAAAAAAAACCCTATAGAAGATGCTCCTAGTCTTTATGTTGAATTAACAGATTTTCCCCTACCACAAAATAGGCCATGGGAAACCTTATATGACAAGTAGAGGGATTATGATCCCAAAGTCAAGATGACTTTTGGTTTGAGAAGGACATTGAATAACAAAGATTGGGATGTAGAGAAGATTGAAGCCTATTGGAAATATAGGCAGGAAATTTCTCAAACCACCCATATTTTTGAAAGTGTGGATTCAGATGAAAGATGGGAGGAAATCTGGGATGAGTGCCATCCCTCCCCTACATCTAGCCCAGAAACAAGCAAATTTCTAACACTCAATATAGGGCAGGAAGCTAAAGTAGGACCAAGCCAACAACCACAGGCCTCAGAGCAAGCTGTAGCTATAGCCACTACATCAACCTAGCCCCAACCTCTTAGCATCATAGAAAACAAAGGAGTGTGGTGTCTTCACCACCAAAAGCTTCCCCATCATTGGAAGTAATTGAAGTCCCTGATTCTCCACAAGCACCACTGGAAATATTAGATGTGGAAGGGAAGCAAACACAACCAGAGTTAGAGACACCCAGGAAGAGAAAGAGGGTGTAGTTCTATTTTGGTTTAGAGGAGGAAGAGGAGACTTCATAGTGCCAATTATAGAGCACCGTAATTCCTCCTCAAGTAAGTATTACTACTTCTCCTCCCTCTCAGTCTGTTCCTTCCCCTGTCAGTGTGATGCCCCTGCCTAGCCAAATGACATCTCCTGCCACCTCTGCCATCCCCATTTCACACTTCACCCCATCTTCAATGCCTCAAGCCTTGACATTACCTCATTTCTCCCCTTTTATTCCTAGAAATATGCCCCTTTAGCTCACCCATAGCCAACCACTAGCTATTCAATATAGCCTACCATAGGGATATCCTTTTGTAGAAGGACACATTACATCCCCTTCCACCTTCTAGACGCAGGCCGATGCTGCTAAGAAGGCAAGATAAACCCAGATGGAGAAAAAGTAAGATAAAGAGAATAAAGCATTAGCTACCCCACACCTATGGTCACAATTTGACCCTATTCAGTAGCAACTAATGGTGACCCATTTGTCACCCAACATTGTCAAGCTGAGTGAGCAGATGTAACCTAAGGACTACATAATGAACACAACAGCCATTGATATGTCCCTATTCAGGGTCCAGGATAGAGTTGCGCTATTGATATAATCCACTTATATAGTCACTAAAGATTATTTGAAAACATCAAGAAGGCTACAGAAGATGGAGGTCGATTTGGCTAAAGAAAAGGCAAACTATAATAGTTTTGCTGAAGAAATCAATAAGAAAGATAATGAAATAGCAAGTCTGAATAAACAGTTGCAAGATACTATTTTCCTTTAGATTCACAAGGTAGTCTAGGCCCAAAATGATTCACTAAAAGTAGAGCTAACACATGCAAAAGATGCATCGATGACCCTTAGGTGGGAGAAATCAGCATTGCAGGGAAGATTCAAAGGACATCAACTACAAGTTACTCAATTGCAATAGAAGCTGCTAGATGAACAAAAAAATACTATGGATTTTCAAGCCCAGTTCCAATTAGAGCAACAGAAAGTGGTGCAACTGATGCTAGAGCTAGCTAATAGGCCAAAAGGTGTCAGAGTGATAAAACTAGTAAAGGAGCTCTACGAATCAATGTGTAGAAGAATCTCCTCAGAGATTATTCAGCTCAGGCCATCTCTCACCTTCCTGCTCAATGCATAGCAATTGTGTGAGAAGGTGGAAGATTCAGTGAAGAACACTCTAGCTACAGTCTCTAACAGAGTCATGGACTCCCAAACCTTGTTGTAAAAGCTCTATGATGCAATGGATGCAACATTGGTAGCCATGGGAATCACTGACAAAATGGTCACCATGAAATGAGTCAATGAGGTGCTCAGTCACAATTTCATGGCCAATAGTTGAAAAGATCTTCTCGAAGTCATGAAGGAAGGCATCAGTGAGATGAGGTAGCATACTGAAGATCTAGTGCAACTAGGTCTTTCTTCTCCATTTTTGGACACCAACACGATGCTAATGGTTGATCAAATTGAACCATTATTGCTGGCCAAACAGAAGGATCAAATAGTTTTCTAGAACCTGCAGGATGATTCCTTAGTATCAGAAGTCAAAGCTATTCTGGTTCTTATTTCCCAGCTAGAATTCAAATTAAAAGCTACAATTCAAATTCTACAAAAATTTTCACATAAGGATATCATCAACCTTGATTTAGATTTCATTGAATTACAAAAAAATCAAGGGTTATCTGACCATGAATGGTCCATCTACCAGATAGCACTTTTGAAGCTGTAAAATTTTGAAATTTTGACAGAGCGAGAGTTGTGTTTCTTTTTGAGTAGGCTCAAAAGTCTTGGGTGTCACTAGTAACTTTAGAGTAAATTTTTACTCTATGTTGTATTCAAATTTTTAGTCATGCACTGTGTTTTGGTTCCCGCATACCTTGGTCATGGCAGCAAAGTTTTGAAGCAGAGCATGGGTTTGTTTCTTTCATTTCATTTTACGTCTAAGTATCAAAGTGCAACAGAGGCTGCTAAGTGGCGTAGTCTAAGCATGGGTTCTCTTTCCCCCTTTTTGATTCTTTCATTTCATTTTTGCTTGAGTGTTGAATTTGAGCAGAAGCTACCAAGTGTCACTTTCTAAAACATGGAATCAGCCAACTAACATCATCTGAGACACTTTTCATAACTTTCAAAAGGGCCATAGAATGTGCCACGTATCCAATAGCAATTGAGCAGAACACACCACGTGTCAGCATCTGCATCTCATATTGACACCCACATTTCATTTTATTTTTTAGCAAAGGTTTTCAACAAGCTAAGTATCAAGAAGAAGCAGAAAGTGCCAAGTGGCAGTCGTGGAAGGCCCTAGATTACTTTTTCAGAAAGAAGCAAAAATTCACCATGTGTCGACATCTGAGAGCCCGATGGTTCAATGTCTTAGTTCAATGCCTGAGTTTATTGCCTTGGTTTAATGCCTAGGTTCATGCCTTGGTTCAACAATTTTTTGGTTCAATACCTTGGTTAACATGTAAATGGTGTGTAGTGTTAAACCGTTGAACCATTGAACCATTTTGGTTCATCAGACAGTTCAAGGGAGTGTCCCAAAAACCAAAGGGGTCAAGTACCTTTTTGGAAGGTAGAAAGGCATCATTTCAATTTATTTAAATGCCAAAGAGTAGTGGAGGCCACCAAGTGTCACTTTCTGAGCCCCTTTCTACTCCATTGCCAAAAGAAGTTAAGGTCGCCATGTATCTTTCCAAGAATAGTGGAGGTCGCTATGTGTCAACTTCTAAGAGATCATCTTCAACCTTCATTTCCAAATAAATATTATGGTGGGTCCTGAGTTTTTATTTCAAAGGTGTCAAAGGCAGAACGTTCTTGAGCAGGATATAGGGAAAGCAAAAAATGTTGCGTGTCTCTGATAAATCAGGTGAAAAGTGCCAGGTGTCTTTCTCTGGTGCCTTCTAAGTAATAGGGAGAATTTTAGGAAGTTGAATAAGTGTCCTCTTCCATTTCAATAGAATAGAGTGTTTTGTGTATCTGTTGTCACAAAGTGAGAGGGAAGGAAACTCAGTGGGAGTTATTTTTGGTAGATGGAGCAGTTCATCGGGTAGATTTTTGGGGCCTACAAACATTAAAAGGGCCATCTATTTGTCCCCTATAAGTGGAGGTAGAATAGACAATTGAGTGGCTAAGTAAGTGATGGAATGAGAAATTTAGGCATAAAATGAGGTACTAGACATGAATCAGCATGCCGCAGTAAGGGCAGCCGCCTCGCTCTAGCATGGCCCTTCTTGATAAGACCAGGATACATCCAAGGCATTGAACGCACTGAATGCCGCACTATTTTATCTATAAAATCTAAGGCTATAAAGGATATAGACAAAAAAAAGAAAGAGTTTAGATTTCCTTGAGCTCATTACTAAGTAATATCATTTTCTTTTGTCTCATTTTCTTGAGTTGTAAAGTTGATGTAACTGTTCCTTTTATGTGGCTAAATAATTAAGAAGATTGAACTCTATGCCTCTGCTGATATTATCTATGTCATTTGCAAAATTAGTCTATACTGTAGATTTCCTAGAGTTGTGATTAGGAATTTCATTTGCTTTTGTCTCATTTTCTTGAGTCGAAAGGTTTACATAACTGTATGTGTTTCTGCATCTCTTATGTGATTGGAAGATTCTTATAAGAAGATTAAACCCTATGCCTTTGTTGACAATTTTTGTATCTCAACAAAAGAAGTCTCTATTGTGAGCCTCTGTTTCTATTATTTCAATCTTTTACATTGATCATGCACTTGTTTTCTCTTAAATGTAAATGAATCCTACATATAGTCTCACTGTGCTCAAGATTAGGATCAAAATTACACTCAAGCCCATTGCCATAGTTAGGTTTCATTTCCTGCATTTGCATTTCTATTTAATTTTCTATCCTTTTTCCCCCCACACTTGATACAAAAGAAGAGACCAGCTTCTCTAAAATATGGAGGTTGTTTTAAGCTGCAATATCCCATAGCTTGAAAGTTCCCATTATTATTGATTAGAATCGAGTGCAATTTTAAGCATCAACATGTACTAAAACTCTTACACAGATCAAGACAAATCCAAATAATCCACAACATTCAACCATATCTAATATATATGTGTAATTCATATAAATAATGAACATAATTAGAAATTTAACTCTACCATTCAAATTTTAACATGTTTGATTATATTACTATGCATAAAACCAAATGTAAAATATGTAGTCACTCAATCACCTACTTGTATCTAGGTTACATGATATTATTAAAACTGATTTTTTCTCAAAACCACAAATGATCAAGTATACATGATACATGATTCATAACATAGTTAAAAGTATAAAATTAAGGTTTTGACCTATATGTATAAATTCATTTGATACTAATTCAACATAAACCTAATCGAAACCAAAACTTCAAGTTTATCTATGCATTTATCTTCAAATTTTAATGTAAAATATATAATTTCCCACTAAAGACCATGACTCAAGATACATATATACATATATTTATACACACACACACACATATAAGTATATGTATATATATCATCAAACTGAACTAAGTATATACTTATATATGTGCGCATATATATTCACCATCTATTTTTGTATAAAGAACCCATACGTCTATGCCCAAATCTAGTTAGGTTTACACATATTTGATCTCTCATACTATCTAAATAGTTAGTCTATAATGTCAACTAATTTAGTGAATATATATCATAACTAGTTCAACAACATCTATTTCAAGCCAAAGAATTTATACCCACCAAAAATTATTCTTTCCCATTGTAAAACAAACATTTTTGAATAGAAAATAAGTTTAAGATAAATCTTGCTCAAATCCAAAAAACCTAGCGAATCCTACAACCCTACCCCAAATCCCTCAAGTTACCTTGGGTTGGATGTAGGGTTTCATAGATGTTGAGCCTTGTACAAGGCCCTACATACAACCCTCTTAAACATAACATAACTTTCCAAACAAAATCAAACCTAGTTACCATTTATATTCAAAATACCTACCACATTACACACATGAATTTTAAATACAAAACCAACCTATTAATTATGCTAAGAATCCAAATATTCTCTTTTCTTCTTTCACTCTAATTTTCTCCTCCTTCTCTTCTATTTGTTATCCATTGTATGCCTATGTTATCCCCTTCACAACCCTTAGTCTATTCTTTTTATTCTTTTTCATTCTCTTACTCACCATCCTCTTCACCACCATTAATGGCTAATAAAACTAACTAAACATAATGAATGTCTAAATAGCTCAACATAACTCCTTGCATGCTACAATTCACCACCATGTAGGCCATTACATGATTTTCATAAAATGATGTTTAGCCAAATTCAACAAGTGGTTAGTAACCCTTATCATATTAAAACTTATTTTTTAATTAATTTTATAATATCAATTATATTTGCATGCCATTGACTTACATAATTCTCTCATCAACTTCCTAAACTTACAAAATAATCAAATAAATTACAAGTAATAATATTCATGCTAGACCATGCAATGACTATTAACTAGTTGATAACCATTGTATTTCCATGCAATGACTATCAACTAAAATAGAATAATGACTATATAGAATGGTAATACAATTAGGTATAACAATATTATTATTTAACATTACAATGCCATTAACAAACACACTTTGCAAACAAAATGATTTACCTAATATAATCAATGTCTATTATATTATAGATATTAAGTCTTTGATCAATATTTAATCAAATACAATAACTTTTAAAACAATACTATTTATATCTTTTGACATTTCGATAAACACACACACACACATAGTATTGTTTGTGTGTTTATCGAAATGTAGTAAGGTAAGTATACACATATAGGATTCACTCATTTAGTCAAACAATTACATCATAAAAGATAATCTACGTATGATCATAAAAATTAATGAAATAACTTCAAACAGATCAACATGATCATTAAAAACAACAAGACTAGAGAAACCTAATAGATCATAACAATCATTCAAATGGAAAACAAAGTATTCTAAAATTATCTATCAAATAATTTAATCACACAATCATAAATACTAGTGTGGTGTATGTAAGGGTTTTTGGGTTCATTCTTTACCATCCCCCAAAGTGGCCATCTAAACCAACCTTTCTAATGATTCTATCCATTTTTATAATCACAATGAACAATAATGGTGGGGGTGAACTAGTCTTTAAAAACTTTCAATCCATTACATCCATTCATCTATTAAATATGAAAACAACACAATGATCTAATAATGAAATAAGAACCAATCACATGAGCATGAAATAAGATAACACATCACATATGTGGGAAACCCTCATGGGGGATAAAAATCATTGAAAAAAATCTTGGACAAACTATTCTATAAGATAATTTGTCAAATTTAGTTGAGCATCAACCCAATATGGAGTAATAACCCTGGATTTATTAAGTACCCCCCTTGACTTTATCAAGCACCCACTTTTTAGGAGGATACATACACCTATGACTAAGAATCAAATCAGTCAAATGATAATTATGAAATCACCAACATAAAAATCATCTCTAACTCCCTCTTGACCAAGTACCAACTCAACCAGGACCAATTTTGTAAGCTCTAAGCTACAAGGAAGGTTCAACTCCCTCAAGCACCAACTCAATCAATCTTATTTCCCCTCAGATATTTATATATTATTTATAAAATATATCCACTATCATACATTTGGAAGACATATTTGATTCAAATTTTATATCCTCTCAATAGACAATGATCACTCCTTCAACTTTGCTCCACTTGATCTCTCTTAAAACCGCCTCTAGGCTTCTTCTCTCCATTAGCCCTCATCAAGACTGAATAGGTCATATGACCTTGATATTTAGATATAAAACACCTATATTATAATCACTATATGATTATAAAATCTATTATTATGGTTTTAAACATGTTTCCCAATGTCCTTAGACTCATTTAATTGTCAATCCATTCACTTACTCTAAGCTTATTCAAATAGGCCTAAAACTACCTTGAATATATATCATTCCTTGTTCATATACCACTTATTCGGATACACACCCTTAAAATATTAGGTAATACATAGAATATGTCTTAGTAAATCTCATAATAAATATTCAAATGAAATTTGAGTCCCTTTTAGTTTGTGATGACTTAAATAGGCCTCATTTCACTTTTAGGTCTCTCGGAGACCTAATTGCATTAGGCCTTCTTATCAACATGTTACCATTTAATCCATTATAAAGTATTAAAAATACATAAAAGGAAAAAATATTTAAAAAAAAATCCAAATATACCTTATCCAACATCATTTGAGCTCCATAACACCTTTTAGGTCTAACTCCTTCATTAAACCCCTCAATAGTACTTAGTCCTATTAGGCTTGTGTACACCAAAAGGTATACCTTACAATAATGAAGATTAAAAAAACTTAAGATAATCATATATGATAAAAAAATTACATATACATAGTCTAAATGACCTCAAGGTAATTAACAAATGCATTAGACACTTTCACTCAGAGCTCAAGGCTCCAAAATCATCTCTGTAACTTACTCACTTAGATCTGCCAACTTTCCTAAAAACACAGTCATGGTGAATTAAAAATATAAAACCTATGTAGAAACTTTAAAATAATCCCAATGCATTAAAAATATTATATGAAATATTTATAAAATCATCAAACACAAAAATCTTATGGTCTAATAGTAAAAATATTGGTCTTTCAAACTAATTTCATGACCTTATATCTCATAGACCAAACTGAATCAAATAGGTCATTTTGTGAGCAATTTTTAACTATATTCACTAATCTAAAAAAATTATTGAAAGAATATAAATTACTTAAAATTCATAAAAAACATATCCAAGCACTTTTTTTCACCATTATACCATGAAAACACACTTTAATTCATCTTCTCATCTCTGCCTAGGTTTTTCACTATTCACACCATTAGGTTAGTCTATGACTGGCTAACTTGGATGACCAATTTAGCACATTAAAAGTTTTAAAAATATACATAAACCATCATGAGAATGTGGTATGAGTCTCTATCTCCTTCTTCCATCCATTTTCTTTCCTTGTCTAATGCAACTTTTGACTACTACAATAAATTCTTCACAAACAAGCCTATATTTATGTATTTTCTCTCTCATCTGACTAACCACCACCACCTAAAAGTACATGGGAGATTTGAATACATAATAAAATATTTTTTATATTAATATAATAAAATTATATGCTATTTTGAATACTATCTTTCACATTAGGGCCTTATTAAAGTTTTAGGCAGGTTTAACACAAGTTTCAGTGTTAAAGGACTACCCCTTAAATCCAAAACCAAAGCCTAAAGATATTAGATAGGAAAATTTACCATCTATCCTTAATATATAAAGTTATCATACATATGCTACACATACCAATAAACACTTGAATGTCCTTCTTGGATTTGCATACCTTTATTATGTGCACTCGAGAGACCTCAAAACCACTTGTCATGCCATTTCCTAAAATCCATGACCTCATACTTCATGATAAATCCTAAAAAAACTTGAATTACCTATATCAATTATTTACTTCAAACATTCTCCTTGAAATCTAATTCTCATGCATCATTAGGCTAGGTAGGGATAAAGAATAGTTTAGGTGTAGACCAATACTGAAGGACCTACCTTTAAGGAATCACTTTGAAATAATTATAAGTGCATCCACACCTTATTATCATGATCACAAAAAATTAAAAACCTCTCACATACCTAGGTTCACTCACCTCATCATTCCACAAACTCATACCTTCACCATGCCATGACTGGGCTCAAACTTCCAATATACTTGACACCTTGACCTATTCCTTCCATGCCATGACCTCAATAAAACATTAAACACACAGACATAAGACATCAAAATACACTCATATCACTACAAAATTATCTTTTTGATGACATCAATCTTCCACATCCTCATACAAACCTTAAACCACATGACCAAGCTTCATATGACTTGACATCTCTCTTCTATGTACCTAAACATCTTAGACATCATCCTTGACTTTCATGGAACTATAATATATTGGTTACCTTCAAATTTTCTCTTTCCTTCAAATTCTTTCTTGCCTTCAAAATGCATCTTGTCACATGGCTCACCATAAAACATTTAATGTCATGACATTAATGACTTATACCAACCTCTTCATAAATTATGATTCCTATGTAGACATTAGTTTTATTCAAACACTCTTTCATGACCTATACTTTACATGCTCACAAAATTCATGATATATTTCATGACCACACTCTTCTATCTCATGGAAACACTTGTGGTATCACTCTTTTAATGCCACTATCATGCTCAGGAACCTGACCAAATAAACCTTTGACATCTCAACCACCTTGAACAAATAGACCTTTGACATAAATGATCATTATGCCTTTACATGATACAGCTTTTTGACATCAATGATAACAACATGCCAATAAAATCCCCTTTTATCATTTATGGCAAACACACTACATTTTGAAATCATTTCAAAATGGTACTTTTCCCATCTCCTCATTCTTCTCCTTTTGACATTAAAAACAAATAGACACGTGAAAATTTATCCCTCATGATGTAACTTGATGGATCATAGAGTCTATGAATCATCATATAAGCATGCTCCCCCTAACTCCATGATTACATTCTTCAAATGAATTTAGATACATAAGAACACTCACCTTGTCTTTGATATGACTGATATAAATCAAAATCTTGATCATGTTGGTTAACAGATTTGTCCTTATCTAAAAATGTTTTATTTTGACTCCATACCTTTCTTGTTTCAAGAAAAAACAAGTTAAACAAAAAATGGGTGAACTATTAAGACTAGTTCCCCTCTAAATTAAGGTACAACTCCCTTTAAGATTTTCAATGAATTGAAATATTTAGATACACTTTTAACCATAAAGTGTTTTAAAGGTAAACTAACATCCACACATCATCATGTTATGAATATGATATTTTATAATAGTAATGGGTAATAGAATACACAGATTCTATCTCCAATAATGATTTAAATAAATAAACATATATATTTTTGAACCAGTAAAGGATAAAACACATATAGTGAATTGTCTAATGGAAGAGTAATCACTATATGAAAGAAGATTTCACACAAAGAACTTAATTTCAAATACTCAAATGCACAGATTTAAGTATGCAATAATTAATTCTCCTTTTCATTCATAGATGAAAAATGTTTCAGATAAACATTACATATATTGTCAACAATAGTGGTCCAATTCTAAAAATTTCTAACTCCTTTTATTTTCTATCTTCTCTATTGCTATCTTCAATCTTTTACAATAAAAAATATATATAGTTATAATAACTAATCCACCTGTCAAACTAAACCAGAGTTAAAGTAAATATGACCCATACAGGATTTAGTTTTTTTACAATTTTACTTAAATATCAAGTTTTGAATAGAAAAGCAACTGAATAATTGAATAGAAGAAACTATGTAAGTAAAATCATTGCTGAAGTGATGGACTAGGATATCCAGATTTTCTCTATTTGGTTGGGTAGACATGTTGAGCTTTCCACTCCCAAAATACTGTAACAAACTCCTGAATTGTTGTAATATTGGAAATGCTGATGTGTTTTATCCTTGATTTCTAGATGTTTTCTTCCCTCCAAATTTTCCCCATCTTTTTTATGTGTTCTGGGAGAGTGTCGATGTAGTGACAAAGAAGTGAATCTACTTTTGAAATCTGAGAAAAATCTTCAGTCGATAACCTGTCACTTTCTTTAATGATGTTGATCTTTTCCCTAAAGGATTGAATCACAATATTGATATCTTTTTCTAGTTTTTCATCATCTTTTCTATATTTGATATCAATACTCTGTAGATCATGTTGTAATGACTGAATGAATTTAGTTATTTCCTTGATCATTTTTGTGATTTCCATTTGTCCTTGTTGGGATACTAAATTTCTCCATTCAATATTTTTCTTACTTACATATAATACATCTTCATCTAGACTTGTCAAGTTCTTCTCTAACAAAAACTTTTTTATTCCATATTTTTGAACTTCATCACACTCATTCAACAGTAATTGTGGTTAAATCATATACATTATTCAATTTATGGATGAATTTCCTACCTTTATAAATGATGCTATCCAACCAATTATCAAATACCATGGTAACCATTTTGCCTCTGTGTATCTGGTCCAACATCTTTTGATTGACAGGTGATTTTGGATCAAAAGATGGGGTAGTTGGGTGATCAATTGTGGATCTGGACTATGAATGACATCAATGTACTCTGCCATTGACTACACAGTTTGTTTTAATTCTCTTTTATCTTTTTTGTCCTTCTAGATTCTACTGACTATCCTTTTGGTGGATGCTTCAAGGTGATGCACATCTGCGGCACATGATGTAGTCCCAAGATCCACCTTTTTAATTGTAAAATGCTAAACTGTAGGATCTTCAACTTATTCATTAGTTCTTAGCTTGGCTATTTATTCCCTGTGTTAGGGTCGATGTCTACCCTGAATGTTGTTTTTAACTTTTTGGATTTAGGGGCTTTCCTTAAACACTTACTTACCATATCCTCAAAGGGAAAAGAAAATGGAACTACTTAACTTTTGTTGCTAATTGAGATTTCTAGCCACTTGGGTGAAAAGATTGAGGTGTCTTTATCAGGATTTGGTTGATCAGAAGGTACTTTTGAAACAATCATTAGTTTGGTAGAATCAAAAGGAATCAGTGTCTACTAATTTTCACTAACCTCGTCCACCATTGGTGAATCAGATTCTTTATCACCTTTGGCTTCTCCTAAATCTTCTTCAGAATGCAAATCCACAATTACCTTTTTAGAAATCTGACTCTTTCTCTTTCTTTGGGTCCTTGATTTGGTGGCACGAGGAGGTAGAGTAGTTACAAGGGCCTTTTCAGATTATTTGATGATAGGATCCCTTCCAATTTTTGCTCTATAAGTATGTGTATCACAAATAGCAATAAATTGATTAGAGGAGCTTACTAGAAATGGGGATTCAATTATTGACGTACATTACTAAGAAGCTATGTTTTGAGATCCTCCCAATTTTTTCTCTCTCAACCATTTCTTAGTCCTTATCACTAGGAGGGTCTTAACCTTAATTATATATTCTTCCTTTTTCTCCCAGTTAATTTTTGGAATAGGTTATTGTTCTATCTTTTCAAATTATGGATCAGTCACCTATTCATCATTGTCAAAAATTCTAGAGATGTCCATATTCAAATTAAGGTTAATAATTTTCCCTAAGAACCTGGACCACAGTCTTTTTCTGACTTCAAATTCATCTGAACAATCCTCCCAATAATCCTCTAATTGAGGAATATGTGACAACCCTGTTCCAAGATCCAAGTTATCTATGGCAAAAAATTTAATGTCAAATTGTGACCTAGCTATGAAGTATTGAAAATTGAATTTCTTAAGATCCAATTCTAAATTCAAAGCATCAAAAGTTGACTTGCATGAATAACATCCAAGTTCAATAGGAAAAGATATACTAGACCTCTTTTTCATTGGAAATTTTTTATCTACATGTGCTAATTATTTACAAACTTCTATTAACACAAATCGATCAAAAACATACCCAGGTAACCTTAAAGGTTCACCGTCAAAACCCCCAACTCTGATATAAGTGAACTTGGAAAATTGAGTGAATAAACTACCATAAATGTTTATTAATTGTATAACTTCATCAAACAACCTTTTATTGATGTTGTTTGACAATTCAAAAGTCATCCTCCCAATAAAAACATCATTGACTCTCCTATAATCCTCATAGCAATTATGCATTTGCAACTGTGAGTAATATTCATAAATTTTACTATCTTCAGCCAAGGGTGCATGTGGTAATCCTACCCATTATCTTGTAGATGCCAAGCAATAGAAGATGTATGAAGACATATAAAACTCTTTATTTCCCAAATAATTACTTAAACCCTAATGCAAACTTTCAGCTACAATTTTTGCCCAATCCAAATACTATTCTCCTTGGAGGATTACATATATGAATAAGTACATCTAGTCTTCCCAATAATATGCATGGGCATTGAATTTTAGTCTATGTAGTAATACTATAATATCTTGTACTTACAGAATCATATGATTTCTTGTTAATGGTCTGGGCAATCTTGAACCTCCTTTTTGGAATTTCAAAAGCCAATTCCTAGCAATCACACTCTTTTAAATTTCTTTCTTTAATGAAAAATAACTATAGGAAGAAGAAATATTGAGGTCAGAGTATGGTTCCTTGGGAGGAATTCTCATTACAGACATTTGGGTTTGTCTGTTGATATGCAGCAAAACATTGCCATCTATAGTCTTGATGTGCCTGTTCTGAGGTTCATATCTATTCATGCATTTAAGGAATAATTTAGGCATTGAATAGCCATGGGAAAGGCCACAGCTTCAACCAAACCACTTTTTACAATTTTCTACATCATAGGATTTGACACAAGATTTCTAGCCCTTTCCTTAAAATCTTCTAAATCATATTGAACCAGAGAGGTGTCCCCAATTTTAGGAGGAGAACATATGAGACCATGATCGTAATCGAGACATGCAGATTTCATGTCCATAGGTTGGAGGAAAAAACAAAAAGTTTTGAACTCTTTAAATAATGCCATAAACTCAAAAGGATCCTTTTTCCCAACCAAGTAAAGGAAATAGCTTATATTAAGAGTAAAACTCACCTTTAAATTTGTTTAAAATCACTGTGAATTCAAGGAATCAAATATCTTATACCACCTATGTTTTTCTTCTTTGTATCACCCAGTATGCTCATTTGTTAAATTTTAATTATTCTCTCTTGATACAGATATTAACCAGATCAAATGATTAAACTAAAATAATACGTTCTAAATATGCTTGATAAGACATGCACTCTGACATATGCATTAATGACAAGCATTTTTTTATGCACAATTTTGATGAGTAATGATTATCTGTAACCTTATGAAAATTCAAAATTTTCCACTTTATAATTAGTTTCAGATATATTCTCCTCTAAATCTCTCACTAATTTTAACTTAGAGAAAGCCTTGGGGTGAGATGAGAGTATAGTCATTGAACCATTGAAATTTTGAAAATGTGGTTCAATTTTAGGGTTTAATGATATGAGATGAACTACATAGACTGACCAATAATCACATGATCTTTCTAGAAACTTTGAACTTTGAGACATTAAACTATTGAACTTTTAAACTCTGTTATGTAGGTTCAAGTGATAGGTTCAAGACATAGGTTAAATTGATAGGTTAAAGTGATAGGTTTAAGTGATAGGTTCAAGTGATAGGTTCAAGTGATAGGTTCAAATGATAGGTTTAAATGATAGATTCAATGATGCATTAATTTATATAAGGGAACTGAGTGAACATGACTCTTTATAAAACATCAAATATTGAAATTTTGATCCGTTGAATTCTTGAACTCTAAAAAAGGGTTCAAGTTAAAATGAAAGGTTCAAAATCATAATTGAAATACATTAAGGGACAAATATTTCACTTTGAAAAACTTTGAACCATTGAACTTATTGAACTCTTGAACTCTGAGAAAGGCTCAAGTTCAAAGGTTCAATTCTTTTAAGAATTTACACACAAAAGGCGATAAGAGGGTGAACTTAATTTATGGAAAAATTCATAAAAAATTGAATAAAGGTGGCTCAAAAGGTAACATTGGCTCTAACTGGGGATTGTATTTTATGATAAAATGTAGAGAACTCAAAAACTCTAGTTACATAGACTGAAACGCAACAACGAAAGAAAAGGAGAAAGACAAACAAAAAATGGGAAAGGAAAACAAAAAATGTGACAACAAAGGAAAGGCTATGTACAAAATAAGGGATACATTTTTCACAGTTGATACAACTTAAGATCCTATCCATTATAGGATAG
This sequence comes from Torreya grandis, assembly GCA_037957365.1. NCBI lineage: Eukaryota > Viridiplantae > Streptophyta > Pinopsida > Cupressales > Taxaceae > Torreya > Torreya grandis. Next base: position 1,975,627 of record JARHVA010000988.1, on the reverse strand, counting down.
TGGTAGAACAACTCCATCCATATCTTCTAATTTAAAAGAATTAGGACCAAGTACCTGATGAATTTTGAAAGGTCCTTTCCAAAGCCAATCAAATTTTCCATGTGATCCTTTAGGTTCTCTCCTTCTATCCCATAACAATACTTCATCTCCTTCCATGAACTTTCTAGGTTTAGTTTTCTGATAAAAAATCTTTTTAACCTTAGTTTGATGAGTAGTAATATGATCAATCGGTTCATCTATCTCCTCTTCAATCTTAGTTAAATACGTAACTCTTTTCTCTAAATAATCTTGAAAGTACTGATCTTAAATAAAATTTTGCAATTTAGCTATAGATAATTCTAGAGGTAATGATAACTATGCTCCTATTCCATAAACTAGCTCAAAAGGTGCCATTCTTATTGTTCCTTTTGGGGTTACCCTGTCAGCCTAAAGTGCTTCATATAGTTTCTTATGCCAATCTCTGGGGTTATCACTCACCAATTTCTTCATGATGGATATCAAATTTTTATTACCAGAATCTGCTTGTCCATTCCCTTGAGGGTAATAATCTTATGAGTGAGAAAGAGAGATATTAAGTTCATAGCAGAATGAAGTAAGTTCCATTGAAAAAAATTGGTAGCATTATCTGCCACAATATTCTAAGGAACACCAAAATGTACCAGTATATTTTTTTTGAGAAAATTACATATCACTTCTAAAGTGGTTCTCTTCACAGGGGCTGCTTCAACCCATTTCATAAAATAATTAGTTGTTGTTAAAATATGTGTATGACCAACACTTGACAGAGGTGAAAGAGGCCCAATGAATTCTAATCCCCATTGTTTGAAAGGTTCTTCAATAATGAAAGTTCTCAAAGGTAATGTTGCAAGTTGTGGTCTTCCTAAATACAATTTGCATTTTTCACAATTAGCCACCCATTTATATGCATCTTTGAACATACTTGGCCAATAATAATAATTTCTAAGGATTTTGAATGTTTTTATTGAAGAAGAGAAATGTCCACCATAGGCTTCATTATGAAAAACTTCCAATAGTTTGTATTTTTTTTCCTTATCTACACATCTCAGAAAGGTTCCATTTAGTCCTTTTTTATATAGAACATCACACCAAATCACATATTTTGCTAATTTTAACTTTAGATTCCTTTTCTCATTTGAGGATAAATGACTTGGACAGTCTCCATAAGTAAGATAGTGTGCCACATTTAGGAACCAAGGATCTTGTAAGCTCACCAATAAGATAATAGGAATTTATTCTTCTTCTTCTTTACTTCTAGCTATCAATTTGCACAAACCTTGACCTCTAACTAATTTGGTTGGCTTAATCTCCAGGTCATATTCTTGAATTTTAGCAACCCATGTTGCTCTATTGCTCATTCTACCCTCTTGCTGAGTCAGAATGCTTTTCACAACTATACTAGGAACACATAATTGAATGAGAATGAAGTATATAATATCTGAATTGTGTAACAGCCTTTACTACAACAAAAGCTTATTTCTCAGCCAAAGAATATTTAAGTTCATGTTTCTTGAGAGGAACACTCATTAAATCTATAGGGATTCTAAATTTACTTCATTTTTTTGTAACAAGATACCATACATGGTATGTTATGAAGTATAACAGTAAATAACAAAATCTTTTTGGAAATCAGGATTTACCAAAGTAGGTGTTTGTGTAATTGCTTTTTTAATATCTTCAAAATTATTTTTTAGTAGTTTTATTCCATTTTAATGCTTGTTTTTCACTCATCATCCCCATAATATGTTTTGTAATCTTAGAAAAATTAGGAATGAACCTTTTGAGAAAATTAATTTGACCAAAGAAAGACTTAACTCTAGTCTTATTTAAAGGAAGACTTAAGATGAAGACTAGCTTGATTCAAATTCTTGAAATCAACATAGATTCTTATTTCTCCACTCTTTTTACATACTGGAACAATGTTTGCCACCTAGGTGGAGTGATGAATTAGATAAATAATCCTAGCCTTCAACATCTTATTAATCTCCTTAAAGATAGATTTGGTAACTTTTGGGTTATAATTTCTTAGCTTCTATCTGAAATGAGTTGCATTTGATTTCAAAGGAATATGATGCTAAAATTGCCCATGTCTAAAATCTTTAAGGTCATCATAGAACCAAGAAAAGACATCCTTATACTTAATCAATAGATTAATTAATTTGTTTTTCTCCTTTGGTGAACAACACCTATCAATGGAGATCCATCTAGGGTTTGTCTCACTTCCAATATTGATTTTCTCATAGTCTTCCATTTTGTTAGGATTCTAGACAAGTGTGCCTTTAGTATACTCATCTTGTCTAGAGAATAGATATTCTAGAGAGACCAATCCTTTAGGTATTTTATTTCCTTTTAATTGAATTACATCATCTTTTGGATTGATCCCTATATTAGGACTGAATTTTTTACATTTTGTTTTAGAACCTTCAAAATAAGTCCCTAGGAATATATCAACATTCTCTAAATTTTTTTTTGATCTATTTGTTACTCTCAAAAACTTATCAATTTTTAGCATTATCTGGGACATTAAGGTGATAGAATATTTCAATTATATATGAAACCCTTTTGAAATTGGGGTGCGGGAGAAGAAGAGAAGCTAATACTGCTAAAGAATCTACCTGAGTGTTCTAGTCTCTGGAAATTGCCTCAATAGAAAAGGCATCAAAACATTCTATCTCATCCCAAACTCTATTTCTGTAATGTCTTAATCTATCATTTTTAACTGAGAAAATTCCTCTCACTTGTTTGACAATTAATTCAACATCTCCTTTTCCCTTCAGTATTTTTAGACCTTTTCCTTTAGCTTCATTTAACCCAAGCAATAAAGCTTCATATTCTACAGTATTATTAGTGTTTTTAAATTCTAGCTTGAAAGAGTAAGGAAAAGTTTCACCTTCAGGTGAGATCAACACAACTCCTACTCCTGAACCAGTGGTAGCACAATTGCCATCAAATTCCATGGTCCGTAAATCATCTGAATGAATAGACTTTGGGACATATTCTTCCTTTAAATATTTAGAGGAGAGAAAATAATTACTAAATTCACATTCTTCAAATAGGATCTGAGACTTAGGATCATCATAAGGATATACTATAAATTTGCATTTAGGTTTAGGTTATATCTTAACTTTTTGCTTTCCCACTAGAATTATATCTTTTGACCAATCTAATTTAATATACCCTCCCAAATATTTGGCAAAAATCTTGCTCAAAAACATCCCATAACTAGCAAGAATATCTGCTACCAGGATAGTCAACTTCACCTTTTTATTAGGATAGGCTACAAGAGCAACTCGTGCATCTTTAATTTGTCTGAGCAAACAATTTTTTTTCCATCCATGAAGTAACATCTACCAAATGTTTTTTTAAGGGATAAACCTAAGGCTTTGGCTAAAAAAGAAGGAATTATATGATCAGAAGCACCGGAGTCTATGATACAATTACTGAGTTTATGACTATTTATGAACAAAGAAACATAAAATGGGTTGGATTTTCTATCAACCATATAAGGAGTATCATTAAATGAATTGATGTTCATTATATAAGTATGAGTAGGTGATTTAAATGGATAATTAAATAATTGGGCAATGGGAGACTCAGTATTAACATTTAATTAACTTTCAGGTTTGACTTGTGTAGGACCATTTCTGACATATTTAACCAATTTATCAAGTTCTTTGGGTTTCAATCTGAGGTATTTAGCAAGGGATATTTGAAGTTTTACATACTTAAAAAATTATAAAATATCAAAATAAGTCTCATAATCATTTCTATGTAACAATTTACTTTCTTGTGTCTTAGCATCAGAAGTTTTAGTAAAAGGTTCCTTACCTTTAACGGACACTTCTTGAGTATTAGAAAGTCTTAGATTCTTTTGACTTCTGGTAAACACAACACATGAAGGATCTTCAAGAGTAACCAATATTTCACCTCCTCTTTCTGAATCTGAATCATATTTAAGGAAGTGTATTTTAGAGTCACCAAGGCTCTCAAAACTCCTTTCTTCTTCAGTAATCTCCCCTAAGACATCTTGAGTAGTAGTCATCTGAGTATATCTAAGCATCTCTGGACAAGAATATCCATCATGATCAGTATTCAAATGAAATACACACATGTTATTTCTTCCATGAGGGGCTTCAATAGTCAATCTTGGTTGTGTTGATGCAAGTGGTAATGTTCTACTAGTATTTGCTTGTTGATTTCTCCTGCCCATATCCTGATATGGTTTTTGGAATGAAGTAATAGTCTTTGGTAATTGTATCTTAAGGGAAATCATATCATTGACTAGCCTTTGAACCATAGGATCTGTAGAGGATGAGAAATAAGCATTAGGTACTTATACTTCTCTCTTCCATTTTCTAGCCATAATAAGATCATCTTCTAACTCAATTGTCAATGATTGTGCATCTGTTAAATCGATAATTGCACCTCTTTTGAGATTAAAACTTATATAAAGAGGCATATAATTAATAAAGAATCATTTTTTATTCATATTAGTCGGTCTTTTAGTAGTAGGAATCTTGTGCACAATTCTATTGAATTTGGCTATAAATTCCCTCATGGGTTCATGTATCTCCTTGTTGAGCTGAGTTGATTGAGAAAGAAGGGAATGTTCATATTCTATGCTTTTGAAACTATTTTCAAACATAGTTTTCATATCATTCCAACTTGTGATTGAGAAATCAATTAGATGATAAAACCATTGTGTTGCTATATTAGTTAGAGTTTGCACAAAAAACCTTATGGCTACATCTTGATGTTGCATGCCTAACACACCACATGCTGATACAAAGGCACTCAGATGCTCCTCTAGTGATTGTCTTCCATCTCCATTAAATTTTGCTAAATTTTTCCTTGCATTTTTAGGCAAAGGATTCAGGTTGGCCCCTAAATTTAAAGGTCATATGGCTACACCCCAAGGTTGGGCTATTGGAAGAAAACTTATGGCAGAAGGAAAGATAGTATCAGAAAGAGTTAAGGCTTGACAGACAGAGGATGTAGAGGGTTTAGGAGGTATAGGAGGTATAATTATAGCTTTTCTATTGTGGGTAAGAATGTAAGGAAAATTTAAGTTTTGCAATGCTTGAAAAGTAGAATCCTTAATTCTTTCTCTTTTTAAAGACCTTGTGTATCTTCTAGAATCTAGCTTATGATATTATAATTATTAACTTCATACTTAAAGGGATTTAATTCCTTATTGTATTTTTTTCTTACCTCCTTCTTTGATTGAGTAACAACAATCTTATCTTACATAAGTGTGATTAATTCATGATGTGGTTCTTAATTACTAGATGTGGACTAAGAAATGCAAGCAAGAAGAAATGAAATGCAAAAGATTTTAAGCCCAAAATTGAAGTGTGAGTTTGAATGAAAACAAGTTGAGAAAGGGTTGAAGAGTATGAGTTGGACTAGTCTAAGATGCAAGAAAAGAAAGAAGAGTTCTTTCTAATCCTGCTTATGATGTCTTTTGGAAGATATATAGAAGAAAGAGGTGAAAAGGATAAACCTAATGCACCTATATGAACAAAAATAAAAGAACCCAAGGAAGACCTTAGGGTCCAACCGGGCATGCTAGAATGTTTCTATACAATTTTCACTTTCACATTCAAGAAGGAAATGAGAAACTAAGAAGAAATGGTCTAAGGCTTGTATGTATCTAGATGAAGTCGTGCGCACCATTATCCAGACATCGGGAGAACTCCTCTTTGGTTGTGGAGGATGACACCTGTAGAAGAAAGAGACTAAAACAAAGAAGGCGTTAGATGAGGAGATGGTGGGCTGCTAAGAAAAAGCTTGATCCCAGAAGTATGAAGACTTCTTTGAGGGATGTCAACCCACTGATTGATAAAAATAATGTCTGATAAAAGGTAGAGTGATAAAAGACTGGAATGATTAAAGACTAAAAAGGAAATGGAAGCAAATGCTTACTTGAATGTTGCTGTCAGCCTGGTCATAGTCATCGATGTCAGTTGGTCAAGTCTACTGATGTCAGTTAGTCTACCGACGTCGGTGAGGGAAATGGTCTCTGTAGCCAGTGTCGGTCGGGGCAGTAGTCTTTAGATGATGTTTGGTTCGGTCTAGACTAGTTTATGGTCTGTGGACGGGTCTGAGAAGGAGTTTGGGCCTTGTTAATGGTCTGTGTAAGGGTCTGGGCAGAGTTGTAGGGACAATGGATAGAGTGTATGCTCTGGAAAAGAGGATAGAGGTGATAAGGATATGGGAAGGCCTCTCAGCCTTTTCGAGAGGGAGTCAAGTCTGGTTTGGATAATAGATAGATTAAAAAGAAGATACTAAAATGAAAACACAGACAAAATACTTACCTGTGGCTTACAGAAGGAGTGTTGCTGGTGTTTGTACCTATTGTTGATGTAGAAGACTGATGCAGAGTCCCTGCTATTGCTGTAGCTGGTGTAGAAGCCCTGTGAGAGAGAGAGTGAGAGGTCTGGTGGATTGAAGACTGAAAGATTGGCTGATTATTGAAGGTCAAAAGGTGAATGATTAAAGGTCGAAGGATTAGATTGAAATATTGGAAAAATGGGTTAAAAATTCCCAGAGCTGATCCTACATTTTGGAGGTGAAATGTAGTTATGAAGGAAACTGACGCCGGCAACATCACTGATGTTGTTCGATAGTTGACCGACGTCAATGCCTGAAAGTCAAGAAAAAGGCTAAAAATAGCCTTTTATCCATTTTCCCAACTGTCGAGTCAGCGGGTCGGGGGAAGAAACGGTCGAAGGTGAATTAAAATGGATGAGAGGTTGAGTGGGAGAATGAAATGGGAGTCTTAGGCATTAAAGACTTGGCATGGGTTGAGGAATGGAATCCAAAGAGGGCATCCAAGGGTGGTGAGGTGTCAAGGGTGAGAATTATTAATTTAAAATAAGATAATTATTTTAAATTAATAAGACATAGGTTAAGAGTGGTTAAGTGGACCGAGGGGACTAAGGGGGGAGGACGACCAAGGAGTAGACACAATTTCGGTGTCTACATTTGCCCCTTTTTGTCTTGTTGGTTGTTCTTAATGAACTGCAAGACAAAAATAGGAGTAGGTTGCCCCAAGTGTGGGATGAGGTTGATTTCGTCTTGTTGGTTATTCAAGTGAACTGTAAGACAAAAATAGGAGGGTTGGTTACCCCGATTATGGATGAGGTATTCCCCCTCAAAGCGGGAGTTGAGGGAAGGGAACCTGAAATTGGGTGCCAATTTGATAGAAAGTGGATGAAAAATGGTGAGTGTGAATGCTACAAGAGTTGTGATTACATGCATACCACTTCACGAGATGTTCAGGTCAAATTGTCACAGGTCGAGGGTCAAGGAGTGCCAAAATTGAAATAACTGGGCCCCAACATTAGTCATAGCTGATCAGGTTATTCAATCTAAGCTGTAGCTCCAATGGTCATTGTGTTCCAGGTATCCTGGGCTTAGGAAGTGCTCTTGGAAACATGAAAATGTCACAAGTAGTGGGGATCAACCGGCTTGCGATCCTATACTTGTGGAGGTCATAAATAGTCTGCACACAATTTTGCTAACCATGCATGAGGTAGCATACATGCAAAAACAACCAAGGTAACGTTTGTCTTGGAAGTGGTCAGAGTCGAAGGAGGTAGGCACAATCTCCAAGGTCAGAGGAGATAGGTGCATTCTCCATGGTCATTGGTCGAGGATGGGTCAAGATAGATAGCTGGTTGAATGAATGGATGGACAAAACAATGTGATCGAGCTAACCTCAGAAGACTGAGTGCTGCCTACATAGCCCCTGTTGAAAGGGCCTCCAGTCGATGTAGTTCTCCCTAAAAGGGATGAAGAGGGTCAATGTGGTTAATGAGATTAGTTGTGGTCATGGTCAATATGAGAAAATAAGGTTTTTCCATCAGGTAGATGAATAAATGAGGGTGGTCGAGCTAACCCCAGAGGACGTCGTGTCAACTGAGTGCTGCCTACATAGCCCCTGGTCGTTAGGGCCTCAGACCAATGTAGTTTAGACTAAGAGGGAGGAAGGGTAAAAGTAGTTGATGATTGGTCTTGGTCATGTGTTGAAATGATGAGGATAAGATGATGTTACAGCCTTTTCCAAATGGTGTATTCTGTAACATTGGTTAGGGTCTTTCATCCCTAGCAATTTTCCATATTCGTGATGGATGTATGCTAAAAATGAATTGAGGTCTATTTATGCTTCAGCAAGTAATGGTTTATGCTTAACATAAATTGTGTCACGTCAATAGTTTCCATATGTATTGGTGTCCATAGAAACTATGTGAAATGGACTGGGTCATGTCGATGGTCTGAAAATGTTTAGGTTGGGTGGTTGGGTTTGATTGGATAGATAATGATTTGGTTGAATGTGACCAAAGGTAAAAAGTGAAAGGCGCGTTGCTCTTTCATTAACAAGGCCTATAATGATGGCATGGATAAGGGTTGTTTAGAAACAAAATCTTTGTTCATGCATTGTGTCGTGGACCAGTGGTTGTGTTAGAGAAGTAGTCAAATCACTTGATGTTAAGTGAGCTCAAAATCCCTTGAGTATGTTGGGGTGATAGGATTGATTATGTGATATGGATGGAAGGGGGAACCCTTTTTGGCAGGAACAAATTTGCCCCTTTTATAGGTGACCCCGAGAATGACTATAGACAAGTCCATGACTTTATAGTTTTGTCAGTTTTTTTTTTTGGGCAGACTAATCGATGTGCAAAGTCTGTGATGGGATATTGTTTTGGTTTGTGGTCATGTTGTGAATCTGATCGATGCAGGAAGCTTCTAAGATAATGTTGTGTATGTAGCAAAATTTAGGCATAGCCATCCTTTGAGGGAGTGGTCTATATTCTTCTTTTTATGTTTTTGATATGACTTTGGCCTAGCTATCCTTCAAGGGAGCAGTCTAGTAAATACAACAATTATGTAGCTGTCCTTTGAGGGAGCAGTCTACATTTGGAGTTTTATGACCTTGGAATATGCATCTCACTTTTATGGTTTTTTGATTTTTTTTTTTGTTGACTGGACTTTTGGTCATGGACTTGACTATAGAGGTTTAGAGGATTTCCCTTTTATTAGGACAAAGTAGTCATGCTTGACAAAAGGGTTGACTATTGTTTGCAGAGTTGAGGGTTAAAAGGAATAGGAATGACAATGATGGGGAGTGCTCAAGGGATTGAGCTCAAGTTAAACGTCAAGTGAATAATTACTTGACTAACAGTAGACTGGTCAAAGATGCAAGGCATAAAGGGGCTCAGATTCTGACAAAGTCCCTGACCCATGCTTGTGTTATGATGCAAGGTGCGAATCAATTAAGAGCAAAATTGCCCCATTTGCTTTGTTCCAAATTGGTCACATGTTGATTGATGTTGAAGGAGTTGGTTGATATGGTCGCTAATTGATCAAGACTGGTTGAATGTTTGATCGAGGGTCGGGTCGATGGATATTTAGTCGATGCTTGGTTAAAGTCAATGCTTGGTTGATATTTGGTCGATGTTGGGTCAAAGTTTGGTCGATGTCTGGTCAAATGTTTATTCAATGGTCGGTTGAATGTTTGGTTGAGGTTTGGTCGACGGTCTGGTTGAGGTTGGGTTGAATGTTTGGTTGAAGATAGGTTGAATGTTTGATTCCCCTAGCGGCTAGGGAGAATGTTTGGCAGATTGGTCAAGGTCGGTTGAGGCTTGATGGTCAGATTGACTGTGTTGATGTCAAATAAGGGGGTTAAAGGCAGCAAAGGGACCATAGTCTGGCGTGGAGATCTTGATTTAGGTGATGAGGTTTGAGAAGCATGGGTCGGTGTTGATGATTTGTCGAAGGGGTGGTTAAGAGGATCCTTAATGAGAGGGGTATCCTTTTTCTGATGTTGACGAATGATAGCTTTAAGAGCACAACAACGCTCAGTGTCATGTCCTGATTTTTGATGATAGTGACAAAATTTAGTGTTGTCGAACCAAGATGGTCTTGATCTGAGAGTTGATGAGTGGGGCAGTGTTGAAGGTTTGTTGATAGTATGGTCGATAAGAAAGGTGTCTTTCTCCAAGCATTGGTGAATGACAACCTTGAGGGCACAACAATGCTCAGTGTCGTGCCCAGGCATGAAATGATACGCACAAATCTGAGTGTCGTCGAACTAGGGTGGTTTTGGTTTGAGGGATTGATATGGTTTAAGAGGTGGGAGATTGATGTAAGAAGACTGCAACAATTGCCATAACAGCAGGGCATAAGAACCTATTAATGGGTCTGTATGTCTTGTTGCAGTGGGGGTTGATGACTTTGGTTTGAGAGGCATAAGAGGTGTTGGTCGCACCATCATTTTTGTGGGTGGTGTAACCACATGTGGAGATAACACTTTTGTGGTGATAGGTGTTGGATGTTTTGGAGGAACTATATGTCTGATGGGTTGAGGGGACAATGGAGGTGACTTGCCCCTATGAAGTATGGGAGTAGGAAGCACTTCTATTAAAGTGGACAGATGCGGGCCCAAAATTGAAGGTAATGCCGAAGGTGGGTGAGGAGTCCTCCAGTGTGGTTTAGTGGCCTTCTTTGGTTTGGGTTGAGGGCCACTATTGTGCGAGGTAAGATTAGATACGGGTTTGGGTTCGGATGTGGATGGCAGTGAGTGAGATGTAGCAATCTCAGGTAAAAGACAAGAGAAAATTGTGACTGGGTCTTCCTCGATCAAAATGGGTGAAGAGACTGTTTCTTCTCTTGGTGGAGAAGAAATAGGAGAGTACGGCTCCTCAAGAGGGTAGAGGGCAGGAATGATCATGCCCTCTAATTGTGGTTGAGGAGTAGGAAGGATAGGGTCCTCCATTGGTGGGAGGAAGGATGAATGTGGGCTTAATGGCATTGGTATGGTCAAGGCATCCTCTAATATGAGAGAGGTTGATGGAGGACTAACAAGAGAAGAGGATTCTTCTACCTGTGGAAGAGGTTGGTCAGGGATCAGAGAAGAGACAGTGTCGACCGTGTGTATGTCATGCTCATGGGAGCTATTGGCCATGGTCTGGACATTGTTTTGAGTAGGTGGGTGATTAGGAAAGGGTTGTTTGAAGATGTCAATATTTTGATTGGGTGGGGCATTCGGGTTATCCAAAACAAGATCCCCCTTGTCGATCATGTCTTAAATGATGTTTTTGAAGGTTTGGCAATTGTTGATGTCATGGCCATGGATGCGATGATAGTGACATAATTCAGCCTCCCTATACCATGTAGGGAGGGCTTTTAAAGGGTCAAATTGAGGTGGTCAGATTGGAGGGAGATTGAGGACCCGCTGTTTGACAAGTTTTTCCAAAACAGAAGCGTATGATTCTCTAAGCGGAGTGTATGAACGCTGGATGTACCATTGTTGGAATTATTTGGTGATGCTTGGAGATGTAGAAGGTTGAGATTGGTCAGTTGTTGTCGAGGATGGTGATCTAACGACCACAGTGTTAGCCACTCCTTTGGATTTGGAATGGGAAGAAGAAGGTCTGGAAGAAGAAGGGTCATCGGCTCTTGCATTGGTATTACGCAATTTGACCTTGTCTTCTTCACTGGCATAGAGTTCAAGCTTTCAGGCCATGGTGAAAGCTTCATCAAAAGTGCAGAATGTTTAAATCTGCAAGGTAGAAGAGATGTGCCTGGCACATGCTTGAGAAAAGAGCTCAATGAGCTCAGGTTGAGGCAAGGAGAAGGAGAGCTAGTTAATCAAGCCTCTCCAACGAGCAACAAAATCGACTATTGATTCGTTGTCAAATTGCCTGATGGAGTAGAGGTCTATGATTGAGACTTGTTTGGTGATATTGATAAAAAATGGTCGAGAAATAATTGGGCAAGTTAAGTGAATGAAAAGATAGAATGTCTGGTAAGAGAGCTATACCAGTCAAGGGCAGGGCCAAAAAGTGACATGGGGAATGTGCGTAGGAGTAACGCATCGTCATGGGATATGAGATAACAAGCATGTCTGAATGCTAATAGGTGTTTTTGTGGGTCCTCCTTACTCTGAACGTGAGTAAATTTAGGGAGTTTCCACTGGTTGGGATAAGGTTGAATGGGCACAGAAGGATGAATGGGTTTGCTGCAGACTTGCTCATATGAAAGAGCATTACTTGAACCAGAGATGGATGTCTCAAGGCTAGACATCTTGTCCATTAGCATCTTGATGAGATCAATTGACGGATTGGCAGGTGGGGCACCCCCTAGGTTGTAGGGTACCTGGAAGGTGGTCGAAGAGGCATATGATGTACTTGGTTACGCTTGTGTAGGTGCAACATATGGGTAGTGTGTCATAGGGATAGATGTCATGGTCAAAGGGGCTTGTACCATGAAGTTGGAGGACACAAGTTAACTAGATACTGCCATAGGTGGTTGAGTGGCAACACTGGTAAAAGGATAGGTTGTCACTTCTGCATGTATAGGTGCAAGAGTGGGTGAGGTCAACACAATCAAGTTCTGGTATGGTGTAGAACTTGGTTGAATTATGTGAGGTTGAGGGGGTAATGACACCCCGATGGAGGTAGGTTCAAAAATAGATGGGGAGGCCAAACTTTGCGTATTGGCCATGGTCGAGTGACTAGTCGAGACAATAGGCTGTGTCATGATGGGTTGGGTAGCGGATGACATCGATGTCATTGCTGTTGCACTTGAAAGGTCCCGCATTTGGTTTCTTACGAGATATTTTTGGAGGGCTTTGACATTGAGGTTCAAGAATCTTTCAAAATCTTGGTCCCCTTTAGGGACAATGGGAGATTGAGTTGGGGTCGGTCGAGTAGGAGTTCTTTCAGTCTCTGAGTGGAACTCCATTATAGGACTAGTTATGGATGGGGAAGGTGGAAGCGGTTGATGCCTCGCTTGGTCAAGAAGAGCCTTGGTTTGACTGCATGTCAAAACCATTCAAGGCAAAAGGTTTAGGTTTTAGAAACTATGTTTTTTTAGTTTTAAAAAATCAGAATGTGGTTTTGGTAGAAAAAGGGTCGGGTTTTAGGCTGTTGTTTTGAAAGAAAGGACTGTGACAGTGACCGACGTCGGTTGAAAAATTGATGTCGGTGGGAACATATGGCCGACGTCAGTCAAATAACCAATGATGGCAATGAAAGGTTGCCAATGTCGGTGGTAAAACCGATGCCAGTGACTGTGGTTTCCAAAAACTCAAAAAATTTGAAGATTCTTGGAAAAAAGGAAGAAAATGTCCTCACTAGCTCAAAAAGCTAGATAGGAATAGAAAAATAGATGGAGACAGGCAAACCCTAAGCGTTAAATCCTAAGAATCAACTTTTAGAATCCTATTGGCTTATGCCTTAAAGTGATGTTTGGGAGGTTGGCTTCTGAGACGGGTCCTAGAAGAGGTATTCTATGGATGGTTTCAAGTTTGTTTAGGTGCTCAAGAGTTTGTATTAGGTTCGGTACGTGGCCTGGTGCTAAGGAGCAAGCTCCCCTCACTTCACGAGCCCAGTGATAAGCTGATCTCGCTTAGCTAGTATATACGTCCCCTAGAGATTATCCTTTGCCAGAGAACAGAGTGGGCTTTCCCCTTGGTGGTGAAATCCAAGTGGGATTGCCGGGACGGGTAAGGTATCTGCTGGGTGATGAAATCCTAGTTGGACCTTGTCTCAGGTGAGTTAAAATGTTTGATTTGTGCAAGTGATTTAGATGTGTAACATAAGTGTGATTAATTCATGATGTGGTTCTTAATTACTAGATGTGGACTAAGAAATGCAAGCAAGCAGAAATGAAATGTAAAATATTTTATGCCCAAAATTGAAGTGTGAGTTTGAATGAAAACAAGTTGAGAAAGGGTTGAAGAGTATGAGTTGGACTAGTCTAAGATGTAAGAAAAGAAAGAAGAGTTCTTTTTAATCCTATTTATGATGTCTTTTGGAAGAGATATAGAAGAAAGAGGTGAAAAGGAGAAACCTAATGCACCCATATGAACAGAAAGAAAAGAACCCAAGGAAGACCTTAGGGTCCCACCGGGCGTGCCAGAATGTTTCTATACGATTTTTGCTTTCACATTCAAGAAGGAAATGAGAAACTAAGAAGAAATGGTCTAAGGCTTGTATGTACCTAGATGAAGTTGTGCGCACCATTATCCAGACATTGGGAGGACTCCTCTTTGGTTGTGGAGGATGACACCTATAGAAGAAAGAGACTAAAACAAAGAAGGCGTTAGATGAGGAGATGGTGGGCTACCAAGCAAAAGCTTGATCCCAAAAGTATGAAGACTTCCTTGAGGGATGTCAACCCACTAATTGATAAAAATAATGCCTGATAAAAGGCAGAGTGATAAAAGACTGGAATGATTAAAGACTGCAAAGGAAATGCAAGCAAATGCTTACCTGAATGCTGCTATTGGCCTGGTCACAGTCACTGACATCGGTTGGTCTGCCGACGTCAGTTGGTCAAGTCTGTCGACGTCAGTGAGGGCAATGGTCTCTGTAGCCAGTGTCGGTTAGGGCAGTAGTCTTTGGATGAGGTCTAGTTGGGTCTGGACTAGTTTACGGTCTGTGGACGGGTCTGAGAAGGAGTTTGGGCCTTGTTAATGGTCTGTGCAAGGGTCTGGGTAGAGTTACAGGGACAATGGATAGAGTGTATGCTCTAGAAAAGAGGATAGAGGTGATAAGGATATGGGAAGGCCTCTCAGCCTTTTCAGGAGGGAGTCAAGTCTGGTCTAGATAACAGATAGATTAAAAAGAAGATACTAAAATGAAAACATAGACAAAATACTTACTTGTGGCTTGTAGATGGAGTGTTGTTGGTGCTTGTACCTATTGTTGATGTAGAAGACTGATGTAGAGTCCTTGTTGTTGCTGTAGCTGGTGCAGAAGCCCTGTGAGAGAGAGAGTGAGAGGTCTGGTGGATTGAAGACTAGAAGATTGGTTGATTGTTGAAGGTCAAAAGGTAGATGATTGAAGGTCGAAGGAGCAGATTGAAAGATTGGAAAAATGGGTTGAAGATTCCCAGAGCCAATCCTGCATTCTAGAGGTGAAATGTAGTTATAAATGAAATCAACACCGGTAATATCACCAACATCAGTCGATAGTTGACCAACATCAGTCGATAGTTGACCAACATCGGTGGCTGGAAGTCAGGAAAAAGGCTAAAAATAGCCTTTTATCCATTTTCCCAACTGTCGGGTCAGTGGGTCAGGGGAAGAAACAGTTGAAGGCAAATTAAAATGGATGAGAGGTTGAGTGGGAGAATGAAATGGGAGTCTTAGGCATTAAAGACTTGGCATGGATTGAGGAATGGAATCCAAAGAGGGCATCCAAGGGTGGTGAGGTGTCAAGGGTGAGAATTATTAATTTAAAATAAGATAATTATTTTAAATTAATAAGACATAGGTTAAGAGTGGTTAAGTGGACCAAGGGGACTAAGGGGGGAGGACGACCAAGGAGTAGACACGATTTCGGTGTCTACACCTTGTCAGGATATTAAATTTCTCCATTCAATATTTTTCTTACTTACATATAATACATCTTCATCCATACTTGTCAAGTTCTTCTCTAACAAAAACTTTGTTATTCCATACTTTTGAACTTCATCAATTTGGTTAATCATGCTCATCCATTTTCCTTCATCTTTTCTCTACAAAGCATTTTGAGTCTTTAAATATTCAACAATAATTATGGTTAAATCATATACATTCTTCAATTTATGGATGAATTATATACCTTTCTGAATGATGCTATCTAACCATTTATCAAATATCCTAGTAACCATTTTGCTTCTATGTATCTGGTCTAGTATCCTTTGATTGACAAGTGATTTTGGATCAAAGACAGGGGCAGTTAGATGATCGG
The DNA here is from genome assembly GCA_037957365.1 of Torreya grandis. Taxonomy (NCBI): domain Eukaryota; kingdom Viridiplantae; phylum Streptophyta; class Pinopsida; order Cupressales; family Taxaceae; genus Torreya; species Torreya grandis. Next base: position 1,959,863 of record JARHVA010000988.1, on the reverse strand, counting down.
TTGTGGATCTAGACTATGAATGGTGTCAATGTACTCTGCCATTGATCGCATATTCTATTTTAATTCTCTTTTATCTTTTTTGTCCTTCTAGGATCTGTTGACTATCCTTTTAGTGGAAGCTTCAAGATGATGCACATCTATGGCATGTGATGCAGTCCCAAGATCCACCTTTTCAATTATAAAATCTTGAACTATAGGATCTTCAACTTCTTCATTGGTTCTTGGCCTAGCTATTTCTACATTCTAATTCCTTGTGTTAGGGTCGATGTCTACCTTGGATGTTGTTTTTAACTTTTTAGATTTAGGGCCTTTCCCTAAACACTTACCATATCCTCCAAGGGAAAATAAAATGGAACTACCTTCCTTTTGTTGCTAATTAAGCTTTCCATCCACTTGGGTGTAAAGACTGAGGCATCTTTATCAAGATTTGGTTAATCAGAAGGTACTTTTGAAATAATCATTAGTTTATTAGAATCAAAAGGAATTAATGTCTACTAATCTACACTAACCTCTTCTGCCATTGGTGAACTAGATTATTTATCACCTTTGGCTTCTCCTAAATCTTCTTTAAAACTTAAATCCATAATTCCTTTTTCAAAAATTTGACTCTTTCTCTTGCTTTGGGTCCTTGATCTAGTGGCACGAGGAGGTATAGAAGTTACAAGGGCATTTTTAGATTATTTGATGATAGGATCCCTTCTAGTTTTTTCTCTGAAAGTACTCGCATCACAAATAGCAATAAGCTGATTAGAAGAGCTTATTGAAAATGGGGATTTAATAATTGACGTACATTGCTGGGAAGCTATGTTTTGAGCTCCTCCCTATTTCTACCCTCTCAACCATTTATCAATCCTTCTTATCACTAGGAGGGTCTTAACCTCAATTATATCTTCTTCCTTTTTTTCCTAGTCAATTTCTGGAATAGGTGATTGTTCTATCTTTTCAAATTATAGATTAGTCACTTGTTCATCATTATAAAAAATTCTAGAGATGTCCATATTCAAATTGAGGGTAATAATTTTCCCTAAGGAGAACCTAGACCACAGTCTTTTTTGACTTCAATTTCATCTGAACAATCCTCCCAATAATCCTCCAATTGAATAATATGTGACAACCCTATTCTAAGATCCAATTTATCTCTGGCAAAACCTTTACTGTCGAATTGTGACCTAGCTGTGAAGTATTGAAAATTGAACTTCTTAAGATCCAATTCTAAATTCAAAGCATCAAAAGTTGACTTGCATGAATGACATCTAAGCTCAATAGAAAAAGATATACCAGACTTCTTTTTCATTGGTAATTTTTTTATCTACATGTACTAATTATCTGTAGACTTCTATTAACACAAATCGATCAAAAACATACCTAGGTAACCTTAAAGGTTCACCATCAAAACCCCCAACTCTGATATAAGTGAACTTGGAAAATTGAGTGAATAAACTACCAAAAATGTTTATTAATTATATAGCTTCATCAGACAACCTTTTATTGATGTTGTTTGATAATTCAAAAGTCATCCTCCCAGTAAAAACATCATTGACTCTCCTGTAATCCTCATAGCAATTATGCATTTACAACTATGAGTAATATTCATAAATTTTATTGTCTTTATCCAAGGGTGTATGTGGTAATCCTACCCATTATATTGTAGATTCCAAGCAATATAAGAGGTATGAAGACATATAAAACTCTTTATTTCCAAAACAATTACTTGAACCCTAATGCAAACTTTCAGCTACAATTTCTACCCAATCCAAATACTGTTCTCCTTGGAGGATCACCTATATGAAGAGGTACATCCAATCTTCCCAATAATATGCATGGGTATTGCCTTTTAGTATGTGTAGTAATACTATAATATCTTGTACTTATGGAATCATATGATTTCTTGTTAATGGTCTGGGCAGTCTTGAACCTCCTTTTTGGAATTTCAAAAGCCAATTCCTAGTAATCACGCTCTTGTAAATTGATTTATTTAATGAAAAATAACTATAAGAAGAAGAAATATCAAGGTCAAAGTATGGTTCCTTGGGAGAAATTCTCATTATAGACATTAGGGTTTGTTTGTTGTTATATAACAAAACATTACCATCTGCAGTCTTGATGCACCTATTCTGAGGTTCTTATCTATTCATGTATTCAAGAACTAATTCAGGGCATTGGATAGTCATGGGAAAGGTCACAAATTTAACCAAACCACTTTTTGTAATTTTTTGCATCATAGGATTTGACACAAGATTTCTAGCCCTTAAAATCTTCCAAATCATATTGGACCAGAGAGGTGTCCCCAATTTTAAGAGGAGAACATATGAGACTAGGACCATGCTCATAATCAAGATATGAAGATTTCATGGCCACAGGTTGGAGGAAAAAAGAAAAAAAATTGAACTCTTTAAATAATGCCATAAACTCAAAAAGATTATCCTTCCCAACCAAGTAAAGGAAACAACTTATAGTAAGAGTAAAACTCACCTTTAAATTTGTTTGAAATCACTATGAATTCGAGCAATCAAATATCTTATACCACTTGTGTTGTTCTTCTTTGTATCACCCAGTATGCTCATTTTCTAAATTTGAATTGTTCTCTCTTGATACAGATATTAACCAGATCAAATGATTAAATTGAAACAATACGTGCTAAATATGCTTGATAAGACACACATTTTGACATATGCATTAATGGTAAGAATTTATTTATGTGCAATTTTGATGAGTAATGATTATCTATAACATCATGAAAATTCAAAATTTTCTAATTTATAATTAGTTTCAGGTATATTCTCCTTTAAATCTCTCACTAATTTTAACTTAGAGAAAGCCTCGGGGTGAGATGAGAGTATAGTCATTGAACCATTAAACTTTTGAGAATGTGGTTCAATTTTAGGGTTCAATGATATGAGATGAACTACATAGACTAACCAATAATCATATGATATTTCCAAAAACTTTAGACTTTGAGAAATTGAACCATTGAACTATTGAACTCCGTTATGTAGGTTTAAGTGATAGGTTCAAGCGATAGGTTCAAATGATAGGTTTAATGATGCATTAATTTATACAAGGGAACTAAGTGAACGTGACTCTTTACAATACATTGAATATTGAAATTTTGAACCATTAAACTCTTGAACTCTAAAAAAGGGTTCAAGTTTAAATGAAAGGTTCAAAATCATAATTGAAATACACTAAGGGACAAAGAGTTCACTTTGAAAAACTTTGAACCATTAAACCTATTGAACCATTGAACTTATTAAAATATTGAACTCTGAGACACTTTCAGGTTCAAAGGTTCAATTCTTTTAAGAATTTACACACAAAAGGCAATAAGAGGGTGAACTTATTTTATGGCAAAATTCATAAAAAAATGAATAATGGTGACTCAAAAGGTAACAAATCACTCACTAAACCATCACATTTGTTCTTATCTGACATAAATCTTCAAATAAAATAAGATACATAAGACCACTCACTTTCCTTTATGCACTTTGATACCATAGAGATGGATAATATCCATCTTCATTTCCCTATTCTAGCTTCACAATCATCCATCATGATCTTAGTCTTGGCCATATTTTTCAACCTATCTTCATGTTTTTTGTATACCTTCTTGGACATATAACATTTACTTATCTACTCTTAAATCTAATTAATTATCTAATTAGACACCCCCCCCCCCCTTTATCCTAATAGCTTATGCTCATCATATGGGTCATCATGACTCATAGACCATTCTCAACATACTTCAAGCATATCTCATATACCAATCATCTAAATAGGCTTTCATCACACTTCCATCTTTGTCAACAAAATCTAATTTGTCTCTATATCCATATCATTCTTTTAGACCAATTTATATTACATATGTCTTTAGACATAATCCTATGCTTAGATCATTTCATATAATGACCCCTCATTAACTAATCTCTAGAATCAATGATCATACTAGCCAAAAATACTTTCACCTTGTCATAAACATACAATCTAAAAATAAAATAACTCATACCTTACAACATAGACAACTCGGAATCCTCTCAAGATGAATCCTTCTTTATTTGCAACCTCATGCTTATATTGATAGAAGAGTGTCTCCATGAAGCCTAATGGAGTCACCCCTTTTCATAGGGATCTAAAAAATCCATAAACTCAAGAGATCCTTAGATCTACAAACCACTCTACTCAGTTATCTTACAATCATGTGATTGATAGTCCCTCCTTGGAATCCACTTAGGCTTGACTAAAGAATTTAACTCATCCACCTTGTCATCCTTCTTCTTCTCTTTGAATGGCTTGTTAATGCATGTAGATACAAAGTGTTCTTAACCTTCCTTCACTTTTGATCTTTTCTCTATCTTATAAAATTATCCATCTTGACTATTGGACTCAATATGATTAGTCTTGACTTTTTTTGGCTTCCATACCAAAGTTTGACCCTTCTCATGCACTCTAGGAGATCTATATACCTTAATAAGTATTGAGGGCCTTCTAACTCCATTAGGATAGGATATTTCAATTTGTCCCATATTATGAAAATTGTAGCAAGAAACATTTATGTACATACCTCTTGATTTATCACTCTTTCTCCCATGTTCCCATGATAACTCATTCCTTGAGACCATTCTACAATCACTTGTTCCATGACTAAATTTATAAGAAGGAAAAATAAATGTTGATATTTTTACCCCAAAAATGTCAAAATATATAGTAACCTAAGGGATACCCATTAATGTTTTGGAAAAAGGCATTAAAATGACCCAAATATCCTTTTCTCAAAATCCCATCAAAAACCAAAGATTTGGGTACAATTTGCAACTTGAAAAATTATAAATTACATCTAGACCTCTGCTTCTTGATTTAATCATACCTAATGGAAACCAGATATTTATATGTAATTTTCAACTTGAAAAATTGAAAATTTCATCCCAACCCACATTTCCCACACAACCCATGATTGTTGAAAACCAGATCCCTACTCGTAATTTGCAACTTGCAAACTTGTAAATTGCAATCAGAGCTATACCTTCTACCAAACACCTTCCCCCAAAAAACTAGAGATTTTAATGTAATTTGTAACCTTAAAAGTTGCATATTTAAATTGAAAATCCCATTTCCATATATCACTCCCATAAAAAACCAAAATATTGGTTGTAATTTTCAACCTGTAAAGTGTAAATTGTAACTCGAGTCCCATTTCTTGCCAAATTTCCTTCTTATGAAAATTGAAATTTTGGTTATAATTTATAGCTTGAAAAGTTTTAAAATTCAACTTGAGTTTTGTTTTCCCATTTCCAATGCACCAAGACACTTGGAAGAAAGCATAAGTTAGAGTGTAAAATGCAATTTTAGAAAATTACAAAAATATTCTAGGACTTTGAAGTTTTGAAATTCCTACCAATCACTAACCTAGGGTGCATTAATTATAGGATTGAGTTTATATTAATCAAAATGGGGTTAATGAAAAATCATATTTTATTTTTTGAATTGAAGAATTAGATCTCTATAAATCCAAACCATGACCCTACCACAACATTAAACAATGTAACCTCAAACAATGACCGCCATTACTACCCTCTCTCAATATTCCTCTATTTCTTCCTATGTTATTTTGATTTATTATTTCCAGTATCAAAACTATCATACCTTGTTTTTGGTTATATATTTTCATCTATGGTAGAGAATTTAGGGTTTTTATTTATATGGCATCAATAGAGGTTTTAGTTTGTTTACCTACATTTTCAAAATTGTCTGCATTTTTCCCAAGTTATTGTTAGAGTAATTTCAAACCTTTTATATAGCTTGAAGAAACCTAGGGTTCATAAAAAACTAGTAGAGTATTCCATAGAGATTACCTACACAACCCCCATATAAATTTCACTTATGATAACAACTCTCAAACCTATTGAGTTTTCACTTGTAATTTCTACCCTATGACTCTGTAGAAAATTCCATTACATTTATAACTTCAAAATTCCCATAACAGATTTTACTTGAAATCATAAGGTTGAAACCCACCAGAGGTTTTATTAGACATTACAAGTGTGTTTTACAACTATAAATCCTACCAAACATTTTACTTATAGTGAAAACTCCAAAGCCCACTAAAATTTTTACCTGCAATTGTAATCCTAAAGTCTACCAACTCTACAATTGGTTTTCCCACTTTAGATTCCCTAGAACCTATGTCTAAAAAATAAATAAATTTAAAATATAAGGGGCCTAGTGTCCCACTTATCTTGGAATCCAAAACCAATAACATCATAGACATGAACCTAGGTCACACAGACTTAAGTGATTTCTAGACAAGGATAAATGCTAAATTCAAAAATGATTAGATTTAAAGCATTTAAAATTATAGATTTACTTAATTAGCAAACTTACCCTTATCAGTGTAGATCCTTGAGATTGTGATCACATTGGTAAATCAATATGATGAGAAAAATAAAGAAATGTTGAATGAGAAGGGATAAAGGATTTTGAACCTAGACCCTGACTTCATTGACTCATTGTTCTTGATTTGAAAGTATGAAAGCTATCACGATATAACTCCTAACTCATCCAAGAAGTTATATCAAGATAGTAACAATAGATGTCTAAGGGTACTCAATAAATAATGGATACAAGTCCCTAGGACTACATCCATATATTCCCTAAAACACTAGAAAGAATAGACTTTAAGGAGGAAATGGGTGACATAATCATACTCTTGAATAGAGTCATTAGGAACCTTGATGCTAAGAAATTTTAGGATTAGCTATACCAATAGATATGGGTAATACATAAAAATAAGCAATAAATCCATTGGGCTTAGTTGATAAGTGACTTTGTCCACAAATAATTGATGAAAGTCTAAAATACAGGGAAGTTCTGTATGACTTCATATATAGTTTACATACTAGCAAAGGGAAGGTATTTCCTAGGGTTGAACACATTTTCTGACCAAGTCAATAAGGTCTTCAATTATTACCTTGACCTCGCCCTTGAGGCAAGTAGACAACATTTTAGAAGTGTAAATTATGCATTCATTTACTACATCATAGTCATGTTTCACAAAGAGATTAAAAAAGAAGATATTCTCTGATGATGCTACATCAAAGATCACAAATTGGATATCTTATTTCATTCATTTCCCCAAATACTCATACATCAGAGTAGGAAGATTCAATGGTTGTCCTTACACCCTCACAAGGTATGTAAGTGACAAATGGGATTTAATGGAACTTATAAGGCAACTTGTAGAGGCTCACAAATTGTTATTGTTGACCCAATTTTGCCCCTCAGGCAAAATCTCGGTCACCTCCTACACCTGCTTCACAGGCCTAGTCATTTCAGGTTGCAAGGTCCACTTTCAGGTTTTGACAGCGCCGTTGCAGAGAATAGGTAGCAAAGGATAGAGTCTTCAGACGTTCGCAAGAGAAGAAGGGGAAAAAATGGAGTGTTCGACACTTAGTCAAAAAAGAGGCAGAAAAAATGCAGAGGGCGGCAAAATCGCCGCCCACTACAAGGGCGGGTAAAATGAGCCCGTCTACGAAGAAAATGTAGAGGGCAGCGAATTCACCGCCCACAACACAAAGAAAAGCAAAGACATCGGCCGACGTCGGCAATACTGCCGTCATCGGCACCTTACAGAGACCAACGTCGGCAGAACCACCGACGTCGGCAGAACAACAGGCACAAAAACCCATGGCGGTGAAATGAAAAACCCCACCCCATGGCGGTGAAATGGAAAACCCCGCCCCATGGTGGGGAAAGGGAAATTGCCGCGCAGAGTATAACTCTACCGACGTCGGCAGGTATTCCTACATGAAGTTCATGCAAAGGGTGGCAAAATCACCGCCCACTATAAGGGCGGCAAAATTCCCCTACAGTGCATAAGAAAAAACCCGCCCAGTCGCCAAAGGAGAAGACCAGCACGCAAAACGAGGTAACCAGCATGGTCTTGGCAGACTTGTGACGTCATCAATAGTGTTTTTCACACTTTTCAATAAGACTTCTCTTGGCTCTTCTGCTATAAATACAAGGACTTAGTCATTTTCTAAGGATCTTCCTGACTTTTGTAAAGAGCACTGCTCTGCAAATTTCCCACCTGAATCAATAAAAATACAGTTTTTACCTCCATCTTGGATTGATTTGCTATGTATGCCCTGAGTATCATCTGTGTTTAGTCATTATCTTTCATGCTTTCATAGGTAATACCAATAGACCAGCTATCTGCAGGGACCGGTTCTACAGCTGAAAGGAGAAGAGCAATACTTGAGAAGGACAGAACAGAGTAAGTTGCTTGCAAGTGTGCATTCCACAGCACCTCGGTAAACCTCTGTGACGTATTTTCCATTATAGCCTCCCCCTTTGTGTTAGCAGCCTGATCCCTCTACCAGATGTGTAGAGTATACTTGCATTTCCCCTGATTCTGAGAGTGGATCTGGAAGGTCACTCATGTTTTTGGTGTATCACCTCTTTTAGAGTAGGCTGTTTGTTTTCAAGCTTTTCTCTCTCTTTTCACCCCCCCAAGTGTATACCTATATATCTATATTTTGCATTACCTGAAACAAACAAGATACATCAGAGGGAACTAGCCCATATCTAGAGACTCTCCTCTCCTGCTTCGCCATCCCACAGGCGAGAGAGGGGTTTCCATGTTGCGGGGAGAGGGCAGGAATCCTTGTTCCTGCCGCTGGGTGCACTTTCCAGCGTCAACAGTTCTGGCACGCCCGGTGGGACTGCAATTTTATCAAGTTTTAACACAGTAGTATTTCAGAATTGATGTTGGTCTTGCTACAGTGATTTTCAAAGATTTCCAGCATCTGGCGACTCCACTGGTAAGAGCTCAGTTCTTTTTTTTTTAAGACCAGTTACTTAACTTATATGCCAAAAGTTACTACTAGGTCAGCTTCAAGAAGGGTCCCCTTTGAGTTCGTTGAACTACCTTTAAACTCCGCTAAAAGACTCAGGTTTGGAAGAACTCACCCTTATCCACTGATAAATCCTCCTAGACCTATTGCTAGGAACACCAACCCAGCTCAACCACAAATACAACCTGTTCCAGCCATGGCCTTGCCTTTTGCAGCTTTTCGTGGTGAAAGCCCTTTAAACCTCCCACGCTATGATCCGATCCCCAAAATAGCTCTAAAAAATGTGCCTTTTTTTGATGGAGTGGGACCTATTACAGTTGTTGAGCATATAAAAAATATTGCCAACCTTTGCAATATTCATAATATAACAGAAGAAAATATTGCCATCAGACTGTTAGCCTTGTCTCTGAAAGGGAAAGCTCTCGACTGGTACGGCACCTTGCCTGTGGATTCCATACATTCTTGGAACGAATTGGGCACTCGTTTAACTGATCGTTTTGGGGAAAAAAGTGATGGCCTCTCTCTTGCTGAACAGCTGACAACTATAAAAAGAGCTCCGCATGAATATATGCAGGACTTCAATACGCGATTTCAAAAGACTTGGGATAGAATTCCCATCCTGGTAAGGCCGACCCCCAGCTACGCTTTCTTATACTATCTAAAAGCATTAAATAGTGACATTGCTATGATGATTCAATCTATGGGGGGATACATACTGCCCGCTGCGTATGACATAGCCATTGCGGCGGAAAATTGCTTGATTCAAGCTGGAAAAATCACCCCTAGACCTCACATGCCACTTTTTCCAGAACTGCTGCCCCCAATTCAAGCAGTCTCTCCTATAATTGCCCCCCTACCTGTCATTGAAAAGCCAACTGCTGTTCCATCCAATGAATTAAGTGAAGTTAAGGGCCTGTTGCAGAGCATGTCAAATGAACTTGTTGCCCTTAAAAGGCAGCAAGCTCAAAGCCACAAGCCAAACCAGAGTTATCAAAATTATGGCCATGCCCCTAGACCCCCCTTTCAAAATTATAACCAAGGTCAGGGGCAGCTCACTACAACTAGGCCTTATCAAAATTATAACCCAGGCCCTCCTTCGTCATCTAAAGCCATGGTACCTATACAGAACAATCTAGTGCAGGAGCAGCCAGGTTGTTCAAACATGGGACAAGGTCAAGAGCAAGCTGTCCACCCGAATGACATGATAAATTTTTGCCAGAATTCAGAAAATCAAGGTGCTGATTTTTCTCAATTTTTTGAGTTCCCAGCTCAAACCAGCACAAGCAACAATCAGACTCAGCCGGATTCTACCCTGATAAATCACGAAGAGGGTGAGCTCTGTGCAATTAATCATGGAGGTGCTGCAGGCAATCATGCTGATTGCGTTGCGGCCAATACGAGATTTAAAAGAAGAACAGTTGGAGAAGTGCAGGCTTCCTCTCGGGCAGCAGCGAATCCTCCACCACACCCTTTTCAAAAGGCCCCAATTTCCGGTGAACCATCTGTACCCCCAGCTCCTCAGTCTAAAGCTCCAGCCGGGATCAGCCCAAAGGAAAATGCGAAAGGAGTCAGTCTCCAAGTTAATATAGTTGATCAAATAAAGAAATTGCATGTGAGCATTTCTCTATGGGATTCATTGTCTCTTCCGGGACAAAAGGAGGTATTGAAGAAAGAATTGCATGAGCTAGATCGCCAGGCCATCCCAACAGACACTAATAATGTCCTAATGATGAATGGGCAGCCTTCTACTCCAGGTCAGGTAAGGAAAGAAGAAAAGACTCCCCCTTTTTATGTATATTTGATCATTGGAGATTTCTTAGTACATAATTGCATAATTGATAGCGGGGCCAGCACTTCAGTAATGCCTAAATGCATTGCTGATAAGATGGGGTTAAAGTACGAAGCAATGAACAAAGGAGTCTTACAACTAAATGGGACACCCGCAAAGACAGTCGGAGTCCTGAAAAGATTGAGTTTAACATTGCATGCCTGCCCGACATTCTCAATCCCTCAAGATATAGTGGTAGCAGACGTTCCTCCACATTTTGCAATCTGTTTGTCTAGGGACTTTACGTCCAAGATAGGTGGTTATCTAGCAGCAAATTGGTCATACCTAGTTTTCAAAACCAAGTATGGGACCAAAGTGAAAATTGAATCCGAGCCACTCTATAAGGATCACCTAGAGTCCTATTCACCCAAGGCAGTGAATGTCAGTTATACTATCATTGATCCAGAAGACTCTCAAACAGACAAGTCCTCATCTTCTGCTCTTGAAGGAGTCGCAGATCTACTCTTGGATGAGTGGGGAAGCGATAACTTTGAACACGATCCTTATAAGTTTATTGAGGAGGCAGACCTTGGCGTCTATTGCTTGCATGAAGAGAGTGCCGTCATGCCCAATATAATGAAGAAAAACAAAGAAGATCTTGGCCTGTGGCAGCTATATTTCGACGGTTCCAGAAGCAAACTGGGCGCTAGTGGTGGGGTAATGTTAGTCTCCCCTTCTGAAGAAAGGTACTTTTCAGCTTTTCGTTTCCATTTCTCTTGCACATGTAACGTTGCAGAATATGAGTCTTTGATTCATGGACTTGAGTGGGCAAGAAAGAGAGGGATCAAAAAATTGCAAATCCTGGGGGACAGTGAACTAATAGTGAACCAAATCAGAGGCTTGAACCTGACCAAGAACTCTTTACTGAAATCTTACAAGCACAGAGTCTGGGACTTGATGGAGGATTTCCTTGCTCTTAACATTACCTCTATCCCCAGGGAACAGAATAAGTAGGCTGACAGATTGGCAGCTGTTGGTGCCCAATTTGATGTTTCAAAAGAGATAAGTAGGGGTTGTAGTTCGCGCCATTTAAAAGTGGTGGTCCGGCCTTCAATTCCAGACAATGTTACAAACTGGCAGGTCTTCGAAAGTGACCAACAAATAGCCCTTTTCCTAAAGAAGGAAGCTGAATTTGTGGTCCACAATCAGGCAAAATTGCAGCAGCAATATGGAAATCAAATTGTTCAATTGAAGAACAATAAACTCCCTAAGGGTCTGATCACACTTGAAAGTATTTTCAACGGAGAGGACCAACTAAGAAATGACAAAGCATGCATCACTACCAAAGAGGAGAATTATGAAAAAGTAGAAATCTTCAAGGATAAGTTGCTGGCGCTTGGCAAGGTCTGCACGTTTCAAGAAAGACAAGCTTTCATCCTGCTGTGCCAGGAGTTCGCTGATATTTTTGCCTGGAACTATAGCGACTTGAAAGGCTTCGATCCAAGGCTCGCCCAACACACCATTGAATTAGATGAAGGCGCAAAACCTGTCACACAAAAGCAGAGACCTATTAACCCGATGGTCGAGCTCCTTATGCGGAAAGAATTGACCAAGTTGATTGAGTCTGGCATTATATTTCCGATCAAACATTCCTCATGGTTGGCTAATTTGGTTCCAGTTAGAAAGAAAAATGGGGAGATCAGGCTGTGTGTCGACTTTAGAGACCTTAATAAAGTCTCTTTAAAAGATCATTATCCCCTTCCAAACATGGAGCAGATCCTTCAAAAGGTAATTGGTTCTGAACGCTTCTCCCTCCTGGATGGCTATTCGGGATATAATCAGATTCTGGTGCGTGACTGTGACCAATACAAAACAGCCTTCACCACTAAATGGGGAACGTTCGCCTACCAGAAGATGCCTTTTGGGCTATCCAATGCTGGTGCTACTTTCTAGCGAGCCATGGACATGGCTTTCAGTGGTTTGATAAATAGGAACGTGCTGGTGTACCTCGATGATATAACGGTTTTCTCCAAAGAGGTAGGACAACATATGAAGCACCTCAGGGAGATTTTTGAGAGGTGCAGGGAATTTGGCATCTCCCTAAATCCAAAGAAATGTGTATTCACGGTTCATGAGGGGAAACTTCTTGGCCACATTGTGTCTAAGGAAGGTTTGTCTATTGACCCAGAGAGAGTTCGCTCCATTCTGGAGATGTCCCTATCGAAGCATAAGAAAGCCCTGCAGAGTTTCTTTGGCCGAATAAATTTCATTCGAAGGTTCATTTCAAACTTTGCTGAAATAGTTAAACCCCTAACCTCCTTGCTAAAGAAGGGTGAAGAATTCAAATGGACAACACCAAGAAAGGATAGCTTTGAAGCTATCAAACAGGCTTTGACCCAGGCTCCCGCTCTGATCAGCCCCGACTTCAATAAAGACCTCAATCTCTATACCTTCAGTAACGGAGAAGTGATATCTGCCATGCTTACCCAAGCAAACAGTGATGACCTCGAGCAACCACTCGCTTTTTTCAGCCAAGGGTTAGAGGACTTCGAAACTAGGTACACCTATGTAGAGAAGCAAGTCTTGGCAGTAGTGCGCAGCCTGAAGAAATTTAGATATATGTTGTCGAACAGCAGGATCCATCTCATGGTTCCACATCCTGGCGTGAAGGATTTCTTGACCAATCGAGACTTAAACGAGAAAAGAGCGGGATGGATCACCAAGGTAATGGAGTACGACATAGACATCAAAATCACCAAGTTGGTTAGAGGAAGGGGCCTGTGTGAACAGCTAGCCGTAGATTTGAGACAAAGGGGTGAAGATAGCTTGCTGATCCATGACGCAGCCACTGCAGAAGAACCAGCTATCGTAAGAGATTGGACACTAGACATGAGGCATTTCCTTCTTACGGGCGAATGTCCATAGGGTCTCGATAGGGCCGGAAGAAGGTATTTTAAACTTCAGTCCCTTCCCTATGTTTTGATTGATGGAGTATTATTTAGGAAGGATCTCTCTGGGGTTCTCTTGAGATGCATTGACTCCAGTCAGGCTGACAAGGTATTGGCTGAGTTTCACAATGGGCCAGCAGGTGGCCATTTTGCCCCTAAGACCACAGCAGCAAAAATAATGAGAGCTGGCTATTTCTGGCCCACTCTCTTCAAGGATACCCATGCCTGGGTAAGGAAGTGTCAGAAGTGTGCACTCTTTGACGGAAAGCAGTGATTGGCTACCATGCCCCTACAGCCCATTCAAGTTGAGCAACCATTCATGCAGTGGGGCCTGGATTTCATAGGGATGATCAACCCTCCCTCTAGCGCCGGACACAAGTGGGTCCTGACTGCTACAGATTATTTCACCAGGTGGGTGGAAGCCATTGCTTTGAAGGAAGCAAATGAGAGCGCAGTCTTGGATTTCTATGAGGACTTAGTGACATGTTTTGGGGTCCCAGCCACTATAATCTCAGATAATGCCTTGGCTTTTCTGGGAACCAAAACTAGTGAATGGGCACTAAGGTATGGTATATACCTCAGCACTTCGTCAAATTACTACTCGTAGGGGAATGGACTGGTTGAGTCTACTAACAAAAATTTGATCAAGATTATAAAGAGGACCATGGAGGAAAATCAGAAAACCTGGCATGCCAAGTTGAAAACAGCTCTATGGGCCGATCGAATCACTCCAAAAAGATCAATCGGAAATTCTCCATATACGCTTGTGTATGGAAGGGAAGCAGGGTTTCCTATCTCACTCGAATTGCCAGCGCTGGACCTCACACATCAGCTACATCTAGAAGAAGGAAGCATCATGGAGGTCAGATTATGTGAACTAATGGAGCTCCAGGAGGTAAGGAACCAGGCCATGGTCTCTATGATCAGTCGCCAGCATCAGGTGAAAAGGCATTTCGACAAGAAGTCTTCGTCAAAGAGTTTCGTCGAAGGAGACATTGTCTTAAAATGGGACGAAGATAGAGCTAAGCCTGGAAAACATGCAAAATTTGATGCCCTCTGGAGCGGTCCTTACATAATTACTTAGTGCAAGCAGCATAATGCGTTCCAGCTCTCTAGGTTGGACGATGAAGAATTGCGTATCCCAGTCAACGGGATACACCTGAAGCATTGTCACTGAATTTTTGGTTCCGCCGTACATAGTTTTCCTTGTTTTCTTCCCTGTTTTCCCTAAGTGCAGTGTGCACAGTTAGTTGTTTTTAGTCTTGTGTGTTTCCCTTGGCAGTGGGGGTAATTTCTGTATTTTTGATTTTGGAATCTTCAAAGTTGTTGTGAACTCGCTTCAAAGTCACCATCCGACTCCGCACCCAATGGATATGTAAGGCAACTGGGTTCTAAGCATAGCAGGCACGCTTCCCCCGTGAGTCACCAATTTGTTGACCCAATTTTGCCCCTCAGGCAAAATCTCAGCCACCTCCTACACCTGCTTCACAGGCCTAGTCATTTCAGGTTGCAAGGTCCACTTTCAGGTTTTGACAGTGCCGTTGTAGAGAATAGGCAGCAAAGGACAGAGTCTTCAGATGTCTGCAAGAGAAGAAGGGGAAAAAATGGAGTGTTCGACACTTAGTCAAAAAAGAGGCAGAAAAAATGTAGAGGGCGGCAAAATCGCCACCCACTACAAGGGCGGGTAAAATGAGCCCGTCTACGAAGAAAATGTAGAGGGCGGCGAATTCA
Organism: Torreya grandis; assembly: GCA_037957365.1. NCBI lineage: Eukaryota > Viridiplantae > Streptophyta > Pinopsida > Cupressales > Taxaceae > Torreya > Torreya grandis. Next base: position 1,944,570 of record JARHVA010000988.1, on the reverse strand, counting down.
CCGCCCACAACACAAAGAAAAGCAAAGACATCGGCCGACGTCGGCACCTTATAGAGACTGACGTCGGCAGAACCGCCGACGTCGGCAGAACAATAGGCATAAAAACCCATGGCGGTGAAATGAAAAACCCCACCCCATGGCAGTGAAATGGAAAACCCCGCCCCATGGCAGGGAAAGGGAAATTGCCGCGCAAAGTATAACTCTACCGATGTCGGCAGCTTACTTTAACCGACGTCGGCATGATTGCCACCGTCGGCAGCTTATCGGCCGACGTCGGCAGGTATTCCTACATGAAGTTCATGCAAAGGGCGGCAAAATCACCGCCCACTATAAGGGTGGCAAAATTCCCCTGCAGTGCACAAGAAAAAACCTGCCCAACCACCAAAGGAGAAGACCAGCATGCAAAACGAGGCAACCAGCATGGTCTTGGCAGACTTGTGACGTCATCAATAGTGTTTTTCACACTTTTCAATAAGACTTCTCTTGGCTCTTCTGCTATAAATACAAGGACTTAGTCATTTTCTAAGGATCTTCCTGACTTTTGTAAAGAGCACTGCTCTGCAAATTTCCCACCTGAATCAATAAAAATACAGTTTTTACCTCCATCTTGGATTGATTTGCTGTGTATGCCCTGAGTATCATCTGTGTTTAGTCATTATCTTTCATGCTTTCACAGGTAATACCAACAGACCAGCTATCTGTAGGGACCGGTTCTACAGCTGAAAGGAGAAGAGCAATACTTGAGAAGGACAGAACAGAGTAAGTTGCTTGCAAGTGTGCATTCCATAGCACCTCGGTAAACCTCTGTGACGTATTTTCCATTATAGCCTCCCCCTTTGTGTTAGCAGCCTGATCCCTCTACCAGATGTGTAGAGTATACTTGCATTTCCCCTGATTCTGAGAGTGGATCTGGAAGGTCACTCATGTTTTTGGTGTATCACCTCTTTTAGAGTAGGCTGTTTGTTTTCAAGCTTTTCTCTCTCTTTTCACCCCCCCAAGTGTATACCTATATATCTATATTTTGCATTACCTGAAACAAACAAGATACATCAGAGGGAACTAGCCCATATCTAGAGACTCTCCTCTCCTGCTTCGCCGTCCCACAGGCGAGAGAGGGGTTTCCATGTTGCGGGGAGAGGGCAGGAATCCGTGTTCCTGCCGCTGGGTGCACTTTCCAGCGTCAACAGTTATCAAGCAAACATAATGTAAGAATCCATTTCCCCAATATCATAGGAAGGTATACATGCCCTTCCCTATCCAAATCTAGGTGTGTAGATGCCAATATAATGTAGATAACCTTGAGAGCTCTCGATGCAAGGCCATTTTATGATGTGAATGGTAGCATTACTAGTATATTTGGGATCACAACATATTACCATGTTCTTTATTATGAATATTACTAGGAAGACCTACAAGATGAAGAGGAAGTGAGACTAAATAATTATTTTAGGATGACCTATAACATATCAAAGCTTATAACATGACACCAGTCCTCGACGACTTGATAGATGATGAATATTTAGTGGATAGGGTTTAGTTTGATAATAAGATCTTTACTCAAGCTCTTTTATCAATAAGGTGGTCCATGTCTAGGTCCTTATCATTAATGGATAGGACTACCAATGTAATAAACAAGATAATCAACTAGCTTAGGAGAAAATGGGTCATGGTGACCAAAGAAACTTTGAGCATTAGTGATAAGTTAAAAGATGATAAAGATAAGGGTATGGCACCAAAAATAAAAAGTTTTAGTAGTGAAACCTAAAAAATATGTAGATAGGCTAGTGGTATCACACAAGAGAAAATAGAAACAAAAAGCTAAAAGAAGTCAATCTAGTGGCCAAAGAGCAACAATAGATCATCCAATAGTAATTTCAAATAAATACATAAATACCACTAAAGCACAATAAATTTATCCCCCTATCTATGTCACTACACCATATTTAATATCTCCTCCTCTTATCTCCATTCCACCATCACCTCAAATAATTAACTCTCCATTTCCACTAGCTCACTTATGTTGGTAACTCCATTGTCAATAGTTTAATCAACATAATTAGAAATTCAAGCTTCACTTCCACTCCCCTCTTCCAAAATTCCTTCCATATAATACCTAATAACCACCATCACTCTTTTAATCACTAACACCACATAATAATACATGGTTATGGATTTAGTCACCCTAATTACAATCCCACTAGCCATCCCAACCACTAGGGTATCTTCTACTTAATTTTCCTCTCCTATCATCTTCCTACTTTCATCAACCCTGAGTATCCCTACCACTTTGATTGATTCATTCATAGATCTAGATTCCACACTCCCATAGGTTCCCATTTTTTAACTCCTTATGCCTACCCCTTCACTTGTGTCACTTCTAATTCTCATACCCCTATTAAGTACATCCATTTCCACTGCACCCATTTATTCCATTTACATAATAACCTAAACCCTCACTAAGGAGGTAGAGGTAGATGAAATCATTAATACAACTATGGCTAATCAATCCAAAAATGGGGAAAAGATTTTGAAAACATCATCTAAGGATTCAATGGCCATATCAATGATAGACACATCACTCATCATAATAACTATTAGTGTAATAACTTTAGTTATAGATTCATAGCTGATAATGATAGGACAACAAGATGCCACTCCAAGTTGGCTAGTGCAATCAGTGGGTAAGAAATGAAAATAGATGGTGTCCCCTAACACACTAGACTTTGTCCTTACAAAGGCATCAAAGAAATTGAGGGCAACTCCCAGAACCATATCTAAAATAATATATAATTCAATAGGGGAGAGATATGTAGAGATTACAGTCACCTTACTAGATAAAGAAAAAGAAGATCTAGTGGTGGGGGATTTCCAAATATCTAAAGATAACCTAAGTCATCCAATAAGAGAGGGATTGAAAAATTATGTTCAATCAAGAATTAAATCTCTTTTTGAGAAAATGGATAGTGACAAGGTCACAAAGGATGAATTGAATAATAAGGTTGAATAATTGACATCTACACTACAAATTTTGATTGAGCCCATATCCCAACCAACACAATCTATTATTTACATCTCCAATAAGGAAACACTTCAAGTAGTAACAAATATTAGTAATATGAGAAGGGATACAAAGGAATATGTAGAGGACTAATACAAAAAATTGAAGGTTGATTAGGTAACTTTGAAGACATCAATGAGAAAATATGAGAAAGAGATAGAAATTTTGAACCTATTCTACCCAAAATTGCAAGATGTGTAAATGATTGAAACTGACACCCTCATTATAGAAAAGATATTGAGAAATGATGCAAAGCATGAGGAATTGGATAGGGCAGCTAATTTTAGAATAAGAATACTTATAGAGAGTAATAATAAAGCAAAGGCTACATATGATAAGGTCACAAATATGATCTATGATATTGAATATTTACTTAATAAATTATCATGTGAAGCAATAGATGGCCAAGACCAAATTATTTTAGTATAGGAAGTTCAATACAAGTTCAAAGCAGTGTTTGAGAGAGAGTCAACACAAGACACAACATTAAAATTGAGTTATATCCATTGAATTATTAGGTATCATAATACTCTAGATCAGATGGGGAAAGACACTCAAGTATACAGGGCTACACAAAGGGAATTCTCTAATATAATTTTAGAATGTGAGATAAGCAACCTATATTCACTTGGACTTGATGAAAATCATCTCCTAGAGATATTCAAAAGCTTTGATGCTTATATTGAGAAAACACATGCAAATAAAGATAAATAATCTTCAGAGGTTATGGTTGTAGATTCACTTTTTCAATCAAATACATTCTATGTATTACATTTCCTTATTGTAAAAAACATTGTAAATTTGCATGTGGCAAATTAAAACTATCATTTTGGTAGTTATTTTTGAGAAAGATCCTCTTTTAATTTTTAGATCCTTTTTAATAGGTTAAAAAGTTGTAAAAATCAAGCTTGTAAATTTCTTTTTTTTATAAAGTCTAAATTACTTGCAAAACTCATGTTGTAAATTGCATTTCCAGTTTTGTCAAAGTTGGATGACTTAAAAAGTTGTAATAGTCACAATGAAAAAATACAAGTTAGGTTTTTGTAAAAATAGCCTAAGATACCTAAAAGCTTTCTATTGTTCTAAGTATGAGTTTATTTTTGGCATCTCATTCCATGGTGAAGATAATAGCATCTCAATTGAAGACAAGAAGGATGTTGCATGAATATTATACAAGATTCTTCCATGCCTCCAACACTTGTTCAAATTCCTAGCAGATGCATGTTCCTTTTTTCAATCATTTACCTTACCAAATATACCATTCCAACTAACAATCACACCCTTTTGTATGATTTATTTATTTATTTTTGGTTTCTCTTCAATTGGGCATAGAGTTTTGATAACTACCTCTCTTCCAAGAGAGTATTTAGTATAAATATGGGTACTGTGGTGTATCCCATTGATCTTTTTGCTAATAGATAAATTATTCTACATTTATAACAATTGATATAAATGATGTAACTTGGAGAATGATAATAAATTAAAGTTTTTCCTTCTTTTTCTATGTTATCTTTGTGTATGCAAGGCTATTTATGAAATTTGTGAATGCTTTCATTCTTATTTTAGTCATAAAATTTCATCTATGGTATAATTTTTCCATTCTAAAAAGATTGTTTAATTAAAACAAAGATTCTTGTTCCTTATATGATAAATGCCCAATATTACCTTTCGTTTCATATTTGCATGAGTTTGTGTTCTAATATACTTTAGTATATTTATTATTCTAATGTGTTCATAAAAAATAAGCATTAAAATCTACTATAAATATTTGGTGCAATCACCAGTTCTAATTTTGTAAATTCATTTTTAAAACTCTTTTCCTTAGTTAAACCCTAGTTTAGAAGCAAGATCACTAAGTATAATTTACACACAAAATGGTAATTTATCATTTGCACTAAACTTAGTGAAATGAATTTGGCCTTCTCCATAGGTTAACCTCAATTCACCAAGGTCCTAAATCTTGGAGGTGATCGTATTGTATCATTAGATTTTTGCATAAAACACTACAACATAAGGATGGGTGAAAAATCTATGTGATAATAGTTTTTTGCATGCCTGGTTAGACCTAAAAATTATTACTAAGATATTGGTGCTATTTTAATCAAGTTTTATACAAGCCTTGTACATATTTCAAAATCACCTAGCACTCCACTAGCTTACATGTTTAGGAAATCCCAAAGATACAAACAAGATCATCTACTAAAGGTAATAAAGATGACTCAAAAGAATTGTCATTTCCATATAAAAATAAATCAAGGTTAGTTGTACTTTACACTAGAGTATATCCTACAAATTTGTTTACATCTCCTATAAATACACATAGTAGTTTCATACCTCCCATTATGGCCTAGAAAAATCAAAATTTTGTAGCCTTCAACTGAGTAATCCCACTTTAGTTGGCCCAGTATGATGATATACCCACCTAAAATTTGAAAAGCTTTCTATATTTTATTGGTAAAACTTCCACCACTCCCGTGGAACATATACAGGACATTGCTAATATTTGCTCAGTCCACAATGTAATACAAGATAATGTTACAATCAAAATTTTTGTATCCTATTTTAAGGGTAAATACTTATAATGGTACAAAATCCTAACTCACAATTTCATCCATTTTTGGGATGACTTAGGAACTACACTATGCACATAATTTGAAGATAAGAGTGATCACCTCTCCATAGTTAAACAACTAACTACTATTCAATGGGCTTCTCATGAGTTCATGATTTATTTAAATTTTTGATTTCAAAAGACATGGAATATAATTCTAGTGTTGGTCAAACCAACCCTAGATAAATCTTTCCTATATTACTTAAGAGTTTTAAATAGTGATATAGTTGTAATGATTTAGTCAATGGGTGGCACCACACTCCCCAATGCCTATGAAATTACAATAAGAGAATAAAATTACCTAATTCAAGATGGAAAAATTACCCCAAGGCCCCCAATGCCTCTATTTATAGAAGTGCCTCCTATGCATCCTACAATTTCCCTAATTCCCACCACAAGCAAAGCACTAAATTTAACTCTTGCTTCTACTAATGATTATATGAGGCTAAGTCATTGATTAAGAGCTTTAGAAATTAGTTGTTAGTAATGGAAAGGAAACAATCCCAAAAATATAGGTTTTATTAGTAATTTAACTAAACATACCAACCCAACAGGAATCCATACCAAGGCAATTTACAACCATATAGTTAAAATATGCAAGCTAAACCTCTAAATATCTATTCTCTACCTACACTAGGTATTTACAAAGCTATTGTACCTATTTAGAACAACCTAGCTTAGGAATATGAGTGGTGTTATCTTTGTGCTCAACCACATAATCAAAATACATGTCCTAATATTGTCATCAGTCAAGCCTTGATGGTGTAAAGCATATTGAACACATAAGGACAACAAGAAGAAGTCACTTCCCAGTATAAATATACACAAGAGCCTACTCAAAGTGAAACTACTCTTTTAAACTTGCAGGAGGAGGATTTTTATGGTGTAAATCAGGAAAAAGCACTAATAAATGGTGGTAGTTCAATGGTAGTAAATACATGTTCAAATAAAAGGATAATAGAAAGTGATCAACCCCCCAGGGTGGAACAAGATACAACTAATAAATTTATACAAGAACATGTAAAATTAAACACAGTCTAGAGGCCACCCAATGTGACTGTAGACACCAAAATCGTGTCTAACCCTTGGTCATCTTCCCCCCTTGGTCCCCTTGGTCCACTTCTACACATTCTTAACCCACACACTTATTAATTTAAAATAATAACTTATTTTGAATTAATAACACCCCCTTGACACTTCATGCATGACACCTCACCCCACCTTGGATACCTCTCCTTGGATGCCTCCCATCACCCTATGACCAATTTATGACCTATTTCAACCCTCTCACACTCATTCAATCCACCTTCGACCATTTTCCCATGACACCTAGACCTGGCAGTTGGAAGAATGGGAAAAAGGCTAAAAATAGCCTCTTTTCCCATTCTTTAGCCATCGACATCAGTCATTATTCGGCTGACGCTAGCTATTTCACCAACATCGATTGCCTTCAAAACTATGTTCTGCATCCGAAATGCGCATCCTTCAATTTTACAATTAGCCAACCTTCCAATCTTCTGACCTCTCTTGCTCCCTCTCTCCCAAATGCACATCAAGCATCATAGGGTATAGGTACTCTACATCAGTCACTCCACTCTATAGGTAGTCGTCTACATCAGCAACATCAGCAACAGGTCTCCTACACTTCTTCAGTAGGCAAGAGGTAAGTATTCTTCTTTTGTTTCATCTCAGTATTTGAGAATGCTTTGATAATCAATCCCCATTTGCTACTTCTAAGTGCTATGAACCAGACTCGGCTATCAACCAGACTAGACTGACTTCTTCCCAGAAAGGCTGAGAGGCCTTCCCCATGTCCTTATCCCTTTTTAGCCATACTCTCTACCCTACAAACCTAGCACAAACCCTACACAGACTCTCAGACTACCACAGACCATTCTACAGACCATTCTGTCGACCAAAAACCCATCCAGACCCTGTCTAAGACCATTGCCCCGACTGATGCCAGCCACCAGCCCATTTCCCCTACTGACATTGGCAGACTAACTGATGTCGGCAACCTTGACCAACTGACATTGGCAGACTAACCGACATTGGTGACTATGGGAGACCAACAGCAGACAATAGGTACACATTATCTAGTTTCCTCTTTGCTAGTCATTTATCATCTCTTTATTTCTAACACTTTTACTTATTAACAGTGGAATATCATCCCATAAGGAAGCCTTTACACTTTCAGGATTGAGCTTCTGCTTCGTAGTCCACCTTATATCCATCTAACAATCTCCTTGTTTAAGTCTCTTTCTTTTGTAGGTGTCATCCTCCACAGCCAAAGAGGAGTCCCTACAACATCTGGATAATAGTGCGTAGACCTCATCCGGGTAACATCTAACCCTAGACCACTTATCTTAGTTTCTTACTTCCTTTGAATGTAGAAAAGAGAAAAATAGTTTGAAACATTCTGGCACGCCCGGTGGGACACTAGGAATTCTCCTTGGGTTCATACTTTTTTCTTCTAAGCATAATTTTCATATAGGTGCATTAGGTCTCTCCTTACATCTCTTTCTTCTATCTCTTCCAAAAGACACCATTAGCAAGGATAAAAAGAACCCTTCTTTATTTCTTACATCTTAGACTAGTCAAAGTATACTCTTCAACCTCTTCTCACTTGTCTGCATACGAACACACATTTCAATTTGGGCTTAAAATACATTGCATTTAATTTCTTTCTGAGTGCATATTTAGCTCTCACATCTAGTAATTAAAAATTCATCATGAATAAAGTGTAGGCCACTTATGTTACACATCCAGACCACTTGCACAAAATCAAACATCAAAACATACTTGAGACAAGGTCCGACTAGGATTTCATCACCTAGCGGATACCTTACCCGTCCCGGCAATCCCACTTGGACTTCACTACCAAGGGGAAAGCCCTCTCTATTCTCTAGTAGAGGATAAACTCTAGGGGAAGTATATACTGGCTAAGTGAGACCAACTTATCACTGGGCTCGTGAAGTGAGGTGAGCTTATTCCTTAACACCAGGCCACGTACAGAACCTAACACAGATCTTGAGCACTGAAACTAACCTGAAACTAGCCTTAGACTACTTCTTCTAGGACCTGTTCTACAAGCCAACTTCCCAAACACACTCTAAGACATAAGCCAACAAGACTCTAAAAATTATTCTTAGGATTTAACGTTTAGGGTCTGTTTGTCCTCATCTTCTTTTCTGTCTCTATCTGGTTTTTTGAGCTAGTGAGGACGTTTTCTTCTTTTTTTTCCAAAAGCTTTCAAATTTTTTGAGTTTTTGGAAAACATAGTAACCAACATTAGTTTTACCACCGATGTTGGCAACCTTTCTTCACCGGCATTGGTTATCTGACTGACATTGGCAATCTATTTCACCAACATCAATTTTTCTACCGACGTCGGTCACTGTCCAAATTTTTCTTCTCAAAACAACAAGCTTAAAACCTAGCTTTCTTGTTGTCTAACATCCATTTTGGTTTTTTGAGACTAAAAAACACAGTTTCTAAAACCTGAACCTCTTGCCTCGAATGGTTTTGACACACAGTCAAACCAAGACTCTTGTTGACCATGCGAGGCAACAACTGCTTCTGCCTTCGCCTTCCATAACTAGTCCTCTAATGGAGTATCATTCGGAGACCGAACATACTCCTACCCGACCAACCCCAACGAGACCATATATTATTCCCGAAGGGGATCAAGACTTTGAAAGGTTCCTTGACCTCAATGTCAAGGCCCTTCAACATTATCTCATGAGAAGCCAAATGTGAGACTCTTCAGGCAACCTAGTCTATGGGATGCCAACCTCCTTAACTAAAGTGGCAATGATATCGACAACATCCGCTACCCAACCCATGACCACTCTGGCCTTTGCTTCGACCATCAACCTGACCATGACTAATCTTCAAAGTGTGGCTTCTCCTTCTATCTCTAGGCCCACTTCCATCAGGGTTTCATCCCCCCATCAACCACAGACTATTCAACAACATTCTACCCCTTTCCAAAATCTAGTTGTCTCCATCCCACCTACTCTTGCCCCTATCAACACAAGAGTAACTACCTACCCTTCAACCAGTGCTACCACCCCTCAACCACCTTTGGTGGCCCCTATTCAATTTATGACCTCTAACTCCATGGCACAACCACCCTTGGCTTCCACTTCTGTCCCAATGGCTAGTTATCAGTATGTTGCACCTATACAAGCGCAACCAACTATGTCATACATCTCTTCTAGCACCTTTCAAGCACCTTACAACCTAGGGGGCACCCCATCTGCCAATCCATTAGTCGATCTCATCAAGATGCTGATGGACAAAATGTCTAATCTTGAGGCTTCCATTTTTGGTTCAAGTAATGTCCTTTCATATGACCAAATTTGCAATGAACCCATCCATCCCTCTATCCCAATCTGGCCGTATCCCAGTCAGTGGAAACTTCCTAAGTTTACTCACTTCCAGAGTAAGGAAGACCCACAGCAGCATCTATGAGCATTCAGACATGCTTGTTACTTGATAGCACATGATGATGCGCTACTGTTACACACATTCCCCATGTCACTTTTTGGTGCTGCCCTCGATTGTACAGCTCTCTCACCAGTCACTCTCTTTTCAAATTCACCCAACTGGCTCAACTTTTCCTTGACCACTTTTCGATCAACATCACTAAAAAGGTCTCAATCATGGACCTATACTCTATTAAACAATTCAATGATGAATTGATAGCTGACTTCGTCACCCATTGGAGAGGTTTGATTAACCAACTCTCCTTCTCCTTACCTCAAATTGAGCTCAATGAGCTCTTTTCTAGAGCATGTGCCAAGCACATCTCACCTACTTTATAGGTTCAAACATTCCGCACTTTTGACGAAGCTTTCACCATGGCCCAAAAGCTTGAACTCCATGCTATTGAAGAAAATAGGGTCAAATTGCGTAATACCAATGCAAAAATCGATGACCCTTCTTCTTCCAGACCTTCTTCTTCCCACTCTAAGTCCAAAGGAGTGGCAAACACTGTGGTCATTAGATCACCATCCTCGACAATGACTGACCAACCTCAACCTTCAACATCACAAAGCATCACCAAACAATTCCAACAATGGTACATACATCATTAGTATACTCCTATAGGAGAATCATACGCATCTGTGTTGGATAAACTTGTTAAACAGGGGGTCCTCAATCTCCCTCCAATTTGACCACCTCAATTCGACCCTTCAAAAGCCATCCCTACATGGTATAGGGAAAATGACTTCTGCCACTATCACCGCGTCCAAGGCCATGACATAAACAACTGCCGAACCTTCAAGAACATTGTCCAAGACATGATAGATAAGGGAGATCTTTTTTTGGATAATCAAACGTGCCACCCAACCAAAACATCAATATCTTCAAACAACCTTTTCCTAACCATCCTCTTAGCCAAAATAATGTCCAGACCATGGCCGCTAGCTCCTAAGAGCATGAGATACGCACGGTCAACACGGTCTCACCTCTTGTCCCTGACCAACTTCCTCCATAGGTAGAAGAACCTTCTTCTCCTATTAGTTCTCCATCAACCTCTCTTATATTGGAAGACACTTCGACCATACCAATGCCATTAGCCCCACCTTCATCCTTCCTCCTACCAATGGAGGACCATACCCTTCCTACTCCTCAACCACAAGTAGAAGGCACCATCATCCCTGCCCTCTATCCTCTTGAGGAGTCACATTCTCCAATTTCTTCTCCACTAAGAGAAGACCCTATCTCTTCACCCACTTCGATCGAGGAAGACCCAGAGATGGTTTTTTCTTGCCTTTTTCCTGAGATCGCTACATCTCACTCACCTTTGTCCACATCTGAACCGAAACCCACACAGGCATCCACCATGCCAAAAGATATTAAATCTCTTAGTTTTTAGCCCATATCTAATCTTGCCTCACACAATAGTGGCCCTCAAACCAAACCAAATAAGGCCACTAAACCACACCAGAGAATTCCTCTCCCACCTTCATCATTGCCCTCTATTTTGGGCTCACATCCATCCACCTTAATAGGAGTGCTTCCTACTCCAACACCTCACAGAGGCAAATTTCCTCCATTATCCCCTTTACCCATTAAACATATATTGCCTTCAAAATGACCAATGCCTCCTATGCCTCCAAAATAAAAGTCATCAACCCCTACTGCAACAAAACATGTAGACTCATTAACATGTTTTTATGCCTTATTGTTATGACAATTGTTGTAGTCTTCTCGCATCAGTCTTCCACCTCTTAAACCATACCAATCTCTTAGACCAAAACCACCCTGATTCGATGACACTAAAGTTTATGCATATCATCGCACGTCAGGACATGCCACTGAGCATTGTTGTGCCCTCAAGGTTGTCATTCACCAATGCTTAGAGAAAGACACCCTTCTTCTTGACCATATTATCAACAAACCTTCAACATCGTCCCATGCTTCCCATACCTCCTCACCTTCACACTCATAAACTCTCAGATCAAGACCATCTTGGTTTGACAACACTAAATTTTGTCACTATCATTACACACTGGGACATGACACTAAGCATTGTTGTGCTCTTAAAGCTGTCATTTGTCAACACTGGAAAAAGGATACCCTTCTCATCAAGGATCCTCTTGACTACCCCTTTGCCAATTCTTTGACACCATCACATGCCTCACAAACATCATCACCTAAATTAGGATCTCAACACCAAACTATGGTCCCTCCACTACCTTTAACCCCATTATTCAAAATCAACACAGTCAACTTAACCACCAGCCCACCAACCCAAAAGGATAAAGGGAAAAGACATGTTTCTATCCCTTGGACATACTCATATATCAAGCCTTCACCATAACCAAAACCCAAGATTACTGTCTTAGGCACATCTCGACCACCATCCTCAAAGAGAATCCCTAACTCTGTGGTGAAACAACCTCACCACACAACCCCTATGAAGATGTCTTTGTATGATCTCATAGAAAACTCTCCACAGCATCATCAAACTTTGATCCAAGCCTTACAATCGATGGAGGTCCAGCCTGATGACCCGCAACCATTAGCCACTTTAATCAAATCATTACCAACCATTTCCTCTGTCAGCATCCATGATTTTGAGATTCCTGCCTCCAACCTGGCAGATCAGGATCTTGCCCTCTCAAACTAAATTTGTCAAACATTCTCCCTAGCAACTGGGGGAATTTGACCTTACCCTGACTATCAACCTCGACCAAATATCAACCAAGCCTTGACCAAGCCTTGACCAAACATCAACCAAGCCTTGACCAAACATCAACCAAGCCTCGACCAAGCATCAACCAAGCATAGACCAAACATCGACCCCAACCAAGCCTCGACCAAGCATCAACCAACTTCTTAATCATCTTCATGTCCAACATCAACCAACATGTGACCAATTTGGAAAGAAGCAAATGGGACAAGTTTGCTCCTAATTGGCTTGGACCTTACATCATGACACACAAGCATGGGTCAGGGACTTATCAAAACCTGAGCCCCTTTATGCCTTATATCCTCGACCATTCTATTGTTAGTCATGTACTCAATCACTTGACATTTAACTTGAGCTCAATCCCTTGAGCAACCCCCCATCACCATCATTCCTATTCCCTCTCAACCCTCAACCCTACAAACATCAGTTAACCCTTTTATCTAGCATGAATGCTTTGTCTTAATAAAAGGGAAACCCTCTAAACCTCTATAGTCAAGTCCATGACCAAAATTCCAGTCAAAAACAAAAAAAAATATAAATATAAAATTGGGATGCCTATTCAAAGGTCATAAACTATAAACGTAGACTGCTCCCTCGAAGGACAGCTGCATAATTTCTGTAATTGATAGACTGCTCCCTTGAAGGACAAATATTCAAAGACATTTAAACATACAAAAAAAAATATAGACCACTCCCTCGAAGGATGGCTATGCCTAACTCTTGCTACAAACAACACTATCTCAGAAGCTTCCCGCATCGATGAGCTTCACAACATGACCACAAAGCAAAATAACATCCCCTCGCAGACTTCCCGCATTGATCAGTATCCCAAAAAAAAAAAAAAAAAGGGACTGACAAACTATAAAGTCATGGACTTGTCTATAGTCATTCTCAGGGTCACCTATAAAAGGGGCAAAGTTGTTCCTGCCAAAAAGGGTTTCCCCTTTCATCCATCTCCCATAATCAAACCTATCACCCCAACATACTCAAGGGATTTTGAGCTCACTTAAACGTCAAGTGATTCGAGTACTTCTCTAACAACAAACAATGGTCAACAACGTAATGCATGAATGGGGCTTTTGTTTCTAAAACCCCTTATCTATGCCATCATTATAGTCCTTATCAATGAAAGAGCAATGCACCTTTCACTTCTTTTATCTTGGTCACATCCAACCAAACCCAAACCAAACCAAACCTTTTTCAGACTACTGCCCTGACATTGTCCATCTCACATAGTTTTTATGGAAAATAATACACATGGAAACTATCAACCAGACACAATTTATGTTAAGCATAAACCATTACTTGCTGAAGCATAAACAATCTCAATTCATTTTTAGCATACATCCATCACTAATATGGAAAATTTCTAGGGATGAAAGACCACTCAACCAATGTTACAGAATACACCATCACAATATGAAAAAGGCTGTAACATCATCTTACCCTCATCATTTCATCATGACCAAACCAATCATCGACTATTTTGACTCTTTGTCTGAACTACATTGGTCTGAGGCCCTTCCAATAGGGGCTATGTAGGTAGCACTCAGATGACATGATGTCTTCTGGGGTTAGCTCGACCACATTCATTTGTCCATCTACCTGATGGACAAACCATTTTATCCTTTAACCATGACTTAACCTAGTCAAGACCCCGTCCATAACTGACCCTCTTCCTCCCTTTTAAGGAGAACTACATTAGCTTGAGGCCCTAATAACAGGGGCTATGTAGGTATCACTCAGTTGACATGGGGTCTTCTAAGGTTAGCTCGACCATTCCTTTGTCCATCCATCTAATGGACCAACTATCTATCTTGACTCGACTCAACCAGTGACCTTGGAGATCGTGCCTATCTCCTCCGACTCTGACCACTTCCAAGATAACTTTGCCTTAGTTGTTTTTGCATGTATGGTACTTCACGAATGGTTAGCAAAATTGTCTGCAACCCATATTTTGACCCTCATAAGTACTGTATTGTGAGCAATTTGATCCCCACTACTTGTGACATTTTTCATGTTTTCAAGAGCACTTCCTGAGCCTGGGATACTTGGAACACGATGACCATTGGAGTTACAGCTTGGATCGAATAACCCAATTAGCTATGACTAAATGCTGGGGCCTAGTTATTTCAAT
This sequence comes from Torreya grandis, assembly GCA_037957365.1. Taxonomy (NCBI): domain Eukaryota; kingdom Viridiplantae; phylum Streptophyta; class Pinopsida; order Cupressales; family Taxaceae; genus Torreya; species Torreya grandis. The sequence goes on along the minus strand of JARHVA010000988.1, from coordinate 1,929,557 downwards.
TTTGGCACTCTTTGACCCTGAACTGTGATAATTTAACCTGACCATCTCGTGAAGTGGTGTGCGTGCAATCTCAACTTTTACAGTGTTCACACATAAACTTCACCATAGCCATCCACTATCTATCAAATCAACACCTGATTTCAAGTTTTCTTCTCTTGACTCCCGCTTTGAGGGAGAATACCTCATCCCATAATCAGGGTAACCAACTTTCATTTTTGTCTTGTAGTTCGTCAGAACAACCAACAGGACAAAAAGACCTCATCTCATACTTGGGGCAATCAACTCCTATTTTTGTCTTGTAGTTTGTTAGAACAACCAACAAGACAAAAAGGGGCAAATGTAGACACCAAAATTGTGTCTAACCCTTGGTCATCTTCCCCTCCTTGGTCCCCTTGGTCCACTTCTACACATTCTTAACCCACACACTTATTAATTTAAAATAATAACATATTTTGAATTAATAACACCCCCTTGACACTTCACCCATGACACCTCACCCCACCTTGGATACCTCTCCTTGGATGCCTCCCATCACCCTATGACCATTTTATGACCTATTTCAACCCTCTCACACTCATTCAATCCACCTTCGACTGTTTTCCCACGACACCAAGACTTGGCAGTTGGAAGAATAGGAACAAGGCTAAAAATAGCCTCTTTTCCCATTCTTCATCCATCGATGTCGGTCATTATTAGGCCGATGCCAGCTGTTTTGCAGACATTGGTTGCCTTCAAAATTTCATTATGCATTTAGAATGTGTATCCTTCAATTTTCCAATCAGCCAACCTTCTAATCTTCTGACCTCTCTCGCTCCCTCTCTCCCAAACGCACACTAAGCATTACAGGGTATAGGTACTATGCATCAATCACTCCACTCTGTAGGTAGTCTTCTACATCAGTAGCATCAGCAATAGGTCTCCTACACTTCTTCTTCAGCAAGAAAGAGGTAAGTATTCTTCTTTTGTTTCATCTCAGTCTTTCATAATGCTTTGATAATCAATCCCCATTTGCTACTTCTAAGTGCTATGAACCAGACTTGGCTATCAACCAGACTAGACTTGAATTCTTCCCAAAAATGCTAAGAGGCCTTCCCCACATCCTTATCCCTTTTTAGCCATACTCTCTACCCTGTAAACCTAGCACCAACCCTGCACAGACTCTCAGACTACCAAAGACCATTCTGTAGACCATTCTATCAACCGAAAACCCATCCAGACCCTGTATAAGACCATTGCCCCAACCGATGCCGGCCACTAGGCCCATTTCCCCTACTGATGTTATCAAACTAACTGACATCGAAAACCTTGACCAAATAAAGTTGATAGACTAACCAACACCGGTGATTATGGTAGACTAATAACAGATAACATGTATACATTATCTAGTTTCCTCTTTGCTAGTCATTTGTCATCTCTTTATTTCTGACACTTTTACTTATTAACAGTGGACTGTCATCCCATAAGTAAACCTTTGCACTTCCAGGACCGAGCTTCTGCTTAGCAGTCCACCTTATATCCATCTAACAATCTCCTTATTTGAGTCTCTTTCTTTTGCAGGTGTCATCCTCCACAGCCAAAGAGAAGTCCCTACAACATCTGGATAACGGTGCACAGACCTCATCCGGGTAACATCTAACCCTAGACCACTTATCTTAGTTTCTTAATTCCTTTGAATGTAGAAAAGAAAAAATAGTTTGAAATAGTGACAATAGGTTAGTCAAAGTCAAAAGTACTGACCCTAAATATTATGAAAGAAGACACAATTCCCATAAAGACACCAGTGAATGTTGGTAATTTTCCTTTTAGTATTGTTTAACAAATGAATAAATCTAATGTTAATGTCACCAAATGGGAAGCACTATCTATTCCAACACAAAGGGACTTAATATAGGAATCTTTGAAAAACTTCCAAATAATAGACAAAGTTCTAGCTAAGGGACCTAATGCTGTAGTTAATTTGTGTCAACCACAAACTGACACCAAAGCAAGAAAAATAATAAGCCCCACCTTTTTAACTTTTAGTCATTATTGGGAAATATATCATCCATAACCTCATGGTGGACTCAGAGGCTAATAGTTTTATTATACCCAAGAAAATAGCTAATGCTCTTGGTATTTAATATACATCTATCACAAAAGGTGTGGTTTAATTTGATGGGGATTCTATTTAAATAGTTGGGATTATAAATAATTTAAATCTTACCATCCATGCATGTCCAAGCTTATCAATTTCCCAAGATATCTTAGTTATTTATCTCCCCCCTATTTTGTTATTTTCCTTTCTTGAGACTTCATTGTAAAAATAGAAGGGTATATATCTATTGACTAGTCCCACATGTTTCTTAGGATGAGATATGAAATAAGAGTAATAATAAGAGATGAGCTTATTACTAAAGACCATATTGAGCCATGCACTCCTATCCTTGTGGATATGAATTTCACACTGTAAGATTAGGAAAATGAGCTTGATAATGAGGTTATAACACTCATAGAAGATATTCCAACCACTCTTATAGATGAATGGGGATAAGATCTCCAATTTGATTCTTATGATTATGTAAAATAAACTAGGTTAGGTACATATTTCATCCATGAAAATGATATAATCATTCCAAATCTTGTAAAACTAGATGAGGATCTTCAAGGAATGTGGAAACTATTCTTTGATGGATCAAGAAGTAGGAATGATGTAGAGGCAACTATTGTTTTGATCTCTCCATAAAAAGAGAGTTATTTCTATTCTTTCAGACTTTAGTTTAGCTACACTAATAATGTAGATGAATACAAAGATTTGACTTGAGGTCTCCAACTAGACAAGGAAAGAGGGATACAATCACTACAAGTATTTGGTGATAATGAGTTGATTGTTCACCAAGTAAGATCCAAAAGCATAACTAAGAATTATTTAATGAGATATTATAAACATAGGGTTTGGGATCTATTATAATAATTTTCCACTTTAAACATTCAAGCGATACCAAGATCACATACCAAGGATGCTAATTGTATGGCCTTAGTAGGATCCCAATATAACTTGCCTAAAGAAATAAAGAAGAAAAACAACCAACATGTAAAGTTGATAGTAAGGCCATCTGTTCTTGATAATGTAACCAAATGGTAAGTATTCGATAATGATAAAAAAAATTATGATTTTTTTGAGAGAAGAAGATGAATTCTTTGATAAAAACTAGTCAAGACTCCAATATCAATATGGAGATAAAATCATTCAGTTGAAGACAAACAAATTTCCCATGGGCTTTGCTACCTTAGAGAGTATATTTAACTTAGATGATTAGCTGAAAGGTGAAAATAAGAATATCATGGTCAATGAAGAATACTATGATACAATAGTCATTTTAGAGGGGAAAACATTGAAGATTGGAAAGGTGTGTAATGTTTTTTAGAAATAGGATTTTATTGAGTTGTGTTAAGAATTTGATGATAACTTTGCTTGAATTTATAAAGATCTAAGGGAGTTTGAACCTATCTTATCACAACACACAATAGAGCTTGACAAAAATACCAATATTGTTAGATAAAAATAGAGACCAATAAATCTAAAAATAGAATCCTTAATGAAGAGTGAGCTAACCAAACTGATAGAGGCTAATATCATTTTCCCTATCAAACACTCATCTTGGGTTGCCAACTTGGTCCCTAAAAGGAGAAAGAATGTTGAAATTAGGCTTTGTGTAGATTTCAAGGAGCTAAACAAAATGTCCCTAAAGGATCATTATCCCCTTTCACCCATAGAGAAAATTCTTCAAATAATCCTAGGATCTAAAAGCTTTTCCCTTTTAGATGGTTATTCTAGATATAACCAAATCCTAGTGTAGGAATCAAACCATTTTAAGACTGATTTCACTATAAAATGGGGCATGTATGTATATAAAAAGATGCCTTTTGGTTTGACTAATGATGTTTCTACATTACAAAGAGCCATGGATGTGGATTTCATAGGTTCGATAAATGAGATGATCTTGGTATACCTCAATCAAAAATGTTGATGCACACCTGGATCATTTTAGGAAAGTTTTTGAAATGTGCAGAGAGTTTGGAGTTTCCCTCATTCCAATTTTTTTTGTTTTTGTAGTTCATGAATGGAAACTACTAGGACACATTATTTTGAAAGAGATCCTTATAATAGACCCAAAGAGGATAAGTGCCATATCTTCACTAGCATTTCCTATCTATAAAAAGGGGTTATACAGTTTATTAGGAAAGATAAAATTTGTAAGAAGGTTTATTCCAAATTTTTCCTCTATGGCTAAGCCCCATACTGCTATGCTTGATAAGGGTATCATTTTTAGCTAGACATAGGAAAGAAAAGATAGTTTTGAATCCATCAAGCAAGTGATTTCTCAAGCTCCTACCCTTATCAACCCAAACTATGAGAATGATTTTGGAAGGGAAGGTAGCATATCATATATTTTAACCCAACATAGTAAATAATAGTTGGAACAACCAATATCATTTTTTTAGTCAATCCTTGAAGGATTATGAAGAAAAGTATAATTTTGTCGAGAATCAAGTATATACTATAATTGAAGATCAAAAAAAGTTTAGATAAATTCTCTTAGATAATAAAATTAATCTGATGGTTAGTCACCAAAGTGTTAAAGAGCTCCTGCTGAGTCAAGAATAAACAAAAAAAGAGTAGGATAAATCACAAAAGTCATGGAATATGACATAAACATAAAAATTACAAGGCTTGTAAGAGGAAGGGGATTATGTGAATAACTAGATTCTAATATTAAGAATAATAAGGCATTATCTAATGTAGTATATGCTCAAAACACATCCAAACCACCCACTCCACCTATATTCAATAGCTAGATCCGTTACAAGACCATCTTTCTATATATTGATGAGTACCCATGTGATTTTTAGCAGTCCAAGAAAAGGTATTTTAGACTCCAATCTATTCCTTATGTTTTTTTTATCAAGTATTATTTAGGAAAGATATGAATAGAGTCATGTTAATATGTATCAAGCATGGTCAAGTTACCAAGGTTCTTGAGGAGTTTCATGATGGTCCATTAGGCAGACATTTATCTACAAGAGACATGAACATAAAAATAATGAGAGGGGGATATTATTGGCCTAACATATTCAAAGATACCAATAAATTGGCAAGGAAATATGAGAAGTGTGATTACTTTACATGAAAGGAAAGATTAATAGCTCTCAATCTCAAACCAATCCAAGATTACCAATCGTTTTTGCAAAGGATGTCAAAATTCAATGGCATGATTAATCCACAATCAAGTGTAGGCCACAAATGCATCCTTACAACAATTGATTATTTCATTATATGGACTAAATCAATTAAACTAAAAGATGTTAGAGAGGCATCTATCTTGGAATTTATGGATAGAATTGTCATAAGATTTAGTGTTCCTTACACCATTATCTTAGACAATGCCAAATATTTTGTGGGAACTCAAGTGAGTGAATGGGATATAAGGCATAATGTATATATGAGTACTTCATCCAATTTTTACTTGTAGGGTAATGGCTTGGCTGATTCTACCAACAAAAATCTCATAAGGATTATCAAAAATATATTGGAAGATAACCAAAGGACATGACACATGAAGTTAAAATCAACACTTTAGGCTGATATGATCACTCCCAAGGGATCCATTGGAAATTATCCATTCATGTTGGTATAAGGAAGGGAAGCTAGAGTTCCGCTATCAATTGAAATACCGTATCTAAAACTCAATCATCATTTGGAATTGATTGATAATGATTAAATTATAATACTATTAGTAGAAATCATGGAATTAGAAAAAGTTAGAAACCAATCAATAAAAATTCTAGAAGCACATCAGGCTCAAACAAAGAGAAATTTTGATAAACAAATCATCTGACAAGAACTTCAATAAAGGGACCTAGTATTGAATTAGGTTTATGAAAGAGCTAAAATAGGCAAACACATGAGGTTTGATGCAATATGGAGTGGTTCATACATTATAATTCAGTGAAAGGGACCAAATGCATTTCAACTATACAATCTTGATGGATCAAAACTACCTATCCCAGTCAATAGGATATACCCAAATCTTGATTTTGAGGTTGGAATTCTTTCCAATAAACATTGTATATACTAGGTTTAGTTATTTTCCTAAATAAGTGCTTTCACATAGGTCAAATCATTTAGGAGTTTTTTGTTTCCTTAGTTTGTTTTCTATTTTTCCCCATTTCATTCTTTTTTAGGCAAAATATTAGTTTTTTTCTTTCCCAATTGAAAGTGTGTTAAGCTTAAAATGACTTCATGCCCAATGAATTAGAAGGCTACTGGAAATAAACTAATTAGCAATAAATTACCCCATAGACGTCTCTAAAAATGTTGATATTTTCCCCCAAAAATGTCAAAATATATAGTACCCTAAGGGACTCATTAATGTTTTTAAAAAAGGCTTTAAAATGACCTAGATACCCTTTTCTCAAAATCCCAAAGGAAACTAGAGATCTAGGTGCAATTTGCAACTTGAATTTTTTTAAATTGCATTCAAACCTCTACTTGCCATTTTACTTATACCCAATGGAAACTAATGATTTGGATGCAATTTTAAACTTACAAGATTGAAAATTTCATCCCAACCTCTACTTCATGCACAACCCATGATTATAAAAAACTAGAACCCTACTTGCAATTTGCAACTTTCTAACTTGAAAATTGTAACCAAAGATCTGCCTTCCACCAAACATCTTCCCCATGGAAACCAAAGATTTGGATGAAATTTACAAATTTTGAAGTTGAAAATTATATTAAAACCTTCATTTATTATGCATCACTCTCACTAGAAACTAGAACTCTGATTGCAATTTACAACTTGTGAAGTTACAAATTTTAACCAGAGTCCCATTTCCCATCGGCTATCTATCTTATAAAGATTAGAACTCTAGTTATAATTTATAACTTTAAAAGTTACAAATAATAACTTAAGTTATTCTTTCCCATTTCCAATGCACTATTCCATCTGATAGAAAGTGGAAGTTATAGTGTAAAATGCAATTTTACAAAATTGTGAAACTACTCCAAGACTCTAAAGTTCTAAAATTCCCTACAACCATCGACCTAGGTTAAATTAATTGTAGGATTAAGGTTATATTAATAAATATGGGGTTAATGGAAAATCATTGTTTATTTTATGAATTGAGGAATTGGATCTCTATGAAGCCAAACCATGACCCTACCATGATGTTGAGCAATGTAACCTTGAATCATGATCGTCATTGGTATCCTCTTTTGATATTCCTATATTTCTTCCTACATTATTTTAGCTATAAATAATATAATACCTTATTTTTCATGTTATATTTTCATATCTAATAGAGAATTTAGGGTTTTTATTTATTTTGCATTGGTAGAGGTTTTTGTTTATTTACCTACATTTTCAAAAAAAAATGGATTTTTTTGTAAGTAGTTGTCAAAGTCATTTCAAACCTTTTTTAGATTGAATAAACCTAGGGTTCATAAAAAACCAATATAATATTATATATGGATTACCTACATAGTCCCTATGAACATTTTACTTACAATAACAACTCTAAAACCTATAGAGTTTTCACCTGCATTTACTGCACTACAACTTCATAGAAAATATTGTTGTATTTGTAACTTTAAATCCCCATCGAGGATTTTAACTTTAATCATAAGATTGACACCCAAAAAAGGTTTTATCAAACATTTCAAGTGAATTTTGTAACCCTAAAGGCCAATAGACATTTTACATGTAATCGCAACTCCAAAGCCCACCAAAACTTTTACCTGTAACTGCAATCCCAAATCCCACCAACTCTATAGTTGGGTTTTCTACTTCAGATTTCCTAGAACCTATGTTTGGAAAAGAAATGAAGTTGAAATCTAAGGGACTTGGTGTCCCACTTAGCTTTTTATCCAACACCAATGAAATCATAGACACAGACCTAGGTCATATAGACTTAGGTGATTTATGGATAAGAGTGAATGTTGAATTCAAAAATGATTGAATTCAAAGCATTTACTTATTTGGATTCCCTAGGTAGCATCTTTCACCTTATCAGTGTAGATCCTTAAGATTGTGCTTAGATTGGTGAATCACTATGATGTAGAAAAGAGAGAAGTGTTTAATGATAAGGGAGAAATGATTCTAAACCTAGACCCTAACTTAATCAACTCAGTGTTCCTAATTCCAGTGTATACAAGCTATATTAATATGACTCCTAAATCATTTAAGAGGTTTTATCAAGATAATAACACTAGTTTTATAAGGGTGCTCAATAAATAATGGATAAAATTCCCTAGTCCTACATCCACAAGATTGCATAAAACCTTGGCAAGAACAGAATTTAAGGAGGAAGTGGGTGACATAATCATACTCTTGCATAGAGTCACTAGGAACCCTAATGCTAAGAACTTTTAGGATTGGATATACCAATATATATGGGTAATCCACCAAAATAAGTAATACATCCATTAGGATCAATTGATAAGTGACTCCATCCACAAATAATTGATGGAAGTCCAAAATATAGGGAGGTTCTATATGATTCATATCTAGTCTACATACTAGAAAAGGGAAGGGATTTCCCAAGGTTGAACATAGTGCCTGACCAAGTTTTTTAGGCAACAAAGTCTTTAATTATTACCCTAACCTCACCCTTGAGGTAAGTAGACATCATTTCAGAAGGGTAAATGATGCATTCATATACTGCATCATAGTCATTTTTGATAAAAATCTATAAAATAAAATATTCTCTGATGTTGCTACTTTAGAGATCATAAATTGGGCATCTTATTTCATTCAATTCTCTAAATACTCATACATTAGAGTAGGAGGATTTAATGGTTGTACTTACACCCACCCAAGGTATGTAAGTGACAAATGGGATTTAATGGAACGTGTGAGGCAACTTGTAGAGACTCACAAATTATTATCAAGAAAACATAAGGAATGAATCCATTTCCCCATTAGCATAGGAAGGAATACATGCCCTTCCCTATCTAAATCTAAGTGTGTAGATGCCAAGATAACTAACATGACCTTAAGATCTCTTGATGTAAGGCCATTTTATGATGTGAATGACAACATTACCAGTATATTAGGTATCACAATATATTCCCATGTTCCCTATTATGAATATTAATGGGAAGACCTATAAGATGAAGAGGAAGTAAGACTAAAAGATTATTCTAGGATGACCCTAGAGTAGATCAAATATTATAACATGGAACCAATCCTTAAGGACTTGATATATGATTAATCTCCATTGGATAGGTTTTAATTTGATAATAATATATTTTATCAACCTCTTCCATCATTCAGGTGGTCTATACCTGAGTCCTTCTCATTAATAAATATGAACATTAATGAAATATATAGGGCAATCAACTAGATTAGGAACAAAGGGATCAATGTGACTAAATAAACTTTGAGCATCAATAATAAGTTGAAATAGGTCAAAGAGAAGGGTGTGCCACCAATAGAAAAAATTTCTAGTAGTGTAACCCAAATAGAATAGGAAAATAGGCCATTGGTATCACATAAGATAAAGTAGAAATGAAAAGATAAAAGAGGTCAATCTATTGGCCAAGGAGCAACAACAGATCAACCAATAGTAATTTTAACTAAATACATAGCTTCCACTAAAGCATAAATAATTTATCCCCTATCTCTATCATTACACCATCTTTAATACCTCCTCCTCCTATCTTCACTCTAACATCACCTCAAATAATTTCCCCCTCCATTTCCTCCAACTCACTTATGCTAGTAACTCCATCATCAATGGTTCAATCAACATAATTAAACACTCAAGCTTCACTTTCACTCCCCTCTTCCACAATTTCTTCCATATCCTCCCTAATAACCACTACCACTCTATTAATCACTAATACCACACAATAATACATAGATGTGGATTCATTCATCCTGACTATAATCTCACTATCCATCCCAACCACTGGGGTAGCTATTGCTTCATTTCCATCTCCTATCACATTCCTCATTTCATTAAAATTAAGTGTCCCCACCACTTTGATTAATTCATTCATAGCTATGGATTCCACCTCCCATAGTTTCCTATTTTTTAAATCCCCATGCATACCCATTCACCTGTATGACTTCCAATTCCCACACCCAAATAGACACATCCAATTCCATTGCACCCATTTCTTCCATTTAAACAATAATGCAAACCCCAAATAAGGATGTAGAGATAGAGGAAATAATTGATACAACTATGGTTACTCAACCCACATATAGGTAAGATACTTACAAAACATCAACCAAAGATTCAACATCCATATCAATAACATACACAACACTCATCATAATAAATACTAGTACAACAACTTTAACTATACATTCATAGCTAATAGTGTTAGGATAATAAGATGCCACTCCAAATTGGATAGTGAAATCAGTGGGGAAGAAATGGAAATAAATGGTGTCCCCTAGCACACTAAAATTTGGCCTTATAGAAGCATCAAATAAATTAAGGGTAGATCCCAAAACCATATCTAGAATACTATATGATTCAGCAGGGGATATTTATGTAGAGATTGCAATCCCCCTCTAGATAAACAAAAATAAGATCTAGTGGTGGGGGATTAAAAAATATCCAAAGCTCACCTAAGTCATCATACAAGAGAGGGATTGAAACATAATGTTCAATCAAGCATTAAATCTCTTTTCAAGAAAATAGATAGTGACAAAGTCACAAAGGAAAAATTGAAGAATATGGTTGAATAATTGACATCTACATTGAAGAATTTCATTGAGATTTTATCCTAACCAACACAATATACTACTCATATCTATAATAAGGAAACACTTCAAGTAGTAACAAATATTAGAAATATGGGAAGGGATATAAAGGACTATGCATAGGAGCTCATCACAAAGGGAAATCAAGTAATTGAGTTAGCAATGGACTAATACAAAAATATGAAGGTTAATCAAGAAACTTTAAAGACATAACTGAGAAAATATGAGGAAGAGATAGAAATGTTGAAATTATTCTACCTAAAACTATAAGCTATGGACATGATTGAAACTGACACCCTCATTGTAGAAAAGATATTGAAAATGATGTAGAGCATGAGGAATTAGACATGGTAGCTAATTTTATAATAATGTCAGGATCTTGCTCCACCAAAAGAGCACAATATGATTACCAAACCAAGCAACTTAATATGCGGAAATTAACCAGATTCACCAAGTAACTAGAATTCAGAATAACACATGATATGAGAGACAATACACAAATTGTATTAAAACTTTATACAGAAAAGAATACAATAAAGAAGATGCCACTTCTTCTCCACCACCTCTTCAGAGGCTCGCCACACCTCAAGTGAATAGTAATTCTTCTCCCCAAAGCTCTCCCTCTCAGGTCCCAACACCCGACTCAAAATACAGAGTTAGTGTTCACCTCCTGTGCTCCATGCACACCACAAGTGCTCCACGCACTCCACAAGTACTCCATGTACTCCACAAGTACTCAAGGTACTTCAAGTAGATCTCCCATGAACCTGAAACAACATGTAATTCAACAGACCATACTTATGGAAGGAACTCCCTTGCCTTCCTCTTTGCTCTATCTGAGTACACACCTGTACTCCAAGTAGATCCTGCCTGATACTGCTCCTTATTGTGTTGCTGTCTATATGATCCTTCACACCTGCAAATCAACCTGGTTCTGCTCACCTGTGAACCTTGACCTTGCACACACATACACCTACAGATCAATGATGTTACTTACCATGTAGATCTCCTATATAGGCCATGCACCTGTGACCAAGATCCTACACACCTGAAGAATCCTGCTGACTCTCCAAAACCAACACCTACACCTGGTACTGTGGAACTAGGAGGAACACCCTTGCTCACCTCACACACAGAAGGAGCAAACTTTGCTCAACTCAAACTAGAACACCTTTCCAATACAACCATGAGTCTATTATATAGATCTCATCCAAACAATGATTAGACATCTAATTACAATAATTAGATCCATAGCTCTCAGTCTAAAAATAGATCTAAACATGCAAACACTTGGTTTGTTAGCTAACTGCCTGTAATAAGCTCACAGTCAAACCACACAAGTGATCGACGTCAGTCCCTGTCTTCCTGGGGGTCACCGACGCTCACCGACTACTGACCGACGTCAGTTGCTTCCTTGTCTAATACTACCGATGTCGGTTGGCCAGACCAAATGCCAGTCTCTGTGACACTCTGCAACTCTCCTGCAACCTCCTCCATGTCTGCATCAGTGAAGCTTTTAGTTCCACAACCTAAAAATCTCCCACTTAGAGATAAATAGCTACACTGTACCTGTACCTGTACTCCATCTAATCTATTTCCTAGTTTGTATCCCTCTTCAAGCTCAATCCTGAAGACAACCCACCACACATCCCGTGGTGTACCACCTGTCATCCGAGTACCCTGCCACATCCGAACATACAAACACATGTAGTGAAGTCCTGACCCTGCATAGCATGAATCCCTGTTGTTGGTCCCTCTCAAGTACCTGAGAACCCACTTCCCTAAATTGGCTCCTAACTCTCTGACAGATCCCACTGCATGGGAATACTCAGGTCTATACCAGACCTCATGTGATCTCAGACACTGTACCTGTCCAGCCCTTAGTGTGCTCTGGCTCTGCATCCTAAACCTCACCAACACTTGATTCACATCAGCTCCCACTCGAGACAAAATCAACCTGTGATCTCCATGTCTCCCATGTCAAAGAATTTCGCTGCTCCAAACTCCTCATGACATGCCACTGAACTAACCTTACCCTTAGCTCAGCAAAACCCTATATGTCTGAACCTGTACCAAGTTCATCCTCCACATACAGCAACAGGATAATGTTGTGACCATCATCCACCTGGTAAGATAAACACAATGGTTATACTAACATTGACTAAAGCCCTGCTTTGTCATCCACCTGGTACCACCTGCCAGTCCTGTCCCACTGTCCTACAGCTCCTCAAGACCATATGACCTAGTCTTCCATCTCACGTATCCATTCTCTCTATTCTTCAACTAAGGTATCCATTCATCTCTGTGCTTTCTTTCGCTGGCAACCCTACTAAAAACATCTGTTTGGTTCTCCTCTAAGGAATCACATCCTCATCCATGCCAAGCTCACACCTGTTTCCTGGATACTTCCTGCTCTACAACTAGCAACATGTATAAAGAAGAGGAATAATGAATTTGAGGGCCTACTTACATCTTCAGTCCTCCGTATGGGTGTTTGAGACTCCTTGACAGCGTGTTGTCCACCCAAAATCCGTTACAGTGACCAACCTCGGTCACTCCACAGTCTGCATCTGACCAACATCGGTTCCCATGCATCTATTCCTGACTACCGACCCTACAAATATCAGTGTCCCTGCTGCCGACATCGGTCCCCTGATCGACATCGGTCTTACATGCTGCCGACGTTGGTCCCATGATCGACGTCGGTCTTACCTTGCCTGACATCGCTAGCTTCGGTCTGTACATGACTGACATCGGCACCTATCTGTTCAATGCTGGTTCCTCTTGACCAACGCCGGTACCTGTGTTCGCCTGTGAGTGATGATTTTTTACCCGCGAGCTCCTTTGAATCAAAACCCATGTCCAAACTGCTCTGCTCAGAAGTATCCAGCACCATCCACTGGTTTCTGTCTGCCATCTCCTCCAAGTACACCAAGGCTTTCTAGTTCTTAAGCCTGTCAAATATATCTGTCTTTCACTTAAGAACATGCATCTCCTCCCTGCTCATGTGACCAAGCCTACGAAGCCATGTCTCCGTGCAGAAGAAGAATCAGTAATATAAACAAGTAGATAAAGGGTACCTATTTTCTTACCACCAGCTAATTCAAGTGCATCCGCTGTGAGAGTTCTTGTGCATCTCTCATCACCCAATCTTTCTAAATAAATTAGCCATATCTCCAAACCTGGGACCTGCATGACCTTCATCAACACCTGTGTGTTGGCCGCCTGCAGTTTCAGCTTCACTTCCCCTTTGCCAATTCTTTGGCAAGGCTCACCAGCTCCTCTACCTAGTGCTGCATGGAAAGAGGCAACCGAATCTTTTATCCAAGATTCAACTTTATCCAAGAAACCTCCTAGAGCATCTTGTGCAACAACACCTACTACATCTGCTTCTTCAGTTTCTTCATGCTAATCTGCTACTAACCAACAATAATATTTTACCTGCTCTTTCTTTCCATAGGACCGTGAGTGACCATCTGTGCTTTTCAACTCCTCCATTCTTAGCTTACTTTCATCTACCATTGCTCTACTCCCACTCAATCAGAAACCCTTGAGAGTGACCTGTAATCAAAACACACTACCCAGATCTAAACCAATCTGTTAGTATCCCAACCAAAAGCTCTGATACCACTTGTCAGGTTCTTGCTCCACCAAAAGAGCACAATATGATTACCAAACCAAGCAACTTAATATGCAGAAATTAACCAGATTCACCAAGTAACTAGAATTCAGAATAACACATGATATGAGAGACAATACACAAATTGTATTAAAACTTTATACAGAAAAGAATACAATAAAGAAGATGCCACTTCTTCTCCACCACCTCTTCAGAGGCTCGCCACACCTCAAGTGAACAGTAATTCTTCTCCCCAAAGCTCTCCCTCTCAGGTCCCAACACCCAACTCAAAATACAGAGTTGGTGTTCACCTCCTGTGCTCCACGCAAACCACAAGTGCTCCACGCACTCCACAAGTACTCCACGTACTCCACAAGTACTCAAGGTACTTCAAGTAGATCTCCCATGAACCTGTAACAACCTGCAATTCAACAGACCATACTTATGGAAGGAACTCCCTTGCCTTCCTCTTTGCTCTATTCAAGTACACACCTGTACTCCAAGTAGATCATGCCTGATACTGATCCCTGTTGTGTTGCTATCTATATGATCCTGCACACCTGCAAATCAACCCAGTTCTGCTCACCTGTGAACCTTGACCTTGCACACACATACACCTACAGATCAATGATCTTACTTACCATGTAGATCTCCTATATAGGCCATGCACCTATGTCCAAGATCCTACACACCTGAAGAATCCTTCTGACTCTCCAAAACCAGCACCTACACCTGGTACTGTGGAACTAGGAGGAACACCCTTGCTCACCTCACACACAGAAGGAGCAAACTTTGCTCAACTCAAACTAGAACACCTTTCCAATACAACCATGAGTATATTATATAGATCTCATCCAAACAATGATTAGACATCTAATTACAATAATTAGATCCGTAGCTCTCAGTCTAAAAATAGATCTAAACATGCAAACACTTGGTTCGTTAGCTAACTGCCTGTAATAAGCTCGCAGTCGAACCACACAAGTGACCGACGTCAGTCCCTGTCTTCCTGGGGGTCACCGACGCTGGCTGACTACTGACCGACGTCAGTTGCTTCCTTGTCTAATACTGCCGATGTCAGTTGGCCAGACCAAATGCCAGTCTCTGTGACACTCTGTAACTCTCCTGCAACCTCCTCCATGTCTGCATCAGTGAAGCTTTTAGTTCCACAACCTAACAATCTCCCACTTGGAGATAAACAGTTGCACTATACCTATACCTATACTCCATCTAATCTATTTCCTGGTTTGTATCCCTCTTCAAGCTCAATCCTAAAGACAACCCACCACACATCCCATGGTGTACCACCTGTCATCCGAGTACCCTGCCACATCCGAACCTACAAACACATGTAGTGAAGTCCTGACCCTGCATAGCATGAATCCCTATTGCTGGTCCCTGTCAAGTACTTGAGAACCCACTTCCCCGAATTTGCTCCTAACTCTCTGACAGCTCCCACTGCATGGGAATAGTCAGGTCTATACCAGACCTCATGTGATCTCAGACACTGTACCTGTCCAGCCCTTAGTGTGCTATGGCTCTGCATCCTAAACCTCACCAACACTTGATTCACATCAGCTCCCACTCGAGACAAAATCAACCTGTGATCTCCATGTCTCCCATGTCAAAGAATTTCGCTGCTCCAAACTCCTCATGACATGCCACTGAACTAACCTTACCCTTAGCTCAGCAAAACCCTGTATGTCTGAACCTGTACCAAGTTCATCCTCCACATACAGCAACAGGATAATGTTGCGACCGTCATCCACCTGGTAAGATAAACACAATGGTTATACTGACATTGACTAAAGCCCTGCTTTGTCATCCACCTGGTACCACCTGCCAGTCCGGTCCCACTGTCCTACAGCTCCTCAAGACCATATGACCTAGTCTTCCATCTCACGTATCCATTCTCTCTATTCTTCAACTAAGGTATCCATTCGTCTCTGTGCTTTCTTTCACTGGCAACCCTACTAAAAACATCTGTTTGGTTCTCCTCTAAGGAATCACATCCTCATCCATGCCAAGCTCACACCTGTTTCCTAGATACTTCCTGCTCTACAACTAGCAACATGTATAAAGAAGAGGAACAATGAATTTGAGGGCCTACTTACATCTTCAATCCTCCGTATGGGTGTTTGAGACTCCTTGACAGCGTGTTGTCCACCCAAAATCTGTTACAGTGACCAACCTCGGTCACTCCACAGTCTGCATCCGACCAACATCGGTTCCCATGCATCTGTTCCTGACTACCGACCCTGCAAATATCAGTGTCCCTGCTGCCGACATCGGTCCCCTGACCGACATTGGTCTTACATGCTGCCGACATTGGTCCCATGACCGACGTCGGTCTTACCTTGCCTGACATCGCTGGCTTCAGTCTGCACATGACTGACATCGGCACCTATCTGTTCAATGCTGGTTCCTCTTGACCGATGCCGGTACCTGTGTTCGCCTGTGAGTGATGATTTTTTACCCGCGAGCTCCTTTGAATCAAAACCCATGTCCAAACTGCTCTGCTCAGAAGTATCCAGCACCATCCACTGGTTTCTGTCTGCCATCTCCTCCAAGTACACCAAGGCTTTCTAGTTCTTAAGCCTGTCAAATATATCTGTCTTTCACTTAAGAACATGCATCTCCTCCCTGCTCATGTGACCAAGCCTACAAAGCCACGTCTCCATAGCAGAAGAAGAATCAGTAATATAAACAAGTAGATAAAGGGTACCTGTTTTCTTACCACCAGCTAATTCAAGTGCATCCGCTGTGAGAGTTCTTGTGCATCTCTCATCACCCAATCTTTCTAAAGAAATTAGCCATATCTCCAAACCTGGGACCTGCATGACCTTCATCAACACCTGTGTGTTGGCCGCCTGCAGTTTCAGCTTCACTTCCCCTTTGCCAATTCTTTGGCAAGGCTCACCAGCTCCTCTACCTAGTGCTGCATGGAAAGAGGCAACCAAATCTTTTATCCAAGATTCAACTTTATCCAAGAAACCTCCTAGAGCATCCTGTGAAACAACACCTACTACATCTGCTTCTTCAGTTTCTTCATGCTAATATGCTACTAACCAACAATAATATTTTACCTGCTCTTTCTTTCCATAGGACCGTGAGTGACCATCTGTGCTTTTCAACTCCTCCATTCTTAGCTTACTTTCATCTACCATTGCTCTACTCCCACTCAATTAGAAACCCCTGAGAGTGACGTGTAATCAAAACACACTACCCAGATCTAAACCAATCTGTTAGTATCCCAACCAAAAGCTCTGATACCACTTGTCAGGTTCTTGCTCCACCAAAAGAGCACAATATGATTACCAAACCAAGCAACTTAATATGCGGAAATTAACCAGATTCACCAAGTAACTAGAATTCAGAATAACACATGATATGAGAGATAATACACAAATTGTATTAAAACTTTATACAGAAAAGAATACAATAAAGAAGATGCCACTTCTTCTCCACCACCTCTTCAGAGGCTCGCCACACCTCAAGTGAACAGTAATTCTTCTCCCCAAAGCTCTCCCTCTCAGGTCCCAACACCCAACTCAAAATATAGAGTTGGTGTTCACCTCCTGTGCTCCACGCACACCACAAGTGCTCCACGCACTCCACAAGTACTCCACGTACTCCACAAGTACTCAAGGTACTTCAAGTAGATCTCCCATGAACCTGCAACAACCTGCAATTCAACAGACCATACTTATGGAAGGAACTCCCTTGCCTTCCTCTTTGCTCTATTCGAGTACACACCTGTACTCCAAGTAGATCCTGCCTGATACTGCTCCCTATTGTGTTGCTATCTATATGATCTTGCACACCTGCAAATCAAGCCGATTTTGCTCACCTGTGAACCTTGACCTTGCACACACATACACCTACAGATCAATGATCTTACTTACCATGTAGATCTCCTATATAGGCCATGCACCTGTGACCAAGATCCTACACACCTGAAGAATCCTGCTGACTCTCCAAAACCAGCACCTACACTTGGTACTGTGGAACTAGGAGGAACACCCTTGCTCACCTCACACACAGAACGAGCAAACTTTGCTCAACTCAAACTAGAACACCTTTCCAATACAACCATGAGTCTATTATATAGATATCATCCAAACAATGATTAGACATCTAATTACAATAATTAGATCCGTAGCTCTTAGTCTAAAAATAGATCTAAACATGCAAACACTTGGTTCGTTAGCTAACTGCCCGTAATAAGCTCGCAGTCAAACCACACAGGCGACCGACATCGGTCCCTGTCTGCCTGGGGGTCACCAACGCCAGCTGACTACTGACTGACATTGGTTGCTTCCTTGTCTAATACTGCCGACGTCGGTTGGCCAGACCAAATGCCAGTCTCCGTGACACTCTGCAACTCTCCTGCAACCTCCTCCATGTCTGCATCAGTGAAGCTTTTAGCTCCACAACCTAAAAAATAAGAATACTCATAGAGAGTATTAATAAAGCTAAGTCTACATATGATAAGGTCACATATATGATCTATTATATTGAAGATTTGATTAATAAATTGTCATGTGAAGCAATGGATCTTTAAGACCAAATTATTTTTGTACAAGAAGTTCAAGACAAGTTCAAAGGAGTGGTTGAGGGAGAGTCAGCATGAGACACAACATTCAACTTGAGTTTTATCCATTGATTTATCAAGTATCATAATACACTAGATCAGATGGGGAAAGACACTCTATTATACAGGGCTACACAAAGTAAACTCTCTAATACAAGTACAAAATGTGAGATAAGCAACCTATATTCACTTGGTCTTAACGAAGATCATATCCTAGAGATCTTCAAAATATTTGATTCTTATATTGAGAAGACACAGGAAAAGGAAAAAGAATATTTAGAGGTTATGGTTATAGATTAATTATTTCAATCAAATACATTCTATGTATTACATTTCTTTATTGTAAAAAAACATTTTAAAGGTGCATGTTGAAAATTACAGCTATCATTTTGGCATATCTTTTTGATAAAGTGCCTCTTTTAGTTTTCAATTTCCTTTTTAATAGGTTGAAAATTTATAAACATAAAGATTGTAAATTACACTTTTCTTTTTGATAAAATCTAAGGTTCTTACTTGCCAAAATTCATGTTGTAAATTGCATTTCCAATTTTTTCAAAGTTGGATGACTTAAAAATTTGTAAAATCCCCAATAAAAAAAAGGTTAGGTTTTGTAAAAACAAACCTAAGATATCTAAAAGCCTTCTATTGTTCTAAGTACGAGTTCATTTTTAGAACCTCATTCCATAGAGAATATGATAACAACTTAACTAAATATAAGGAGTATGTTGCATGAATATTCTACAAGATTCTTCCATGCCTCTAGCACTTGTTCAAACACCCAATAGTTTCATGTTCCTTTTTCTATTTGTTTACCTAGCCAAAGATGCCATTCTAGCTAAAAATCACACCCCTTTACATGAGGTTTTCTGATTTTTCTTACTCTTTAATTGGGAATAGAGTTATGATAACTACCTCTCTTCAAAGAAAGTATTTTATATAAATATGGGTACTATGGTGTAGCCCATTGATCCTTTTGTTGTTAGAGAAATTATTCTACATGTTGAAAAATTGATCTACATGTTGTTTTACCTTCCTTATCTATGTTATCTTTGTGTATGCAAGGCTATATTTCAAATTTGTGAATAATTTCATTCTTATTTAAGTCACGAAATTTAATCTGTGGTATAATTTTGCCTATCTCAAAAGATTGTTTGATTAAAATAAAGAATCTTGTTCCTTATATGATAAACTCCCAATATTACCTTTGGTTTCATATTTGCATGAGTTTGTGTTATAATATACTTCAGTATATTTATCATTTTTCTATGTTCATACAAATCAAGCATTGAAATCCATTATAAATATTTGGTGCAATCACCATTTCCAATTTTACAAATTCATTTCTAAAACTCTTTTCGTCACAATTAAACCCTAGTTTAGAAGAAAGATCACTAAGAAACAAAATTTCCACATGATGGTAATTTATCAATTGTAATAAACTTAGTGAAAGGAATCCATCCTTCTTTAAAGGTTCACCTTAATTTTATAAGGTCCTATAGCTTGTGGGTGATCCCATTATATCATTATATTTCTATACATTATGCTACAACACAAGGATGGGTGCCAAATCTATGTGATAACAATAACCATTGAAATAATTGGAATACATTTTTACATTGGGATGCATGATTGGTATATTTATGTTGAATTTCATGTTTTTATTCTTGAATTGTTGATGATTTTGATGAATCTTATATTTTAGAGTTCTTTCATAAGTCTTTGAGGTTTGGCTCTCCTTGTTCTCTTTTTGGTCTTCCTTGAACCTAAGACCTATTTTATCAGGTGGAGGTATTTTAATACTAAAAATATCACCAAAAAATTCAATAATATTTTTAAATCTCTGATGTGTCTTCAACTTCACTATTTATTAATCCAATTCTTCCTTCAAAGACTCCATTTCTATTCCAAACTTGATGCATTCTTCCTCAATCTTAAGACCTGTAGTGACAATTTCAATATGAGTTTCCAACTATTTAATGATATCCTAATGTTCATTGGTGTTATTTCTTAGTTTCTCTTCAAAGAGATTGATTTAATTTTCATAACTCTTAACCAATGATCTTAGTTTCTGATTCTTCCTTCTTTGGAACTTCACCTTCTCTAGAGCACTTACCAATTCTACCTCAATTTTTACTTCAACCTTTTCTTCATCTGATTCTTCATCATCTATAAGGCCTTTGCCTTTTAAGTAACCCTAATTATATATTTATATATTTTTGAATAGGGCTTCATTGTTATCATGATCATTAAAGTCATCATCACTGTCAAATGTACTAGTGTCACTTACATCAGCTGAGCTATTATCTTCTTTGGTATAGAAACTTCTCTTGTTCTTGAATGACCCTTTCTTGTCTTCAAACGTTATAAAACACTTTTTTCTGTTTTTAGGATTATATATATTCTTATCATCACCATTATGTTCATCATGTTCTTTACTATTTTTAGTCTTATCCTTTTTAGGACATTTAGAGGTCAAATGACCAATCTTACCGTAATTAGAGCATTTAACTAGTAATTTACCCTTATACTTTCCTAAACCTCTCCTAAGTTTTCTACCAAACATGCCTTCTATATTTTCATCATCATTGGCCTTCTTAACTTATGACTTATTCTCAACTTTGAATTTAACTTCCTTCTTGCAAGGTCTTCCATCATTTTTTCTCATTTCATAGGTAGTGAAGATGCCATGAAGCTCATCTATCTACAGTGTGTTAATATCTTTGATCTCCTCTAGTGTAGACTCTTTTAAATAAAACTTATCATTTTTGGATATTAGTAAATTTTTCAATACTATTAATTCTTTTAACTTCTCTCCTAAGCCTCTGATGACATTTACCACTTCATCTACTCTCAACAAATAAGATTCAATGTTTTGATCCTCCTTCATTCTCAGGCTTTCAAACTACCTTCAGTGAGTCTGTAACTTTTACAAATTAAATTTGGTGTCTCCATAATATATTGCCTACAACTTTTCCCAAATCCTTTTGGTTGTATAAATTTGTATGACTTTAACAAACTATGCTTCTGAAAGTCCACACAAGATGACATTCATTACATTAGAGTTGTTATCACTTGCCTTATTGCCTATTGAATCAATTGGTGGTATAGAGGGTGGAGTGAATCCATAAGAAATATATTGACATATGTCATAACCCAAAGACATTAGATAGGTATTCATCTTGATGCTCCAAAATACATAGTTAGTCCCATTGAAGAGTGAAGCCTTATTGGTTGAGAAACCTCCTTGTGATTATTAACTAGATATGTTTGTGATTCAATGATATCCTTCAAGATGTTAGGCCTAATTTAAAGGAATGGGATATGATACCAATTTTTTGAAGCATAATGATTGAGGGGGGATGAATGATTCTTTAAAAACATTTAATCAATTATGTCCACTCATCTATGAACTATGAAAGTAACACAATGATCTAACAATGCATTAAGAACCAATCACATGAGCATGAAACAAGATAACACATCACATATGTGAGAAACCCTCATGGGGGATAAAGCCCACTAAAACAAATCTTGGGCAAACTATCCTATAATATAATGTATCAAATTCAGTTGAGCATCAACCTAATATGGAGCACCAACCCTAATTTATAAAGCACCCACTTGCTAGGAGGATACAACCCCCTATGACTAAGTACCAACTTAGTCAAAGGAAATTTTTTCAAGAGCAAACCGATAGTTCAGCTCTAACTCCATCTTGAACAAGTACCAACTCAACCAAGACCAATTTTGCAAGTTCCAACCTATAAGGAAACTTCAACTCCCTCAAGAAACAACTCAATCAATCAACCTTATTTCCACTCAAATATATATCTAGCATATCTAAAATATATCCACTATCATACATTAGGAACACATTTATGATTCAAATTTTATAGCCTCTTAATAGAAAATGATCACTCCTTCAAATCTACTCCACTTGATCTCTCTCAAAACTACCTCTAAGATTTTTTACTTAACTAGTCCTCATCAAGACTAAATAAGTCATATGACCTTGGTATTACAATATATACATTTTTTATGATCATCATTAAATGATTATATAATTATTTCATAGGGTTTAAAACATGTTTCTCAACCTCCTTAGGCTTGTTGATTTATCAATCCATTAGCTTACTCTAAGTTTGCTCTAAATGGCCTAAAATTAACTTATATATATACCATTCCTTATTATTAATTAAGACATAAAATATGTCTTTGAGTCCCTTTTGGTCTATCATGACTTAAATAATCCTCATTTCACTTTTACGTCTCATGGAGACCTAATTGCATTAGGGCTTCTTATCAACAGGTTACCACTTGATCCCTTATAAATAATTACACCTCCATCCATGACATAAATATTTCACACAACATCCAAATAAACCTTATCAAACATTATATAATCTCCATAACACCTTTTAGTTCCAACTCCTTCACGAAACCCCTCAATATTATTTAGTCTTATTAGGCCTGTGTATACCAAAAAGTCTAACTTTCAATACTTAAGCTCAAACACACTTAATTCACTCACATATGATCATAAAAATACATAGACAAAGTTTACATGATCTTAATATCATTACCAAATATATAAAACACTTTCACTCAAATTTTAAGGCTCTAAAATCATCTCTAGAATTTACTCACTCAGAGCTATAATTTTTCCTCAAAACATAGTCATGGTGACTTAGACCTATAACACATATGTAGACACTTTTAAATAATCCTAATCCATTAAAAATATTCTTTAACATCTTTATAACACCATTAAAAAAAAAAAAAATCTCATATGGTCTAATATCAAAATATTGGTCTTTTAGGTCAATCTCATGACCTTATATCTCACAGACTAAACTAAACCAGACAAGTCATTTTATGAGCAACTTTTCATCATATTCACTAACCTCCAAAACCTATTATAATAATAGACATGACTTAAAATTCCTAAAAAAAATATCCATGTACTTTTTTCATCATTCTATCATGAAAACACACTCTAATTCATCTTCTCATCTCTGCCCAGGTTTTTCACTATTCACACCATTGTGTCAATCTATGACTAGCTAACTTTGGTTGGTCAATTTGGCATACTAAAATTGTGGAACCTATCTAGAAACCTTCATGGTCATGTGGTATGAGTCTTTATCTCCCTCTTTCATCTATTTTCTTTCCTTGTCCAATGTAACTTTTGAATAATATAATAAATAATTCACAAACAAGCTTGTATCTATGTATTTTCTCTCTCGTTTGACTAACCACCACCACCTGGAGGTACCTAGGATATTTGGATACATCATTCAATATTTTTATAGTCATTTGAGATGATTTTGGGATATTTTTAATAAAATATTTCACATCAGGTCTTTATTAGGGTTTTAGGGAGGTTTACCACATATTTTTGTGTTAATGATTATTCATACAGGACTGTCATGTTTCACTATTTTTTTACTTATTTTATTTTTCTTTTTTTAGAAAATAATTAAAAATTCAAGATAAGGGTATGGTTTAGAATAACCTAGATTTAGTTGTGCACTCATAATCCATTCAATGTAGAGAACTCCTCTTTGGCTTCAGAAGATGACCTATAATAAGAAAGAAACTAGAAAATAGTTGATTGTCAAGATAGATGGGTGGATTACCTAAAAAATGTTAGATTTAAGAAGCATTAAATTTCATTGGAGGTTTCCAATCCAATATTTAAACAAGTTAATTTATGGAAAATGAAAAAATATGCCTACATGAGTAATAGAAAGTACTAAAACTTGATTAAATAGACACTTTTGATTATAAATGTATAGTTTCACCAAAATAGCATTAAATTATCAAAAACTAATGTTAAATTGTTAAAACCTAATTTATAAAATAATTCAAGACTCTGTGATGTGATAGAAATAAAAAAATAGAATTTAGGTGAGGGATGATGGGTGGAATTAGCTTGTTGTTTTTAAGAAATTAAATTACATAGTGACTGATGCTGATCACTATGCAATCAATATCAATTAAGGAAACTGATGCCGATCAGGGGATGATCGATGATGGTAAGAGGTGACCATCATCAATTACTATGGGTTCTAGTTTTGGGTAGAAATGGATGCTAAGTGATTTACAAGAAGGTTTGTTGTGGGTTATTAGGGTTGGCTAATGAGGGTTGGATATTTAAATGAATGGGAATGATTTGTAGGTGCTTTGGTGGAAGATGGAGTGTTTGGAGTTGTAGAACTCCAATATAAGGGATAGTATGAGGAGAGACAGGAAGTGGATACAAACACTAAATTGTATAAAAAGGAATAATTGAACTTGATATAAGTGTAAAATACTTAACTTTTGATGTCTGTTGGCCTGGATAAGTCTTGAAGTTGAATGTAAGCTACTTGAAATATTAAATAATGTGGATAGAGTAATGATGTTTGAGTTCTTTGTGATGAGATGTTGAAACACTTTCTTCTCTTTTATCTATTATATTAGTTCACCTAGAAGCTTGGATTCACTTGAGAGTTATGATTCTCACTCAAAATGTTCAGCCTAGTAAGGTAGGGTGTTTGGGTCACCTTAAGTAACCAACATTGGTCTTGGTCAACTAGCATCGATCGAGGGGTGACCAATGTTAGTTAATGAGAAATAGTCCAAATTTTCTAAATTTATCTATTTCACTTAATATTGGTCATTAATACCAATGGAAATGGTCTAAGGTTAATTAAGTTAGCATTGGTATGCATGAAGAAGAAGTCTAGGAGGTTAGGGCATTAAATGCCTAGGGGAAATAGTCTTAAGGCTAGGTATCAGTCAATTAGCCATGGGCTTAGGTGAGGAGGTGTAAATAGGCATATTTAACTCAATTAATTAATTAAGGGAACATGGGTATGCATGAATAAGTCTATGAGGTTAGGCCATTAAATGCCTAGGGGAAATAGTCTTAAGGCTAGGTGTCAATTAATTAGCCATGGGTTTGGGTGGGGAGGTGTAAATAGTCCTATTTAACTCAATTAATTAATTAAATTAGCCAAAATGGGGTAAGTGGGTGTGTATAAGGGGTTTTAATTAATATCCTAACCTAAGGGGTCAAGGGGCCAAGGGGCTACTTTTATGATTACTAAAACCTTATGGTGTGGTTTTATAGTGTCTACATTTTCCCCCTTTTTTTGTTGTATAGGTTGCATCCTCAAGATGCAAAATAAAAACAATAGGCATCATGGAAGGTTGGATGCCCTAAGTATGGGAAGAGGTGTTCCCCCTCAAACTAGGAGCTGATGAGGTGAAAATGAAGTTGAGTACAGGTTTGACAAGTGTGTAGAGGAGTGGTAAAGTAGGTAGGATGGTATGAAGTGGAAAATAAGGTAGTACATAAGAGAACAAGTGATAAGTGAACCAAGACACAATATTAGGCATGGCTTATATAGGTGTAATTATAAACACAAATATTTGTGTAAAGGTGTTTATGTTCATAGGGTGCCAAAAGTAGGGTGATTCTGAGAAGGTATCATTTATTGTAGTTTTTGGAACTGTAAGTGGGCATATTCTAAGGTATTTGAAAGGTCTACACATAAAAGGTGCAAAAGTGTATATGTTATAGATCATGTCAAGGTGGGAAAAATATTTAATGAAATGAAGGTGAGGGTGGGCTATTTCAAAAATGATGTGAACCAGTGGCTTAAGTGATTGAAGTTAAGATTTAATGGGTGGGTCAATGTTTAAAAAGGGATTCTTTTTGGTGAAAAGTGAGGGTATGGGTTTAAAAAACCTAATGTTTTTGACCAATGCTGGTTGGGGAAAACTGGTGTTGATCAACCTAACTCAGGGGTTGAATGGTATATATCATCAACCAAACCCTAAAAATGGGTTGGATACCATAAACTTTGACATATTATTTTATTATTTTATCTATAATTTGTCCTATTCAAAGATGACATGTGGTGAAGGAAACTTGTGAGTGTGAATAACTAAGTGCAATTTACCAAGTGGAGTGTGGGTTATAACATAGTGGGAGAGTGGTTGAAAAAACACTAGGTGGAATGGGTGGGATAGAGTGAGGTGAGTAGTGTGCCATAAGATGAGATAGGGGTGGAGGGTGAATAGCAACTATGTAG